>OX393549.1:134532573-135732573 GCA_947650365.1 Chamaelirium japonicum
CGCACAATCCATTCTATTTCATTCATACGATCCATTCTTACTCATTGGTACGATCCATTCTAATTCATTCGCACGAATGTATCCATTCTAATTCATTCGTACGAATCCATTCTAATTCATTCGTGCAATCCCTTCTATTTCATTCATACGATCCATTCTTACTCATTCGTATGATCCATTCTAATTCATTCGCACGAATGTATCCATTCTAAATCATTCGTACGATCCATTCTAATTCATTCGTATGATCCATTCTAAATCATTCGTACAATCCATTCTATTTCATTCGTACGATCCATTCTTACTCATTCGTATGATCCATTCTAATTCATTTGGACGAATGTATCCATTCTAGTTTATTCGTACGATCCATTCTAATTCATTCATACGATCCATTCTAATTCATTCGTACGATACATTCTAAATCATTCGTACAATCCATTCTATTTCATTCGTACGATCCATTCTTACTCATTCGTATGATCCCTTCTAATTCATTCGGACGAATTTATCCATTCTAATTTATTCATACGATCCATTCTAATTCATTCGTACGATCCATTCTAATTCATTCGTACGACCCATTCTAATTCATTCGTATGATCCATTCTAATTAATTCGTATGATCCATTCTAATCCATTTGTACGATCCATTCTAATTCCTTCATACAATCCATTCTAATTCATTCACACAATTGTATCCATTCTAATTAATTCGTACGATCCATTCTAATTCATTCACACAATCCATTCTAATTCATTCCGTACGATCCATTCAAATTCATTCGCACGAATGTATCCATTCTAATTCATTCGTACGAATCCATTCTAATTCATTCGTATGATCCATTCTAATTCATTCGCACGATCCATTCTAATTCATTCGTACGATCCATTCTAATTCATTCGCACGAATGTATCCATTCTAATTCATTCGTACGATCCATTCTAATTCATTTGTACGATCCATTCTAATTCATTCATACGATCCATTCTAATTCATTCGCACGAATGTATCCATTCTAGTTCATTCGCACGATCCATTCTAATTCATTCGTTCGATCAATTCTAATTCATTAGCACGATCCATTCTAATTCATTCGTACGATCCATTCTAATTCATTCTCACGATCCATTCTAATTCATTCATAGGATCCATTCTAATTCATTCATACGATCTATTCTAATTCTTTCGCACGAATGTATCCATTCTAATTCATTCGCACGAATGTATCCATTCTAATTCATTCGTACGATCCATTCTAATTCATTCGTACGATCCATTCTAATTCATTCATACGATCTATTCTAATTAATTCATACAATCCATTCTAATTCTTTCTCACGATCCATTCTAATTCATTCATATGATCCATTCTAATTCATTCGTACGATCCATTCTAATTCATATGCACAAAGGTATCCATTCTAATCCATTCGTAGGATCCATTCTAATCCATTCGTATGATCCATTCTAATTCATTCGTACGATCCATTCTAATTCATTCGCTCGAATGTATCCATTCTAATCCATTCGTACGATCCATTCTAATCCATTCGTACGATCCATTCTAATTCATTCGCATGAATGTAACCATTCTAATTCATTCATACGATCCATTCTAATTCATTCGTACAATCCATTCTAATTCATTCGTACGATCCATTCTACTTCATTCGTACGATCCATTCTAATTCATTCGCACAAATGTATCCATTCTAATTCATTCATATGATCCATTCTAATTCATTCATACAATCAATTCTAATTTTTTCACACAATCCATTCTAATTCATTCGTACGATCCATTCTAATTCATTCGTACAATCCATTCTAATTCATTCGCACGAATGTATCCATTCTAATTCATTCATACGATCCATTCTAATTCATTCGTACGATCCATTCTAATTCCTTCGTACGATCCATTCTAATTCATTCGTACGATCTATTCTAATTCATTTGTACGATCCATTCTAATTCATTCGTACGATCCATTCTAATTCATTCGTACGATCCATTCTAATTCATTCGCACGAATGTATCCATTCTAGTTCATTCGTACGATCCATTCTAATCCATTTGTACGATCCATTCTAATCCATTCGTACGTTCCATTCTAATTAATTCATACGATCCATTCTAATTCATTCATACAATCCATTCTAATTCTTTCACACGATCCATTCTAATTCATTCGTAGGATCCATTCTAATTCATTCGTACAATCTATTCTATTTCATTCGTACGATCCATTCTTACTCATTCTTATGATCCATTCTAATTCATTCGGACGAATGTATCCATTCTAATTTATTCGTACGATCCATTCTAATTCATTCGTACGATCCATTCTAATTCATTCGTACGGTCCATTCTGACTCATTCGTATGATCCATTCTAATTCATTCGTACGATCCATTCTAATTCAATTGTACGATCGATTCTAATTCATTCGCACTATCCATTCTAATTCATTCGTACGATCCATTCTAATTCATTCGTATGATCCATTCTAATTTATTCGTTCAAATATATCCATTCTAATTCATTCCGTACGATCCATTCTAATTCATTCGTACGATCCATTCTAATTCATTCGTACGAATGTATCCATTCTAATTCATTCGTACGATCCATTCTAATTCATTCATACGATCCATTCTAATTCATTCGGACGAATGTATCCATTCTAATTTATTCGTACGATCTATTCTAATTCATTCATTTGATCCATTCTAATTCATTCGTACGATCCATTCTAATTCATTCGTCCGATCCATTCTAATTCATTCGCACGAATGTATCCATTCTAATTCATTCGTACGATCCATTCTAATTCATTCGTACGATCCATTCTAATTCATTCGTAAGATCCATTCTAATTCATTCGTACGATCCATTCTAATTCATTTGTACGATCCATTCTAATTCATTCGCACGAATGTATCCATTCTAGTTCATTCGTACGATCCATTCTAATTCATTCGTACGATCCATTCTAATTCATTCGCACGATCCATTCTAATTCACTCGTATGATCCATTCTAATTCCTTCGTACGATCCATTCTAATTCCTTCGTACGATCCATTCTATTTCACTCGTATGATCCATTCTAATTAATTCGTACGATCCATTCTAATTCATTCGTATGATCCATTCTAATTCATTCGTACGATCCATTCTTACTCATTCGTACGATCCATTCTAATTCATTCATACAATCCATTGTAATTAATTCCGTACGATCCATTCTAATTCATTCATACGATCTATTTTTTCATACAATCCATTCTAATTCTTTCGTGCGAATGAATTAGAATGGATGCCTTTGTGCATATGAATTAGAATGGATCGTACGAATGAATTAGAATGGATCATATTAATGAATTAGAATGGATCGTACGAATGAATTAGAATGGATACATTCGTGCGAATGAATTAGAATGGATCGTGCGAATCAATTAGACTGGATCGTACGAATGAATAAGAATAGATCATACGAATGAATTAGAATGGATCGTACGAATTAATTAGAATGGATACATTCGTGCGAATGAATTAGAATGGATTGTATGAATGAATTAGAATGGATCGTACGAACGAATTAGAATGGATCATACAAATTAATTAGAATGGATCATACGAATGAATTAGAATGGATCGTACGAATGAATTAGAATGGATCGTACGAATGAATTAGAATGGATCGTACGAATGAATTAGAATGGATCGTGCGAATGAATTAGAATGGATCGTACGAATGAATTAGAATGGATACATTTGTGCGAATGAATTAGAATGGATCGTACGAATGAATTAGAATGGATCGTATGAATGAATTAGAATGGATCGTACGAATGAATTAGAATAGATCGTGCGAATGAATTAGAATGGATCGTACGAATGAATTAGAATGGATCGTGTGAAAGAATTAGAATGGATCGTACGAATGAATTAGAATGGATCGTGCGAATGAATTAGAATGGATCGTACGAATGAATTAGAATGGATACATTTGTGCGAATGAATTAGAATGGATCGTACGATCCATTCTAATTCATTCGTACGATCCATTCTAATTCATTCGCACGATCCATTCTAATTCATTCGTACGATCCATTCTAATTCTTTCACACGATCCATTATAATTCATTCGTACGATCCATTCTAATTCATTCGTACAATCCATTCTATTTCATTTGTACGATCCATTCTTACTCATTCGTACGATCCATTCTAATTCATTCACACGAATGTATCCATTCGTACGAATGAATTAGAATAGATTGTATGAATGAATTAGAATGGATCGTATGAATGAATTAGAATGGATCGTATGAATGAATTAGAATGGATCGTACGAATGAATTAGAATGGATCGTGCGAATGAATTAGAATGGATCGTACGAATGAATTAGAATGGATCGTACGAATGAACTAGAATGGATACATTCGTGCGAATGAATTAGATTGGATCGTACGAATGAATTAGAATGGATCGTACGAATGAATTAGAATGGATCTTACGAATGAATTAGAATGGATAGTACGAATGAATTAGAATGGATCGTACGAATGAATTAGAATGGATATATTCGTGTGAATGAATTAGAATGGATCGTACGAATGAATTAGAATGGATCGTACGAATAAATTAGAATGGATACATTCGTCCGAATGAATGAGAATGGATCATACGAATGAGTAAGAATGGATCGTACGAATGAAATAGAATAGATTGTACGAATGAATTAGAATGGGTCCTATGAATGAATTAGAATGGATCGTGTGAAAGAATTAGAATGGATTGTATGAATGAATTAGAATGGATCGTACGAATGAATTAGAATGGATCGTGCGAATGAATTCGAATGGATCGTACGAATTCATTCTAATTCATTCATACAATCCATTCTAATTCTTTCACATGATCTATTCTAATTCATTCGTAGGATCCATTCTAATTCATTCGTACAATCTATTCTATTTCATTCGTACGATCCATTCTTACTCATTCGTATGATCCATTCTAATTCATTCGGACGAATGTATCTAGAATGGATCGTACGAATGGATTAGAATGGATCGTACGAATGGATTAGAATGGATACATTCGTGCGAATGAATTAGAATGGATCATACGAATGAGTAAGAATGGATCGTACGAATGAAATAGAATGGATTGTACGAATGAATTAGAATGGATCGTGCGAATGACTTTGAATGGATCGTACGAATGAATTAGAATGGATCGTGCTAATGAATTAGAATTGATCGTACGAATGAAATAGAATGGATTGTACGAATGATTTAGAATGGATCGTACGAATGAATTAGAATGGATCGTACGAATGATTTAGAATGGATACATTCGTGCGAATGAATTAGAATGGATCATACGAATGAGTAAGAATGGATCGTACGAATGAAATAGAATGGATTGTACGAATGAATTAGAATGGATTCGTACGAATGAATTAGAATGGATACATTCGTGCGAATGAATTAGAATGGATTATGCCAATGAGTAAGAATGGATCGTACGAATGAAATAGAATGGATTGTGCGAATGAATTAGAATGAATCATACGAACGAATTAGAATGGATCGTGTGAAAGAATTAGAATGGATTGTATGAATGAATTAGAATAGATCGTATGAATGAATTAGAATGGATCGTACAAATGAATTAGAATGGATCGTACGAATGAATTAAATGGATACATTCGTGCGAATGAATTAGAATGGATACATTCGTGCGAAAGAATTAGAATAGTTCGTATGAATGAATTAGAATGGATCCTATGAATGAATTAGAATGGATCGTGCGAATGAATTAGAATGGATCGTACGAATGAATTAGAATGGATCGTGCTAATGAATTAGAATTGATCGAACAAATGAATTAGCGTGGATCATGCTAATGAATTAGAATAGAACGTACGAATGAATTAGAATGGATCATGTGAAAGAATTAGAATGGATTGTATGAATGAATTAGAATGAATTCGTACGATCCATTCGAATTCATTCGCACGATCCATTCTAATTCATTCATACGATCCATTCTAATTCATTCATACAATCCATTCTAATTCTTTCACACGATCCATTCTAATTCATTCGTAGGATCCATTCTAATTCATTCGTACAATCTATTCTATTTCATTCGTACGATCCATTCTTACTCATTCGTATGATCCATTCTAATTCATTCGGACGAATGTATCCATTCTAATTTATTCGTACGATCCATTCTAATTCATTCGTACGATCCATTCTAATTCATTCGTACGATCCATTCAAATTCATTCGTCCGATCCATTCTAATTCATTTGCACGAATGTATCCATTCTAATTCATTCGTACGATCCATTCTAATTCATTCGTACGATCCATTCTAATTCATTCGCACGAATGTATCCATTCTAGTTTATTCGTACGATCCATTCTAATTCATTCGTACGATCCATTCTAATTCATTCGCACGATCCATTCTAATTCATTCACACGATCCATTCTAATTCATTCGTACGATCCATTCTAATTCAGTCGTACGATCCATTCTAATTCATTCGCACAAATGTATCCATTCTAATTAATTCGTACGATCTATTCTAATTTATTCGGACGATCCATTCTAATTCATTCGCACGATCTGTTCTTATTCATTCGCACAATCCATTCTAATTCATTCGCACGAATGTATCCATTCTAATTCATTCGTACGAACCATTCAAATTCATTCGTATGATCCATTCTAATTCATTCGTATGATCCATTCTAATTAATTCGTATGATCCATTCTAATTCATTCGTACGATCCATTCTAATTCATTCATACAATCCATTCTAATTCATTCGCACGAATGTATCCATTCTAATTAATTCGTACGATCCATTCTAATTCATTCGTATGATCTATTCTTATTCATTCGCACGATCCAGTCTAATTGATTCGCACGATCCATTCTAATTCATTCGCACAAATGTATCCATTCTAATTCATTAGTACGATCCATTTTAATTCATTAATATGATCCATTCTAATTCATTCGTACGATCCATTCTAATTCATATGCACAAAGGTATCCATTCTAATCCATTCGTAGGATCCATTCTAATCCATTCGTACGATCCATTCTATTTCATTCGTACGATCCATTCTAATTTATTCGCTCGAATGAATCCATTCTAATCCATTCGTACGATCCATTCTAATCCATTCGTACGATCCATTCTAATTCATTCGCATGAATGTAACCATTCTAATTCATTCATTTGATCCATTCTAATTCATTCGTACGATCCATTCTAATTCATTCGCACAAATGTATCCATTCTAATTCATTCGTACGATCCATTCTAATTTATTCGTATGATCCATTCTAATTCATTCGTAAGATCCATTCTAATTCATTCGTACGATCCATTCTAATTCATTCGTACGATCCATTCTAATTCATTCGCACGAATGTATCCATTCTAGTTCATTCGTACGATCCATTCTAATTCATTCGTACGATCAATTCTAATTCATTCGTACGATCAATTCTAATTCATTCGCACGAATGTATCCATTCTAATTCATTCGTACGATCCTGAATTAGAATGGATCGTACGAATGAATTAGAATGGATACCTTTGTGCATATGAATTAGAATGGATCGTACGAATGAATTAGAATGGATCATATTAATGAATAAGAATGGATCGTACGAATGAATTAGAATGGATACATTCGTGCGAATGAATTAGAATGGATCGTGCACGAATGTATCCATTCTAATTCATTCGTACGACCCATTCTAATTCATTAATATGATCCATTCTAATTCATTCGTATGATCCATTCTAATTCATATGCACAAAGGTATCCATTCTAATCCATTCGTAGGATCCATTCTAATCCATTCGTACGATCCATTCTAATTCATTCGTACGATCCATTCTAATTCATTCGCTCGAATGTATCCATTCTAATCCATTCGTAAGATCCATTCTAATCCATTCGTATGATCCATTCTAATTCATTCGCATGAATGTAACCATTCTAATTCATTCATTTGATCCATTCTAATTCATTCGTACGATCCATTCTAATTCATTCGTCCGATCCATTCTAATTCATTCGCACGAATGTATCCATTCTAATTCATTCGTACCATCCATTCTAATTCATTCGTAAGATCCATTCTAATTCATTCGTACGATCCATTCTAATTCATTCATACGATCCATTCTAATTCATTCGCACGAATGTATCCATTCTAGTTCATTCGTACGATCCATTCAAATTCATTCGCACGATCCATTCTAATTCATTCGTACGATCAATTCTAATTCATTCGCACGAATGTATCCATTCTAATTCATTCATACGATCCATTCGTACGATCTATTCTAATTCACTCATACGATCCATTCTAATACATTCATACGATCCATTCTAATTCATTTGCACGAATATATCCATTATAATTCATTCGTACGATCCATTCTATTTCCTTCGTACGATACATTCGTGTGAATGAATTAGAATGGATTGTACGAATGAGTAAGAATGGATCGTACGAATGAAATAGAATGGATTACACGAATGAATTAGAATGGATCGTACGAATGAATTAGAATGGATCGTGTGAAAGAATTAGAATGGATTGTATGAATGAATTAGAATGGATCGTACGAATGAATTAGAATTGATCGTACGAAGGAATTAGAATGGATCGTACGAATGAATTAGAATGGATCGTACGAATGAAGTAGAATAGATCGTACGAATGAATTAGAATGGATCGTACGAATGAATTAGAATGGATATATTCGTGCAAATGAATTAGAATGGATCGTATGAATGTATTAGAATGGATCGTATGAGTGAATTAGAATGGATCGTACGAATGATTTAGAATGGATCGTATGAATGAACTAGAATGGATACATTCATGTGAATGAATTAGAATGGATCGTATGAATGAATTAGAATAGATTTTGTAAATGAATTAGAACTGATCGTACGAATGAATTAGAATGGATACATTCGTGCGAATGAATTAGAATGGATTGTATGAATAAATTAGAATGGATCGTACGAATGAATTAGAATGGATCGTATGGGTGAATTAGAATGGATACGAAGGAATTAGAATGGATCGTACGAAGGAATTAGAATGGATCATACGAATGAAATAGAATGGATCGTACGAAGGAATTAGAATAGATCGTATGAAGGAATTAGAATGGATCGTACGAAGGAATTAGAATGGATCGTACGAATGAATTAGAATGGATATATTCGCGCAAATGAATTAGAATGGATCGTATGAATGAATTAGAATGGATCGTATGAGTGAATTAGAACGGATAGTACGAATGAAGTAGAATGGATCGTATGAATGAATTAGAATGGATACATTCGTGCGAATGAATTAGAATGGATCGTATGAATGAATTAGAATAGATTTTGTGAATGAATTAGAATGGATCGTACGAATGAATTAGAATGGATACATTCGTGCGAATGAATTAGAATGAATTGTATGAATGAATTAGAATGGATCGTACGAATGAACTAGAATGGATACATTTGTGCGAATGAATTAGAATGGATCGTACGAATGAATTAGAATGGATCGTACGAATGAATTAGAATGGATCGTACGAATGAATTAGAATGGATCGTGCGAATGAAATAGAATGGATACAAATGAATTAGAATGGATCATACGAATGAATTAGAATGACGATCCATTCTTACTCATTCGTATGATCCATTCTAATTTATTCGCACGAATGTATCCATTCTAATTAGAATGAATTAGAATGGATCGTATGAATGGATCATACGAATGGATTAGAATGGATCAAACCAATGAGTAAGAATGGATCGTGCGAATGAATTAGAATGGATCGGACGAATGAATTAGAATGGATCGTACGAATGAATTAGAATGGATCGTAAGAATGAATTAGAATGGATCGTACGAATGAATTAGAATGGATCGTACAAATGAACTAGAATGGATACATTCGTGCGAATGGATTAGAATGGATACATTCGTGCGAATGAATTAGAATGGATCATATGAATGAGTAAGAATGGATCGTACGAGTGAAATAGAATGGATTGTACGAATGAATTAGAATGGATCGTGCGAATGACTTTGAATGGATCGTACGAATGAATTAGAATGGATCGTGCTAATGAATTAGAATTGATCGTACGAATGAAATAGAATGGATTGTACGAATGATTTAGAATGGATCGTACGAATGAATTAGAATGGATCGTACGAATGATTTAGAATGGATACATTCGTGCGAATGAATTAGAATGGATCATACAAATGAGTAAGAATGGATCGTACGAATGAAATAGAATGGATTGTACGAATGAATTAGAATGGATTCGTACGAATGAATTAGAATGGATACATTCGTGCGAATGAATTAGAATGGATCATGCCAATGAGTAAGAATGGATCATACGAATGAAATAGAATGGATTGTGCGAATGAATTAGAATGGATTATACGAATGAATTAAAATGGATCGTGTGAAAGAATTAGAATGGATTGTATGAATGAATTAGAATAGATCGTATGAATGAATTAGAATGGATCGTACGAATGAATTAGAATGGATCGTACGAATGAATTAAATGGATACATTCGTGCGAATGAATTAGAATGGATACATTCGTGCGAAAGAATTAGAATAGATCATATGAATGAATTAGAATGGATCCTATGAATGAATTAGAATGGATCGTGCGAATGAATTAGAATGGATCGTACGAATGAATTATAATGGATCGTGCTAATGAATTAGAATTGATAGAACGAATGAATTAGCTTGGATCGTGCTAATGAATTAGAATAGAACGTACGAATGAATTAGAATGGATCGTGTGAAATAATTAGAATGGATTGTATGAATGAATTAGAATGAATTCGTACGATCCATTCGAATTCATTCGCACGATCCATTCTAATTCATTCATACGATCCATTCTAATTCATTCATACAATCCATTCTAATTCTTTCACACGATCCATTCTAATTCATTCGTAGGATCCATTCTAATTCATTCGTACAATCTATTCTATTTCATTCGTACGATCCATTCTTACTCATTCGTATGATCCATTCTAATTCATTAGGACGAATGTATCCATTCTAATTTATTCGTACGATCCATTCTAATTCATTCATACGATCCATTCTAATTCATTCGTACGATCCATTCTAATTCATTCGTCTGATCCATTCTAATTCATTCGCACGAATGTATCCATTCTAATTCATTCGTACGATCCATTCTAATTCATTCGTACGATCCATTCTAATTCATTCGTACGATCCATTCTAATTCATTCGCACGAATGTATCCATTCTAGTTCATTCGTACGATCCATTCTAATTCATTCGTACGATCCATTCTAATTCATTCGCACGATCCATTCTAATTCATTCGTACGATCCATTCTAATTCATTCATACGATCCATTCTAATTCATTCGTACGATCCATTCTAATTCATTCGCACAAATGTATCCATTCTAATTCATTCGTACGATCCATTCTAATTCATTCGGACGATCCATTCTAATTCATTCGTACGATCCATTCTAATTCATTCGCACGATCTGTTCTTATTCATTCGCACAATCCATTCTAATTCATTCGCACGAATGTATCCATTCTAATTCATTCGTACGATCCATTCTAATTCATTCGTACGACCCATTCTAATTCATTCGTATGATCCATTCTAATTAATTCGTATGATCCATTCTAATTCATTCGTACGATCCATTCTAATTCATTCATACAATCCATTCTAATTCATTCGCACGGTTGTATCCATTCTAATTAATTCGTACGATCCATTCTAATTCATTCGTATGATCTATTCTTATTCATTCGCACGATCCAGTCTAATTGATTCGCACGATCCATTCTAATTCATTCGCATGAACGTATCCATTCTAATTCATTAGTACGATCCATTCTAATTCATGAATATGATCCATTCTAATTCATTCGTACGATCCATTCTAATTCATATGCACAAAGGTATCCATTCTAATCCATTCATAGGATCCATTCTAATCCATTCGTACGATCCATTCTAATTCATTCGTATGATCCATTCTAATTCATTCGCTCGAATGAATTCATTCTATTCCATTCGTACGATCCATTCTAATCCATTCATACGATCCATTCTAATTCATTCGCATGAATGTAACCATTCTAATTCATTCATTTGATCCATTCTAATTCATTCGTACGATCCATTCTAATTCATTCGCACAAATGTATCCATTCTAATTCATTCGTACGATCCATTCTAATTCATTCGTACGATCCATTCTAATTCATTCGTAAGATCCATTCTAATTCATTCGTACGATCCATTCTAATTCATTCGTACGATCCATTTTAATTCATTCGCACGAATGTATCCATTCTAGTTCATTCGTACGATCCATTCTAATTCCTTCATACGATCCATTCTAATTCATTCGTACGATCAATTCTAATTCATTCGCACGAATGTATCCATTCTAATTCATTCGTACGATCCTGAAATAGAATGGATCATACGAATGAATTAGAATGGATACCTTTGTGCATATGAATTAGAATGGATCGTACGAATGAATTAAAATGGATCATATTAATGAATAAGAATGGATCGTACGAATGAATTAGAATGGATACATTCGTGCGAATGAATTAGAATGGATCGTGCACGAATGTATCCATTCTAATTCATTCGTACGATCCATTCTAATTCATTAATATGATCCATTCTAATTCATTCGTACGATCCATTCTAATTCATATGCACAAAGCTATCCATTCTAATCCATTCGTAGGATCCATTCTAATCCATTCGTACGATCCATTCTAATTCATTCGTACGATCCATTCTAATTCATTCGCTCGAATGTATCCATTCTAATCCATTCGTACGATCCATTCTAATCCATTCGTACGATCCATTCTAATTCATTCGCATGAATGTAACCATTCTAATTCATTCATTTGATCCATTCTAATTCATTCGTACGATCCATTCTAATTCATTCGTCCGATCCATTCTAATTCATTCGCACGAATGTATCCATTCTAATTCATTCGTACGATCCATTCTAATTCATTCATACGATCCATTCTAATTCATTCATACGATCCATTCTAATTCATTCGCACGAATGTATCCATTCTAGTTCATTCGTACGATCCATTCAAATTCATTCGCACGATCCATTCTAATTCATTCGTACGATCAATTCTAATTCATTCGCACGAATGTATCCATTCTAATTCATTCATACGATCCATTCGAATTCATTCGTACGATCCATTCTAATTCACTCATACGATCCATTCTAATACATTCATACGATCCATTCTAATTCATTTGCACGAATATATCCATTATAATTCATTCGTACGATCCATTCTATTTCCTTCGTACGATACATTCGTGTGAATGAATTAGAATGAATCGTACGAATGAGTAAGAATGGATCGTACGAATGAAATAGAATGGATTGCACGAATGAATTAGAATGGATCGTACGAATGAATTAGAATGGATCGTGTGAAAGAATTAGAATGGATTGTATGAATGAATTAGAATGGATCGTACGAATGAATTAGAATTGATCGTACGAAGGAATTAGAATGGATCGTACGAATGAATTAGAATGGATCGTACGAATGAAGTAGAATAGATCGTACGAATGAATTAGAATGGATCGTACGAATGAATTAGAATGGATATATTCGTGCAAATGAATTAGAATGGATCGTATGAATGTATTAGAATGGATCGTATGAGTGAATTAGAATGGATCGTACGAATGATTTAGAATGGATCGTATGAATGAATTAGAATGGATACATTCGTGTGAATGAATTAGAATGGATCGTATGAATGAATTAGAATAGATTTTGTAAATGAATTAGAACTGATCGTACGAATGAATTAGAATGGATACATTCGTGCGAATGAATTAGAATGGATTGTATGAATAAATTAGAATGGATCGTACGAATGAATTAGAATGGATCGTATGGGTGAATTAGAATGGATACGAAGGAATTAGAATGGATCGTACGAAGGAATTAGAATGGATCATACGAATGAAATAGAATGGATCGTACGAAGGAATTAGAATAGATCGTACGAAGGAATTAGAATGGATCGTACGAAGGAATTAGAATGGATCGTACGAATGAATTATAATGGATATATTCGCGCAAATGAATTAGAATGGATCGTATGAATGAATTAGAATGGATCGTATGAGTGAATTAGAACGGATAGTACGAATGAAGTAGAATGGATCGTATGAATGAATTAGAATGGATACATTCGTGCGAATGAATTAGAATGGATCGTATGAATGAATTAGAATAGATTTTGTGAATGAATTAGAATGGATCGTACGAATGAATTAGAATGGATACATTCGTGCGAATGAATTAGAATGAATTGTATGAATGAATTAGAATGGATCGTACGAATGAACTAGAATGGATACATTTGTGAGAATGAATTAGAATGGATCGTACGAATGAATTAGAATGGATCGTACGAATGAATTAGAATGGATCGTACGAATGAATTAGAATGGATAGTGCGAATGAAATAGAATGGATACAAATGAATTAGAATGGATCATACGAATGAATTAGAATGACGATCCATTCTTACTCATTCGTATGATCCATTCTAATTTATTCGCACGAATGTATCCATTCTAATTAGAATGAATTAGAATGGATCGTATGAATGGATCATACGAATGGATTAGAATGGATCAAACCAATGAGTAAGAATGGATCGTGCGAATGAATTAGAATGGATCGGACGAATGAATTAGAATGGATCGTACGAATGAATTAGAATGGATCGTAAGAATGAATTAGAATGGATCGTACGAATGAATTAGAATGGATCGTACAAATGAACTAGAATGGATACATTCGTGCGAATGGATTAGAATGGATACATTCGTGCGAATGAATTAGAATGGATCATATGAATGAGTAAGAATGGATCGTACGAGTGAAATAGAATGGATTGTACGAATGAATTAGAATGGATCGTGCAAATGACTTTGAATGGATCGTACGAATGAATTAGAATGGATCGTGCTAATGAATTAGAATTGATCGTACGAATGAAATAGAATGGATTGTACGAATGATTTAGAATGGATCGTACGAATGAATTAGAATGGATCGTACGAATGATTTAGAATGGATACATTCGTGCGAATGAATTAGAATGGATCATACAAATGAGTAAGAATGGATCGTACGAATGAAATAGAATGGATTGTTCGAATGAATTAGAATGGATTCGTACGAATGAATTAGAATGGATACATTCGTGCGAATGAATTAGAATGGATCATGCCAATGAGTAAGAATGGATCATACGAATGAAATAGAATGGATTGTGCGAATGAATTAGAATGGATTATACGAATGAATTAAAATAGATCGTGTGAAAGAATTAGAATTGATTGTATGAATGAATTAGAATAGATCGTATGAATGAATTAGAATGGATCGTACGAATGAATTAGAATGGATCGTACGAATGAATTAAATGGATACATTCATGCGAATGAATTAGAATGGATACATTCGTGCGAAAGAATTAGAATAGATCATATGAATGAATTAGAATGGATCCTATGAATGAATTAGAATGGATCGTGCGAATGAATTAGAATGGATCGTACGAATGAATTATAATGGATCGTGCTAATGAATTAGAATTGATAGAACGAATGAATTAGCTTGGATCGTGCTAATGAATTAGAATAGAACGTACGAATGAATTAGAATGGATCGTGTGAAATAATTAGAATGGATTGTATGAATGAATTAGAATGAATTCGTACGATCCATTCGAATTCATTCGCACGATCCATTCTAATTCATTCATACGATCCATTCTAATTCATTCATACAATCCATTCTAATTCTTTCACACGATCCATTCTAATTCATTCGTAGGATCCATTCTAATTCATTCGTACAATCTATTCTATTTCATTCGTACGATCCATTCTTACTCATTCGTATGATCCATTCTAATTCATTAGGACGAATGTATCCATTCTAATTTATTCGTACGATCCATTCTAATTCATTCATACGATCCATTCTAATTCATTCGTACGATCCATTCTAATTCATTCGTCTGATCCATTCTAATTCATTCGCACGAATGTATCCATTCTAATTCATTCGTACGATCCATTCTAATTCATTCGTACGATCCATTCTAATTCATTCGTACGATCCATTCTAATTCATTCGCACGAATGTATCCATTCTAGTTCATTCGTACGATCCATTCTAATTCATTCGTACGATCCATTCTAATTCATTCGCACGATCCATTCTAATTCATTCGTACGATCCATTCTAATTCATTCATACGATCCATTCTAATTCATTCGTACGATCCATTCTAATTCATTCGCACAAATGTATCCATTCTAATTCATTCGTACGATCCATTCTAATTCATTCGGACGATCCATTCTAATTCATTCGTACGATCCATTCTAATTCATTCGCACGATCTGTTCTTATTCATTCGCACAATCCATTCTAATTCATTCGCACGAATGTATCCATTCTAATTCATTCGTACGATCCATTCTAATTCATTCGTACGATCCATTCTAATTCATTCGTATGATCCATTCTAATTAATTCGTATGATCCATTCTAATTCATTCGTACGATCCATTCTAATTCATTCATACAATCCATTCTAATTCATTCGCACGGTTGTATCCATTCTAATTAATTCGTACGATCCATTCTAATTCATTCGTATGATCTATTCTTATTCATTCGCACGATCCAGTCTAATTGATTCGCACGATCCATTCTAATTCATTCGCATGAATGTATCCATTCTAATTCATTAGTACGATCCATTCTAATTCATGAATATGATCCATTCTAATTCATTCGTACGATCCATTCTAATTCATATGCACAAAGGTATCCATTCTAATCCATTCGTAGGATCCATTCTAATCCATTCGTACGATCCATTCTAATTCATTCGTATGATCCATTCTAATTCATTCGCTCGAATGAATTCATTCTATTCCATTCGTACGATCCATTCTAATCCATTCATACGATCCATTCTAATTCATTCGCATGAATGTAACCATTCTAATTCATTCATTTGATCCATTCTAATTCATTCGTACGATCCATTCTAATTCATTTGCACAAATGTATCCATTCTAATTCATTCGTACGATCCATTCTAATTCATTCGTACGATCCATTCTAATTCATTCGTAAGATCCATTCTAATTCATTCGTACGATCCATTCTAATTCATTCGTACGATCCATTTTAATTCATTCGCACGAATGTATCCATTCTAGTTCATTCGTACGATCCATTCTAATTCCTTCGTACGATCCATTCTAATTCATTCGTACGATCAATTCTAATTCATTCGCACGAATGTATCCATTCTAATTCATTCGTACGATCCTGAAATAGAATGGATCATACGAATGAATTAGAATGGATACCTTTGTGCATATGAATTAGAATGGATCGTACGAATGAATTAAAATGGATCATATTAATGAATAAGAATGGATCGTACGAATGAATTAGAATGGATACATTCGTGCGAATGAATTAGAATGGATCGTGCACGAATGTATCCATTCTAATTCATTCGTACGATCCATTCTAATTCATTAATATGATCCATTCTAATTCATTCGTACGATCCATTCTAATTCATATGCACAAAGCTATCCATTCTAATCCATTCGTAGGATCCATTCTAATCCATTCGTACGATCCATTCTAATTCATTCGTACGATCCATTCTAATTCATTCGCTCGAATGTATCCATTCTAATCCATTCGTACGATCCATTCTAATCCATTCGTACGATCCATTCTAATTCATTCGCATGAATGTAACCATTCTAATTCATTCATTTGATCCATTCTAATTCATTCGTACGATCCATTCTAATTCATTCGTCCGATCCATTCTAATTCATTCGCACGAATGTATCCATTCTAATTCATTCATACGATCCATTCTAATTCATTCGTAAGATCCATTCTAATTCATTCGTACGATCCATTCTAATTCATTCGTACGATCCATTCTAATTCATTCGCACGAATGTATCCATTCTAGTTCATTCGTACGATCCATTCTAATTCATTCGTACGATCCATTCTAATTCATTCGCACGATCCATTCTAATTCATTCGTACGATCAATTCTAATTCATTCGCACGAATGTATCCATTCTAATTCATTCATACGATCCATTCTAATTCATTCGGACGATCCATTCTAATTCACTCATACGATCCATTCTAATACATTCATACGATCCATTCTAATTCATTTGCACGAATATATCCATTATAATTCATTCGTACGATCCATTCTAATTCCTTCGTACGATACATTCGTGTGAATGAATTTGAATGGATCGTACGAATGAGTAAGAATGGATCGTACGAATGAAATAGAATGGATTGCACGAATGAATTAGAATGGATCGTACGAATGAATTAGAATGGATCGTGAGAAAGAAGTAGAATGGATTGTATGAATGAATTAGAATGGAACGTACGAATGAATTAGAATGGATCGTACGAAGGAATTAGAATGGATCGTACGAATGAATTAGAATTGATCGTACGAATGAATTAGAATAGATCGTACGAATGAATTAGAATGGATCGTACGAAGGAATTAGAATAGATCGTACGAATGAATTAGAATAGATATATTCGAGCAAATGAATTAGAATGGATCGTATGAATGTATTAGAATGGATCGTATGAGTGAATTAGAATGGATCGTACGAATGAATTAGAATGGATCGTATGAATGAATTAGAATGGATACATTCGTGTGAATGAGTTAGAATGGATCGTATGAATTAATTAGAACAGATTTTGTGAATGAATTAGAACTGATCGTACGAATGAATTAGAATGGATACATTCGTGCGAATGAATTAGAATGGATTGTATGAATGAATTAGAATGGATCGTACGAATGAATTAGAATAGATCGTATGAGTGAATTAGAATGGATACGAAGGAATTAGAATGGATCGTACGAAGGAATTAGAATGGATCATACGAATGAAATAGAATGGATCGTACGAAGGAATTAGAATCGATCGTACGAAGGAATTAGAATGGATCGTACGAATGAATTAGAATGGATATATTCGTGCAAATGAATTAGAATGGATAGTATGAATGAATTAGAATGGATCGTATGAGTGAATTAGAACGGATAGTACGAATGAAGTAGAATGGATCGTATGAATGAATTAGAATGGATACATTCGTGCGAATGAATTAGAATGGATCGTATGAATGAATTAGAATAGATTTTGTGAATGAATTAGAATGGATCGTACGAATGAATTAGAATGGATACATTCGTGCGAATGAATTAGAATGGATTGTATGAATGAATTAGAATGGATCGTACGAATGAACTAGAATGGATATATTTCTGCGAATGAATTAGAATGGATCGTACGAATGAATTAGAATGGATCTTACGAATGAATTAGAATGGATCGTACGAATGAATTAGAATGGATAGTGCGAATGAAATAGAATGGATACAAATGAATTAGAATGGATCATACGAATGAATTAGAATGACGATCCATTCTTACTCATTCGTATGATCCATTCTAATTTATTCGCACGAATGTATCCATTCTAATTAGAATGAATTAGAATGGATCGTATGAATGGATCATACGAATAGATTAGAATGGATCAAACCAATGAGAAAGAATGGATCGTGCGAATAAATTAGAATGGATCGGACGAATGAATTAGAATGGATCGTACGAATGAATTAGAATGGATCGTATGAATGAATTAGAATGGATCGTACGAATGAATTAGAATGGATCGTGCGAATGAATTAGAATGGATCGTACGAATGAATTAGAATGGATCGTACAAATGAACTAGAATGGATACATTCGTGCGAATGGATTAGAATGGATACATTCGTGCGAATGAATTAGAATGGATCATACGAATGAGTAAGAATGGATCGTACGAATGAAATAGAATGGATTGTACGAATGAATTAGAATGGATCGTGCGAATGACTTTGAATGGATCGTACGAATGAATTAGAATGGATCGTGCTAATGAATTAGAATTGATCGTACGAATGAAATATAATGGATTGTACGAATGATTTAGAATGGATCGTACGAATGAATTAGAAAGGATCGTACGAATGATTTAGAATGGATACATTCGTGCGAATGAATTAGAATGGATCATACGAATGAGTAAGAATGGATCGTACGAATGAAATAGAATGGATTGTACGAATGAAGTAGAATGGATTCATACGAATGAATTAGAATGGATACATTCGTGCGAATGAATTAGAATGGATCATGCCAATGAGTAAGAATGGATCATACGAATAAAATAGAATGGATTGTGCGAATGAATTAGAATGGATCATACGAATGAATTAGAATGGATCGTGTGAAAGAATTAGAATGGATTGTATGAATGAATTAGAATAGATCGTATGAATGAATTAGAATGGATCGTACGAATGAATTAGAATGGATCGTACGAATGAATTAAATGGATACATTCGTGCGAATGAATTAGAATGGATACATTCGTGCGAAAGAATTAGAATAGATCGTATGAATGAATTAGAATGGATCCTATGAATAAATTAGAATGGATCGTGCGAATGAATTAGAATGGATCGTACGAATGAATTAGAATGGATCGTGCTAATGAATTAGAATTGATCGAACGAATGAATTAGCTTGGATCGTGCTAATGAATTAGAATAGAACGTACGAATGAATTAGAATGAATCGTGTGAAAGAATTAGAATGGATTGTATGAATGAATTAGAATGAATTCGTACGATCCATTCGAATTCATTCGCACGATCCATTCTAATTCATTCATACGATCCATTCTAATTCATTCATACAATCCATTCTAATTCTTTCACACGATCCATTCTAATTCATTCGTAGGATCCATTCTAATTCATTCGTACAATCTATTCTATTTCATTCGTACGATCCATTCTTACTCATTCGTATGATCCATTCTAATTCATTAGGACGAATGTATCCATTCTAATTTATTCGTACGATCCATTCTAATTCATTCGTACGATCCATTCTAATTCATTCGTACGATCCATTCTAATTCATTCGTCCGATCCATTCTAATTCATTCGCACGAATGTATCCATTCTAATTCATTCGTACGATCCATTCTAATTCATTCGTACGATCCATTCTAATTCATTCGCATGAATGTATCTATTCTAGTTCATTCGTACGATCCATTCTAATTCATTCGTACGATCCATTCTAATTCATTCGCACGATCAATTCTAATTCATTCGTACGATCCATTCTAATTCATTCATACGATCCATTCTAATTCATTCGTACGATCCATTCTAATTGATTCGCACAAATGTATCCATTCTAATTCATTCGTACGATCCATTCTAATTCATTCGCACGATCTGTTCTTATTCATTCGCACAATCCATTCTAATTCATTCGCACGAATGTATCCATTCTAATTCATTCGTACGATCCATTTTAATTCATTCGTACGATCCATTCTAATTCATTCGTATGATCCATTCTAATTAATTCGTATGATCCATTCTAATTCATTCGTACGATCCATTCTAATTCATTCATACAATCCATTCTAATTCATTCGCACGAATGTATCCATTCTAATTAATTCATACGGTCCATTCTAATTCATTCGTATGAACTATTCTTATTCATTCGCACGATCCAGTCTAATTGATTCGCACGATCCATTCTAATTCATTCGCACGAATGTATCCATTCTAATTCATTAGTACGATCCATTCTAATTCATTAATATGATCCATTCTAATTCATTCGTACGATCCATTCTAATTCATATGCACAAAGGTATCCATTCTAATCCATTCGTAGGATCCATTCTAATCCATTCGTACGATCCATTCTAATTCATTCGTACGATCCATTCTAATTTATTCGCTCGAATGAATCCATTCTAATCCATTCGTACGATCCATTCTAATCCATTCGTACGATCCATTCTAATTCATTCGCATGAATGTAACCATTCTAATTCATTCATTTGATCCATTCTAATTCATTCGTACGATCCATTCTAATTCGTTCGCACAAATGTATCCATTCTAATTCATTCGTATGATCCATTCTAATTCATTCGTACGATCCATTCTAATTCATTTGTAAGATCCATTCTAATTCATTCGTACGATCCATTCTAATTCATTCGTACGATCCATTCTAATTCATTCGCACGAATGTATCCATTCTAGTTCATTCGTACGATCCATTCTAATTCATTCGTACGATCCATTCTAATTCATTCGTACGATCAATTCTAATTCATTCGCACGAATGTATCCATTCTAATTCATTCGTACGATCCTGAATTAGAATGGATCGTACGAATGAATTAGAATGGATACCTTTGTGCATATGAATTAGAATGGATCGTACGAATGAATTAGAATGGATCATATTAATGAATAAGAATGGATCGTACGAATGAATTAGAATGGATACATTCGTGCGAATGAATTAGAATGGATCGTGCACGAATGTATCCATTCTAATTCATTCGTACGATCCATTCTAATTCATTAATATGATCCATTCTAATTCATATGCACAAAGGTATCCATTCTAATCCATTCGTAGGATCCATTCTAATCCATTCGTACGATCCATTCTAATTCATTCGTACGATCCATTCTAATTCATTCGCTCGAATGTATCCATTCTAATCCATTCGTAAGATCCATTCTAATCCATTCGTACGATCCATTCTAATTCATTTGCATGAATGTAACCATTCTAATTCATTCATTTGATCCATTCTAATTCATTCGTACGATCCATTCTAATTCATTCGTCCGATCCATTCTAATTCATTCGCACGAATGTATCTATTCTAATTCATTCGTACGATCCATTCTAATTCATTCGTAAGATCCATTCTAATTTATTCGTACGATCCATTCTAATTCATTCGTACGATCCATTCTAATTCATTCGCACGAATGTATCCATTCTAGTTCATTCGTACGATCCATTCTAATTCATTCGCACGATCCATTCTAATTCATTCGTACGATCAATTCTAATTCATTCGCACGAATGTATCCATTCTAATTCATTCATACGATCCATTCTAATTCATTCGTACGATCCATTCTAATTCACTCATACGATCCATTCTAATACATTCATACGATCCATTCTAATTCATTTGCACGAATATATCCATTATAATTCATTCGTACGATCCATTCTATTTCCTTCGTACGATACATTCGTGTGAATGAATTAGAATGGATCGTACGAATGAGTAAGAATGGATCGTACGAATGAAATAGAATGGATTGCACGAATGAATTAGAATGGATCGTACGAATGAATTAGAATGGATTGTGTGAAAGAATTAGAATGGATTGTATGAATGAATTAGAATGGATCGTACGAATGAATTAGAATTGATCGTACGAAGGAATTAGAATGGATCGTACGAATGAATTAGAATGGATCGTACGAATGAAGTAGAATAGATCGTACGAATGAATTAGAATGGATCGTACGAATGAATTAGAATGGATATATTCGTGCAAATGAATTAGAATGGATCGTATGAATGTATTAGAATGGATCGTATGAGTGAATTAGAATGGATCGTACGAATGAATTAGAATAAATCGTATGAATGAATTAGAATGGATACATTCGTGTGAATGAATTAGAATGGATTGTATGAATGAATTAGAATAGATTTTGTAAATGAATTAGAACTGATCGTACAAATGAATTAGAATGGATACATTCGTGCGAATGAATTAGAATGGATTGTATGAATGAATTAGAATGGATCGTACGAATGAATTAGAATGGATCGTATGGGTGAATTAGAATGGATACGAAGGAATTAGAATGGATCGTACGAAGGAATTAGAATGGATCATAAGAATGAAATAGAATGGATCGTACGAAGGAATTAGAATGGATCGTACGAAGGAATTAGAATGGATCGTACGAAGGAATTAGAATGGATCGTACGAATGAATTAGAATGGATATATTCGTGCAAATGAATTAGAATGGATCGTATGAAGGAATCAGAATGGATCGTATGAGTGAATTAGAACGGATAGTACGAATGAAGTAGAATGGATCGTATGAATGAATTAGAATGGATACATTCGTGCGAATGAATTAGAATGGATCGTATGAATGAATTAGAATAGATTTTGTGAATGAATTAGAATGGATCGTACGAATGAATTAGAATGGATACATTCGTGCGAATGAATTAGAATGAATTGTATGAATGAATTAGAATGGATCGTACGAATGAACTAGAATGGATACATTTGTGCGAATGAATTAGAATGGATCGTACGAATGAATTAGAATGGATCGTACGAATGAATTAGAATGGATCGTACGAATGAATTAGAATGGATAGTGCGAATGAAATAGAATGGATACAAATGAATTAGAATGGATCATACGAATGAATTAGAATGATGATCCGTTCTTACTCATTCGTATGATCCATTCTAATTTATTCGCATGAATGTATCCATTCTAATTAGAATGAATTAGAATGGATCGTATGAATGGATCATACGAATGGATTAGAATGGATCAAACCAATGAGTAAGAATGGATCGTGCGAATGAATTAGAATGGATCGGACGAATGAATTAGAATGGATCGTACGAATGAATTAGAATGGATCGTACGAATGAATTAGAATGGATCGTACGAATGAATTAGAATGGATCGTACAAATGAACTAGAATGGATACATTCGTGCGAATGGATTAGAATGGATACATTCGTGCGAATGAATTAGAATAGATCATACGAATGAGTAAGAATGGATCGTACGAATGAAATAGAATGGATTGTACGAATGAATTAGAATGGATCGTGCGAATGACTTTGAATGGATCGTACGAATGAATTAGAATGGATCGTGCTAATGAATTAGAATTGATCGTACGAATGAAATAGAATGGATTGTACGAATGATTTAGAATGGATCGTACGAATGAATTAGAATGGATCGTACGAATGATTTAGAACGGATACATTCGTGCGAATGAATTAGAATGGATCATACAAATGAGTAAGAATGGATCGTACGAATGAAATAGAATGGATTGTACGAATGAATTAGAATGAATTCGTACGAATGAATTAGAATGGATACATTCGTGTGAATGAATTAGAATGGATCATGCCAATGAGTAAGAATGGATCATACGAATGAAATAGAATGGATTCTGCGAATGAATTAGAATGGATCATACAAATGAATTAGAATGGATCGTGTGAAAGAATTAGAATGGATTGTATGAATGAGTTAGAATAGATCGTATGAATGAATTAGAATGGATCGTACGAATGAATTAGAATGGATCGTACGAATGAATTAAATGGATACATTCGTGCGATTGAATTAGAATGGATACATTCGTGCGAAAGAATTAGAATAGATCGTATGAATGAATTAGAATGGATCATATGAATGAATTAGAATGGATCGTGCGAATGAATTAGAATGGATCGTACGAATGAATTATAATGGATCATGCTAATGAATTAGAATTGATAGAACGAATGAATTAGCTTGGATCGTGCTAATGAATTAGAATAGAACGTACGAATGAATTAGAATGGATCGTGTGAAATAATTAGAATGGATTGTATGAATGAATTAGAATGAATTCGTACGATCCATTCGAATTCATTCGCACGATCCATTCTAATTCATTCATACGATCCATTCTAATTCATTCATACAATCCATTCTAATTCTTTCACACGATCCATTCTAATTCATTCGTAGGATCTATTCTAATTCATTCGTACAATCTATTCTATTTCATTCGTACGATCCATTCTTACTCATTCGTATGATCCATTCTAATTCATTAGGACGAATGTATCCATTCAAATTTATTCGTACGATCCATTCTAATTCATTCGTACGATCCATTCTAATTCATTCGTACGATCCATTCTAATTTATTCGTCTAATCCATTCTAATTCATTCGCATGAATGTATCCATTCTAATTCATTCGTACGATCCATTCTAATTCATTCGTACGATCCATTCTAATTCATTCGTACGATCCATTCTAATTCATTCGCACGAATGTATCCATTCTAGTTCATTTGTACGATCCATTCTAATTCATTCGCACGATCCATTCTAATTCATTCGTACGATCAATTCTAATTCATTCGCACGAATGTATCCATTCTAATTCATTCATAAGATCCATTCTAATTCATTCGTACGATCCATTCTAATTCACTCATACGATCCATTCTAATACATTCATACGATCCATTCTAATTCATTTGCACGAATATATCCATTATAATTCATTCGTACGATCCATTCTATTTCCTTCGTACGATACATTCGTGTGAATGAATTAGAATGGATCGTACGAATGAGTAAGAATGGATCGTACGAATGAAATAGAATGGATTGCACGAATGAATTAGAATGGATCGTACGAATGAATTAGAATGGATCGTGTGAAAGAATTAGAATGGATTGTATGAATGAATTAGAATGGATCGTACGAATGAATTAGAATTGATCGTACGAAGGAATTAGAATGGATCGTACGAATGAATTAGAATGGATCGTACAAATGAAGTAGAATAGATCGTACGAATGAATTAGAATGGATCGTACGAATGAATTAGAATGGATATATTCGTGCAAATGAATTAGAATGGATCGTATGAATGTATTAGAATGGATCGTATGAGTGAATTAGAATGGATCGTACGAATGAATTAGAATGAATCGTATGAATGAATTAGAATGGATACATTCGTGTGAATGAATTAGAATGGATTGTATGAATGAATTAGAATAGATTTTGTAAATGAATTAGAACTGATCGTACGAATGAATTAGAATGGATACATTCGTGCGAATGAATTAGAATGGATTGTATGAATGAATTAGAATGGATCGTACGAATGAATTAGAATGGATCGTATGGGTGAATTAGAATGGATACGAAGGAATTAGAATGGATCGTACGAAGGAATTAGAATGGATCATACGAATGAAATAGAATGGATCGTACGAAGGAATTAGAATGGATCGTACGAAGGAATTAGAATGGATCGTACGAAGGAATTAGAATGGATCGTACGAATGAATTAGAATGGATATATTCGTGCAAATGAATTAGAATGGATCGTATGAATGAATTAGAATGGATCGTATGAGTGAATTAGAACGGATAGTACGAATGAAGTAGAATGGATCGTATGAATGAATTAGAATGGATACATTCGTGCGAATGAATTAGAATGGATCGTATGAATGAATTAGAATAGATTTTGTGAATGAATTAGAATGGATCGTACGAATGAATTAGAATAGATACATTCGTGCGAATGAATTAGAATGAATTGTATGAATGAATTAGAATGGATCGTACGAATGAACTAGAATGGATACATTTGTGCGAATGAATTAGAATGGATCGTACGAATGAATTAGAATAGATCGTACGAATGAATTAGAATGGATCGTACGAATGAATTAGAATGGATAGTGCGAATGAAATAGAATGGATACAAATGAATTAGAATGGATCATACGAATGAATTAGAATGATGATCCGTTCTTACTCATTCGTATGATCCATTCTAATTTATTCGCACGAATGTATCCATTCTAATTAGAATGAATTAGAATGGATCGTATGAATGGATCATACGAATGGATTAGAATGGATCAAACCAATGAGTAAGAATGGATCGTACGAATGAATTAGAATGGATCGGACGAATGAATTAGAATGGATCGTACGAATGAATTAGAATGGATCGTACGAATGAATTAGAATGGATCGTACAAATGAACTAGAATGGATACATTCGTGCGAATGGATTAGAATGGATACATTCGTGCGAATGAATTAGAATAGATCATACGAATGAGTAAGAATGGATCGTACGAATGAAATAGAATGGATTGTACGAATGAATTAGAATGGATCGTGCGAATGACTTTGAATGGATCGTACGAATGAATTAGAATGGATCGTGCTAATGAATTAGAATTGATCATACGAATGAAATAGAATGGATTGTACGAATGATTTAGAATGGATCGTACGAATGAATTAGAATGGATCGTACGAATGATTTAGAACGGATACATTCGTGCGAATGAATTAGAATGGATCATACAAATGAGTAAGAATGGATCGTACGAATGAAATAGAATGGATTGTACGAATGAATTAGAATGGATTCATACGAATGAATTAGAATGGATACATTCGTGCGAATGAATTAGAATGGATCATGCCAATGAGTAAGAATGGATCATACGAATGAAATAGAATGGATTGTGCGAATGAATTAGAATGGATCATACGAATGAATTAGAATGGATCGTGTGAAAGAATTAGAATGGATTGTATGAATGAATTAGAATAGATCGTATGAATGAATTAGAATGGATCGTACGAATGAATTAGAATGGATCGTACGAATGAATTAAATGGATACATTCGTGCGAATGAATTAGAATGGATACATTCGTGCGAAAGAATTAGAATAGATCGTATGAATGAATTAGAATGGATCCTATGAATGAATTAGAATGGATCGTGCGAATGAATTAGAATGGATCGTACGAATGAATTATAATGGATCGTGCTAATGAATTAGAATTGATAGAACGAATGAATTAGCTTGGATCGTGCTAATGAATTAGAATAGAACGTACGAATGAATTAGAATGGATCGTGTGAAATAATTAGAATGGATTGTATGAATGAATTAGAATGAATTCGTACGATCCATTCGAATTCATTCGCACGATCCATTCTAATTCATTCATACGATCCATTCTAATTCATTCATACAATCCATTCTAATTCTTTCACACGATCCATTCTAATTCATTCGTAGGATCTATTCTAATTCATTCGTACAATCTATTCTATTTCATTCGTACGATCCATTCTTACTCATTCGTATGATCCATTCTAATTCATTAGGACGAATGTATCCATTCAAATTTATTCGTACGATCCATTCTAATTCATTCGTACGATCCATTCTAATTCATTCGTACGATCCATTCTAATTTATTCGTCTGATCCATTCTAATTCATTCGCATGAATGTATCCATTCTAATTCATTCGTACGATCCATTCTAATTCATTCGTACGATCCATTCTAATTCATTCGTACGATCCATTCTAATTCATTCGCACGAATGTATCCATTCTAGTTCATTCGTACGATCCATTCTAATTCATTCGTAGGATCCATTCTAATTCATTCGCACGATCCATTCTAATTCATTCGTACGATCCATTCTAATTCATTCATACGATCCATTCTAATTCATTCGTACGATCCATTCTAATTCATTCGCACAAATGTATCCATTCTAATTCATTCGTACGATCCATTCTAATTCATTCGGACGATCCATTCTAATTCATTCGTACGATCCATTCTAATTCATTCGCACGATCTGTTCTTATTCATTCGCACAATCCATTCTAATTCATTCGCACGAATGTATCCATTCTAATTCATTCGTACGATCCATCCTAATTCATTCGTACGATCCATTCTAATTCATTCGTATGATCCATTCTAATTAATTCGTATGATCCATTCTAATTCATTTGTACGATCCATTCTAATTCATTCATACAATCCATTCTAATTCATTCGCACGGATGTATCCATTCTAATAAATTCGTACGATCCATTCTAATTCATTCGTATGATCTATTCTTATTCATTCGCACGATCCAGTCTAATTGATTCGCACGATCCATTCTAATTCATTCGCACGAATGTATCCATTCTAATTCATTAGTACGATCCATTCTAATTCATTAATATGATCCATTCTAATTCATTCGTACGATCCATTCTAATTCATATGCACAAAGGTATCCATTCTAGTCCATTCGTAGGATCCATTCTAATCCATTCGTACGATCCATTCTAATTCATTCGTATGATCCATTCTAATTCATTCGCTCGAATGAATCCATTCTAATCCATTCGTACGATCCATTCTAATTCATTCGCATGAATGTAACCATTCTAATTCATTCATTTGATCCATTCTAATTCATTCGTACGATCCATTCTAATTCATTTGCACAAATGTATCCATTCTAATTCATTCGTACGATCCATTCTAATTCATTCGTACGATCCATTCTAATTCATTCGTAAGATCCATTCTAATTCATTCGTACGATCCATTCTAATTCATTCGTACGATCCATTTTAATTCATTCGCACGAATGTATCCATTCTAGTTCATTCGTACGATCCATTCTAATTCCTTCGTACGATCCATTCTAATTCATTCGTACGATCAATTCTAATTCATTCGCATGAATGTATCCATTCTAATTCATTCGTACGATCCTGAAATAGAATGGATCGTACGAATGAATTAGAATGGATAACTTTGTGCATATGAATTAGAATGGATCGTACGAATGAATTAGAATGGATCATATTAATGAATAAGAATGGATCGTACGAATGAATTAGAATGGATACATTCGTGCGAATGAATTAGAATGGATCGTGCACGAATGTATCCATTCTAATTCATTCGTACGATCCATTCTAATTCATTAATATGATCCATTGTAATTCATTCGTACGATCCATTCTAATTCATATGCACAAAGCTATCCATTCTAATCCATTCGTAGGATCCATTCTAATCCATTCGTACGATCCATTCTAATTCATTCGTACGATCCATTCTAATTCATTCGCTCGAATGTATCCATTCTAATCCATTCGTACGATCCATTCTAATCTATTCGTACGATCCATTCTAATTCATTCACATGAATGTAACCATTCTAATTCATTGATTTGATCCATTCTAATTCATTCGTACGATCCATTCTAATTCATTCGTCCGATCCATTCTAATTCATTCGCACGAATGTATCCATTCTAATTCATTCGTAAGATCCATTCTAATTCATTCATAAGATCCATTCTAATTCATTCGTACGATCCATTCTAATTCATTCGTACGATCCATTCTAATTCATTCGTACGATCCATTCTAATTCATTCGCACGAATGTATCCATTCTAGTTCATTCGTACGATCCATTCTAATTCATTCGTACGATCCATTCTAATTCATTCGCACGATCCATTCTAATTCATTCGTACGATCAATTCTAATTCATTCGCACGAATGTATCCATTCTAATTCATTCATACGATCCATTCTAATTCATTCGGACGATCAATTCTAATTCACTCATACGATCCATTCTAATACATTCATACGATCCATTCTAATTCATTTGCACGAATATATCCATGATAATTCATTCTTACGATCCATTCTAATTCCTTCGTACGATACATTCGTGTGAATGAATTTGAATGGATCGTACGAATGAGTAAGAATGGATCGTACGAATGAAATAGAATGGATTGCACGAATGAATTAGAATGGATCGTACGAATGAATTAGAATGGATCGTGAGAAAGAAGTAGAATGGATTGTATGAATGAATTAGAATGGATCGTACGAATGAATTAGAATGGATCGTACGAAGGAATTAGAATGGATCGTACGAATGAATTAGAATTGATCGTACGAATGAATTAGAATAGATCGTACGAATAAATTAGAATGGATCGTACGAAGGAATTAGAATGGATCGTACGAATGAATTAGAATGGATATATTCGAGCAAATGAATTAGAATGGATCGTATGAATGTATTAGAATGGATCGTATGAGTGAATTAGAATGGATCGTACGAATGAATTAGAATGGATCGTATGAATGAATTAGAATGGATACATTCGTGTGAATGAGTTAGAATGGATCGTATGAATGAATTAGAATAGATTTTGTGAATGAATTAGAACTGATCGTACGAATGAATTAGAATGGATACATTTGTGCGAATGAATTAGAATGGATTGTATGAATGAATTAGAATGGATCGTACGAATGAATTAGAATAGATCGTATGAGTGAATTAGAATGGATACGAAGGAATTAGAATGGATCGTACGAAGGAATTAGAATGGATCATACGAATGAAATAGAATGGATCGTACGAAGGAATTAGAATGGATCGTACGAAGGAATTAGAATCAATCGTACGAAGGAATTAGAATGGATCGTACGAATGAATTAGAATGGATATATTCATGCAAATGAATTAGAATGGATCGTATGAGTGAATTACAACGGATAGTACGAATGAAGTAGAATGGATCGTATGAATGAATTAGAATGGATACATTCGTGCGAATGAATTAGAATGGATCGTTTGAATGAATTAGAATAGATTTTGTGAATGAATTAGAATGGATCGTACGAATGAATTAGAATGGATACATTCGTACGAATGAATTAGAATGGATTGTATGAATGAATTAGAATGGATCGTACGAATGAACTAGAATGGATACATTTCTTCGAATGAATTAGAATGGATCGTACGAATGAATTAGAATGGATCTTACGAATGAATTAGAATGGATCGTACGAATGAATTAGAATGGATAGTGCGAATGAAATAGAATGGATACAAATGAATTAGAATGGATCATACGAATGAATTAGAATGATGATCCATTCTTACTCATTCGTATGATCCATTCTAATTTATTCGCACGAATGTATCCATTCTAATTAGAATGAATTAGAATGGATCGTATGAATGGATCATACGAATGGATTAGAATGGATCAAACCAATGAGTAAGAATGGATCGTGCGAATAAATTAGAATGGATCGGACGAATGAATTAGAATGGATCGTACGAATGAATTAGAATGGATCGTATGAATGAATTAGAATGGATCGTACGAATGAATTAGAATGGATCGTGCGAATGAATTAGAATGGATCGTACGAATGAATTAGAATGGATCGTACAAATGAACTAGAATGGATACATTCGTGCGAATGGATTAGAATGGATACATTCGTGCGAATGAATTAGAATGGATCATACGAATGAGTAAGAAAGGATCGTACGAATGAAATAGAATGGATTGTACGAATGAATTAGAATGGATCGTGCGAATGACTTTGAATGGATCGTACGAATGAATTAGAATGGATCGTGCTAATGAATTAGAATTGATCGTACGAATGAAATAGAATGGATTGTACGAATGATTTAGAATGGATCGTAGGAATGAATTAGAATGGATCATACGAATGATTTAGAATAGATACATTCGTGCGAATGAATTAGAATGGATCATACGAATGAGTAAGAATGGATCGTACGAATAAAATAGAATGGATTGTACGAATGAAGTAGAATGGATTCGTACGAATGAATTAGAATGGATACATTCGTGCGAATGAATTAGAATGGATCATGCCAATGAGTAAGAATGGATCATACGAATGAAATAGAATGGATTGTGCGAATGAATTAGAATGGATCATACGAATGAATTAGAATGGATCGTGTGAAAGAATTAGAATGGATTGTATGAATGAATTAGAATAGATCGTATGAATGAATTAGAATGGATCGTACGAATGAATTAGAATGGATCGTACGAATGAATTAAATGGATACATTCGTGCGAATGAATTAGAATGGATACATTCGTGCGAAAGAATTAGAATAGATCGTATGAATGAATTAGAATGGATCCTATGAATGAATTAGAATGGATCGTGCGAATGAATTAGAATGGATCGTACGAATGAATTAGAATGGATCGTGCTAATGAATTAGAATTGATCGAACGAATGAATTAGCTTGGATCGTGCTAATGAATTAGAATAGAACGTACAAATGAATTAGAATGGATCGTGTGAAAGAATTAGAATGGATTGTATGAATGAATTAGAATGAATTCGTACGATCCATTCGAATTCATTCGCACGATCCATTCTAATTCATTCATACGATCCATTCTAATTCATTCATACAATCCATTCTAATTCTTTCACACGATCCATTCTAATTCATTCGTAGGATCCATTCTAATTCATTCGTACAATCTATTCAATTTCATTCGTACGATCCATTCTAACTCATTCGTATGATCCATTCTAATTCATTAGGACGAATGTATCCATTCTAATTTATTCGTACGATCCATTCTAATTCATTCGTACGATCCATTCTAATTCATTCGTACGATCCATTCTAATTCATTCGTCCGATCCATTCTAATTCATTCGCACGAATGTATCCATTCTAATTCATTCGTACGATCCATTCTAATTCATTCGCACGAATGTATCTATTCTAGTTCATTCGTACGATCCATTCTAATTCATTCGTATGATCCATTCTAATTCATTCGCACGATCTATTCTAATTCATTCGTACGATCCATTCTAATTCATTCATACGATCCATTCTAATTTATTCGTACGATCCATTCTAATTCATTCGCACAAATGTATCCATTCTAATTCACTCGTACGATCCATTCTAATTCATTCGGACGATCCATTCTAATTCATTCGTACGATCCATTCTAATTCATTCGCACGATCTGTTCTTATTCATTCGCACAATCCATTCTAATTCATTCGCACGAATGTATCCATTCTAATTCATTCGTACGATCCATTTTAATTCATTCGTACGATCCATTCTAATTCATTCATATGATCCATTCTAATTAATTCATATGATCCATTCTAATTCATTCGTACGATCCATTCTAATTCATTCATACAATCCATTCTAATTCATTCGCACGAATGTATCCATTCTAATTAATTCGTACGGTCCATTCTAATTCATTCGTATAAACTATTCTTATTCATTCGCACGATCCAGTCTAATTGATTCGCACGATCCATTCTAATTCATTCGCACGAATGTATCCATTCTAATTCATTAGTACGATCCATTCTAATTCATTAATATGATCCATTCTAATTCATTCGTACGATCCATTCTAATTCATATACACAAAGGTATCCATTCTAATCCATTCGTAGGATCCATTCTAATCCATTCGTACGATCCATTCTAATCCATTCGTACGATCCATTCTAATTCATTCATACGATCCATTCTAATTCATTCGCTCGAATGAATCCATTCTAATCCATTCGTACCATCCATTCTAATTCATTCGCATGAATGTAACTATTCTAATTCATTCATTTGATCCATTCTAATTCATTCGTACGATCCATTCTAATTCATTCGCACAATTGTATCCATTCTAATTCATTCCTACGATCCATTCTAATTCATTCGTACGATCCATTCTAATTCATTCGTAAGATCCATTCTAATTCATTCGTACGATCCATTCTAATTTATTCGTACGATCCATTTTAATTCATTCGCACGAATGTATCCATTCTAGTTCATTCGTACGATCCATTCTAATTCATTCGTACGATCCATTCTAATTCATTCGTACGATCAATTCTAATTCATTCGCACGAATGTATCCATTCTTATTTATTCGTACGATCCTGAATTAGAATGGATCGTACGAATGAATTAGAATGGATACCTTTGTGCATATGAATTAGAATGGATCGTACGAATGAATTAGAATGGATCATATTAATGAATAAGAATGGATCGTACGAATGAATTAGAATGGATACATTCGTACGAGTGAATTAAAATGGATCCATTCTAATCCATTCGTACGATCCATTCTAATTCATTCGTACGATCCATTCTAATTCATTTGGTCGAATGTATCCATTCTAATCCATTCGTACGATCCATTCTGATCCATTCGTACGATCCATTCTAATTCATTCGCAAGAATGTAACCATTATAATTCATTCATTTGATCCATTCTAATTCATTCGTACGATCCATTCTAATTCAATCGCACGATCCATTCTAATTCATTCGTACGATCCATTCAAATTTATTCATACGATCCATTCTAATTCATTCGTACGATCCATTCTAATTCATTCGCACGAATGTATCCATTCTAGTTCATTCGTACGATCCATTCTAATTCATTCGTACGATCCATTCTAATTCATTCGCACGATCCATTCTAATTCATTCGTACGATCCATTCTAATTCATTCATACGATCCATTCTAATTCATTCATACAATCCATTCTAATTCTTTCACACGATCCATTCTAATTCATTCGTAGGATCCATTCTAATTAATTCGTACAATCTATTCTATTTCATTCGTACGATCCATTCTTACTCATTCGTATGATCCATTCTAATTCATTCGGACGAATGTATCCATTCTAATTTATTCGTGCGATCCATTCTAATTCATTCGTACGATCCATTCTAATTCATTCGTACGATCCATTCTAATTCATTCGTCCGATCCATTCTAATTCATTCGCACGAATATATCCATTCTAATTCATTCGTACGATCCATTCTAATTCATTCGTACGATCTATTCTAATTCATTCGTACGATCGATTCTAATTCATTCGTATGATCCATTCTAATTCATTCGTAAGATCCATTCTAATTCATTCGTACGATCCATTCTAATTCATTCGTACGATCCATTCTAATTCATTCGCACGAATGTATCCATTCTAGTTTATTCGTACGATCCATTCTAATTCATTCGTACGATCCATTCTAATTCATTCGCACGATCCATTCTAATTCATTCGTACGATCAATTCTAATTCATTCGCACGAATGTATCCATTCTAATTCATTCATACGATCCATTCTAATTCATTCGGACGATCCATTCTAATTCACTCATACGATCCATTCTAATACATTCATACGATCCATTCTAATTCATTTGCACGAATATATCCATTATAATTCATTCGTACGATCCATTCTAATTCCTTCGTACTATACATTCGTGTGAATGAATTAGAATGGATCGTACGAATGAGTAAGAATGGATCGTACGAATGAAATAGAATGGATTGCACGAATGAATTAGAATGGATCTTACGAATGAATTAGAATGGATCGTGTGAAAGAAGTAGAATGGATTGTATGAATGAATTAGAATGGATCGTACGAATGAATTAGAATGGATCGTACGAAGGAATTAGAATGGATCGTACGAATGAATTAGAATGGATCGTATGAATAAATTAAATGGATACATTCGTGCGAATGAATTAGAATGGATACATTCATGCGAAAGAATTAGAATAGATCGTATGAATGAATTAGAATGGATCCTATGAATGAATTAGAATGGATCGTGCGAATGAATTAGAATGGATCGTACGAATGAATTAGAATGGATCATGCTAATGAATTAGAATTGATCGAACGAATGAATTAGCTTGGATCGTGCTAATGAATTAGAATAGAACGTACGAATGAATTAGAATGGATCGTGTGAGAGAATTAGAATGGATTGTATGAATGAATTAGAATGAATTCGTACGATCCATTCGAATTCATTTGCACGATCCATTCTAATTCATTCATATGATCCATTCTAATTCATTCCTACAATCCATTCTAATTCTTTCACACGATCCATTCTAATTCATTCGTAGGATCCATTCTAATTCATTCGTACAATCTATTCTATTTCATTCGTACCATCCTTTCTTACTCATTCGTATGATCCATTCTAATTCATTAGGACGAATGTATCCATTCTAATTTATTCGTACGATCCATTCTAATTCATTCGTACGATCCATTCTAATTCATTCGTACCATCCATTCTAATTCATTCGTCCGATCCATTCTAATTCATTCGCACGAATGTATCCATTCTAATTCATTCGTACGATCCATTCTAATTCATTCGTACGATCCATTCTAATTTATTCGCACGAATGTATCCATTCTAGTTCATTCGTACGATCCATTCTAATTCATTCGTACGATCCATTCTAATTCATTCGCACGATCCATTCTAATTCATTCGTACGATCCATTCTAATTCATTCATACGATCCATTCTAATTCATTCGTACGATCCATTCTAATTCATTCGCACAAATGTATCCATTCTAATTCATTCGTACGATCCATTCTAATTCATTCGCACGATCTGTTCTTATTCATTCGCACAATCCATTCTAATTCATTCGCACGAATGTATCCATTCTAATTCATTCGTACGATCCATTCTAATTCATTCGTACGATCCATTCTAATTCATTCGTATGATCCATTCTAATTAATTCGTATGATCCATTCTAATTCATTCGTACGATCCATTCTAATTCATTCATACAATCCATTCTAATTCATTCGCACGAATGTATCCATTCTAATTAATTTGTACGATCCATTCTAATTCATTCGTATGATCTATTCTTATTCATTCGCACGATCCAGTCTAATTGATTCGCACGATCCATTCTAATTCATTCGCATTAAATGTATCCATTCTAATTCATTAGTACGATCCATTCTAATTCATTAATATGATCTATTCTAATTCATTCGTATGATCCATTCTAATTCATTAATATGATCCATTCTAATTCATTAGAATGGATCGTACGAATGAATTAGAATGGATCGTACGAAGGAATTAGAATGGATCGTACGAATGAATTAGAATGGATCGTACGAATGAATTAGAATAGATCGTACGAATGAATTAGAATGGATCGTACGAAGGAATTAGAATGGATCGTACGAATGAATTAGAATGGATATATTCGTGCAAATGAATTAGAATGGATCGTATGAATGTATTAATATGGATCGTATGAGTGAATTAGAATGGATCGTACGAATGAATTAGAATGGATCGTATGAATGAATTAGAATGGATACATTCGTGTGAATGAATTAGAATGGATCGTATGAATGAATTAGAATAGATTTTGTGAATGAATTAGAACTGATCGTACGAATGAATTAGAATGGATACATTCGTGCGAATGAATTAGAATGGATTGTATGAATGAATTAGAATGGATCGTACGAATGAATTAGAATGGATCGTACGAGTGAATTAGATTGGATACGAAGGAATTAGAATGGATCGTACGAAGGAATTAGAATGGATCATACGAATGAAATAGAATGGATCGTACGAAGGAATTAGAATGGATCGTACGAAGGAATTAGAATGGATCGTACGAAGGAATTAGAATGGATCGTATGAATGAATTAGAATGGATATATTCATGCAAATGAATTAGAATGGATCGTATGAATGTATTAGAATGGATCGTATGAGTGAATTAGAACGGATAGTACGAATGAAGTAGATTTGATCGTATGAATAAATTAGAATGCATACATTCGTGCGAATGAATTAGAATGGATCGTATGAATGAATTAGAATAAATTTTGTGAATGAATTAGAATGGATCATACGAATGAATTAGAATAGATACATTCGTGCGAATGAATTAGAATGGATTGTATGAATGAATTAGAATGGATCGTACGAATGAACTAGAATGGATACATTTGTGCGAATGAATTAGAATGGATCGTACGAATGAATTAGAATGGATCTTACGAATGAATTAGAATGGATCGTACGAATGAATTAGAATGGATAATGCGAATGAAATAGAATGGATACAAATGAATTAGAATGGATCATACGAATGAATTAGAATGACGATCCATTCTTACTCATTCGTATGATCCATTCGAATTTATTCGCACGAATGTATCCATTCTAATTAGAATGAATTAGAATGGATCGTATGAATGGATCATACGAATAGATTAGAATGGATCAAACCAATGAGTAAGAATGGATCGTGTGAATGAATTAGAATGGATCGGACGAATGAATTAGAATGGATCGTACGAATGAATTAGAATGGATCGTATGAATGAATTAGAATGGATCGTACGAATGAATTAGAATGGATCGTGCGAATGAATTAGAATGGATCGTACGAATGAATTAGAATGGATCGTACGAATGAACTAGAATGGATACATTCGTCCGAATGGATTAGAATGGATACATTCGTGCGAATTAATTAGAATGGATCATACGAATGAGCAAGAATGGATCGTACGAATGAAATAGAATGGATTGTACGAATGAATTAGAATGGATCGTGCGAATGACTTTGAATGGATCGTACGAATGAATTAGAATGGATCGTGCTAATTAATTAGAATTGATCGTACGAATGAAATAGAATGGATTGTACGAATGATTTAGAATAGATCGTACGAATGAATTAGAATGGATCGTACGAATGATTTAGAATGGATACATTCGTGCGAATGAATTAGAATGGATCATACGAATGAGTAAGAATGGATCGTACGAATGAAATAGAATGGATTGTACGAATGAATTAGAATGGATTTGTACGAATGAATTAGAATGGATACATTTGTGCGAATGAATTAGAATGGATCATGCCAATGAGTAAGAATGGATCATACGAATGAAATAGAATGGATTGTGCGAATGAATTAGAATGGATCATACGAATGAATTAGAATGGATCGTGTGAACGAATTAGAATGGATTGTATGAATGAATTAGAATATATCATATGAATGAATTAGAATGGATCGTACGAATGAATTAGAATGGATCGTACGAATAAATTAAATGGATACATTCGTGCGAATGAATTAGAATGGATACATTCGTGCAAAAGAATTAGAATAGATCGTATGAATGAATTAGAATGGATCCTATGAATGAATTAGAATGGATCGTGCGAATGAATTAGAATGGATCGTACGAATGAATTAGGATGGATCGTGCTAATGAATTAGAATTGATCGAACGAATGAATTAGCATTGATCGTGCTAATGAATTAGAATAGAACGTACGAATGAATTAGAATGGATCGTGTGAGAGAATTAGAATGGATTGTATGAATGAATTAGAATGAATTCGTACGATCCATTCGAATTCATTCGCACGATCCATTCTAATTCATTCATATGATCCATTCTAATTCATTCCTACAATCCATTCTAATTCTTTCACACGATCCATTCTAATTCATTCGTAGGATCCATTCTAATTCATTCGTACAATCTATTCTATTTCATTCGTACGATCCATTCTTACTCATTCGTATGATCCATTCTAATTCATTAGGACGAATGTATCCATTCTAATTTATTCGTACGATCCATTCTAATTCATTCGTACGATCCATTCTAATTTATTCGTCCGATCCATTCTAATTCATTCACACGAATGTATCCATTCTAATTCATTCGTACGATCCATTCTAATTCATTCGTACGATCCATTCTAATTCATTCGCACGAATGTATCCATTCTAGTTCATTCGTACGATCCATTCTAATTCATTCGTACGATCCATTCTAATTCATTCGCACGATCCATTCTAATTCATTCGTACGATCCATTCTAATTCATTCATACGATCCATTCTAATTCATTCGTATGATCCATTCTAATTCATTCGCACAAATGTATCCATTCTAATTCATTTGTACGATCCATTCTAATTCATTTGTACGATCCATTCTAATTCATTCGTATGATCCATTCTAATTCATTCGCACGAATATATCCATTCTAATTCATTCGTACGATCCATTCTAATTCATTTATACGATCCATTCTAATTCATTCGTATGATCCATTCTAATTAATTCGTATGATCCATTCTAATTCATTCGTACGATCCATTCTAATTCATTCATACAATCCATTCTAATTCATTCGCACGAATGTATCCATTCTAATTAATTCGTACGATCCATTCTAATTCATTCGTATGATCTATTCTTATTCATTCGCACGATCCGGTCTAATTGATTCGCACGATCCATTCTAATTCATTCGCACGAATGTATCCATTCTAATTCATTAGTACGATCCATTCTAATTCATTAATATGATCCATTCAAATTCATTCGTATGATCCATTCTAATTCATATGCACAAAGGTATCCATTCTAATCCATTCGTAGGATCCATTCTAATCCATTCGTACGATCCATTCTAATTCATTCGTACGATCCATTCTAATTCATTCGCTCGAATGAATCCATTCTAATCCATTCGTACGATCCATTCTAATCCATTCATACGATCCATTCTAATTCATTCGCATGAATGTAACCATTCTAATTCATTCATTTGATCCATTCTAATTCATTCGTACGATCCATTCTAATTCATTCGCACAAATGTATCCATTCTAATTCATTCGTACGATCCATTCTAATTCATTCGTACGATCCATTCTAATTCATTCGTAAGATCCATTCTAATTCATTCATACGATCCTTTCTAATTCATTCGTACGATCCATTCTAATTCATTCGCACGAATGTATCCATTCTAGTTCATTCGTACGATCCATTCTAATTCATTCGTACGATCCATTCTAATTCATTCGTACGATCAATTCTAATTCATTCGCACGAATGTATCCATTCTAATTCATTCGTACGATCCTGAATTAGAATGGATCGTACGAATGAATTAGAATGGATACCTTTGTGCATATGAATTAGAATGGATCGTACGAATGAATTAGAATGGATCATATTAATGAATAAGAATGGATCGTACGAATGAATTAGAATGGATCATATTAATGAATAAGAATGGATCGTACGAATGAATTAGAATGGATACATTCGTGCGAATGAATTAGAATGGATCGTGCACGAATGTATCCATTCTAATTCATTCGTACGATCCATTCTAATTCATTAATATGATCCATTCTAATTCATTCGTACGATCCATTCTAATTCATATGCACAAAGGTATCCATTCTAATCCATTCGTAGGATCCATTCTAATCCATTCGTACGATCCATTCTAATTCATTCGTACGATCCATTCTAATTTTATTCGCACGAATGTATCCATTCTAATCCATTCGTACGATCCATTCTGATCCATTCGTACGATCCATTCTAATTCATTCGCATGATTGTAACCATTCTAATTCATTCATTTGATCCATTCTAATTCATTCGTACGATCCATTCTAATTCATTCGTCCGATCCATTCTAATTCATTCGCACGAATGTATCCAATCTAATTCATTCGTACGATCCATTCTAATTCATTCGTATGATCCATTCTAATTCATTCATACGATCCTTTCTAATTCATTCGTACGATCCATTCTAATTCATTCGCACGAATGTATCCATTCTAGTTCATTCGTACGATCCATTCTAATTCATTCGTACGATCCATTCTAATTCATTCGCACGATCCATTCTAATTCATTCATACGATCAATTCTAATTCATTCGCACGAATGTATCCATTCTAATTCATTCATACGATCCATTCTAATTCATTCGGACGATCCATTCTAATTCACTCATACGATCCATTCTAATACATTCATACGATCCATTCTAATTCATTTGCACGAATATATCCATTATAATTCATTCGTACGATCCATTCTAATTCCTTCGTACGATACATTCGTGTGAATGAATTAGAATGGATCGTACGAATGAGTAAGAATGTATCGTACGAATGAAATAGAATGGATTGCACGAATGAATTAGAATGGATCGTACGAATGAATTAGAATGGATTGTGTGAAAGAAGTAGAATGGATTGTATGAATGAATTAGAATGGATCGTACGAATGAATTAGAATGGATCGTACGAAGGAATTAGAATGGATCGTACGAATGAATTAGAATGGATCGTACGAATGAATTAGAATAGATCGTACGAATGAATTAGAATGGATCATACGAAGGAATTAGAATGGATCGTACGAATGAATTAGAATGGATATATTCGTGCAAATGAATTAGAATGGATCGTATGAATGTATTAGAATGGATCGTATGAGTGAATTAGAATGGATCGGACGAATGAATTAGAATGGATCGTATGAATGAATTAGAATGGATAAATTCGTGTGAATGAATTAGAATGGATCGTATGAATGAATTAGAATAGATTTTGTGAATGAATTAGAACTGATTGTACGAATGAATTAGAATGGATACATTCGTGCGAATGAATTAGAATGGATTGTATGAATGAATTAGAATGGATCGCACGAATGAATTAGAATGGATCGTATGAGTGAATTAGAATGGATACGAAGGAATTAGAATGGATCATACGAAGGAATTAGAATGGATCATACGAATGAAATAGAATGGATCGTACGAAGGAATTAGAATGGATCGTACGAAGGAATTAGAATAGATCGTACGAAGGAATTAGAATAGATCGTACGAATGAATTAGAATGGATATATTCGTGCAAATGAATTAGAATGGATCGTATGAATGAATTAGAATGGATCGTATGAGTGAATTAGAACGGATAGTACGAATGAAGTAGAATGGATCGTATGAATTAATTAGAATGGATACATTCGTGCGAATGAATTAGAATGGATCGTATGAATGAATTAGAATAAATTTTGTGAATGAATTAGAATGGATCGTACGAATGAATTAGAATGGATACATTCGTGCGAATGAATTAGAATGGATTGTATGAATGAATTAGAATGGATCGTACGAATGAACTAGAATGGATACATTTGTGCGAATGAATTAGAATGGATCGTACGAATGAATTAGAATGGATCTTACGAATGAATTAGAATGGATCGTACGAATGAATTAGAATGGATAGTGCGAATGAAATAGAATGGATACAAATGAATTAGAATGGATCATACGAATGAATTAGAATGTCGATCCATTCTTACTCATTCGTATGATCCATTCTAATTTATTCGCACGAATGTATCCATTCTAATTAGAATGAATTAGAATAGATCGTATGAATGGATCATACGAATGGATTAGAATGGATCAAACCAATGAGTAAGAATGGATCGTGCGAATGAATTAGAATGGATCGGACGAATGAATTAGAATGGATCGTACTAATGAATTAGAATGGATCGTATGAATGAATTAGAATGGATCGTACGAATGAATTAGAATGGATCGTGCGAATGAATTAGAATGGATCGTGCGAATGAATTAGAATGGATCGTACAAATGAACTAGAATGGATACATTCGTGCGAATGGATTAGAATGGATACATTCGTGCGAATGAATTAGAATGGATCATACGAATGAGTAAGAATGGATCGTACGAATGAAATAGAATGGATTGTACGAATGAATTAGAATGTATCGTGCGAATGACTTTGAATGGATCAAACGAATGAATTAGAATGGATCGTGCTAATGAATTAGAATTGATCGTACAAATGAAATAGAATGGATTGTACGAATGATTTAGAATAGATCGTACGAATGAATTAGAATGGATCGTACGAATGATTTAGAATGGATACATTCGTGCGAATGAATTAGAATGGATCATACGAATGAGTAAGAATGGATCGTACGAATGAAATAGAATGGATTGTAGGAATGAATTAGAATGGATTCGTACGAATGAATTAGAATGGATATATTCGTGCGAATGAATTAGAATGGATCATGCCAATGAGTAAGAATGGATCATACGAATGAAATAGAATGGATTGTGCGAATGAATTAGAATGGATCATACGAATGAATTAGAATGGATCATATGAATGAATTAGAATGGATCGTACGAACGAATTAGAATGGATCGTACGAATAAATTAAATGGATACATTCGTGCGAATGAATTAGAATGGATACATTCATGCAAAAGAATTAGAATAGATCGTATGAATGAATTAGAATGGATCCTATGAATGAATTAGAATGGATCGTGCGAATGAATTAGAGTGGATCGTACGAATGAATTAGAATGGATCGTGCTAATGAATTAGAATTGATCGAACGAATGAATTAGCATGGATCGTGCTAATGAATTAGAATAGAACGTACGAATGAATTAGAATGGATCGTGCTAATGAATTAGAATAGAACATACGAATGAATTAGAATGGATCGTGTGAAAGAATTATAATGGATTGTATGAATGAATTAGAATGAATTCGTACGATCCATTCGAATTCATTCGCACGATCCATTTTAATTCATTCATACGATCCATTCTAGTTCATTCATACAATCCATTCTAATTCTTTCACACGATCCATTCTAATTCATTCGTAGGATCCATTCTAATTCATTAGTACAATCTATTCTATTTCATTCGTACGATCCATTCTTACTCATTCGTATGATCCATTCTAATTCATTCGGACGAATGTATCCATTCTAATTTATTCGTACGATCCATTCTAATTCATTCGTGCGATCCATTCTAATTCATTCGTACGATCCATTCTAATTCATTCGTCCGATCCATTCTAATTCATTCGCACGAATATATCCATTCTAATTCATTCGTACGATCCATTCTAATTCATTCGTACGATCCATTCTAATTCATTCGTATGATCCATTCTAATTCATTCGCACAAATGTATCTATTCTAGTTCATTCGTACGATCCATTCTAATTCATTCATACGATCCATTCTAATTCATTCGCACGATCCATTCTAATTCATTCGTACGATCCATTCTAATTCATTCATACGATCCATTATAATTCATTCGTACGATCCATTCTAATTCATTCGCACAAATGTATCCATTCTAATTCATTCGTACGATCCATTCTAATTCATTCAGACGATCCATTCTAATTCATTCGTACGATCCATTCTAATTCATTCGCACGATCTGTTCTTATTCATTCACACAATCCATTCTAATTCATTCGCACGAATGTATCCATTTAATTCATTCGTACGATCCATTCTAATTCATTCGTACGATCCATTCTAATTCATTCGTATGATCCATTCTAATTAATTCGTATGATCCATTCTAATTCATTCGTACTATCCATTCTAATTCATTCATACAATCCATTCTAATTCATTCGCACGAATGTATCCATTCTAATTAATTCGTACGATCCATTCTAATTCATTCGTATGATCTATTCTTATTCATTCGCACAATCCAGTCTAATTGATTCGCACGATCCATTCTAATTCATTCGCACGAATGTATCCATTCTAATTCATTAGTACGATCCATTCTAATTCATTAATATGATTCATTCTAATTCATTCGTACGATCCATTCTAATTCATATGCACAAAGGTATCCATTCTAATCCATTCGTAGGATCCATTCTAATCCATTCGTATGATCCATTCTAATTCATTCGTATGATCCATTCTAATTCATTCGCTCGAATGAATCCATTCTAATCCATTCGTACGATCCATTCTAATTCATTCGCATGAATGTAACCAATCTAATTCATTCATTTGATCCATTCTAATTCATTCGCACGATCCATTCTAATTCATTCGCACAAATGTATCCATTCTAATTCATTCGTACGATCCATTCTAATTCATTCGTACGATCCATTCAAATTCATTCGTAAGATCCATTCTAATTCATTCGTACGATCCATTCTAATTCATTCGTACGATCCATTCTAATTCATTCGCACGAATGTATCCATTCTAGTTCATTCGTACGATCCATTCTAATTCATTCGTACGATCCATTCTAATTCATTCGTACGATCAATTCTAATTCATTCGCACGAATGTATCCATTCTAATTCATTCGTACGATCCTGAATTAGAATGGATCGTACAAATGAATTAGAATGGATACCTTTGTGCATATGAATTAGAATGGATCGTACGAATGAATTAGAATGGATCATATTAATGAATAAGAATGGATCGTACGAATGAATTAGAATGGATACATTCGTGCGAATGAATTAGAATGGATCCTGCACGAATGTATCCATTCTAATTCATTCGTACGATCCATTCTAATTCATTAATATGATCCATTCTAATTCATTCGTACGATCTATTCTAATTCATATGCACAAAGGTATCCATTCTAATCCATTTGTAGGATCCATTCTAATCCATTCGTACGATCCATTCTAATTCATTCGTACGATCCATTCTAATTCATTCGCTCGAATGTATCCATTCTAATCCATTCGTACGATCCATTCTGATCCATTCGTACGATCCATTCTAATTCATTCGCATGAATTTAACCATTCTAATTCATTCATTTGATCCATTCTAATTCATTCGTACGATCCATTCTAATTAATTTGTCCGATCCATTCTAATTCATTCGCACGAATGTATCCATTCTAATTCATTCATACGATCCATTCTAATTCATTCGTAAGATCCATTCTAATTCATTCGTTTGATCCTTTCTAATTCATTCGTACGATCCATTCTAATTCAATCGCACGAATGTATCCATTCTAGTTCATTCGTACGATCCATTCTAATTCATTCGTACGATCCATTCTAATTCATTCGCACGATCCATTCTAATTCATTCGTACGATCAATTCTAATTCATTCGCAGGAATGTATCCATTCTAATTCATTCATACGATCCATTCTAATTCATTCGGACGATCCATTCTAATTCACTCATACATCTATTCTAATACATTCATACGATCCATTCTAATTCATTTGCACGAATATATCCATTCTAATTCATTCGTACGATCCATTCTAATTCCTTCGTACGATACATTCGTGTGAATGAATTAGAATGGATCGTACGAATGAGTAAGAATGGATCGTACAAATGAAATAGAATGGATTGCACGAATGAATTAGAATGGATCGTACGAATGAATTAGAATGGATCGTGTGAAAGAAGTAGAATAGATTGTATGAATGAATTAGAATGGATCGTACGAATGAATTAGAATGGATCGTACGAAGGAATTAGAATGGATCGTACGAATGAATTAGAATGGATCGTACGAATGAATTAGAATAGATCGTACGAATGAATTAGAATGGATCGTACGAAGGAATTAGAATGGATCGTACGAATGAATTAGAATGGATATATTCGTGAAATGAATTAGAATGGAACGTATGAATGTATTAGAATGGATCATATGAGTGAATTAGAATGGATCGTACAAATGAATTAGAATGGATCGTATGAATGAATTAGAATGGATACATTCGTGTGAATGAATTAGAATGGATCGTATGAATGAATTAGAATAGATTTTTTAAATGAATTAGAACTGATCGTATGAATGAATTAGAATGGATACATTCGTGCGAATGAATTAGAATGGATTGTATAAATGAATTAGAATGGATCGTACGAATGAATTAGAATGGATCGTATGAGTGAATTAGAATGGATACGAAGGAATTAGAATGGATCGTACGAAGGAATTAGAATGGATCATACGAATGAAATAGAATGGATCGTACGAAGGAATTAGAATGGATCGTACGAAGGAATTAGAATGGATCGTACGAATGAATTAGAATGGATATATTCGTGCAAATGAATTAGAATGGATCGTATGAATGAATTAGAATAGATCGAATGAGTGAATTAGAACGGATAGTACGAATGAAGTAGAATGGATCGTATGAATGAATTAGAAGGGATACATTCGTGCGAATGAATTAGAATGGATCGTATGAATGAATTAGAATAGATTGTGCGAATGAATTAGATTGGATCGTACGAATGAATTAGAATGGATACATTCGTGCGAATAAATTAGAATGGATTGTATGAATGAATTAGAATGGATCGTACAAATAAATTTGAATGGATCGTACGAATGAATTAGAATAGATTGCACGAATGAATTAGAATGGATCGTACGAATGAATTAGAATGGATCGTACGAATAAATTAGAATGGATCGTATGAATGAATTAGAATGGATCGTACGAAGGAATTAGAATGGATCGTACGAATGAATTAGAATGGATTGTACGATTGAATTAGAATGGATCATACGAATGAGTAAGAATGGATCGTATGAATGAATTAGATTGGATCGTACGATCCATTCTAATTCATTAGCATGGATCGTGCTAATGAATTAGAATGGAATATACGAATGAATTAGAATGGATCGTAGAATGGATCGTACGAATGAATTAGAATGAATTAGAATGGATCGTACGAATGAATTAGAATAGATCATAGGAATGAATTAGACTGGATCGTGCAAATGAATTAGAATGGATACATTCGTGCGAATGAATTAGAATGGATCGTGCGAATGAATTAGAATGGATCGTACGAATGAATTAGAATGGATATATTTGAACGAATAAATTAGAATAGATCATACGAATGAATTAGAATGGATCGTATGAATGAATTAGAATGGATAGTGCGAATGAATTAGAATCAATCGTACGAATGAATTAGAATGGATCGTACGAATGAATTAGAATGGATCATACGAATGAGTAAGAATAGATCGTACGAATGAATTAGAATGGATCGTACGAATGAATTAGAATGGATCGTACGAATAAATTAGAATGGATACATTCGTCCGAATGAATTAGAATGGATCATACGAATGAGTAAGAATGGATCGTACGAATGAAGTAGAATAGATTGTACGAATGAATTTGAATGGATCCTAATACGATCCATTCTAATTCATTCATACGATCCATTCTAATTCATTCATACAATCCATTCTAATTCTTTCAGACGATCCATTCTAATTCATTCGTACGATCCATTCTAATTCATTCGTGCAATCCATTCTAATTAGAATGGATTGTGTGAATGAATTAGAATGGATCGTACGAATGAATTAGAATGGATCGTGTGAAAGAATTAGAATGGATCGTACGAATGAATTAGAATGGATCGTACGAATGAATTAGAATGGATCGTACGAATGAATTAGAATAGATCGTACGAATGAACTAGAATGGATCGTACGAAGGAATTAGAATGGATCGTACGAATAAATTACAATGGATATATTCATGCAAATGAATTAGAATGGATCGTATGAATGTATTAGAATAGATCGTATGAGTGAATTAGAATGGATCGTACGAATGAATTAGAATGGATTGTATGAATGAATTATAATGGATCGTACGAATGAATTAGAATGGATCATATGAATTAATTAGAATGGATCATACGAATGAATTAGAATGGATCGTACGAATGAATTAGAATAGATCGTACGAATGAATTAGAATGGATACATTCGTGCGAATGAATTAGAATGGATTGTGCGAATGAATAAGAACAGATCGTGCGAAAGATTAAGAATGGATCGTACGAATGCATTAGAATGGATCGTGCGAATGAATTAAAATGGATCGTACGAATGAATTAGAATGGATCATGCGAATGAATTAGAATGGATCGTATGAATGAATTAGAATGGATCGTACGAATGAACTAGAATGGATACATTCGTGCGAATGAATTAGAATGGATCGTACGAATGAATTAGAATGGATCGTACGAATGAATTAGAATGGATACATTCGTGCGAATGAATTAGAATGGATCGGACGAATGAATTAGAATGGATCGTACGAATGAATTAGAATGGATCGTACGAAGGAATTAGAATGGATCGTACGAATGAATTAGAATGGATATGTTCGTGCAAATGAATTAGAATGGATCGTATGAATGTATTAGAATGGATCGTATGAGTGAATTAGAATGGATCGTACGAATGAATTAGAATGGATCGAATGAATGAATTAGAATGGATACATTCGTGTGAATGAATTAGAATGGATCGTATGAATGAATTAGAATGGATCGTGCGAATGAATTAGAATGGATCGTAGGAATGAATTAGAATGGATACATTTGTGCGAATGAATTAGAATGGATCGTACGAATGAAATGGAATGGATCGTATGAATGAATTAGAATGGATCGTACGAATGAATTAGAATGGATCGTGCGAATGAATTAGAATGGATCGTACGAATGAATTAGAATGGATCGTACGAATGAACTAGAATGGATACATTCTTGCGAATGAATTAGAATGGATCATACGAATGAATTAGAATGAATTAGAATGGATCGTACGAATGAATTAGAATGGATACATTCGTGCGAATAAATTAGAATGGATTGTATGAATGAATTAGAATAGATTGTGCGAATGAATTAGAATGGATCGTACGAATGAATTAGAATGGATACATTCGTGCGAATAAATTAGAATGGATTGTATGAATGAATTATAATGGATCGTACGAATGAATTAGAATGGATCGTGCCAATGAATTAGAATGGATCGTACGAATGAATTAGAATGGATCGTACGAATGAACTAGAATGGATACATTCGTGCGAATGAATTAGAATGGATCGTACGAATGAATTAGAATGGATCATAGGAATGAATTAGAATGGATCGTATGAATGAATTAGAATGGATCGTACGAATGAATTAGAATGGATACATTCGTGCGAATGAATTAGAATGGATCGGACGAATGAATTAGAATGGATCGTACGAATGAATTAGAATGGATCGTACGAAGGAATTAGAATGGATCGTACGAATGAATTAGAATGGATATGTTCGTGCAAATGAATTAGAATGGATCGTATGAATGTATTAGAATGGATCGTATGAGTGAATTAGAATGGATCGTACGAATGAATTAGAATGGATCGAATGAATGAATTAGAATGGAAACATTCGTGTGAATGAATTAGAATGGATCGTATGAATGAATTAGAATGGATCGTGCGAATGAATTAGAATGGATCGTAGGAATGAATTAGAATGGATACATTTGTGCGAATGAATTAGAATGGATCGTACGAATGAATTAGAATGGATCGTGCGAATGAATTAGAATGGATCATACGAATGAATTAGAATGGATCGTACGAATGAACTAGAATGGATACATTCGTGCGAATGAATTAGAATGGATCGTACGAATGAATTAGAATGGATCGCACGAATGAATTAGAATAGATACATTCGTGCGAATAAATTAGAATGGATTGTATGAATGAATTAGAATAGATTGTGCGAATGAATTAGAATGGATCGTACGAATGAATTAGAATGGATACATTCGTGCGAATAAATTAGAATGGATTGTATGAATTAATTAGAATGGATCGTACGAATGAATTAGAATGGATCGTACGAATGAATTAGAATAGATTGCGCGAATGAATTAGAATGGATCGTATGAATGAATTAGAATGGATCGTACGAAGGAATTAGAATGGATCGTACAAATGAATTAGAATGGATCGTACGAATGAATTAGAATAGATCGTACGAAGGAATTAGAATGGATCGTACGAATGAATTAGAATGGATCGTACGATTGAATTAGAATGGATCATACGAATGAGTAAGAATGGATCGTATGAATGAATTAGATTGGATCGTACGATCCATTCTAATTCATTAGCATGGATCGTGCTAATGAATTAGAATGGAATATACGAATGAATTAGAATAGATCATAGAATGGATCGTACGAATGAATTAGAATGAAATAGAATGGATCGTACGAATGAATTAGAATAGATCATTGGAATGAATTAGAATGGATCGTGCAAATCAATTAGAATGGATACATTCGTGCGAATGAATTAGAATGGATCGTGCGAATGAATTAGAATGGATATATTTGAATGAATAAATTAGAATGGATCATACGAATGAATTAGAATGGATCGTACGAATGAATTAGAATGGATAGTGCGAATGAATTAGAATCGATCGTATGAATGAATTAGAATGGATCGTACGAATGAATTAGAATGGATCATACGAATGAGTAAGAATGGATCGTACGAATAAATTAGAATGGATCGTACGAATGAATTAGAATGGATTGTACGAATAAATTAGAATGGATACATTCGTCCAAATGAATTAGAATGGATCATACGAATGAGTAAGAATGGATCGTACGAATGAAATAGAATAGATTGTACGAATGAATTAGAATGGATCCTACGAATGAATTAGAATGGATCGTACGAATGAATTAGAATGGATCATATTAATGAATTAGAATGGATCGTATGAATGAATTAGAATGGATACATTCGTGCGAATAAATTAGAATGGATTGTATGAATGAATTAGAATGGATCGTACGAATGAATTAGAATGGATCGTATGAATGAATTAGAATAGATTGCACGATTGAATAAGAATGGATCGTACGAATGAATTAGAATGGATCATACGAAGGAATTAGAATGGATCGTACGAATGAATTAGAATGGATCGTACGAATGAATTAGAATGGATCGTACGAGGGAATTAGAATGGATCGTACGAATGAATAAGAATGGATCATACGAATGAGTAAGAATGGATCGTATGAATGAATTAGATTGGATCGTACGATCCATTCTAATTCATTAGCATGGATCGTGCTAATGAATTAGAATGGAATATACGAATGAATTAGAATGAATTAGAATGGATCGTACGAATGAATTAGAATAGATCATAGGAATGAATTAGAATGGATCGTGCAAATGAATTAGAGTGGATATATTCGTGCGAATAAATTAGAATGGATTGTATGAATGAATTAGAATGGATCGTACGAATGAATTAGAATGGATCGTACGAATGAATTAGAATAGATTGCGCGAATGAATTAAAATGGATCGTGCGAATTAAATAGAATGGATACAAATAAATTAGAATGGATCATACGAATGAATTAGAATGACGATCCATTCTTTCTCATTCGTATGATCTATTCTAATTTATTCGCACGAATGTATCCATTCTAATTTATTCGTACGTCTAATTCATTCGTACGGTCCATTCTAATTCATTCGCACAATCCATTCTATTTCATTCGTACGATCCATTCTTACTCATTGGTACGATCCATTCTAATTCATTCACACGAATGTATCCATTCTAATTCATTCGTACGAATCCATTCTAGTTCATTCGAACGATCCATTCTAATTCATTCGCACGATCCATTCTATTTCATTCGTACGATCCATTCTGATCCATTCGTACGATCAATTCTAATTCATTCGCACGAATGTATCCATTCTAATTCATTCGTACGATCCATTCTAATTCATTCGTACGATCCATTCTAATTCATTCGTACGATCTATTCTAATTCATTCGTACGATCCATTCTAATTCATTCGTATGATCCATTCTAATTCCTTCGTACGATCCATTCTAATTCATTCGTACCATCCATTCTAATTCATTCATACAATCCATTCTAATTCTTTCACACGATCCGTTCTAATTCATTCGTACGATCCATTCTAAATCATTCGTGCAATCCATTCTATTTCATTCGTACGATCAATTCTAATTCATTAGAATGGATCGTACGAATGAATTAGAATGGATCATATTAATGAATTAGAATGGATCGTACGAATAAATTAGAATGGATCATACGAATGAATTAGAATGGATCTTACGAATGGATTAGAATGGATACATTCGTGCGAATGAATTAGAATGGATCGAACGAATGAATTAGAATGGATCGTACAAATGAATTAAAATGGATCAAATGAATGAATTAGAATGGTTACATTCATGCGAATGAATTAGAATGGATCGTACGAATGGATTAGAATGGATCGTACGAATGGATTAGAATGGATACATTCGAGCGAATGAATTAGAATGGATCGTACGAATGAAATTAGAATGGATCGTACGAATGAATTAGAATAGATCGTACGAATGAATTAGAATGGATCGTACGAATGAATTAGAATGGATCGTGTGAAAGAATTAGAATGGATCGTACGAATGAATTAGAATGGATCGTGCGAATGAATTAGAATGGATCGTACGAATGAATTAGAATGGATCGTGCTAATGAATTAGAATTGATCGAACGAATGAATTAGCATGGATCGTGCATTCGTACGATCCATTCTAATTGATTCGTAAGATCCATTCTAATTCATTCGTACGATCCATTCTAATTCATTCGTACGATCCATTCTAATTCATTCGCACGAATGTATCCATTCTAGTTCATTCGTACGATCCATTCTAATTCATTCATACAATCTATTCTAATTCATTCATACAATCCATTCTAATTCTTTCACACGATCCATTCTAATTCATTCGTACGATCCATTCTAATTCATTCGCACAATCCATTCTATTTCATTCGTACGATCCATTCTTACTCATTCGTATGATTCATTCTAATTCATTCGCACGAATGTATCATTAATGGATCATACGAATGAGTAAGAATGGATCGTACGAATGAAATAGAATGGATTGTGCGAATGAATTAGAATAGACCGTACGAATGAATTAGAATGGATACCTTCGTGCGAATGATTTAGAATGGATCGGACGAATGAATTAGAATGGATCATACGAATGAATTAGAATGGATCGTACGAATGAATTAGAATGGATCGTACGAATAAATTAGAATGGATACATTCGTCCGAATGAATTAGAATGGATCATACGAATGAGTAAGAATGGATCGTACAAATGAAATAGAATAGATTGTACGAATGAATTAGAATGGATCGTGCGAATGAATTAGAATGGATCGTACGAATGAATTAGAATGGATCGTACGAATGAATTAGAATGGATCGTGCGAATGAATTAGAATGGATCATATTAATGAATTAGAATGGATCGTACGAATGAATTAGAATGGATACATTCGTGCGAATGAATTAGAATGGATCGTGCGAATCCATTAGACTGGATCGTGCGAATGAATAAGAATAGATCATACGAATGAATTAGAATGGATCGTACGAATTAATTAGAATGGATACATTCGTGCGAATGAATTAAATGGATTGTATGAATGAATTACAATGGATCGTACGAATGAATTAGAATGGATCGTACGAATGAATTAGAATAGCTCATACGAATGAATTAGAATGAATCGTATGAATGAATTAGAATGGTTACATTCATGCGAATGAATTAGAATAGATCGTACGAATGAATTAGAATGGATTGTACGAATAAATTAGAATGGATCGTGGGAATGAATTAGAATGGATCGTACGAATGAATTAGAATGGATCCACCGAATGAGTTAGAATGGATCATACGAACGAATTAGAATGGATTGTACGAATGAATTAGAATGGATTGTGCGAATGAATTAGAATGGATCGTATGAATGAATAAGAATGGATCGTACTTATGAATTAGAATGGATCGTGCGAATGAATTAGCATGAATCATACGAATGTATTAGAATGGATCGTACGAAAGAATTAGAATGGATCGTATGAAGGAATTAGAATGGATCGTCCGAAGGAATTAGAATGGATCATACGAATGAATTAGAATGGATATATTCATGGAAATGAATTAGAATGGATCGTATGAATGAATTAGAATGGATCGTATGTGTGAATTAGAATAGATAGTACGAATGAAGTAGAATGGATCGTATGAATGAATTAGAATGGATACATTCATGCGAATGAATTAGAATGGATCGTATGAATGAATTAGAATGGATCGTACGAATGAATTAGAATGGATCTTACGAATGAATTAGAATGGATCGTACGAATGAATTAGAATGGATCGTACGAATGAATTAGAATGGATACATTCGTGTGAATGAATTAGAATGGATCGGACGAATGAATTAGAATGGATCGTACAAATGAATTAGAATGGATCAAATGAATGAATTAGAATGGTTACATTCATGCGAATGAATTAGAATGGATCGTACGAATGGATTAGAATGGATCGTACGAATGGATTAGAATGGATACATTCGAGCGAATGAATTAGAATGGATCGTACGAATGAATTAGAATGGATCGCACGAATGGATTAGAATGGATCCTACGAATGGATTAGAATGGATACCTTTGTGCATATGAATTAGAATGGATCGTACGAATGAATTAGAATGGATCGTACGAATGAATTAGAATGGATCGTGCTAATGAATTATAATTGATCAAATGAATGAATTAGCATGGATCGTGCTATTGAATTAGAATGGAATGTACGAATGAATTAGAATGGATCGTGTGAAAGAATTAGAATGGATTGTATGAATGAATTAGAATGAATTCGTACGATACATTCTAATTCATTCGCACGATCCATTCTAATTCATTCATACAATCCATTCTAATTCTTTCACACGATCCATTCTAATTCATTCGTATGATCCATTCTAATTCATTCGCACGATCCATTCTAATTCATTCGCACGAATGTATCCATTCTAATTCATTCATACGATCCATTCTAATTCATTCGTACGATCCATTCTAATTCATTCGCACAAATGTATCCATTCTAAATCATTCATACGATACATTCTAATTCATTCGTACGAGATCGTACGAATGAATTAGAATGGATCGTACGAATGAATTAGAATAGATCGTACGAATAAATTAGAATGGATCGTACGAAGGAATTAGAATGGATCGTACGAATGAATTAGATTGGATCATGCTAATCAATTAGAATTGATCGAACGAATGAATTAGCAGGGATCGTGCTAATGAATTAGAATGGAACGTACGAATGAATTAGAATGGATCGTGTGAAAGAATTAGAATGGATTGTATGAATGAATTAGAATGAATTCGTACGATCCATTCGAATTCATTCGCACGATCCATTCTAATTCATTCATACGATCCATTCTAATTCATTCATACAATCCATTCTAATTCTTTCACACGATCCATTCTAATTCATTCGTAGGATCCATTCTAATTCATTCGTACAATCTATTCTATTTCATTCGTACGATCCATTCTTACTCATTCGTATGATCCATTCTAATTCATTCGGACGAATGTATCCATTCTAATTTATTCGTACGATCCATTCTAATTCATTCGTACGATCCATTCTAATTCATTCGTACGATCTATTCTAATTCATTCGTACGATCCATTCTAATTTCATTCGTACGATCCATTCTAATTCATTCGATCGAATGTATCCATTCTAATCCATTCGTACGATCCATTCTAATCCATTCGTACGATCCATTCTAATTCATTCGCATGAATGTAACCATTCTAATTCATTCATTTGATCCATTCTAATTCATTCGTACGATCCATTCTAATTCATTCATCCGATCCATTCTAATTCATTCGCACAAATTTATCCATTCTAATTCATTCGTACGATCCATTCTAATTCATTCGTACGATCCATTCTAATTCATTCGTAAGATCCATTCTAATTCATTCGTACGATCCATTCTAATTCATTCGTACGATCCATTCTAATTCATTCGCACGAATGTATCCATTCTAGTTCACTCGTACGATCCATTCTAATTCATTTGTACGATCCATTCTAATTCATTTGCAAGATACATTCTAATTCATTCGTACGATCAATTCTAATTCATTCGCACGAATGTATCCATTCTAATTCATTCGTACGATCCTGAATTAGAATGGATCGTACGAATGAATTAGAATGGATACCTTTGTGCATATGAATTAGAATGGATCGTACTAATGAATTAGAATGGATCATATTAATGAATTAGAATGGATCGTACGAATGAATAAGAATGGATCGTACGAATGAATTAGAATGGATCTTACGAATGGATTAGAATGGATACATTCGTGCGAATGAATTAGAATGGATCGGATGAATGAATTAGAATGGATCGTACGAATGAATTAGAATGGATCAAATGAATGAATTAGAATGGTTACATTCATGCGAATGAATTAGAATGGATCATATGAATGGATTAGAATGGATCCTACGAATGGATTAGAATGGATACATTCGAGCGAATGAATTAGAATGGATCGTACGAATGAAATTAGAATGGATCGTACGAATGAATTAGAATAGATCGTACGAATGAATTAGAATGGATCGTACGAATGAATTAGAATGGATTGTGTGAAAGAATTAGAATGGATCGTATGAATGAATTAGAATGGATCGTGCGAATGAATTAGAATGGATCGTACGAATGAATTAGAATGGATCGTGCTAATGAATTCGAATTGATCGAACGAATGAATTAGCATGGATCATGCATTCGTACGATCCATTCTAATTCATTCGTAAGATCCATTCTAATTCATTCGTACGATCCATTCTAATTCATTCGTACGATCCATTCTAATTCATTCCCACGAATGTATCCATTCTAGTTCATTCGTACGATCCATTCTAATTCATTCGTACGATCCATTCTAATTCATTCATACGATCTATTCTAATTCATTCATACAATCCATTCTAATTCTTTCACATGATCCATTCTAATTCATTTGTACGATCCATTCTAATTCATTCGCACAATCCATTCTATTTCATTCGTACGATCCATTCCTACTCATTCGTATGATCCATTCTAATTCATTCGCACGAATGTATCCATAATGGATCATACGAATGAGTAAGAATGGATCGTACGAATGAAATAGAATGGATTGTGCGAATGAATTCGAATGGACCGTACGAATAAATTAGAATGGATACATTCGTGCGAATGAATTAGAATGGATCGGACGAATGAATTAGAATGGATCGTACGAATGAATTAGAATGAATCGTACGAATGAATTAGAATGGATCGTACGAATAAATTAGAATGGATACATTCGTCCGAATGAATTAGAATGGATCATACGAATGAGTAAGAATGGATCGTACGAATGAAATATAATAGATTGTACGAATGAATTAGAATGGATCGTGCGAATAAATTAAAATGGATCGTACGAATGAATTGGAATGGATTGTACGAATGAATTAGAATAGATCGTGCGAATGAATTAGAATGGATCATATTAATGAATTAGAATGGATCGTACAAATGAATTAGAATGGATAAATTCGTGCGAATGAATTAGAATGGATCGTGCGAATCCATTAGACTGGATCGTGCGAATGAATAAGAATGGATCATACGAATGAATTAGAATGGATCGTACGAATTAATTAGAATGGATACATTCGTGCGAATGAATTAGAATGGATTGTATGAATGAATTAGAATGGATCATACGAATGAATTAGAATGGATCATACGAATTAATTAGAATGGATCATACAAATGAATTAGAATGGATCGTACGAATGAATTAGAATGGATCATACGAATGAACTAGAATGGATCGTACGAATGAACTAGAATGGATACATTCGTGCGAATGAATTAGAATGGATCGTACGAATGAATTAGAATGGATCGTACGATTCATTCTAATTCATTCGTACGATCCATTCTAACACATTTGTACGATTCATGCTAATTCATTCGCACGATCCATTCTAATTCATTCATACGATCCATTCTTATTCATTCATACGATCCATTCTAATTCATTCGCACAATCCATTCTAATTCATTCGTGCAATCCATTCTAATTCATTCGTATGATCCATTCTAACTCATTCGGTGGATCCATTCTAATTCATTCGTACGATCCATTCTAATTCATTCCCACGATCTATTCTAATTTATTCGTACAATCCATTCTAATTCATTCGTACGATCTATTCTAATTCATTCGCACGAATATAACCATTCTAATTCATTCATACGTTTCATTCTAATTCATTCGTATGAGCTATTCTAATTCATTCGTACGATCCATTCTAATTCATTCGTACGATCCATTGTAAATCATTCATACAATCCATTTAGATTCATTCGCACAATTGTATCCATTCAAATTCATTCGTACGATCCAGTCTAATTCATTCGTACGATCCATTCTAATTCATTCGCACGAATATATCCATTCTAATTCTTTCGTACGATGTATTCTAATTCATTCGTACGATCCATTCTAATTCATTCGTACGATCCATTCTAATTCATTCGTATGATCCATTCTAATTCATTCGCACGAATGTATCCATTCTAATTCATTCGTACAATCTATTCTATTTCATTCATACGATTCACTCTTACTCATTCGTATGATCCATTCTAATTCATTCGTATGATCCATTCTAATTCATTCGTACGATCCATTCTAATTCATTCGTACGATCCATTCTAATTCATTCGCACGATTCATTCTAATTCATTCATACGATCCATTCTAATTCATTCATACGATCCATTCTAATTCATTCCTACAATCCATTCTAATTCATTCGCCCGATCCATTCTAATTCATTCGTACGATCCATTCTATTCGAATGGATCATGCGATCCATTCGAATTCATTCACACGATCCATTCTAATTCATTCATACGATCCATTCTAATTCATTCATACAATGCATTCTAATTCTTTCACACGATCGATTCTAATTCATTCGTACGATCCATTCTAATTCATTTGTACAATCCATTCTATTTCATTTGTACGATCCATTCTTACTCATTCGTATGATCCATTCTAATTCATTCGTACGAATGAATTAGAATGAATTAATTAGAATGGATCGTATGAATGAATAAGAATTGATCGTACGAATGAATTAGAATGGATCATACGAATGAGTAAGAATGGATCGTACGAATGAATTAGAATGGATCGTACGAATGAATTAGAATGGATCGAACGAATAAATTAGAATGGATACATTCGTCCGAGTGAATTAGAATGGATCATACGAATGAGTAAGAATGGATCGTACGAATGAAATAGAATAGATAGTACGAATGAATTAGAATGGATCCTACGAATGAATTAGAATGGATCGTGTGAAAGAATTAGAATGGATTGTATGAATGAATTAGAATGGATCGTATGAATGAATTAGAATGGATCGTGCGAATGAATTCGAATGGATCGTACGAATTCATTCTAATTCATTCATACAATCCATTCTAATTCGTTCACACGATCCATTCTAATTCATTAGTACGTTCCATTGTAATTCATTAGCACAATCCATGCTAATTCATTCGTTCGATCAATTCTAATTCATTAACACGATCCATTCTAATTCATTCGTACGATCCATTCTAATTCATTCGCACGATCCATTCTAATTCATTCATAGGATCCATTCTAATTCATTCATTCAATCTATTCTAATTCTTTCGCACGAATGTATCTATTCTAATTCATTCGCACGAATGTATCCATTCTAATTCATTCGTACGATCCATTCTAATTCATTCGTATGATCCATTCAAATTCATTAGCACGATCCATTCTAATTCATTCATATGATCCATTCTAATTCATTCATACAATCCATTCTAATTCTTTCACACGATCCATTCTAATTCATTCGTACGATCCATTCTAATTCATTCGTACAATCCATTCTATTTCATTCGTACGATCCATTCTTACTCATTCGTATGATCCATTCTAATTCATTCGTATGATCCATTCTAATTCAGTCGTACGATCCATTCTAATTCATTCGTACGATCCATTCTAATTCATTCGGACGAATGAATCCATTCTAGTTCATTCGTCCGATCCATTCTAATTCAATCGTACGATCCATTCTAATTCATTCGCACGATCCATTCTAATTCATTCGTACGATCCATTCTAATTCATTCATACGATCCATTCTAATTCATTCATACGATCCATTCTAATTCATTCGTATGATCCATTCTAATTCATTCGTACAATCTATTCTAATTCATTCGTACGAATGGATACATTCATGTGAATGAATTAGAATGGATCGTACGAATGCCATTCTAATTCATTCGTAAGATCCATTCTAATTCATTTGTACGATCCATTCTAATTCATTCGTACGATCCATTCTAATTCATTCGCACGAATGTATCCATTCTAGTTCATTCGTACGATCCATTCTAATTCATTCGTACGATCCATTCTAATCCATTCGCACGATCCATTCTAATTTATTCGTACGATCCATTCTAATTCATTCGTACGATCCATTCTAATTCATTCGTCCGATCCATTCTAATTCATTCGCACGAATGTATCCATTCTAATTCATTCGTACGATCCATTCTAATTCATTTGTACGATCCATTCTAATTCATTCGTACGATCCATTCTAATTCATTCGTACGATCCATTCTAATTTATTCGCACGAATGTATCCATTCTAGTTCATTCGTATGATCCATTCTAATTCATTCGTACGATCCATTCTAATTCATTCGCATGATCCATTCTAATTCATTCGAACGATCAATTCTAAATCATTCGCACGAATGTATCCATTCTAATTCATTCGTACGATGCTGAATTAGAATGGATCGTACGAATGAATTAGAATGGATACCTTTGTGCATATGAATTAGAATGGATCGTACAAATGAATTAGAATGGATCATATTAATGAATTAGAATGGATCGTATGAATGAATTAGAATGGATACATTTGTGCGAATGAATTAGAATGGATCGTGCACGAATGTATCCATTCTAATTCATTCGTACGATCCATTCTAATTCATTAATATGATCCATTCTAATTCAGTCGTACGATCCATTCTACTTCATATGCACAAAGGTATCCATTCTAATCCATTCGTTGGATCCATTCTAATCCATTCGTACGATCCATTCTAATTGATCGTACGAATTAATTAGAATGGATACATTTGTGCGAATGAATTAGAATGGATTGTATGAATGAATTAGAATGGATCGTGCTAATGAATTAGAATTGATCGAACGAATGAATTAGCATGGATCGTGCTAATGAATTAGAATGGAACGTACAAATGAATTAGAATGGATCGTGTGAAAGAATTAGAATGGATTGTATGAATGAATTAGAATGAATTAGAATGGATCGTACGAATAAATTAGAATGGATCGTATGAAAGAATTAGAATGGATCGTATGAATGAATTAGAATGGATACATTCGTGTGAATGAATTAGAATGGATCGTATGAATGAATTAGAATAGATTTTGTGAATGAATTAGAACTGATCGTACGAATGAATTAGAATGGATACATTCGTGCGAATGAATTAGAATGGATTGTATGAATGAATTAGAATGGATCCTATGAATGAATTAGAATGGATCGTACGAATGAATTAGAATGGATACATTCGTGCGAAAGAATTAGAATTGATCGTACGAATGAATAAGAATGGATACATTCGTGCGAAAGAATTAGAATAGATCGAATGGATACATTCGTGCGAATGAATTAGAATGGATCGTACGAATGAATTAGAATGGATCGTACGAATGAATTAGAATGGATCGTACGAATGGATTAGAATGGATTGTACGAATGAATTAGAATGGATCCTACGAACGAATTAGAATGGATCGTGTGAAAGAATTAGAATAGATTGTATAAATGAATTAGAATGGATCGTATGAATGAATTAAAATTGATCGTGCGAATGAATTCGAATGGATCGTACGAATTCATTCTAATTCATTCATACAATCCATTCTAATTCTTTCAGACGATCCATTCTAATTCATTCGTACGTTCCATTCTAATTCATTAGCACGATCCATGCTAATTCATTCATTCGATCAATTCTAATTCATTACAACAATCCATTCTAATTCATTCGTACGATCCATTCTAATTCATTCGCACGATCCATTCTAATTCATTCATACAATCCATTCTAATTCTTTCACACGATCCATTCTAATTCATTCCTAGGATCCATTCTAATTCATTCGTACAATCTATTCTATTTCATTCGTACGATCCATTCTTACTCATTCGTATGATCTATTCTAATTCATTCGGACGAATGTATCCATTCTAATTTATTCGTACGATCCATTCTAATTCATTCGTACGATCCATTCTAATTCATTCGTAAGATCCATTCTAATTCATTCGTACGATCCATTCTAATTCATTCGTACGTTCCATTCTAATTCATTCGTACGATCCATTCTAATTCATTCGTACGATCCATTCTAATTAATCGTACGATCCATTCTAATTCATTCATACGATCTATTCTAATTCATTCATACAATCCATTCTAATTCTTTCACACGATCCATTCTAATTCATTCGTACGATCCATTCTAATTCATTCGCACAATCCATTCTATTTCATTCGTACGATCTATTCTTACTCATTCGTATGATCCATTCTAATTCATTCGCACGAATTTATCCATAATGGATCATACGAATGAGTAAGAATGGATCGTACGAATGAAATAGAAGGGATTGTGCGAATGAATTAGAATGGACCGTACGAATGAATTAGAATGGATACATTCGTGCGAATGAATTAGAATGGATACATTTGTGCGAATGAATTAGAATGGATCGTACGAATGAATTAGAATGGATCGTACGAATAAATTAGAATGGATACATTCGTCCGAATGAATTAGAATGGATCGTGCGAATGAATTAGAATGGATTGTATGAATGAATTAGAATGGATCGTGCGAATGAATTAGAATGGATCGTACGAATGAATTAGAATGGATCGTGCTAATGAATTAGATTGGATCGTACGAATTCATTCTAATTCATTCATACAATCCATTCTAATTCATTCGTACGATCCATTCTAATCCATTCGCACGATCCATTCTAATTCATTCATACGATCCATTCTAATTCATTCGTACGATCCATTCTAATTCATTCGTCCGATCCATTTTAATTCATTCGCACGAATGTATCCATTCTAATTCATTCGTACGATCCATTCTAATTCATTTGTACGATCCATTCTAATTCATTCGTACGATCCATTCTAATTCATTCGTACGATCCATTCTAATTCATTCGCACGAATGTATCCATTCTAGTTCATTCATACGATCCATTCTAATTCATTCGTACGATCCATTCTAATTCATTCGCATGATCCATTCTAATTCATTCGTACGATCAATTCTAAATCATTCGCACGAATGTATCCATTCTAATTCATTCGTACGATCCTGAATTAGAATGGATCGTACGAATGAATTAGAATGGATACCTTTGTGCATATGAATTAGAATGGATCGTACGAATGAATTAGAATGGATCATATTAATGAATTAGAATGGATCGTATGAATGAATTAGAATGGATACATTTGTGCGAATGAATTAGAATGGATCGTGCACGAATGTATCCATTCTAATTCATTCGTACGATCCATTCTAATTCATTAATATGATCCATTCTAATTCAGTCGTACGATCCATTCTAATTCATATGCACAAAGGTATCCATTCTAATCCATTTGTTGGATCCATTCTAATCCATTCGTACGATCCATTCTAATTGATCGTACGAATTAATTAGAATGGATACATTCGTGCGAATGAATTAGAATGGATTGTATGAATGAATTAGAATGGATCGTGCTAATGAATTAGAATTGATCGAACGAATGAATTAGCATGGATCGTGCTAATGAATTAGAATGGAACATACGAATGAATTAGAATGGATCGTGTGAAAGAATTAGAATGGATTGTATGAATGAATTAGAATGAATTAGAATGGATCGTACGAATAAATTAGAATGGATCGTATGAAAGAATTAGAATGGATCGTATGAATGAATTAGAATGGTATATTCGTGTGAATGAATTAGAATGGATCGTATGAATGAATTAGAATAGATTTTGTGAATGAATTAGAACTGATCGTACGAATGAATTAGAATGGATACATTCGTGCGAATGAATTAGAATGGATCCTATGAATGAATTAGAATGGATCGTACGAATGAATTAGAATGGATACATTCGTGCGAAAGAATTAGAATTGATCGTATGAATGAATTAGAATGGATACATTCGTGCGAAAGAATTAGAATAGATCGAATGGATACATTCGTGCGAATGAATTAGAATGGATCGTACGAATGAATTAGAATGGATCGTACGAATGAATTAGAATGGATCGTACGAATGGATTAGAATGGATTGTACGAATGAATTAGAATTGATCCTACGAACGAATTAGAATGGATCGTGTGAAAGAATTAGAATAGATTGTATAAATGAATTAGAATGGATCGTATGAATGAAATAGAATGGATCGTGCGAATGAATTCGAATGGATCGTACGAATTCATTCTAATTCATTCATACAATCCATTCTAATTCTTTCAGACGATCCATTCTAATTCATTCGTACGTTCCATTCTAATTCATTAGCACGATCCATGCTAATTCATTCATTCGATCAATTCTAATTCATTACAACAATCCATTCTAATTCATTCGTACGATCCATTCTAATTCATTCGCACGATCCATTCTAATTCATTCATACAATCCATTCTAATTCTTTCACACGATCCATTCTAATTCATTCGTAGGATCCATTCTAATTCATTTGTACAATCTATTCTATTTCATTCGTACGATCCATTCTTACTCATTCGTATGATCCATTCTAATTCATTCGGACGAATGTATCCATTCTAATTTATTCGTACGATCCATTCTAATTCATTCGTACGATCCATTCTAATTCATTCGTAAGATCCATTCTAATTCATTCGTACGATCCATTCTAATTCATTCGTACGATCCATTCTAATTCATTCGTACGATCCATTCTAATTCATTCGTACGATCCATTCTAATTAATCGTACGATCCATTCTAATTCATTCATACGATCTATTCTAATTCATTCATACAATCCATTCTAATTCTTTCACACGATCCATTCTAATTCATTCGTACGATCCATTCTAATTCATTCGCACAATCCATTCTATTTCATTCGTACGATCTATTCTTACTCATTCGTATGATCCATTCTAATTCATTCGCACGAATTTATCCATAATGGATCATACGAATGAGTAAGAATGGATCGTACGAGTGAAATAGAAGGGATTGTGCGAATGAATTAGAATGGACCGTACGAATGAATTAGAATGGCTACATTCGTGCGAATGAATTAGAATGGATACATTTGTGCGAATGAATTAGAATGGATCGTACGAATGAATTAGAATGGATCGTACGAATAAATTAGAATGGATACATTCGTCCGAATGAATTAGAATGGATCATACGAATGAGTAAGAATGGATCGTACGAATGAAATAGAATAGATTGTACGAATGAATTAGAATGGAGCCTACGAATGACTTAGAATGGATCGTGTGAAAGAATTAGAATGGATTGTATGAATGAATTAGAATGGATCGTGCGAATGAATTAGAATGGATCGTACGAATGAATTAGAATGGATCGTGCTAATGAATTAGATTGGATCGTACGAATTCATTCTAATTCATTCATACAATCCATTCTAATTCTTTCACACGATCCATTCTAATTCATTCGTACATTCCATTAATGAATTAGAATGGATCGTACGAATGAATTAGAATAGCTCATACGAATGAATTATAATGAATCATATGAATGAATTAGAATGGTTACATTCGTGCGAATGAATTATAATAGATCGTACGAATGAATTAGAATGCATCGTACGAATAAATTAGAATGGATCGTGGTAATGAATTAGAATGGATCGTACGAATGAATTAGAATGGATCCACCGAATGAGTTAGAATGGATCATACGAATGAATTAGAATGGATTCTACGAATGAATTAGAATGGATTGTGCAAATGAATTAGAATGGATCGTATGAATGAATAAGAATGGATCATACGAATGAATTAGAATGGATCGTGCGAACGAATTAGCATGAATCGTACGAATGTATTAGAATGGATCGTACGAATGAATTAGAATGAATCGTACGATCCATTCTAATTCATTCGTACGATCCATTCTAATTCATTCGCACAAATGTTTCCATTCTAGTTCATTCGTACGATCCATTCTAGTTCATTCGTACGATCCATTCTAATTCATTCGTACGATCCATTCTAATTCATTCGTATGATCCATTCTAATTAATTCGTATGATCCATTCTAATTCATTCGTACGATCCATTCTAATTCATTCATACAATCCATTCTAATTCATTCGCACGAATGTATCCATTCAAATTAATTCGTATGATCCATTCTAATTCTTTCGTATGATCCATTCTTATTCATTCGCACGATCCAGTCTAATGGATTCGCACGATCCATTCTAATTCATTCGCACGAATGTATCCATTCTAATTCATTCATACGATCCATTCTAATTCATTCATACGATCCTTTCTAATTCGTTCGCACAAATGTATCCATTCTAATTCATTCGCACAAATGTATCCATTCTAATTCATTCGTACGATCTATTCTAATTCGTTCGTACGATCTATTCTAATTCATTCATACGATCAATTCTAATTCATTCGTATGATCCATTCTAATTCACTCATAAGATCCATTCTAATACATTCATACGATCCATTCTAATTCATTTGCACGAATATATCCATTCTAATTCATTCGTACGATCCATTCTAATTCATTCGTACGATCCATTCTAATTCATTCGTACGATCCATTCTAATTCATTCGCTCGAATGTATCCATTCTAATTCATTCATACGATCTATTCTAATTCATTCGTACGATCCATTCTAATTCATTCGCACGAATGTATCCATTCTAATTCATTTGTACGATCCACTCTAATTCATTCGCACGAATATATCCATTCTAATTCATTTGTACGATCCATTCTAATTCATTCGCACGATCCATTCTAATTCATTCGTACAATCCATTCTAGTTCTTTCACACGATCCATTCTAATTCATTCGTTCGATCCATTCTAATTCATTCGCATGATCCATTCTAATTCATTCGTACGATCCATTCTAATTCATTCGCACGATATGTTCTTATTCATTCGCACAATCCATTCTAATTCATTCGCACGAATGTATCCATTCTAATTCATTCGTACGATCCATTCTAATTCATTCGTACGATCCATTCTAATTCATTCGTATGATCCATTCTAATTAATTCGTATGATCCATTCTAATTCACTCATACAATCCATTCTAATACATTCATGTATCCATTCTAATCCATTCGTACGATCCATTCTAATTCATTCGTATGATCCATTCTAATTCATTCGCACAAATGTATCCATTCTAATTAATTCGTATGATCCATTCTAATTAATTCGTACGATCCATTCTAATTCATTCGTACTATCCATTCTAATTCATTCGCACAATCCATTCTATTTCATTCGTACGATCCATTCTTACTCATTGGTACGATCCATTCTAATTCATTCGCACGAATGTATCCATTCTAATTCATTCGTACGAATCCATTCTAATTCATTCGTACAATCCATTCTATTTCATTCGTACGATCCATTCTTACTCATTCGTATGATCCATTCTAATTCATTCGCACGAATGTATCCATTCTAATTCATTCGCACGAATGTATCCATTCTAAATCATTCGTACGATCCATTCTAATTCATTCGTACGATCCATTCTAAATCATTCGTACAATCCATTCTATTTCATTCGTACGATCAATTCTAATTCATTAGCACGATCCATTCTAATTCATTCGTACGATCCATTCAAATTCATTCGCACAATCCATTCTAATTCATTCGTACAATCCATTCTATTTCATTCGTACGATCCATTCTTACTCATTCGTATGATCCATTCTAATTCATTCGCACGAATGTATCCATTCTAATCCATTCGTACGATCCATTCTAATCCATTCGTACGATCCATTCTAATTTATTCGCATGAATGTAACCATTCTAATTCATTCATTTGATCCATTCTAATTCATTCGTACGATCCATTCTAATTCATTCGTCCGATCCATTCTAATTCATTCGCACGAATGTATCCATTCTAAACCATTCATACGATCCATTCTAATTTATTCGTACGATCCATTCTAATTTATTTGTAAGATCTATTCTAATTCATTCGTACAATCCATTCTTATTCATTCGTACGATCCATTCTAATTCATTCGTAAGATCCATTCTAATTCATTCCTACGATCCATTCTAATTCATTCGTACGATCCATTCTAATTCATTCGCACGAATGTATCCATTCTAGTTCATTCGTACGATCCATTCTAATTCATTCGTACGATCCATTCTAATTCATTCGCACGATCCATTCTAATTCATTCGTACGATCCATTCTAATTCATTCATACGATCCATTCTAATTCATTCGTACGATCCATTCTAATTCATTCGCACAAATGTATCCATTCTAATTCATTCGTACGATCCATTCTAATTCATTCGCACGATCCATTCTAATTAATTCGTACGATCCATTCTAATTCATTCGTACGATCCATTCTAATTCATTCGCACGATCCATTCTAATTCATTCGTACGATCCATTCTAATTCTTTCACACGATCCATTCTAATTCATTCGTATGATCCATTCTAATTCATTCGCACGATCCATTCTAATTCAGTCGTATGATCCATTCTAATTCATTCATACGATCCATTCTAATTCATTCGTACGATCCATTCTAATTCATTCGTACAAATGTATCCATTCTAATTCATTCGTACGATCCATTCTAATTCATTCGCACGATCTATTCTAATTCATTCGTACGATCCATTCTAATTCATTCGCACGATCTGTTCTTATTCATTCGCACAATCCATTCTAATTCATTCGCACGAATGTATCCATTCTAATTCATTCGTACGATCCATTCTAATTCATTCGTACGATCCATTCTAATTCATTCGTATGATCCATTCTAATTAATTCGTATGATCCATTCTAATTCATTCGTACGATCCTTTCTAATTCATTCATACAATCCATTCTAATTCATTCGTACGATCGATTCTAATTCACTTATACGATCCATTCTAATACATTCATACGATCCATTCTAATTCATTTGCACGAATATATCCATTCTAATTCATTCGTACGATCCATTCTAATTCCTTCTTACGATCCATTCTAATTCATTCATACGATCTATTCTAATTCATTCATACGATCCATTCTAATTCATTCGTACGATCCATTCTAATTCCTTCGTACGATCCATTCTAATTCATTCATACGATCCATTCTAATTCATTCGTACAATCTATTTTAATTCATTCGTACGAATGGATACATTCGTGTGAATGAATTAGAATGGATCGTACTAATGAGTAAGAATGGATCGTACGAATGAAATAGAATGGATTGCACGAATTAATTAGAATGGATCGTACGAATGAATTAGAATGGATCGTGTGAACGAATTAGAATGGATCGTACGAATGAATTAGAATGGATCGTGCGAATGAATTAGAATAGATCGTACGAATGAATTAGAATGGATCGTACGAAGGAATTAGAATGGATCGTACGAATGAATTAGAATGGATATATTCGTCCAAATGAATTAGAATGGATCATACGAATGAGTAAGAATGGATCGTACGAATGAAATAGAATAGATTGTACGAATGAATTAGAATGGATCCTACGAATGAATTAGAATAGATCGTGTGAAAGAATTAGAATGGATTGTATGAATGAATTAGAATGGATCGTACGAATGAATTAGAATGGATCGTACGAAGGAATTAGAATGGATCATGCGAATGAATTAGAATGGATCGTGCGAATGTATTAGAATGGATCGTACGAATGAATTAGATTGGATCATGTGAAAGAATTAGAATGGATCGTACGAATGAATTAGAATGGATCGTGGGAATGAATTAGAATGGATCGTACGAATGAATTAGAATGGATACATTTGTGCGAATGAATTAGAATGGATCGTACGAATGAATTAGAGTGGATCGTACGAATGAATTAGAATGGATCATGCGAATGAATTAGAATGGATACATTCGTGCGAATGAATTAGAATGGATCGGACGAATGAATTAGAATGGATCGTACGAATGAATTAGAATGGATCAAATGAATGAATTAGAATGGTTACATTCATGCGAATGAATTAGAATGGATCGTACGAATGGATTAGAATGGATATATTCGAGCGAATGAATTAGAATGGATCGTACGAATGAATTAGAATGGATCGTACGAATGGATTAGAATGGATCCTACGAATGGATTAGAATGGATACCTTTGTGCATATGAATTAGAATGGATCGTACGAATGAATTAGAATGGATCATATTAATGAATTAGAATGGATCGTACGAATGAATTAGAATGGATACATTCGTGCACGATCCATTCTAATTCAATTGCACGAATGTATCCATTCTAATTCATTCGTACGATCCATTCTAATTCATTCGTACGATCCATTCTAATTCATTCTTAAGATCCATTCTAATTTATTCGTACGATCCATTCTAATTCATTCATACAATCCATTCTAATTCTTTCACACGATCCATTCTAATTCATTCGCACGATCCATTCTAATTCATTCGTACGATCCATTCTAATTCATTCGTACGATCCATTCTAATTCATTCATCCGATCCATTCTAATTCATTCGCACGAATGTATCCATTCTAATTCATTCGTATGATCCATTCTAATTCATTCGTACGATCCATTCTAATTCATTCGTACGATCCATTCTAATTCATTCGTACGATCCATTCTAATTCATTCGCACGAATGTATCCATTCTAGTTCATTCATACGATCCATTCTAATTCATTCGTACGATCCATTCTAATTCATTCGTACGATCCATTCTAATTCATTCATACGATACATTCTAATTCATTCGTACGATCCATTCTAATTCATTCGCACAAATGTATCCATTCTAATTCATTCATACAATCCATTCTAATTCATTCGCACGAATGTATCCATTCTAATTCATTCGTACGATCAGTTCTAATTCATTCACAAAATCTATTCTAATTCATTCATACGATCCATTCTAATTCATTCACACGAATGTATCCATTCTAATTCATTCATACGATCCATTCTAATTCATTCGTACGATCGATTCTAATTCACTCATACGATCCATTCTAATACATTCATACGATCCATTCTAATTCATTTGCACGAATATATCCATTCTAATTCATTCGTACGATCCATTCTAATTCCTTCGTTCGATCCATTCTAATTCATTCGTACGATCCATTCTAATTCATTCGTACGATCCATTCTAATTCATTCGCACAAATGTATCCATTCTAATTCATTCGTACGATCCATTCTAATTCATTCGCACGATCCATTCTAATTCATTCGTACGATCCATTCTAATTCATTTGCACGATCTGTTCTTATTCATTCGCACAATCCATTCTAACTCATTCGCTCGAATGTATCCATTCTAATTCATTCATACGATCCATTCTAATTCGTTCGTACGATCCATTCTAATTCATTCGTATGATCCATTCTAATTCATTCCTACGATCTATTCTAATTCATTCGCTCGAATATATCCATCCATTCTAATTCATTCGTACGTTCGTGTGAATGAATTAGAATGGATCATACGAATGGATTAGAATGGATACATTCGTGTGAATGAATTAGAATGGATACATTCGTGTGAATGAATGAATAAATTAGAATGTATGAATAAATTAGAATGGATACATTCGTGTGAATGAATTAGAATGGATCATACGAATGAGTAAGAATGGATCGTACAAATGAAATAGAATGGATTGTACGAATGAATTAGAATGGATCGTACAAATGAATTAGAATGGATCGTACGAATGAATTAGAATGGATCATACAAATGAGTAAGAATGGATCGTACAAATGAAATAGAATGGATTGTACCAATGAATTAGAATGGATCGTACGAATGAATTAGAATGGATCGTGTGAAAGAATTAGAATGCATTGTATGAATGAATTAGAATGGATCGTATGAATGAATTAGAATGGATCGTGCGAATGAATTCGAATGGATCGCATGATCCATTCGAATAGAATGGATCGTATGAATGAATTAGAATGGATCGGGCGAATGAATTAGAATGGATTGTAGGAATGAATTAGAATGTATCGTATGAATGAATTAGAATGGATCGTATGAATGAATTAGAATGGATCGTGCGAATGAATTAGAATGGATCGTACGAATGAATTAGAATGGATCGTACGAATGAATTAGAATGGATCGTACGAATGAATTAGAATGGATCATAAGAATGAGTAAGAATGGATCGTACGAATGAAATAGAATGGATTGTACGAATGAATTAGAATGGATACATTCATGCGAATGAATTAGAATGGATCGGACGATTGAATTAGAATGGATTGTACGATTCATTCTAATTCATTCGTACGATCCATTCTAATACATTCGTACGATTCATGCTAATTCATTCGCACGATCCATTCTAATTCATTCGTACGATCCATTCTTATTCATTCATACGATCCATTCTAATTCATTCGCACAATCCATTCTAATTCATTCGTACAATCCATTCTAATTCATTCGTATGATCCATTCTAACTCATTCGGTGGATCCATTCTAATTCATTCGTACGATCCATTCTAATTCATTCCCACGATCCATTCTAATTTATTCGTACGATCCATTCTAATTCATTCGTACGATCTATTCTAATTCATTCGCACGAATGTAACCATTCTAATTCATTCATACGATTTATTCTAATTCATTCGTATGAGCTATTCTAATTCATTCGTACGATCCATTCTAATTCATTCGTACGATCCATTGTAATTCATTCATACAATCCATTTAGATTCATTCGCACAAATATATCCATTCAAATTCATTCGTACGATCCAGTCTATTTCATTCGTCTGATCCATTCTAATTCCTTCGTACGATCCATTCTAATTCATTCGTACGATCCATTCTAATTCATTCGTATGATCCATTCTAATTCATTCGTACGATCCATTCTAATTCATTCGTACAATCTATTCTAATTCATTCATACAATCCATTCTAATTCATTCGCACGAATGTATCCATTCTAATCCATTCGTACGATCCATTCTAATTCATTCGTACAATCCATTCTATTACATTCATACGATCCATTCTTACTCATTTATATGATCCATTGTAATTCATTCGTACGATTCATTCTAATTCATTCGTACGATCCATTCTAATTCATTCGCACGATCCATTGTAATTCATTCATACGATCCATTCTAATTCATTCATACGATCCATTATAATTCATTCCTACAATCCATTCAAATTCAGTCGCCCGATCCATTCTAATTCATTCATACGATCCATTCTATTTGAATGGATCATGCGATCCATTCGAATTCATTCGCACGATCCATTCTAATTCATTCATACGATCCATTCTAATTCATTCATACAATGCATTCTAATTCTTTCACACGATCCATTCTAATTCATTCGTACGATCCATTCTAATTCATTCGTACAATCCATTCTATTTCATTTGTACGATCCATTCTTACTCATTCCTATGATCCATTCTAATTCATTCGTACGATCCATTCTAATTCATTTGTACGATCCATTCTAATTCTTTCACACGATCCATTCTAATTCATTCGTAGGATCCATTCTAATTCATTCGTACAATCTATTCTATTTCATTCGTACGATCCATTCTTACTCATTCGTATGATCCATTCTAATTCATTCGGATGAATGTATCCATTCTAATTTATTCGTACGATCCATTCTAATTCATTCGTACGATCCATTCTAATTCATTCGTACGATCCATTCTTACTCATTCGTATGATCCATTCTAATTCATTCGTACGATCCATTCTAATTTATTCGCACAATCTATTCTAATTCATTCGTACGATCCATTCTAATTCATTCGTATGATCGTACGAATGAATTAGAATGGATTGTACGGAATGAATTAGAATGGATTGTATGAATGAATTAGAATGGATACATTCGTGCGAATGAATTAGAATGGATCATACGAATGAGTAAGAACAGATCGTACGAATAAAATAGAATGGATTGTACGAATGAATTAGAATGGATCGTACAAATAAATTAGAATGGATCGTACGAATGAATTAGAATGGATCATACGAATGAGTAAGAATGGATCGTACAAATGAAATAGAATGGATTGTACGAATGAATTAGAATGGATCGTACGAATGAATTAGAATGGATCGTGTGAAAGAATTAGAATGCATTGTATGAATGAATTAGAATGGATCGTATGAATGAATTAGAATGGATCGTGTGAATGAATTCGAATGGATCGCATGATCCATTCAAATAGAATGGATCGTATGAATGAATTAGAATGGATCGGGCGAATGAATTAGAATGGATTTTAGGAATGAATTAGAATGGATCGTATGAATGAATTAGAATGGATCGTATGAGTGAATTAGAATGGATCGTGCGAACGAATTAGAATGGATCGTACGAATGAATTAGAATGGATCATACGAATGAATTAGAATGGATCATACGAATGAATTAGAATGGATCATACGAATGAGTAAGAATGGATCGTACGAATGAAATAGAATGGATTGTACGAATGAATTAGAATGGATACATTCGTGCGAATGAATTAGAATGGATACATTTGTGCGAATGAATTAGAATGGATCGTACGAATGAACTAGAATGGATCGTACGAATGAATTAGAATGGATCGTACGAATAAATTAGTATGGATACATTCGTCCGAATGAATTAGAATGGATCATATGAATGAGTAAGAATGGATCGTACGAATGAAATAGAATAGATTGTATGAATGAATTAGAATGGATTCGTACGAATGAATTAGAATGGATACATTCGTGCGAATGAATTAGAATGGATCGTACCAATGAGTAAGAATGGATCGTACGAATGAAATAGAATGGATTGTGCGAATGAATTAGAATGGATCGTACGAATGAATTAGAATGGATCGTACGAATGAATTAGAATGGATCCTATGAATGAATTAGAATGGATCGTGCGAATGAATTAGAATGGATCGTACGAATGAATTAGAATGGATCGTGCTAATGAATTAGAATTGATCGAACGAATGAATTAGAATGGATACATTCGTGCGAATGAATTGGAATGGATCGGACGAATGAATTAGAATGGATCGTACGAATGAGTAAGAATGGATCGTACGAATGAAAATAGAATAGATCGTACGAATGAATTAGAATGGATCGTACGAAGGAATTAGAATGGATCGTACGAATGAATTAGAATGGATATATTCGTGCAAATGAATTAGAATGGATCGTATGAATGTATTAGAATGGATCGTATGAGTGAATTAGAATGGATTGTACGATTGAATTAGAATGGATCATATGAACGAATTAGAATGGATACATTCGTGTGAATGAATTAGAATGGATCGTATGAATGAATTAGAATAGATTTTGTGAATGAATTAGAACTGATCGAACGAATGAATTAGAATGGATAAATTCGTGCGAATGAATTAGAATGGATTGTATGAATGAATTAGAATGGATCCTATGAATGAATTAGAATGGATCGTGCGAATGAATTAGAATGGATTATATGAATGAATTAGAATGGATCGTGCTAATGAATTAGAATTGATCGAACGAATGAATTAACATGGATCGTGCTAATGAATTAGAATGGAACGTACGAATGAATTAGAATGGATCGTGTGAAAGAATTAGAATGGATTGTATGAATGAATTAGAATGAATTCGTACGATCCATTCGAATTCATTCGCACGATCGATTGTAATTCATTCATACGATCCATTCTAATTCATTCATACAATCCATTCTAATTCTTTCACACGATCCATTCTAATTCATTCGTAGGATCCATTCTAATTCTTTCGTACAATCTATTCTATTTAATTCATATGATCCATCCTTACTCATTCGTATGATCCATTCTAATTCATTCGGACGAATGTATCCATTCTAATTCATTCGTACGATCCATTCTAATTCATTTGTATGATCCATTCTAATTCATTCGTCCGATCTATTCTAATTCATTCGCACGAATGTATCCATTCTAATTCATTCGTACGATCCATTCTAATTCATTCGTACGATCCATTCTAATTCATTCGCACGAATGTATCCATTCTAGTTCATTCGTACGATCCATTCTAATTCATTCATACAATCCATTCTAATTCATTCGCACGAATGTATCCATTCTAATTCATTTGTACGATATATTCTAATTCATTCATACGATCCATTCTAATTCATTCGCACGAATGTATCCATTCTAATTCATTCATACGATCCATTCTAATTCATTCGTACGATCCATTCTAATTCACTCATACGATCCATTTTAATACATTCATACGATCCATTCTAATTCATTTGCACGAATATATCCATTCTAATTCATTCGTACGATCCATTCTAATTCCTTCGTATGATCCATTCTAATTCATTCGTACGATCTATTCTAATTTATTCGTACGATCCATTCTAATTCATTCATACAATCCATTCTAATTCCTTCGTACAATCCATTCTAATTCATTCGTACGATCCATTCTAATTCATTCATACAATCCATTCTAATTCTTTCACACGATCCATTCTAATTCATTTGTACGATCCATTCCAATTCATTCGTGCAATCCATTCTATTTCATTCGTACGATCCATTCTTACTCATTCGTACGATCCATTCTAATTCATTCACACGAATGTATCCATTCGTACGAATGAATTAGAATAGATTGTACGAATGAATTAGAATGGATCGTACGAAGGAATTAGAATGGATCGTACGAATGAATTAGAATGGATCGTACGAATGAATTAGAATAGATCGTACGAATGAATAAGAATGGATCGTACGAAGGAATTAGAATGGATCGTACGAATGAATTAGAATGGATATATTCGTGCAAATGAATTAGAATGGATCGTATGAATGTATTAGAATGGATCGTATGAGTGAATTAGAATGGATCGTATGAGTGAATTATAATGAATCGTATGAATGAATTAGAATGGATCGTATGAATGAATTAGAATGGATACATTCGTGTGAATGAATTAGAATGGATCGTTTGAATGAATTAGAATAGATTTTGTGAATGAATTAGAACTGATCGTACGAATGAATTTGAATGGATACATGCGTGCGAATGAATTAGAATGGATTGTATAAATGAATTAGAATGGATCCTATGAATGAATTAGAATGGATCGTACGAATGAATTAGAATGGATACATTCGTGCGAATGAATTAGAATTGATCGTATGAATGAATTAGAATGGATCGTGCGAATGAATTAGAATGGATCGTACAAATGAATTAGAATGGATACATTCGTGCGAATGAATTAGAATGGATACATTCGTGCGAAAGAATTAGAATAGATCGTATGAAGGAATTAGAATGGATCCTATGAATGAATTAGAATGGATCGTGCGAATGAATTAGAATGGATCGTACGAATGAATTAGAATGGGTCGTGCTAATGAATTAGAATTGATCGAACGAATGAATTAGCATGGATCGTGCTAATGAATTAGAATGGATCGTACGAATGAATTAGAATGGATCAAATAAATGAATTAGAATGGTTACATTCATGCGAATGAATTAGAATGGATCGTACGAATGGATTAGAATGGATCGTACGAATGGATTAGAATGGATACATTCGAGCGAATGAATGAGAATGGATCGTACGAATGAATTAGAATGGATCGTACGAATAAATTAGAATGGATACATTCGTCCGAATGAATTAGAATGGATCATACGAATGAGTAAGAATGGATCGTACGAATGAAATAGAATAGATTGTACGAATGGATTAGAATGGATCCTACGAATAGATTAGAATGGATACCTTTGTGCATATGAATTAGAATGGATCGTACTAATGAATTAGAATGGATCATATTAATGAATTAGAATGGATCGAATGAATGGATTAGAATGGATCGTGCGAATAAATTAGAATGGATCGTACGAATGAATTAGAATGGATCGTACGAATGAATTAGAATGGATCATATTAATGAATTAGAATGGATCGTACGAATGAATTAGAATGGATACATTCATGCGAATGAATTAGAATGGATCGGACGAATGAATTAGAATGGATCGTACGAATGAATTAGAATGGATCAAATGAATGAATTAGAATGGTTACATTCATGCGAATGAATTAGAATGGATCGTACGAATGGATTAGAATGGATACATTCGAGCGAATGAATTAGAATGGATCATACGAATGAATTAGAATGGATCGTACGAATGGATTAGAATGGATCCTACGAATGGATTAGAATGGATACCTTTGTGCATATGAATTAGAATGGATCGTACGAATGAATTAGAATGGATCATATTAATGAATTAGAATGGATCGTACGAATGAAATAGAATGGATACATTCGTGCACGATCCATTCTTATTCATTCATACGATCCATTCTAATTGTATGAATGTATTAGAATAGATCGTATGAGTGAATTAGAATGGATCGTACGAATGAATTAGAATGGATCGTATGAATGAATTAGAATGGATACATTCGTGTGAATGAATTAGAATGGATCGTATGAATGAATTAGAATAGATTTTGTGAATGAATTAGAACTGATCGTACGAATAAATTAGAATGGATACATTCGTGCGAATGAATTAGAATGGATTGTATGAATGAATTAGAATGGATCCTATGAATGAATTAGAATGGATCGTATGAATGAATTAGAATGGATACATTCGTGCGAATGAATTAGAATTGATCGTATGAATGAATTAGAATGGATCGTACGAATGAATTAGAATGGATCGTACGAAAAATTTAGAATGGATACATTCGTCCGAATGAATTAGAATGGATCATACTAATGAGTAAGAATGGATCTTACGAATGAAATAGAATAGATTGTACGAATGAATTAGAATGGATTCGTACGAATGAATTAGAATGGATACATTCGTGCGAATGAATTAGAATGGATCGTACCAATGAGTAAGAATGGATCGTACGAATGAAATAGAATGGATTGTGCAAATGAATTAGAATGGATCGTACGAATGAATTAGAATGGATCGTGTGAAAGAATTAGAATGGATTGTATGAATGAATTAGAATAGATCGTATGAATGAATTAGAATGGATTCGTACGAATGAATTAGAATGGATACATTCATGCGAATGAATTAGAATGGATCGTACCAATGAGTAAGAATGGATCGTACGAATGAAATAGAATGGATTGTGCAAATGAATTGGAATGGATCGCACGAATATATCCATTCTAATTCATTCGTACGATCCATTCTAATTCATTCATACGATCCATTCTAATTCATTCGTATGATCCATTCTAATTAATTCATATGATCCATTCTAATTCATTCGTACGATCCATTCTAATTCATTCGTACGATCCATTCTAATTCATTCGTATGATCCATTCTAATTAATTCGTATGATCCATTCTAATTCATTCGTATGATCCATTCAAATTCATTCATACAATCCATTCTAATTCATTCGTACGATCCATTCAAATTCACTCATACGATCCATTCTAATACATTCATACGATCCATTCTAATTTATTTGCACGAATATATCCATTCTAATTCATTCGTACGATCCATTCTAATTCCTTCGTACGATCCATTCTAATTCATTCGTACTATCTATTCTAATTCATTCGTACGATCCATTATAATTCATTCGTACGAACCATTCTAATTCCTTCGTACGATCCATTCTAATTCATTCGTACGATCTATTCTAATTCATTCATACAATCTATTCTAATTCATCCGTACGAATGGATACATTCGTGTGAATGAATTAGAATGGATCGTACGAATGAGTAAGAATGGATCGTACGAATGAAATAGAATGGATTGCACAAATGAATTAGAATGGATCGGACGAATGAATTAGAATGGATCGTACGAAGGAATTAGAATGGATCGTATGAATGAATTAGAATGGATCGTACAAATGAATTAGAATAGATCGTACGAATGAATTAGAATGGATCGTACGAAGGAATTAGAAAGGATCGTACGAATGAATTAGAATAGATCGTGCTAATGAATTAGAATTGATCGAACAAATGAATTAGCATGGATCGTGCTAATGAATTAGAATGGAACGTACGAATGAATTAGAATGGATCGTATGAAAGAATTAGAATGGATTGTATGAATGAATTAGAATGAATTCTTACGATCCATTTGAATTCATTCGCACGATCCATTCTAATTCATTCATACGATCCATTCTAATTCATTCATACAATCAATTCCAATTCTTTCACACGATCCATTCTAATTCATTCGTAGGATCCATTCTAATTCATTCGTACAAGCTATTCTATTTCATTCGTACGATCCATTCTTACTCATTCGTATGATCCATTCTAATTCATTCGGACGAATGTATCCATTCTAATTTATTCGTACGATCCATTCTAATTCATTCATACGATCCATTCTAATTCATTCGTACGATCTATTCTAATTCATTCGTACGATCCATTCTTATTTCATTCGTACGATCCATTCTAATTCATTCGCTCGAATCTATCCATTCTAATACATTCGTATGATCCATTCTAATCCATTCGTACGATCAATTCTAATTCATTCGCATGAATGTAACCATTCTAATTCATTCATTTGATCCATTCTAATTCATTCGTACGATCCATTCTAATTCATTCGTCTGATCCATTCTAATTCATTCGCACGAATGTATCCATTCTAATTCATTCGTACGATCCATTCTAATTCATTCGTACGATCCATTCTAATTCATTCGTAAGATCCATTCTAATTCATTCGTGCGATCCATTCTAATTCATTCGTACGATCCATTCTAATTCATTCGCACGAATGTATCCATTCTAGTTCATTCGTACGATCCATTCTAATTCATTCGTATGATCCATTCTAATTCATTCGCACGATCCATTCTAATTCATTCGTACGATCAATTCTAATTCATTCGCACGAATGTATCCATTCTAATTTATTCGTACGATCCTGAATTAGAGTGGATCGTATGAATGAATTAGAATGGATACCTTTGTGCATATGAATTAGAATGGATCGTACGAATGAATTAGAATGGATCATATTAATGAATTAGAATGGATCGTACGAATGAATAAGAATGGATCGTACGAATGAATTAGAATGGATCTTACGAATGGATTAGAATGGATACATTCGTGCGAATGAATTAGAATGGATCGGACGAATGAATTAGAATGGATCGTACGAATGAATTATAATGGATCAAATGAATGAATTAGAATGGTTACATTCATGCGAATGAATTAGAATGGATCGTATGAATGGATTAGAATGGATACATTCGAGCGAATGAATTAGAATGGATCGTACGAATGAAATTAGAATGGATCGTACGAATGAATTAGAATAGATCGTACGAATGAATTAGAATGGATCGTACGAATGAATTAGAATGGATTGTGTGAAAGAATTAGAATGGAACGTGCGAATGAATTAGAATGGATCGTACGAATGAATTAGAATGGATCGTGCTAATGAATTAGAATTGATCAAACGAATGAATTAGCATGGATCGTGCATTTGTACGATCCATTCTAATTCATTCGTAAGATCCATTCTAATTCATTCGTACGATCCATTCTAATTCATTCGCACGAATGTATCCATTCTAGTTCATTCGTACGATCCATTCTAATTCATTCGTACGATCCATTCTAATTCATTCATACGATCTATTCTAATTCATTCATACAATCCATTCTAATTCTTTCACACGATCCATTCTAATTCATTCATACAATCCATTCTAATTCATTCGCACAATCCATTCTATTTCATTCGTACGATCCATTCTTACTCATTCGTATGATCCATTCTAATTCATTCGCACGAATGTATCCATAATGGATCATATGAATGAGTAAGAATGGATCGTACGAATGAAATAGAATGGATTGTGCGAATGAATTAGAATGGACCGTACGAATGAATTAGAATGGATACATTCGTGCGAATGAATTAGAATGGATCGGACGAATGAATTAGAATGGATCATACGAATGAATTAGAATGGATCGTACGAATAAATTAGAATGGATCGTACGAATAAATTAGAATTGATACATTTGTCCGAATGAATTAGAATGGATCATACGAATGAGTAAGAATGGATCGTACGAATGAAATAGAATAGATTGTACGAATGAATTAGAATGGATCGTGCGAATGAATTAGGATGGATCGTACGAATAAATTATAATGGATCGTACGAATGAATTAGAATGGATCGTGCGAATGAATTAGAATGGATCATATTAATGAATTAGAATGGATTGTACGAATGAATTAGAATGGATACATTCATGCGAATGAATTAGAATGGATCGTGCGAATCCATTAGACTGGATCGTGCGAATGAATAAGAATGGATCATACGAATGAAATTGAATGGATCGTACGAATTAATTAGAATGGATACATTCGTGCGAATGAATTAGAATGGATTGTATGAATGAATTAGAATGGATCGTACGAATGAATTAGAATGGATCATACGAATTAATTAGAATGGATCATACGAATGAATTAGAATAGATCATACGAATGAATTAGAATGGATCGTACAAATGAACTAGAATGGATCATATGAATGAACTAGAATGGATACATTCGTGCGAATGAATTAGAATGGATCGTACGAATGAATTAGAATGGATCGTACGATTCATTCTAATTCATTCGTACGATCCATTCTAATACATTCGTACGATTCATGCTAATTCATTCTCACGATCCATTCTAATTCATTCGTACGATCCATTCTTATTCATTCATACGATCCATTCTAGTTCATTCGCACAATCCATTCTAATTCATTCGTACAATCCATTCTAATTCATTCGTATGATCCATTCTAACTCATTCGGTGGATCCATTCTAATTCATTCGTACGATCCATTCTAATTCATTCCCACGATCCATTCTAATTTATTCGTACGATCCATTCTAATTCATTCGTACGATCTATTCTAAATCATTCGCACGAATGTAACCATTATAATTCATTCATACGATTCATTCTAATTCATTCGTATGAGCTATTCTAATTCATTCGTACGATCCATTCTAATTCATTCGTACGATCCATTGTAATTCATTCGCGAATGTATCCATTCTAATTCATTCGTACGATCCATTCTAATTCATTCGTACGATCCATTCTAATTCATTCGTACGATCCATTCTAATTCATTCATACGATCTATTCTAATTCATTCATACAATCCATTCTAATTCTTTCACACGATCCATTCTAATTCATTCGTACGATCTATTCTAATTCATTCGCATAATCCATTCTATTTCATTCGTACGATCCATTCTTACTCATTCGTATGATCCATTCTAATTCATTCGCACGAATGTATCCATAATGGATCATACGAATGAGTAAGAATGGATCGTACGAATGAAATAGAATGGATTGTGCGAAAGAATTAGAAAGGACCGTACGAATGAATTAGACGTACGAATGAATTAGAATGGATACATTCGTGCGAATAAATTAGAATGGATCATACGAATGAGTAAGAATGGATCGTCATTCTAATTCATTTGTATGATCCATTCTAATTCATTTGTATCCATTCTATTTCATTCGCATGATCCATTCTAATTCATTCGCGCAATCTATTCTAATTCATTCATACGATCCATTCTAATTCATTCGTACGATCCATTCTAATTCATTCATACAATCCATTCTAATTTATTCGCACAAATGTATCCATTCTAATTCATTCGTACTTTCCATTCTAATTCATTTCCACAATCTATTCTAATTCATTCATACGATCCATTCTAATTTATTCGCACGAATGTATCCATTCTAATTCATTCGTACGATGCATTCTAATTCATTCGTATGATCCATTCTAATTCATTCATACGATCTATTCTAATTCATTCATACAATCCATTCTAATTCTTTCACACGATCCATTCTAATTCATTCGTACGATCCATTCTAATTCATTCGCACAATCCATTATATTTCATTCGTACGATCAATTCTTACTCATTGGTACGATCCATTCTAATTCATTCGCACAAATATATCCATTCTAATTCATTCGTACGAATCCATTCTAATTCATACGTACAATCCATTCTATTTCATTCGTACGATCCATTCTTACTCATTTGTTTGATCCATTCTAATTCATTCGCACGAATGTATCCATTCTAAATCATTCGTACGATCCATTCTAATTCATTCGTACGATCCATTCTAAATCATTCGTACAATCCATTCTATTTCATTCGTACGATCAATTCTAATTCATTAGCACGATCCATTCTAATTCATTCGTACGATCCATTCAAATTCATTCGCACGATCCATTCTAATTCATTCGTACAATCCATTCTATTTCATTCGTACGATCCATTCTTACTCATTTGTATGATCCATTCTAGTTCATTCGCACGAATGTATCCATTCTAATCCATTCGTACGATCCATTCTAATCCATTCGTACGATCCATTTTAATTCATTCGCATGAATGTAACCATTCTAATTAATTCATTTGATCCATTCTAATTCATTCGTACGATCCATTCTAATTCATTCGTCCGATCCATTCTAATTCATTCGCACGAATGTATCCATTCTAAACCATTCATACGATCCATTCTAATTTATTCGTACGATCCATTCTAATTCATTCGTAAGATCCATTCTAATTCATTCGTATGATCCATTCTAATTCATTCGTACGATCCATTCTAATTCATTCGCACGAATGTATCCATTCTAGTTCATTCGTACGATCCATTCTAATTCATTCATACGATCCATTCTAATTCATTCGCACGATCCATTCTAATTCATTCGTACGATCCATTCTAATTCATTCGCTCGAATGTATCCATTCTAATTCATTCGTACATACGATCCATTCTAATTCATTCGCACGAATGTATCCATTCTAATTCATTTGTATAATCCATTCTATTTCATTCGTACGATCCATTCTTACTCATTCGTATGATCCATTCTAATTCATTCGCACAAATGTATCCATTCTAATTCATTCGTACGATCCATTCTAATTCATTCGCACTATCCATTCTAATTCATTCGTACGATCCATTCTAATTCATTCATATGATCCATTCTAATTTATTCGTTCAAATATATCCATTCTAATTCAATTGTACGATCCATTCTAATTCATTCGCACGATCCATTCTAATTCATTCGCACGAATGCATCCATTCTAATTCATTTGCACGATCCATTCTAATTCATTCCTATAATCTATTCTAATTCATTCATACGATCCATTCTAATTCATTCGCTCGAATGTATCCATTCTAATTCATTCGTACGATCCATTCTAATTCGTTCATATGATCCATTAAAATTCTTTCATACGATCCATTCTAATTCGTTCGTACGATCCATTCTAATTCATTCGTATGATCCATTCTAATTCATTCCTACGATCTATTCTAATTCATTCGCTCGAATATATCCATTCTAATTCATTCTTTCGATCCATTCTAATTCATTCGCACGATCCATTCTAATTCATTCGTATAATCCATTCTAATCCATTTGTACGATCCTTTCTAATTCATTCGTACGATCCATTCTAATTCATTCGTACGATCCATTCTAATTCATTCGCACGAATGTATCCATTCTAGTTCATTCGTACGATCCATTCTAATTCATTCACACGATCCATTCTAATTCATTCGCACGATCCATTCTAATTCATTCGTACGATCCATTCTAATTCATTCATACTATCCATTCTAATTCATTCGTACGATCTATTCTAATTCATTCATACAATCCATTCTAATTCACTCATACGATCCATTCTAATACATTCATACGATCCATTCTAATTCATTTGCACGAATATATCCATTCTAATTCATTCGTATGATCCATTCTAATTCCTTTGTACGATCCATTCTAATTCATTCGTACGATCTATTCTAATTCATTCGTACGATCCAATCTAATTCATTCGTACGATCCATTCTAATTCCTTCGTACGATCCATTCTAATTCATTCGTACGATCCATTCTAATTCATTCGTACAATCTATTCTAATTCATTCGTACGAATGGATACATTCGTGTGAATGAATTAGAATGGATCGTACGAATGAGTAAGAATGGATCGTACGAATGGAATAGAATAGATTGCACGAATGAATTAGAATGGATCGTACGAATGAATTAGAATGGATCGTGTGAAAGAATTAGAATGGATTGTATGAATGAACTAGAATGGATCGTACGAAGGAATTAGACTGGATCGTACGAATGAATTAGAATGGATTGTACGAATGAATTAGAATAGATCGTACGAATGAATTAGAATGGATCGTGTAAAAGAATTAGAATGGATCGTACGAATGAATTAGAATGGATCGTGCGAATGAATTAGAATGGATCGTACGAATGAATTAGAATGGATCGTACGAATGAACTAGAATGGATACATTCATGCGAATGAATTAGAATGGATCGTACGAATGAATTAGAATGGATCTTACGAATGAATTACAATGGATCGTACTGGATCGTACGAATGAATTAGAATGGATCGTACGAATGAATTAGAATGGATACATTCATGCGAATGAATTAGAATGGATCGGACGAATGAATTAGAATGGATCGTACGAATGAATTAGAATGGATCAAATGAATGAATTAGAATGGTTACATTCATGCGAATGAATTAGAATGGATCGTACGAATGGATTAGAATGGATACATTCGAGCGAATGAATTAGAATGGATCGTACGAGTGAATTAGAATGGATCGTACGAATGGATTAGAATGGATCCTACGAATGGATTAGAATGGATACCTTTGTGCATATGAATTAGAATGGATCGTACAAAGGTATCCATTCTAATTCATTCGTACGATCCATTCTAATTCAGGATCGTACGAATGAATTAGAATGGATACATTCGTGCGAATGAATTAGAATTGATCATACGAATGAATTAGAATGGATCGTGCGAATGAATTAGAATGGATCGTACGAATGAATTAGAATGGATTGTACAAATGAACTAGAATGGATACATTCGTGCGAATGAATTAGAATGGATCGTACGAATGAATTAGAATGGATCGTATGAATGAATTAGAATGGATCTTACGAATGAATTAGAATGGATCGTACGAATGAATTAGAATGGATCGTACGAATGAATTAGAATGGATACATTCGTGCGAATGAATTAGAATGGATGGACGAATGAATTAGAATGGATCGTACGAATGAATTAGAATGGATCAGATGAATGAATTAGAATGGTTACATTCATGCGAATGAATTAGAATGGATCGTACGAATGGATTAGAATGAATCGTACGAATGGATTAGAATGGATACATTCGAGCGAATGAATTAGAATGGATCCTACGAATGAATTAGAATGGATCGTACGAATGGATTAGAATGGATCCTACGAATGGATTAGAATGGATACCTTTGTGCATATGAATTAGAATGGATCGTACGAATGAATTAGAATGGATCATATTAATGAATTAGAATGGATCGTACGAATGAATTAGAATGGATACATTCGTGCGAATGAATTAGAATGCATCGTGCGAATCAATTAGACTGGATCGTGCGAAAGAATAAGAATAGATCATACGAATGAATTAGAATGGATCGTACGAATTAATTAGAATGGATACATTCGTGCGAATGAATTAGAATGGATTGTATGAATGAATTAGAATGGATCATACGAATGAATTAGAATGGATCATACGAATTAATTAGAATGGATCATACAAATGAAATAGAATGGATCGTACGAATGAATTAGAATGGATCGTACGAATGAATTAGAATGGATACATTCGTGCGAATGAATTAGAATGGATTGTGCGAATGAATAAGAACAGATCGTGCGAATGAATTAGAATGGATCGTACGAATGAATTAGAATGGATCGTGCGAATGAATTAGAATGGATCGTACGAATGAATTAGAATGGATACATTTGTGCGAATGAATTAGAATGGATTGTACGAATGAATTAGAATGGATCGTATGAATGAATTAGAATGGATCGTACGAATGAATTAGAATGGATCGTGCGAATGAATTAGAATGGATCGTACGAATGAATTAGAATGGATCGTACGAATGAACTAGAATGGATATATTCGTGCGAATGAATTAGAATGGATCGTACGAATGAATTAGAATGGATCTTACGAATGAATTAGAATGGATCGTACGAATGAATTAGAATGGATCGTACGAATGAATTAGAATGGATACATTCGTGCGAATGAATTAGAGTGGATCGGACGAATGAATTAGAATGGATCGTACGAATGAATTAGAATGGATCGTACGAATGAATTAGAAAGGATCGTACGAATAAATTAGAATGGATACATTCATCCGAATGAATTAGAATGGATCATACGAATGAGTAAGAGTGGATCGTACAAATGAAATAGAATAGATTGTACGAATGAATTAGAATGGATCCTACGAATGAATTAGAATGGATCGTGTGAAAGAATTAGAATGGATTGTATGAATTAATTAGAATGGATCGTATGAATGAATTAGAATGGATCGTGCGAATGAATTCGAACGGATTGTACGAATTCATTCTAATTCATTCATACAATCCATTCTAATTCTTACACACGATCTATTCTAATTCATTCGTAGGATCCATTCTAATTCATTTGTACAATCTATTCTATTTCATTCGTACGATCCATTCTTACTCATTCGTATGATCCATTCTAATTCATTTGGACGAATGTATCGATTCTAATTTATTCGTACGATCCAATCTAATTCATTCTTACGATCCATTCTAATTCATTCGTACGATCCATTCTAATTCATTCGTCCGATCCATTCTAATTCATTCGCACGAATGTATCCATTCTAATTCATTCGTACGGTCCATTCTAATTCATTCGCACAATCCATTCTATTTCATTCGTACGATCCATTCTTACTCATTCGTATGATCCATTATGGATACATTCGTGCGAATGAATTAGAATGAATCATACGAATGAGTAAGAATGGATCGTACGAATGAAATAGAACGGATTGTGTGAATGAATTAGAATAGATCGTACGAATGAATTAGAATGGATCGTGTGAAAGAATTAGAATGGATTGTATGAATGAATTAGAATTGATCATATGAATGAATTAGAATGGATCGTACGAATGAATTAGAATGAATCATACGAATGAACTAGAATGGATACATTCGTGTGAATGAATTAGAATGGATCGTACGAATGAATTAGAATGGATCGTACGAATGAATTAGAATGGATCTTACGAATGAATTAGAATGGATCGTACGAATGCACGATCCATGCTAATTCATTCGTTCGATCAATTCTTATTAATTAGCACGATCCATTCTAATTCATTCGTACGATCCATTCTAATTCATTCGCACGATCCATTCTAATTCATTCGTACGATCCATTTTAATTCTTTCACATGATCCATTCTAATTCATTCGTACGATCCACTCTAATTCATTCATACGATCTATTCTAATTCATTCGTACGATCCATTCTAATTCATTTGTACGATCCATTCTAATTCCTTCGTACGATCCATTCTAATTCATTCATACAATCCATTCTAATTCTTTCACACGATCCATTCTAATTCATTCGTACGATACATTCTAATTCATTTGTGCAATCCATTCTATTTCATTCGTACGATCCATTCTTACTCATTCGTACGATCCATTCTAATTCATTCACACGAATGTATCCATTCGTACGAATGAATTAGAATAGATTGTACGAATGAACTAGAATGGATCGTACGAATGAATTAGAATGGATCGTACGAAGGAATTAGAATGGATCGTACGAATGAATTAGATTGGATCGTATGAATGAATTAGAATAGATCGTACGAATGAATTAGAATGGATCGTACGAAGGAATTAGAATGGATCATACGAATGAATTAGAATGGATATATTCGTGCAAATGAATTAGAATGGATCGTATGAATGTATTAGAATGGATCGTATGAGTGAATTAGAATGGATTGTATGAATGAATTAGAATGGATCGTACGAATGAATTAGAATGGATCGTATGAATGAATTAGAATGGATCGTACGAATGAATTAGAATGGATCGTGCGAATAAGTTAGAATGGATCCTACGAATGAATTAGAATGGATCGTACGAATGAACTAGAATGGATACATTTGTGCGAATGAATTAGAATGGATCGTACGAATGAATTAGAATGGATCGTACGAATAAATTAGAATGGATCATACGAATGAATTAGAATGGATCATACGAATTAGTAAGAATGGATCGTATGAATGAAATAGAATGGATTGTACGAATGAATTAGAATGGATCGTACGAATGAATTAGAATGGATCGTGTGAAAGAATTAGAATGGATTGTATGAATGAATTAGAATGGATCATATGAATGAATTAGAATGGATCGTGCGAATGAATTCGAATGGATCGTACGAATGAATTAGAATGGATCGTACGAATGAATTAGAATGGATACATTCGTGTGAATGAATTAGAATGGATACATTCGTGCGAAAGAATTAGAATAGATCGTATGAATGAATTAGAATGGATCATAAGAATGAATTAGAATGGATCGTGCGAACGAATTAGGATGGATCGTACGATCCATTCGAATTCATTCGCACGATCCATTCTAATTCATTCATACGATCCATTCTAATTCATTCATACAATCCATTCTAATTCTTTCACACGATCCATTCTAATTCATTCGTAGGATCCATTCTAATTCATTCGTACAATCTATTCTATTTCATTCGTATGATCCATTCTTACTCATTCGTATGATTCATTCTAATTCATTCGGACGAATGTATCCATTCTAATTTATTCGTACGATCCATTCTAATTCATTCGTACGATCCATTCAAATTCATTCGTACGATCCATTCTTACTCATTTGTATGATCCATTCTAATTCATTCGTACGATCCATTCTAAATCATTCGTACGATCCATTCTAATATATTCGCACAATCTATTCTAATTCATTCGTACGATCCATTCTTATTCATTCGTACGATCGTACGAATGAATTAGAATGGATCGTACGGAATGAATTAGAATGGATTGTATGAATGAATTAGAATGGATACATTCGTGCGAATGAATTAGAATGGATCATACGAATGAGTAAGAATGGATCGTACGAATGAAATAGAATGGATTGTCCGAATGAATTATAATGGATCGTACAAATGAATTAGAATGGATCGTACGAATGAATTAGAATGGATCATACGAATGAGTAAGAATGGATCGTACAAATGAAATAAAATGGATTGTACGAATGAATTACAATGGATCGTACGAATGAATTAGAATGGATCGTGTGAAAGAATTAGAATGCATTGTATGAATGAATTAGAATGGATCGTATGAATGAATTAGAATGGATCGTGCGAATGAATTCGAATGGATCGCATGATCCATTCGAATAGAATGGATCGTATGAATGAATTCGAATGGATCGGGCGAATGAATTAGAATGGATTGTAGGAATCAATTAGAATGGATCGTATGAATGAATTAGAATGGATCGTATGAATGAATTAGAATGGGTCGTGCGAATGAATTAGAATGGATCGTACGAATGAATTAGAATGGATCATACGAATGAATTAGAATGGATCGTACGAAAGAATTAGAATGGATACATTCATGCGAATGAATTAGAATGGATCGGACGATTGAATTAGAATGGATCGTACGATTCATTCTAATTCATTCGTACGATCCATTCAAATACATTCGTACGATTCATGCTAATTGATTCGCACGATCCATTCTATTTCATTCGTACGAATGTATCCATTGTAATTCATTCGTACGATCCATTCTAATTCATTAATATGATCCATTCTAATTCATTCGTACGATCCATTCTAATTCATTCGTACGATCAATTCTAATTCATTTGCACGATCCATTCTAATTCATTCATACGATCCATTCTAATTCACTCATACGATCCATTCTAATTCATTCCTACAATCCATTCTAATTCATTCGCCCGATCCATTCTAATTCATTTATACGATCCATTCTATTCGAATGGATCATGCGATCCATTCGAATTCATTCGCACGATCCATTCTAATTTATTCATACAATCCATTCTAATTCATTCATACAATGCATTCGTCCGAATAAATTAGAATGGATCATACGAATAAATTAGAATGGATACATTCGTCCGAATGAATTAGAATGGAACATACGAATGAGTAAGAATGGATCGTACGAATGAAATAGAATAGATTGTACGAATGAATTAGAATGGATCCTAGTACGATCCATTGTAATTCATTCGTACGATCCATTCTAATTCATTCATACAATCCATTCTAATTCTTCACACGATCCATTCTAATTCATTCGTACGATCCATTCTAATTCATTCGTGCAATCCATTCTATTTCATTCGTACGATCCATTCTTACTCATTCGTACGATCCATTCTAATTCATTCACACGAATGTATCCATTCGTACGAATGAATTAGAATAGATTGTACGAATGAATTAGAATGGATCGTACGAATGAATTAGAATGGATCGTACGAAGGAATTAGAATGGATCGTATGAATGAATTAGAATGGATCGTACAATGAATTAGAATAGATCGTACGAATGAATTAGAATGGATCGTATGAAGGAATTAGAATGGACTGTACGAATGAATTAGAATGGATATATTCGTGCAAATGAATTAGAATGGATCGTATGAATGTATTAGAATGGATCATATGAGTGAATTAGAATGGATCGTACGAATGAATTAGAATGGATCGTATGAATGAATTAGAATGGATACATTCGTGCGAATAAATTAGAATTGATCGTACGAATGAATTAGAATGGATCGTGCGAATGAATTAGAATGGATCATACGAATGAATTAGAATGGATTGTACGAATGAACTTGAATGGATACATTCGTGCGAATGAATTAGAATGGATCATACGAATGAATTAGAATGGATCGTACGAATGAATTAGAATGGATCTTACGAATGAATTAGAATGGATCGTACGAATGAATTAGAATGGATCGTACGAATGAATTAGAATGGATACATTCGTGCGAATGAATCAGAATGGATCGGACGAATGAAGTAGAATGGATCATACGAATGAATTAGAATGGATCAAATGAATGAATTAGAATAGTTACATTCATGCGAATGAATTAGAATGGATCATACGAATGGATTAGAATGGATCGTACGAATGGATTAGAATGGATACATTCGAGCGAATGAATTAGAATGGATCGTACGAATGAATTAGAATGGATCGTACGAATGGATTAGAATGGATCCTACGAATGGATTAGAATGGATACCTTTGTGCATATTAATTAGAATGGATCGTACGAATGACTTAGAATGGATCATATTAATGAATTAGAATGGATCGTACGAATGAATTAGAAAGGATGCATTCATGCACGATCCATTCTAATTCATTCGCACGAATGTATCCATTCTAATTCATTCGTACGATCCATTCTAATTCATTAATATGATCCATTCTAATTCATTCGTACGATCCATTCTAATTCATATGCACAAAGGTATCCATTCTAATTCATTCGTACGATCCATTCAAATTCAGGATCGTATGAATGAATTAGAATGGATACATTCGTGCGAATGAATTAGAATTGATCGTACGAATGAATTAGAATGGATCGTGCGAATGAATTAGAATGGATCGTACGAATAAATTAGAATGGATCGTACGAATGAACTAGAATGGATACATTCGTGCGAATGAATTAGAATGGATCGTACGAATGAATTAGAAAGGATCGTACGAATGAATTAGAATGGATCTTACGAATGAATTAGAATGGATCGTACGAATGAATTAGAATGGATACATTCGTGCGAATGAATTAGAATGGATCGGACGAATGAATTAGAATGGATCGTACGAATGAATTTGAATGGATCAAATGAACGAATTAGAATGGTTACATTCATGCGAATGAATTAGAATGGATCGTACGAATGGATTAGAATGGATACATTCGTGCGAATGAATTAGAATGGATCGTACGAATGAATTAGAATGGATCGTACGAATGGATTAGAATGGATCGTACGAATGAACTAGAATGAATACATTCGTGCGAATGAATTAGAATGGATCGTACCAATGAATTAGAATGGATCGTACGAATGAATTAGAATAGATTGCGCGAATGAATTAGAATGGATCGTACGAATGAATTAGAATGGATCGTACGAAGGAATTAGAATGGATCGTACGAATGAATTAGAATGGATCGTACGAATGAATTAGAATGGATCGTACGAAGGAATTAGAATAGATCGTACAAATAAATTAGAATGGATCGTACGATTGAATTAGAATGGATCATACGAATGAGTAAGAATGGATCGTATGAATGAATTAGATTGGATCGTACGATCCATTCTAATTCATTAGCATGGATCGTGCTAATGAATTAAAATGGAATATACGAATGAATTAGAATGGATCGTAGAATGGATCGTACGAATGAATTAGAATGAATTAGAATGGATCGTACGAATGAATTAAAATAGATCATAGGAATGAATTAGAATGGATCGTGCAAATGAATTAGAATGGATACATTCGTGCGAATGAATTAGAATGGATCGTGCGAATGAATTAGAATGGATCGTACGAATTAATTAGAATGGATATATTTGAACGAATAAATTAGAATGGATCATAGGAATGAATTAGAATGGATCGTACGAATGAATTAGAATGGATAGTGCAAATGAATTAGAATCGATTGTACGAATGAATTAGAATGGATCGTACGAATGAATTAGAATGGATCATACGAATGAGTATGAATGGATCGTACGAATGAATTGGAATGGATCGTACGAATGAATTAGAATGGATCGTACGAATAAATTAGAATAGATACATTTGTCCGAATGAATTAGAATTGATCATACGAATGAGTAAGAATGGATCGTACGAATGAAATAGAATAGATTGTACGAATGAATTAGAATGGATACTAGTACGATCCATTCTAATTTATTCGTACGATCCATTCTAATTCGTTCATACAATCCATTATAATTCTTTCACACGATCCATTCTAATTCATTCGTACGATTAATTCTAATTCATTCGTGCAATCCATTCTATTTCATTCGTACGATCCATTCTTACTCATTCGTACGATCCATTCTAATTCATTCACACGAATGTATCCATTCGTACGAATGAAATAGAATAGATTGTACGAATGAATTAGAATGGATCGTACGAATGAATTAGAATGGATCGTACGAAAGAATTAGAATGGATCGTACGAATGAATTAGAATGGATCGTACGAATGAATTAGAATAGATCGTACGAATGAATTAGAATGGATCGTACGAATGAATTAGAATGGATATATTCGTGCAAATAAATTAGAATGGATCGTATGAATGTATTAGAATGGATCGTGTGAATGAATTAGAATGGATCGTACGAATGAATTAGAATGGATCGTACGAATGAACTAGATTGGATACATTCGTGCGAATGAATTAGAATGGATCATACGAATGAATTAGAATGGATCGTACGAATGAATTAGAATGGATCTTATGAATTAATTAGAATGGATCATACGAATGAATTAGAATGGATTGTACGAATGAATTAGAATGGATACATTCGTGCGAATGAATTAGAATGGATCGGATGAATCAATTAGAATAGATCGTACGAATGAATAAGAATGGATCAAATGAATGAATTAGAATGGATCGTACGAATAAATTAGAATGGATACATTCGTCCGAATGAATTAGAATGGATCGTACGAATGAATTAGAATGGATCGTACGAATGAATTAGAATGGATACATTCGTACGAATGAATTAGAATGGATCGTACGAATGAATTAGAATGGATTGTACAGAATGAATTAGAATGGATATATTTGAACGAATAAATTAGAATGGATCATACGAATGAGTAAGAATGGATCGTACGAATGAATTAGAATGGATCGTACGTATGAATTAGAATGGATCGTACGAATAAATTAGAATGGATACATTCGTCCGAATGAATTAGAATGGATCATACGAATAAGTAAGAATGGATCATACGAATGAAATAGAATAGATTGTACGAATGAATTAGACTGGATCCTACGAATGAATTCGAATGGATCGTGTGAAAGAATTAGAATGGATTGTATGAATAAATTAGAATGGATCGTATGAATGAATTAGAATGGATCGTACAATTGGATTAGAATGGATCGTACGAATGAATTAGAATGGATCGTACGAATGAACTAGAATGGATATATTTGTGCGAATGAATTAGAATGGATCGCACGAACGAATTAGAATGGAACGTACGAATGAATTAGAATGGATCTTACGAATGAATTAGAATGGATCATACGAATTAGAATGGATCGTTCGAATGAATTAGAATGGATCGTACGAATGAATTAGAATAGATCGTACGAATGAATTAGAATGGATCGTACGAATGAATTATAATGGATACATTCATGCGAATGAATTAGAATGGATACATTCGTGCGAAAGAATTAGAATAGATCGTATGAATGAATTAGAATGGATCCTATGAATGAATTAGAATGGATCGTGCGAATGAATTAGAATGGATCGTACGAATGAATTTGAATGGATCGTGCTAATGAATTAGAATTGATCGAACAAATGAATTAGCATGGATCGTGCTAATGAATTAGAATGGAACGTACGAATGAATTAGAATGGATCGTGTGAAAGAATTAGAATGAATTGTATGAATGAATTCGTACGATCCATTCGAATTCATTCGCACGATCCATTCTAATTCATTCATATGATCCATTCTAATTCATTCGTACGATCCATTCTAATTCATATGCACAAAGGTATCCTTTCTAATCCATTCGTAGGATCCATTCTAATCCATTCATACGATCCATTCTAATTCATTCGTACGATCCATTCTAATTCATTCGCTCGAATGTATCCATTCTAATTCATTCGTACGATCCATTCTAATCCATTCGTACGATCCATTCTAATCCATTCGTACGATCCTTTCTAATTCATTCGCATGAATGTAACCATTCTAATTCATTCATTTGATCCATTCTAATTCATTCGTGCGATCTATTCTAATTCATTCGTCCGATCCATTCTAATTCATTCGCACGAATGTATCCATTCTAATTCATTCGTACGATCCATTCTAATTCATTCGCACGATCCATTCTAATTCATTCATAGGATCCATTCTAATTCATTCATACGATCTATTCTAATTCTTTCGCACGAATGTATCCATTCTAATTCATTCGCACGAATGTATCCATTCTAATTCATTTGTACGATCCATTCTAATTCATTCACACGATCTATTCTAATTCATTCGTACGATCAATTCTAATTCATTCGCACGAATGTATCCATTCTAATTCATTCGTACGATCCTGAATTAGAATGGATCGTACGAATGAATTAGAATGGATACCTTTGTGCATATGAATTAGAATGGATCGTACGAATGAATTAGAATGGATCATATTAATGAATTAGAATGGATTGTACGAATGAATTAGAATGGATACATTCGTGCGAATGAATTAGAATGGATCGTGCGAATCCATTAGACTAGATCGTGCGAATGAATAAGAATGGATCATACGAATGAATTAGAATGGATCGTACGAATTAATTAGAATGGATACATTCGTGCGAATGAATTAGAATGGATTGTACGAATGAATTAGAATGGATCATACGAATTAATTAGAATGGATCATACGAATGAATTAGAATGGATCGTACGAATGAATTATAATGGATCGTACGAATGAACTAGAATGGATCGTACGAATGAACCAGAATGGATACATTTGTGCGAATGAATTAGAATAGATCGTACGAATGAATTAGAATGGATCGTACGAATGAATTAGAATGGATCGTACGAATGAATTAGAATGGATACATTCGTGCGAATGAATTAGAATGGATCTGACGAATGAATTAGAATGGATTGTACGAATGAATTAGAATGGATCAAATGAATGAATTAGAATGGTTACATTCATGCGAATGAATTAGAATGGATCGTACGAATGGATTAGAATGGATCGTACGAATGGATTAGAATGGATACATTCGTAGGAATGAATTAGAATGGATTGTATGAATAAATTAGAATGAATCGTACGAATGAATTAGAATGGATCGTATGAGTGAATTAGAATGGATACGAAGGAATTAGAATGGATCGTATGAAGGAATTAGAATGGATCATACGAATGAAATAGAATGGTTCTTACGAAGGAATTAGAATGGATCGTACAAAGGAATTAGAATGGATCGTACGAAGGAATTAGAATGGATCGTACGAATGAATTAGAATGGATATATTCGTGCAAATGAATTAGAATGGTTCGTATGAATGAATTAGAATGGATCGTATGAGTGAATTAGAACGGATAGTACGAATGAAGTAGAATGGATCGTATGAATGAATTAGAATGGATACATTCGTGCGAATGAATTAGAATGGATCGTATGAATGAATTAGAATAGATTGTGCGAATGAATTAGAATTGATCGTACGAATGAATTAGAATGGATACATTCGTGCGAATAAATTAGAATGGATTGTATAAATGAATTAGAATGGATCGTACGAATGAATTAGAATGGATCGTACGAATGAATTAGAATAGATTGCGCGAATGAATTAGAATGGATCGTGCGAATGAAATAGAATGGATGCAAATGAATTAGAATGGATCACACGAATGAATTAGAATGACGATCCATTCTTACTCATTCGAATAATCCATTCTAATTTATTTGCACGAATGTATCCATTCTAATTCATTCGTACGTCTAATTCATTCGTACGGTCCATTCTAATTCATTCGCACAATCCATTCTATTTCATTCGTACGATCCATTCTTACTCATTCGTATGATCCATTATGGATACATTCGTGCGAATGAATTAGAATAGATCATACGAATTAGTAAGAATGGATCGTACGAATGAAATAGAATGGATTGTGCGAATGAATTAGAATGGATCGTACGAATGAATTAGAATGGATCGTGTGAAAGAATTAGAATGGATTGTATGAATGAATTAGAATAGATCGTATGAATGAATTAGAATGGATCATACGAATGAATTAGAATGGATCGTACGAATGAATTAGAATGGATCGTACGAATGAGTTAGAATGGATACATTCGTGTGAATGAATTAGAATGGATACATTCGTGCGAAAGAATTAGAATAGATCGTATGAATGAATTAGAATGGATCCTATGAATGAATTAGAATGGATCGTGCGAATGAATTAGAATGGATCGTACGAATGAATTAGAATGGATCGTGCTAATGAATTTGAATTGATCGAACGAATGATTTAGCATGGATCGTGCTAATGAATTAGAATGGAACGTACGAATGAATTAGAATGGATCGTGTGAAAGAATTAGAATGGATTGTATGACGAATGAATTAGAATGGATCGTGTGAAAGAATTAGAATGGATCGTACGAATGAATTAGAATGGATCGTGCGAATGAATTAGAATGGATCGTACGAATGAATTAGAATGGATACATTTGTGCGAATGAATTAGAATGGATCATACGAATGAATTAGAATGGATCGTATAAATGAATTAGAATGGATCATACGAATGAATTAGAATGGATCGTGCGAATGAATTAGAATGGATCGTACGAATGAATTAGAATGGATCGTACGAATGAACTAGAATGTATACATTCGTGCGAATGAATTAGAATGGATCGTACGAATGAATTAGAATGGATCGTACGAATGAATTAGAATGGATCTTACGAATGAATTAGAATGGATCGTACGAATGAATTAGAATGGATCGTACGAATGAATTAGAATGGATACATTCGTGCGAATAAATTAGAATGGATCGGACGAATGAATTAGAATGGATCGTATGAATGAATTAGAATGGATCGTACGAATGAATTAGAATGGATCGTACGAATAAATTAGAATGAATACATTCATCCGAATGAATTAGAATGGATCATACGAATGAGTAAGAATGGATCGTACGAATGAAATAGAATAGATTGTACTAATGAATTAGAATGGATTCGTACGAATGAATTAGAATGGATACATTCGTGCGAATGAATTAGAATGGATCATACCAATGAGTAAGAATGGATCGTACGAATGAAATAGAATGGATTGTGCGAATGAATTAGAATGGATCGTACGAATGAATTAGAATGGATCATGTGAAAGAATTAGAATGGATTGTATGAATGAATTAGAATAGATCGTATGAATGAATTAGAATGGATCGTACGAATGAATTAGAATGGATCGTACGAATGAATTAGAATGGATCGTATGAATGAATTAGAATGGATACATTCGTGCGAATGAATTAGAATGGATACATTCGTGCGAAAGAATTAGAATAGATCGTATGAATGAATTAGAATGGATCCTCTGAATGAATTTGAATGGATCGTGCGATTGAATTAGAATGGATCGTACGAATGAATTAGAATAGATCGTACGAATGAATTAGAATGGATCGTACGAAGGAATTAGAATGGATCGTACGAATGAATTAGAATGGATATATTCGTGCAAATGAATTAGAATGGATCGTATGAATGTATTAGAATGGATCGTATGTGTGAATTAGAATGGATCGTACGAATGAATTAGAATGGATTGTATGAATGAATTAGAATGGATCGCACGAATGAATTAGAATGGATCATACGAATTAATTAGAATGGATCATATGAATGAATTAGAATGGATCGTACGAATGAATTTGAATGGATCGTACGAATGAATTAGAATGGATACATTCGTGCGAATGAATTAGAATGGATTGTGCGAATGAATAAGAACAGATCATGCGAATGAATTAGAATGGATCGTACGAATGAATTAGAATGGTTCGTGCGAATGAATTAGAATGGATCGTATGAATGAATTAGAATGGATACATTTGTGCGAATGAATTAGAATGGATCGTACGAATGAATTAGAATGGATCGTATGAATGAATTAGAATGGATCGTACGAATGAATTAGAATGGATCGTGCGAATGAATTAGAATGGATCGTACGATTGAATTAGAATGGATCGTGTGAAAGAATTAGAATAGACCGTACGAATGAATTAGAATGGATCGTGCGAATGAATTAGAAAGGATCGTACGAATGAATTAGAATGGATCGTGCTAATGAATTAGAATTGATCGAACGAATGAATTAGCATGGATCGTGCTAATGAATTAGAATGGATCGTACGATTGAGTTAGAATGGATCGTGCGAATGATTTAGAATGGATCGTACGAATGAATTAGAATGGATACATTTGTGCGAATGAATTAGAATGGATCGTTCGAATGAATTAGAATGGATACATTTGTGCGAATGAATTAGAATGGATCGTTCGAATGAATTAGAATGGATCGTATGAATGAATTAGAATGGATCGTGCGAATGAATTCGAATGGATCGTACGAATTCATTCTAATTCATTCATACAATCCATTCTAATTCTTTCACACGATCCATTATAATTCATTCGTACATTCCATTCTAATTCATTAGCACGATCCATGCTAATTCATTCGTTCGATCAATTCTAATTCATTAGCACGATCCATTCTAATTCATTTGTACGATCCATTCTAATTCATTCACATGATCCATTCTAATTCATTCATAGGATCCATTCTAATTCATTCATACGATCTATTCTAATTCTTTCGCACGAATGTATCCATTCTAATTCATTCGCACGAATGTAACCATTCTAATTCATTCGTACGATCCATTCTAATTTATTCGTACGATCCATTCTAATTCATTCGTACGATCCATTCTAATTCATTCATACGATCTATTCTAATTCATTCATACGATCTATTCTAACTCATTCGTACGATCTATTCTAATTCATTCGCACAATCCATTCTATTTCATTCGTACGATCCATTCTTACTCATTGGTACGATCCATTCTAATTCATTCGCACGAATGTATCCATTCTAATTCATTCGTACGAATCCATTCTAATTCATTCGTACAATCTATTCTATTTCATTCGTACGATCCATTCTTACTCATTCGTATGATCCATTCTAATTCATTCGGACGAATGTATCCATTCTAATTTATTCGTACAATCCATTCTAATTAATTCGTACGATCCATTCTAATTCATTCGTACGATCTATTCTAATTCATTCGTACGATCCATTCTAATTCATTCGTAAGTTCCATTCTAATTCATTCGTACGATCCATTCTAATTCATTCGTACGACCCATTCTAATTCATTCGCACGAATGTATCCATTCTAGTTGATTCGTACGATCCATTCTAATTCATTCGTACGATCCATTCTAATTCATTCGCACGATCCATTCTAATTCATTCGTATGATCCATTCTAATTCATTCATACGATCCATTCTAATTCATTCGTACGATCCATTCTAATTCATTCGCACAAATGTATCCATTCTAATTCATTCGTACGATCCATTCTAATTCATTCGCACGATCCATTCTAATTCATTCGTACGATCCATTCTAATTCTTTCACACGATCTATTCTAATTCATTCGTACGATCTATTCTTATTCATTCGCACGATCCATTCTAATTCATTCGTACGATCCATTCTAATTCATTCATACGATCCATTCTAATTCATTCGTACGATCCATTCTAATTCATTCGCACAAATGTATCCATTCTAATTCATTCGTACGATCCATTCTAATTCATTCGTACGATCCATTCTAATTCATTCGTATGATCCATTCTAATTAATTCGTATGATCCATTCTAATTCATTTGTACGATCCATTCTAATTCATTCATACAATCCATTCTAATTCATTCGCACGAATGTATCCATTTTAAATAATTCGTACGATCCATTCTAATTCATTCGTATGATCTATTCTTATTCATTCGCACGATCCAGTCTAATTGATTCGCACGATCCATTCTAATTCATTCGCACGAATGTATCCATTCTAATTCATTCGTACGATCCATTCTAATTCATTAGTATGATCCATTCTAATTCATTCGTACGATCCATTCTGATTCATATGCACAGAGGTATCCATTCTAATTCATTCGCACGAAAGAATTAGAATGGATTGTATGAAAGAATTAGAATGGATCGTGCGAATGAATTAGAATGGATCGTACGAAGGAATTAGAATGGATCGTACGAAGGAATTAGAATGGATCGTACGAATGAGTAAGAATGGATCGTACGAATGAATTAGAATGGATCATACGAATGAATTAGAATGGATCGTACGAATTAATTAGAATGGATCGTACGAATGAATTAGAATGGATCGTACGAATGAATTAGAATGTATCATACGAATTAATTAGAATGCATCATACGAATGAATTAGAATGGATCGTACGAATGAATTAGAATGGATCGTATGAATGAATTAGAATGGATCGTGCGAATGAATTAGAATGGATCGTACGAATGAATTAGAATGGATACATTTGTGCGAATGAATTAGAATGGATCGTACGAATGAATTAGAATGGATCGTATGAATGAATTAGAATGGATCGTACGAATGAATTAGAATGGATCGTGCGAATGAATTAGAATGGATCGTACGAATGAATTAGAATGGATCGTACGAATGAACTAGAATGGATACATTTGTACGAATGAATTAGAATGGATCGTACGAATGAATTAGAATAGATCGTACGAATGAATTAGAATGGATCTTACGAATGAATTAGAATGGATCGTACGAATGAATTAGAATGGATCGTACGAATGAATTAGAATGGATACATTCGTGTGAATGAATTAGAATGGATCGGACGAATGAATTAGAATGGATCGTACGAATGAATTAGAATGGATCGTACAAATGAATTAGAATGAATCGTACGAATAAATTAGAATGGATACATTCGTCCGAATGAATTAGAATGGATCATACAAATGAGTAAGAATGGATCGTACGAATGAAATAGAATAGATTGTACGAATGAATTAGAATGGATCCTACGAATGAATTAGAATGGATCGTGTGAAAGAATTGGAATGGATTGTATGAATGAATTAGAATGGATCGTATGAATGAATTAGAATGGATCGTGCGAATGAATTCGAATGGATCGTACGAATTCATTCTAATTCATTCATACAATCCATTCTAATTCTTTCACATGATCTATTCTAATTCATTCATAGGATCCATTCTAATTCATTCGTACAATCTATTCTATTTCATTCATACGATCCATTCTTACTCATTCGTATGAACCATTCTAATTCATTCGGACGAATGTATCCATTCTAATTTATTCGTACGATCCATTCTAATTCATTCGTACGATCCATTCTAATTCATTCATACGATCCATTCTAATTCATTCGTCCGATCCATTCTAATTCATTCGCACGAATGTATCCATTCTAATTCATTCGTACGGTCCATTCTAATTCATTCGCACAATCCATTCTATTTCATTCGTACGATCCATTCTTACTCATTCGTATGATCCATTATGGATACATTCGTGCGAATGAATTAGAATGGATCATACGAATGAGTAAGAATGGATCGTACGAATGAAATAGAATGGATTATGCGAATGAATTAGAATGGATCGTACGAATGAATTAGAATGGATCGTGTGAAAGAATTAGAATGGATTGTATGAATGAATAAGAATAGATCATATGAATGAATTAGAATGGATCGTACGAATGAATTAGAATGGATCGTACGAATGAATTAGAATGGATCGTACGAATGAATTAGAATGGATCTTACGAATGAAATAGAATGGATCGTACGAATGAATTAGAATGGATCGTACGAATAAATTAGAATGGATCGTACGAATAAATTAGAATGGATACATTCGTCCGAATGAATTAGAATGGATCATACAAATGAGTAAGAATGGATCGTACGAATGAAATAGAATAGATAGTACGAATGAATTAGAATGGATCCTACGAATGAATTAGATTAGATCGTGTGAAAGAATTAGAATGGATTGTATGAATGAATTAGAATGAATTCGTTTGATCCATTCGAATTCATTCGCACGATCCATTCAAATTCATGCATACGATCCATTCTAATTTATTCATACAATCCATTCTAATTCTTTCACACGATCCATTCTAATTCATTCGTAGGATCCATTCTAATTCATTCGTACAATCTATTCTAATACATTCGTACGATCCATTCTTACTCATTCGTATGATCCATTCTAATTCATTCAGACGAATGTATCCATTCTAATTTATTCGTACGATCCATTCTAATTTATTCGTACGATCCATTCTAATTCATTCGTACGATCCATTCTAATTCATTCGTCCGATCCATTCTAATTCATTCGCACGAATCTATCCATTCTAATTCATTCGTACGATCCATTCTAATTCATTCATATGATCCATTCTAATTCATTCGTAAAATCCATTCTAATTCATTCGTACGATCCATTCTAATTCATTCGTATGATCCATTCTAATTCATTCGCACGAATGTATCCATTCTAGTTCATTCGTACGATCCATTCTAATTCCTTCGTACGATCCATTCTAATTCATTCGTACGATCTATTCTAATTCATTCGTACGATCCATTCTAATTCATTCATACGATCCATTCTAATTCCTTCGTACGATCCATTCTAATTCATTCGTACGATCCATTCTAGTTCCTTCGTATCCATTCTAATTCACTCATACGATCCATTCTAATTCATTCGTACGATCCATTATAATTCATTCAAACAATCCATTCTAATTCATTCGCACGAATGTATCCATTCTAATTCATTCGTACGACCAGTTCTAATTCATTCACAAAATCTTTTCTAATTCATTCATACGATCCATTCTATTTCATTCACACGAATGTATCCATTCTAATTCATTCATACGATCCATTCTAATTCATTCGTACGATCCATTCTAATTCACTCATACGATCCATTCTAATACATTCATACGATCCATTCTATTTCATTTGCACGAATATATCCATTCTAATTCATTCGTACGATCCATTCTAATTCATTCGTACGAACCATTCTAATTCATTCGCACGAATGTATCCATTCTAATTCATTCGTACGATCTGTTGGGGGGAGCTGAAATCTGCCCTGGAGTTCGCTCCACCCCCGTGCTCACCAAATCATCTTGACAGGGAGCGAGATCCACATTGGGCTGAAGGGGCCTAGGCATAGAGCTCGCTCAGAAGCTCGCCTAAGCTCACTGGAACTCACCTAAGCTCACTCGGGAGCTCGCCAAAGCTCGCTCAGGAGTCAGGAGCTTGCCTAAGCTCGCTCAGGAGCTCGCCCATGCTCGCTCAGGAGCTCGCCCATGCTCGCTAAGGAGCTCGCCCAAGCTCTCTCAGGAGCTCGCCCAAGCTCGCTCAGGAGCTCGCCCATGCTCGCTCAGGAGCTCGCCCAAGCTCGCTCAGGAGCTCGCCCATGCTCGCTCAGGAGCTCGCCCAAACCCACTCCGGAGCTCGCCAAGCTCGCCAAGACTCTTCTATTTATCGAAGAGGTCGCTCCTGCGAGGTCCAACTCTTGATAGATGTGGAAGAGAAGGCGGAGCAACGAAGGACGAGCTCGCCCTGGCTTCCCACCGGAGGTCGCCCCCATAGAAAGACATAAAGGTGGCCAGGTGTCGAAATCCCACGGAGGCTACGTGGACTAACGTCCATGGAAGCCCGCCAGAGTCAGTTTTGAGATCGCCCAGACTTGAACATTCCAGAACAGCCAGCTGGCAGCAACAAGAAAGATGCTCTCCCCCACTCAAACCGCCTGGCAGGCTTAACGACAGAATGTCAGGGCGCGAGTACCAAGGACTGTCAGACCCACGCGAGCCAGAACGTGGGGGTCTAGAAGGCCCTGGAAGAATCTCCACGTGTCGGACAGCGGTAGGTCGCCAATGTCTATAAATGCTCACCCCCATGCTCCATAGTACAGGTTCGAAATCCCTTTCCCTACCACTTTGGTATACAACAGCTCTCCGTTGTGCTACCATCACTGACTTGAGCATCGGAGGGTCTGCGCTCCTAAGGGAGCCAGCCGTTCTCACGTTTCTATTTTCTTGGTCTTATAGGTGGCTCGCAAGGACCAGGAAAAATCCCCCAAACATTTGGCGCCGTCTGTGGGATCTTCGACTGGTTCCTGTGAGAACGCCCACGACCACACGGTTGTGCGCCGACGGCCTTCATAACCCCAAAGATGGCTCCGGCGACAAGGGGGCGCAGGCGGATGAGGGCCCGTATGGGGTCTGTGCACAGCGAACCCCCCGCTGAGACTCCCCAGCCCCTTGTCCCGCTCAGTGACCAGCTCCTGTTGGAGATGTTGGCCACCCAGTGGGCAATGATGGAGGAGTTTACGCGCTTGCGTCAGGCTCCGGCGGCTAGCCGGCGGTCAGGACGTTCGAGGCCCGCGTCCCCCGCGCGACCTCCCGTCTCGTCGCGTCTGCCCACGACCGTCCCAGCACGGCGAACTTCCCGCCCGGAGCCCCCGGTTGAGAGGACGGCCGTGCGTGGAGCGAAGGAGACCCCGCTCACAAGGTTACAGAAGCTGGTAACCCAGCGGTCCAGTAACCAGGCGACCTCGCGCGCGACCATCCCTCGTCGACGTAGCCGGAGCGTCGACTCTGACGGGTCGGAGGCGAGGTCTCAAGAGAGGGATCGCGACCCGCGCCATCGGCGACGAGGGAAAGAGCCCGCGGTGACTCTACCTTCCGAACCTCGAGAGGCGACGGCCTCCCACAGACCAACCGCCTCGCTGAAGGGATCCGCGCGCGAGCAGCCAGGAGGCCGCCGATTGGTGGCTCCCGAGGGTTGCCGTGGGGTGGATCCGAACCTCCCTAGAGGGAGTGCACACGAGCGCCTAGGACCTGTGCAGCCGCCTTTGGGATTTCTCCCCGGGCACTGGCAGCGACCTAGTGCGCCAGTGGATTTACTGGAGGACCTCGCCGCCCACGGAGGAAGCTCGCCTTTCACCAGCGAGGTCCATCAAGGGGGTTTTCCGCACCACTGGACCCCCCCGAAGTTTGTATTGTTCGACGGGTCGCAAGATCCCGTCGACCATCTCTTGGCCTACAGGAAACTTCTATTTTTCCGGGACCAGGACCATGTCCTGTGTCGCGCGTTCCCAAGCAGTCAGACCGGATCGGCATTGAATTGGTTCCACAAGCTGCCGTCCGGCGTGATCCCCAACTTTCCAACTCTCTCTAGGCTATTCCTAGAGCAGTATCGCTGCAATAGGCAGCCCCCGAAGAGGATCGAATCTCTGTTTACTCTGGCCATGGGAGCTCGCGAAACGCTCCGATGCTTCGCAACGCGATTCCGAAGCGCTTACCTCGCTCTGGAAGACGCGGCGGGCCAGGATCGTACCGCGGTGAGTTCCTTCAGAAGCGCCCTCCCCGAGGGGGGCAAGCTTCATGACGCCTTAGTGATCAAGGACCCTCGCACAATGGTCGAACTATTCGCCCTGGTCCAGCAGCACATCAAGCTTGAGGATGCGGTGCTAGATCGGAAGGGAAAGGCAGTAGAGCAGCGACCTCCTCCGTCTTTGCGACCTCTTGTCGTTAAGGCCGTAGAGAGGAGGGAGGTGCCACTTACGGTACCCTTACCCGGACCATCCGCAGTTCCTGCAGTACCGCCCGTTGAAGCACCCGCGGTGGTCGCTGGAAGGCCGGCGAACTGGCGCCTGCCTCCGGGACCCGGGGAGCGGGACTTCACCGTGCTGACCCACTCGCCGGGGCAAATTTTCCATCAGATTCGGAATGAGCCTTTCTTCCAGTACCCGCCACCCCTACAGGTCGGAGAGCCCGGTTCTACCGACAACTCGCGGCGGTGCGCTTTTCATCGAAGCCCTGGGCATCACACTAATAGATGCCGGGCTCTGAAAAACCACCTGGAGGATTTGGTCACCTTGGGGCATTTGAACCAGTTCATCTCGCCCCCGAGGAGGTTCGAGGTGATTCCAGAGCGAGCCCCTCGGGAGGGAGATCGCCCAGGACTCGCGGAGCCCGCCTTACCTCCGCCTCCCCCAGGAGGACCGGCGATCTGCCACACTATTAGCGGGCGGCTGAGCGGCCCCAGATCAAGTAATGAAGCCCGCCGGCGAGTAAGGGAGATGGAGCGGGCGCAGAAGGTATTTTCTGTCTCGCTAACTCCTACTTTACTTCGAGCACCAAGGGTGGAAGCCCGCGATTTCCTCTGGTTTTCGGAGGACGACATGGCTGGGGTCGTCACGCCCCACAATGACCCCCTCGTCATACGCCTGATGATGGCAAACATTGAGGTGAGGCGGGCTCTGGTGGATTCAGGGAGCGTCGTTGACATCCTCTTTCTGTCGGCCTACCTACGAATGGGTTTGAGACTCGCCGACTTGTCTCCCTCGACGAGCTCTCTCAGTGGATTCACCAGTGAGGTCGCCAAGGTAGCGGGAGAGATAACCCTTACCGTGACAGCGGGCCCGGAAGCTCGCCAAGTCCGCTTCGCGGTAGTCGACGGGAATTCGGCCTTTAACGCCATCCTTGGGCGGCCTTGGCTAAGGCAGATGAAGGCGGTGTCTTCACCCAACCATCAGGCCCTCAAATTTCCGACGACGAGCGGGGTCGTAGTCATTCGGGGAGATCAGGTAGCCGCAACCAGATGCGAGCAGGATGCTCCTCACCTCATGGACGTGGAGGTCGCCGAGGCCAAGAGGCCCGCACCCTCCTAGCAATTACCGCCCGGTACGAGCGAGCTCCTGGGGAGCCCGTTGGGGGCCTCCTCGCCTAAGTCCCCTACTCCATCCTCGGGTGGGAGCGGTGTGGATCTTAAGTTGGAGGAAGGCCGCCTAACAACCCCCAAGAGAGGAAGTTTTCCGGTTGCCGAACCACTTCAAGAGATCGATATTGGCGGCAAAGAAGGGCCGAGAATTGTTAGTCTCGGGACCTCGTTAACCGAGGGCGAGGTCCTAGCCCTAACCAACTTGCTCAGGGAATACCGCGACGTATTTGCCTGGAGCTTCGCGGACATGCCAGGGATTGACCCGGAGGTCGCCTGTCATCGTCTGCACACCGTGAAGGAGTTCCCGCCGGTCAAGCAGAAAGCTCGGCATATACCTGCTGCGAAGTCTATTGCAGTGGCCGCAGAGATAGACAAGCTAGAGCGAGCTGGCTTCATACGTGAGGCACACTTCCCCGAGTGGATCTCCAACATTGTGGCGGTGCCTAAGAAGAGCGGAGCGGTCAGAGTGTGCATCGACTTCTCCGACCTCAACAAGGCATGCCCGAAGGACGGATTTCCTCTTCCAAGAATCGGCGCACTGGTCGACGCAGCTGTCGGATTCCGGGCTCTATCTTTCATGGATGGATACTCAGGGTATAACCAAATACCCCTCCATCCCGAGGATCAGGAGAAGACCGCCTTCTACTCCGGAGCGGGCTACCAGAAGCTATACTGCTATCGAGTGATGCCCTTCGGACTCAAGAACGCTGGAGCGACCTACCAAAGGTTAGTCACACAGATGTTTAAGAATCAGATCGGCAGAAATGTCGAGGTTTATGTTGAAGACCTTCTGGTCAAAAGTCGAGAGCGAGGAGGGCATGTCGCCGACCTCCGCGAAACCTTCGAGATACTGAGAAAGTACCGAATGAGGCTGAACCCGGCGAAGTGTGCATTCGGAGTGACTTCGGGGAAATTCCTCGGGTACCTGGTCACCCACAGGGGGATCGAGGCCGACCCTGGGCAAATCCGAGCACTTGTCGAAATGCTCGCACCAAGAACCCGGCAGGAAGTCCAGAGATTGAGCGGGCGAATCGTCGCGCTTAATCGATTTATATCCAAATCCTCAGACAATTGCAGGCCTCTTTTCGAGCTGCTGCGAAAAGGAGCGAGCATTTGCTGGGATGAAAATTACGAGCGCGCCTTTCAGAAGATCAAGGACTATCTCGCGAGCCCGCCTATCCTAGCGGCACCAAAAGATGGCGCCGAGCTTGGCGTGTATCTCGCGGTCACGGAGAACGCTGTAAGCGAGGTCCTGGTAGTGGAAGAAACAAAGGTAGAGCGGCCTGTCTATTTTGTGAGCCACACGATGCTTCCTGCCGAGCTCCGGTATCGACCAATCGAGAAGGTCGCTTTGGCCTTGGTCCTTACCGCGAGGAAGCTTCACCCCTACTTCTCAGCGCATACCGTCAAAGTCATCACGGAGCACCCCCTGAAGAGCGCCCTCTCCAGGCCTTCGGTAGCCGGCAGGTTGTATCGATGGTCTGCCGAGCTCGCCGCCTATGGATTGGAGTATGTCCCTCGAGTTGCTGTCAAAGGGCAGGCTCTCGCTGATTTCTTGGCGGACTTCTCCATAGAAGAACCAGTCCAGTACCAGGAGGATGAGCCAACTGAGGCACACCCTGGGAAGGCGAGGTTCTTGGACAACCAAGGCGAGCGTCCTCCAAATGAGCGTCCAGAGGCGACGGGATGGGAATTGTTCGTCGATGGATCCTCCAACGCTTTGGGGGCTGGGATCGGGGTCGCTCTGATCACCCAAGAGGCGCTGCTCGAGAAATCAGTCCGACTGGATTTCGCCGCTACCAACAATGAAGCGGAGTACGAGGCATTACTGGCTGGTCTGGAGCTCGCTCAAGAGGTAGGCGCCAAACGCTTGAAAGTCTTTAGTGATTCCCAGCTAATTATTTGCCAAATCAATGGGGAGTACGCCTCCCGGGATGCACGAATGGCGATCTACGTGGATCTGGTGAAGAGTAAGGCCACGGAGTTCGAAAAGATCTCTTTCGAGCAAATTCCGCGAGCCGATAATAGGCGAGCTGATGCCTTGGCAAACGCCGCCTCCTTGCTGGGAACATCAGAAGCTCGGCAGATTCTCATTGAGGTCCAAAATCAGTCTCGGCTCCAGCTGGCGGAGCCCGCTGTTAACCAAGTTTCTACCGACGTATCTCCTGGCGGGTGGATCGCTCCCATTCTTCGTTTTCTTCAGAAGGGCGAGCTTCCGGAGGATAGAGAGGAAGCCCGACGAATGGAGAAATGTGCTGGTCGCTATCTCATTCGTTGGGATCGCCTTTTTCGAAGATCTTTTGGCGGGCCGAATCTTCGTTGCATCGAGAGCCCGGAGATCGAAGAAGTACTAAATTGCATCCACTCTGGCGAGCTGGGAAACCACGCTGGTGGGCGATCTCTAGCTGCGAAAGTTCGAAGGCAAGGATACTGGTGGCCCACTCTGGAGCAGGACGCTTTGAAGGCCGCCCAGAGGTGCATCCAATGCCAGAAGCACGCCACGACGAACCATATGCCCGCAGAAGAACTTCACCCTCTGGCGAGCCCCTGGCCTTTCCAGCAATGGGGGTTGGACATTGTGGGACCTTTCCCTGTGTCTACCCGGCAGAAGAAATTCATCTTAGTAGCTACGGACTACTTCACCAAATGGGTGGAAGCGGTCCCGCTAGCTAAGATTGGTGAGAAACAAGTCAAGGACTTCCTTTGGAAGAATATCTTCTGCCGTTTTGGGCTGCCCCGAGTGCTCATCACCGACAATGGTCGCCAGTTCGACAATCGCTTGATCAGAAGCTTTTGTGTTGAATATGGAGTCGACCTAAGGTTCTCGTCCCCGAGGTACCCTCAAAGCAACGGGCAGGCCGAAGCTACGAACCGAGTAATCTTAGACAACCTCAAGAAAAGGTTGGAAGGAAAGAAAGGACTGTGGGAGCAGGAGCTCGACGGTGTGCTATGGGCTTATCGTACCACTCCACATCGCTCAACCGACGAATCGCCTTTCAGCCTAACTTACGGGTGTGAAGCCGTGCTGCCCATCGAAGTCGAGCTGCCAACGGAAAGAAAGCTTGCTGCAGGTGAGGTTGATAACGACGCTCTGCTCGCCGACTCCCTCGACCAGCTCGAAGAAAGACGAGAGCGCGCCAATCTACATCTCGCTGGATACCGACAAGAAATGAAGCGCGCCTACGACAAAAGAGTCCGCCATCGGGCATTCAAAGCCGGGGACATGGTGATGAGAAAGGTGTTCGCAAACACGCAGGAGCCTAATGCAGGGAAGCTCGCGGCGAACTGGGAGGGCCCCTACATAATACGCGAAGCGCGTGGCTCGGGGGCTTACCAGTTGATGACCGCTGAAGGCGACCTGTTAGAGCGACCTTGGAATGCTTTGCACCTTCGCAAGTTCTATGCCTAAGGAAATTTTTGTAAATTATCTTTTTGAAGAGGTTATGAATGAATGATGGAGGTTCCAACAACGAGTTTAACCCAGAAGCTAGGCGTTGCAAGAGCTCGTCTGATCTATAAGGCAGTCCGCCGTTGCGCGGACTTAAAGCAAGACCGGGATCCTCAGAGGCAGCCAGTGGGCGACCTTGAGCTTCCCGGGGCAGTCCGCCGTTGTGCGGACTTAAAGCAAGACCGGGATCCTCAGAGGCAGCCAGTGGGCGACCTTGAGCTTCCCGGGGCAGTCCGCCGTTGCGCGGACTTAAAGCAAGACCGGGATCCTCAGAGGCAGCCAGTGGGCGACCTTGAGTTTCCCGGGGCAGTCCGCCGTCATGCGGACTTAAAGCAAGACCGGGATCCTCAGAGGCAGCCAGTGGGCGACCTTGAGATTCCCGGGGAAGTCCGCTACCTAGTGGACTCTAAACCTAACCAGGATCCTTCGCGTTCACCTGCCATGAACGGAAGCATCCTGGCGTTGGCATATCCCTCAAAGGGCAAGCCCGCCGAACAGGATCATCGAGGGAAATTAACCGGGCAGGGGGCAGCTAGCACTTATTAGTTTCCTTTAAAAATAAAAATGGTTTAAGTCTCTGAGTGTAGGGAAGTTTTTGAAGTCTTTTGGTTCGCTTAAATATTTTCCGGGCTCAGAGACTATTGAGTTTTTGCGAGCATGCCGAGTTTTTCGTTTGCATATACTTTAAAATAAAAAGGTTGAATCGAATTAGCTGCCTCGCCCGGGGTATCACTCTCGAGATCACTGCGAACTCCTAAGGCGGACTCATGAGCGAGACAGAGAAAGAAAGAAACGCATATGCGAACTCAGAAAGATTTCATTTCATTGATTGAACCAAAAATTACAAAAACAGTTACAAAGCTGCGAGCTCAAGGCTTGCTAGTCTCCGCCCCACTGTCGTCCCCTCGGCGCCGCTTCTTCGACCTTTCGGTCCTGTATTTCTCCACAGCGGCCAGGGCGCCTTTCTTGAGGAGATCGTCCAGCTTGGCTTGGAGGCGACCTTGCTGAGCCCGGAGGCCATCGGCGTGCGTCTCCTTCAGGGCGGCGATCTCTGTCTTCAGAGCAGCGACCTCGCCTTGAAGTTGAGCCGCCTCCCGCTGCGCGACCTCCCTGGCGGACACAGCCTCGTCTCGCTCCGCTTTAGCTTTGAGGAGGGCGGTAGCGGACAGGCCTTTGGCTGCCTCGGCCATGGTGAGGCCTAACACCAGGGTTTTGACCCTGTGGTGCAGTGCCTCGGACTCCGCCCTCAGCTCCTCGGAACCCTTAGCTCGTTGAAGCTCGTGGATGTGCTCGTCCACCTTGCGCTCGGACCCCCGAAGGGAATCGTCGAACAAGGCAGCCAGCGCCTTCCCGGCCCCAGCGACCTCCGCGGCCAGCGCCTGGCTCTGCTTCTCCGCCTGCATAAGGAAGGTGAAAAAGGTAGCAAAAAGCAAAAATTAGCATTCTTGGCGGAAGGGTCAGAGAGAGCAAGATGTACCTCGGCCAGGCGTTCGCTTATTGAAGCGAAGGGGGCTCGGGCGAAGACGTTGCGGCCCAGCAGCTGCCGCACGTAGTAGGGCGCCCTCCCCTCCTCCGCAGAGGTGCCCGCGCTGGGACCCCCCGGAGCTTCAGTAGCAGGGGGCATGCCGGGAAGAGTGGAGGCTGGCACCTCCCCCGGGCGAGCTCCGGCTGCTGGCGGGCTTGGAGGGTCCGCCCTGACCCCCTTGGCCTCCGACTCCGAGCTGGAGGACTCGGAGTTGGAGTCAATATCCACGAAGGAGGGGGACCTATAGATCAAGTCCCCCATATCCTCCGAGAAGTCCGCCTTCTCCTTGCCCCGTCCAGATGACGAGGGCAGAGGAGCGGATATGGAAGCTGCAGGGGGCGTAGAGGTCGCAGCGGCAGCGGGGGTTTCCCGCCCACTGTCCTCGCGGGAAATTTCCCGAGGAACAGAGGGTGGCACCCCGCCCGGCTGGACCTCCACCCCGGCGGGAGGAGGTGGAAGCTCCTGCCCGCTCGGTCTCGCCCCTGGTACGGGAGCTGATGGAACTACGGGCTTCTCCACTTGGGCAGGAGCGACGGGCTCCGCCCGAAGAGCTTGAGGGACGGGCCCCTCCTCCTCGGAGCCTGGCGCCTCCTCCTCGGAGTCCGTCCAACTGGGCTCCGAGTCCAAGCCCGCCTCCTCCAGCGCTTTTCGCCGCTGCTCCGTCTGGGTGTTCGAGGGTGCGGGCCTCGCGCGTTTGGCCTTCTTCTTCCCGCGGGCCTCCATCTCCGGCGTCAGCACTGCTACACGAAGAGGGACGGTCAGATCGCCCGGGAAGTAGCCCATTAATATCTGGGCCATCCCGGATTCGACTTCCGCCATGGTTAGCGGGAGGTCGATGTTCGGGTCGTCGGGCTCGACCATTTGGATCTTGCGGCGGACAATTGGAGTTGGGGCGGAAGGCTGACCTGGGCCGGCGTCCGGGCGAGGAGGTTGCGGAGGAGCGGAGGCTTCGCCCTGGCGGAGCATCTCCATGGTGTCGGGGTCGTTGAGGCGGATGGGCGAAGCCCGCCTCCGGACCGTCTTCTTGCAGGGGTTGCCTCCCGAGCCCCCTGCCCCCTTGCTGGCCACTTTGGAGGGAGGAGCGTTCTGCATCGGCGGAATAGCGCCGACCTCCTCCTCCTTCTTCTTCCGGACGATCTTATGCTTCAACAGAATAGCGCCGGTCTTCCCGTCCTTCAGCTGGAAGGCAAAGTCGGGAGCGGTGATCTTCTCCGGAGTTCGCCCGCCGAGGTAGTGGAGGATCGCCTCGTCCAGAGATCGCTCCCGGTCGGGAGCGATGCACTTCTTCTTCCCCGCCTTGTAGAAGGAGATCTCCCGGAAGACCGCCGTCGGGAGAGCCCCGGGGTGAGCCGGGACTCCGCTGAACCGCCCGCGCCAGTCGCCGACCGCCACGAAAGGATAGTCCTTCGAGTGGCGGTCCTTGCTCTCGATGGTGGAGAAGGGGAGCACCTCGCCAGGCCGCCCGGCGAGGTAAAAGTAGCCACAGCCCGCGGAGCTGAAAACCGGCGAGGGCTTGAGGAGCCACTTTTTGAGCAGATAGCTCAGTGGGATCCTCGCCTTCAGGGCGGTCTCCAGCTGGGACAGCCCGTAAAGTATCCCCCAGGAGTTTCCTGAGAGCTGAGCAGGGCAAAGCCCCATCAACTCCAGGAGCTCCCCGGCGAGATGACTCAGGGGGAACCGCAGCCCGGACCACAGTAGCCCGACAGAAGCTACTGTGCCCTGGGGCGGCCTCCCTGAGAGTGGCATCTCGGTGACGAGGATCTCCTGAGGGAGATCGATCGCCGCCCGGATACTGTCCCCAACGGGCACCCCGCTCGGGTTCTGTAGCCAAACCACCGCCCTTTCAGCGGCGGGCTCAGAGGATTGGGCGGCGGCAACAGCAGCAGCAACGTCGGAAGCGGAGGCCATTAGAGCAGAAGGGCTAAGGCGAGCTAGAAGCAAAAGTGAGCAAAGGCGAGCTGAAAGCAAAGAAGGAAGGGAGAGCTGTTTTTACGCGACGGTAATTATCGCCCCCCATCCCCTATTTATAGACGGGTGAGAGGCAGGTGAATCGATCCACAGTTAATGCCCGAGCGCGCCCGGCGAGGCGACGTGACGGCAATCGAAGCGACAGCTTGTTTCTTTCCAATCGTCAAGCGCCACGTGAGCCACGCGTGGAAAAGGCTGCGCCGGCGCCGACACTGTCATTTACTGACAAAAGAAGAGCGAATGAGGAGGTGACACGTGTCTCGCGCCGATCGGGATCTCATGATGAGATTCGTTGTATCAGCATTGAGCCTCGCACCGCATTTAAGGTGAAGCGACCGTTGGAGATTTGGTGCGATACCCAAGTCACAAGATCGCCCACGGCTGGTGCCCGCAGCTCGCCCGAAGCAGACCTTGTCCGCGTGTGGCAAGCTCACGCCGGAAGGAGATCGCTCGTGGCTGATGCTCGCGGCCCGCCCAGTATTTGTGATGTACTGGCAGTCAAAACTCTCGGTGCAGATCGCCCGTGGCTGGTGCCCAAGCTCGCCCGAAGCAGACCCTGTCCGCGTGTGGCAACCTCGCACCGGAAGGAGATCGCTCGTGGCTGATGCTCGCAGCCCGCCCAGTATTTATGATGTACTGGCAGTCAAAGCTCTCGGCGCAGACCGCCCACGGCTGGCGCCCATAGCTCGCCCGAGGTAGACCCTGACCGTGAGTGATGAGCTCACGCCGGAAGGAGATCGCTCGTGGCTGACGCTCGCGGCCCGCCCAGCGTTATAAAAATACTGACAGTCAAAGCTCTCGGCGCAAACCGCCCACGGCTGGTGCCCGCAGCTCGCCTGAGGCAGACCCTGACCGCGAGTGATGAGCTCACGCCGGAAGGAGATCGCTCATGGCTGACGCTCGCGGCCTGCCCAGTATTTCTGATGTACTGGCAGTCAAAGCTCTCGGCGCAGACCGCTCACGGCTGGTGCCCGCAGCTCGCCCGAGGCAGACCCTGACCGCGAGTGATGAGCTCACGCCGGAAGGAGATCGCTCGTGGATGACGCTCCCGGCCCGCCCAGCGTTTGTGAAATACTGACAGTCAAAACTCTCGGCGCAGACCGCCCACGGCAGGTGCCCGCAGCCCACAAGGTGGAAGCCGCCAATGACTGGTACTCCCAGTCCGCCCGGCATGTGCAACAAGACTCCTGAGCAAGCGCCAAAGTCTCCTTGGTCGCTCCCTCAGGAGAGGGTAATGTTGGGGGGAGCTGAAATCTGCCCTGGAGTTCGCTCCACCCCCGTGCTCACCAAATCATCTTGACAGGGAGCGAGATCCACATTGGGCTGAAGGGGCCTAGGCATAGAGCTCGCTCAGAAGCTCGCCTAAGCTCACTGGAACTCACCTAAGCTCACTCGGGAGCTCGCCAAAGCTCGCTCAGGAGTCAGGAGCTTGCCTAAGCTCGCTCAGGAGCTCGCCCATGCTCGCTCAGGAGCTCGCCCATGCTCGCTAAGGAGCTCGCCCAAGCTCGCTCAGGAGCTCGCCCAAGCTCGCTCAGGAGCTCGCCCATGCTCGCTCAGGAGCTCGCCCAAGCTCGCTCAGGAGCTCGCCCATGCTCGCTCAGGAGCTCGCCCAAACCCACTCCGGAGCTCGCCAAGCTCGCCAAGACTCTTCTATTTATCGAAGAGGTCGCTCCTGCGAGGTCCAACTCTTGATAGATGTGGAAGAGAAGGCGGAGCAACGGAGGACGAGCTCGCCCTGGCTTCCCACCGGAGGTCGCCCCCATAGAAAGACATAAAGGTGGCCAGGTGTCGAAATCCCACGGAGGCTACGTGGACTAACGTCCATGGAAGCCCGCCAGAGTCAGTTTTGAGATCGCCCAGACTTGAACATTCCAGAACAGCCAGCTGGCAGCAACAAGAAAGATGCTCTTCCCCACTCAAACCGCCTGGCAGGCTTAACGACAGAATGTCAGGGCGCGAGTACCAAGGACTGTCAGACCCACACGAGCCAGAACGTGGGGGTCTAGAAGGCCTTGGAAGAATCTCCACGTGTCGGACAGCGGTAGGTCGCCAATGTCTATAAATGCTCACCCCCATGCTACATAGTACAGGTTCGAAATCCCTTTCCCTACCACTTTGGTATACAACAGCTCTCCGTTGTGCTACCATCACTGACTTGAGCGTCGGAGGGTCTGCGCTCCTAAGGGAGCCAGCCGTTCTCACGTTTCTATTTTCTTGGTCTTACAGGTGGCTCGCAAGGACCAGGAAAAATCCCCCAAACACGATCCATTCTAATTCATTCGTACGATCTATTCTAATTCATTCGTACGATCCATTCAAATTCATTCGTACGATCCATTCTAATTCCTTCGTACGATCCATTCTATTTCTTTCACACGATCCATTCTAATTCATTCATACGATCCATTCTGATTCATTCGTGCAATCCATTCTATTTCATTCGTATGATCCATTCTAATTCATTCGTGCAATCCATTCTATTTCATTCGTACGATCCATTCTTACTCATTCGTACGATCCATTCTAATTCATTCACACGAATGTATCCATTCGTACGAATGAATTAGAATAGATTGTACGAATGAATTAGAATGGATCGTACGAATGAATTAGAATGGATCGTACGAAGGAATTAGAATGGATCGTACGAATGAATTAGAATGGATCGTACAAATGAATTAGAATAGATCGTACGAATGAATTAGAATGGATCGTATGAAGGAATTAGAATGGATCGTACGAATGAATTAGAATGGATATATTCGTGCAAATGAATTAGAATGGATCGTATGAATGTATTAGAATGGATCGTATGAGTGAATTAGAATGGATCGTACGAATGAATTAGAATGGATCGTATGAATGAATTAGAATGGATACATTCGTGCGAATGAATTAGAATTGATCGTACGAATGAATTAGAATGGATCGTGCGAATGAATTAGAATGGATCGTACGAATGAATTAGAATGGATCGTACAAATGAACTAGAATGGATATTCGTGTGAATGAATTAGAATGGATCGTACGAATGAATTAGAATGGATCGTACGAATGAATTAGAATGAATCATACGAATGAATTAGAATGGATCGTACGAATGAATTAGAATTGATACATTCGTGTGAATGAATTAGAATGGATCGGACGAATGAATTAGAATGGATCGTACGAATGAATTAGAATGGATCAAATGAATGAATTAGAATGGTTACATTCATGCGAATGAATTAGAATGGATCTTACGAATGGATTAGAATGGATCGTACGAATGGATTAGAATGGATACATTAGAGCGAATGAATTAGAATGGTTCGTACGAATGAATTAGAATGGATCGTACGAATGGATTAGAATGGATCCTACGAATGGATTAGAAGTGATCCTACGAATGGATTAGAATGGATACCTTTGTGCATATGAATTAGAATGGATCGTACGAATGAATTAGAATGGATCATATTAACGAATTAGAATGGATCGTACGAATGAATTAGAATGGATACATTCGTGCGAATGAATTAGACTGGATCGTGCGAATGAATAAGAATAGATCATACGAATGAATTAGAATGGATCGTACGAATTAATTAGAATGGATACATTCGTGCGAATGAATTAGAATGGATTGTATGAATGAATTAGAATGGATCGTACGAATGAATTAGAATGGATCATACGAATTAATTAGAATGGATCGTACGAATGAATTAGAATGGATCGTACGAATGAATTAGAATGGATCGTACGAATGAATTAGAATGGATACATTCGTGCGAATGAATTAGAATGGATCGGACGAATGAATTAGAATGGATCGTACGAATGAATTAGAATGGATCATACGAATTAATTAGAATGGATCATACGAATTAATTAGAATGGATCGTACGAATGAATTAGAATGGATCGTACGAATGAATTAGAATGGATACATTCGTGCGAATGAATTAGAATGGATTGTGCGAATGAATAAGAACAGATCGTGCGAATGAATTAGAATGGATCGTACGAATGAATTAGAATGGATCATGCGAATGAATTAGAATGGATCGTACGAATGAATTAGAATGGATACATTTGTTCGAATGAATTAGAATGGATCGTACGAATAAATTAGAACAGATCGTATGAATGAATTAGAATGGATCGTATGAATGAATTAGAATGGATCGTGCGAATGAATTAGAATGAATCGTACGAATGAATTAGAATGGATCGTGTGAAAGAATGAGAATGGATCGTACGAATGAATTAGAATGGATCGTGCGAATGAATTAGAATGGATCGTACGAATGAATTAGAATGGATCGTACGAATGAATTAGAATGGATCGTGCGAATGAATTAGAATGGATCGTACGAATGAATTAGAATGGATCGTACGAATGAACTATAATGGATACATTCGTGCGAATGAATTAGAATGGATCATACGAATGAATTAGAATGGATTCTACGAATAAATTAGAATGGATCTTACGAATGAATTAGAATGGATTGTACGAATGAATTAGAATGGATCGTACGAATGAATTAGAATGGATACATTCATGCGAATGAATTAGAATGGATCGGACGAATGAATTAGAATGGATCGTACGAATGAATTAGAATGGATCGTACGAATGAATTAGAGTGGATCGTACGAATAAATTAGAATGGATACATTCGTCCGAATGAATTAGAATGGATCATACGAATGAGTAAGAATGGATCGTACGAATGAAATAGAATAGATTGTACGAATGAATTAGAATGGATCCTACGAATGAATTAGAATGGATCGTGTGAAAGAATTAGAATGGATTGTATGAATGAATTAGAATGGATCGTATGAATGAATTAGAATGGATCGTGCGAATGAATTCGAATGGATCGTACAAATTCATTCTAATTTATTCATACAATCCATTCTAATTCTTTCACACGATCTATTCTAATTCATTCGTAGGATCCATTCTAATTCATTCGTACAATCTATTCTATTTCATTCGTATGATCCATTCTTACTCATTCGTATGATCCATTTTAATTCATTCGTACAATCTATTCTATTTCATTCGTACGATCCATTCTTACTCATTCGTATGATCCATTCTAATTCATTCGGACGAATGTATCCATTCTAATTTATTCGTACGATCCATTCTAATTCATTCGTACGATCCATTCTAATTCTTTCATACGATCCATTCTAATTCATTCATACAATCCATTCTAATTCTTTCACACGATCCATTCTAATTCATTCGTAGGATCCATTCTAATTCATTCATACAATCTATTCTATTTCATTCGTACGATCCATTCTTACTCATTCGTATGATCCATTCTAATTCATTCGGACGAATGTATCCATTCTAATTTATTCGTACGATCCATTCTAATTCATTCGTACGATCCATTCAAATTCATTTGTACGATCCAGTCTAATTCATTCGTCCGATCCATTCTAATTCATTCGCACGAATGTATCCATTCTAATTCATTCGTACGATCCATTCTAATTCATTCGTACGATCCATTCTAATTCATTCGTAAGATCCATTCTAATTCATTCGTACGATCCATTCTAATTCATTCGTACGATCCATTCTAATTCATTTGCACGAATGTATCCATTCTAGTTCATTCGTACGATCCATTCTAATTCATTCGTATGATCCATTCTAATTCATTCGCACGATCCCTTCTAATTCATTCCTACGATCCATTCTAATTCATTCATACGATCCATTCTAATTCATTCGTACGATCCATTCTAATTCATTCGCACAAATGTATCCATTCTAATTCATTCGTACGATCCATTCTAATTCATTCGCACGATCCATTCTAATTCATTCGTACGATCCATTCTAATTCTTTCACATGATCCATTCTAATTCATTCGTACGATCCATTCTAATTCATTCGCACGATCCATTCTAATTCATTCGTAAGATCCATTCTAATTCATTCATACGATCCATTCTAATTCATTCGTACGATCCATTCTAATTCATTCGCACAAATGTATCTATTCTAATTCATTCGTACGATCCATTCTAATTCATTCGCATGATCCATTCTAATTCATTCGTAAGATCCATTCTAATTCATTCGCACGATCTGTTCTTATTCATTCGCACAATCCATTTTAATTCATTCGCACGAATGTATCCATTCTAATTCATTCGTACGATCCATTCTAATTCATTCGTACGATCCATTCTAATTCATTCGTATGATCCATTTTAATTAATTCTTATGATCCATTCTAATTCATTCGTACGATCCATTCTAATTCATTCATACAATCCATTCTAATTCATTCGTACGATCCATTCTAATTCACTCATACGATCCATTCTAATACATTCATACGATCCATTCTAATTCATTTGCACGAATATATCCATTCTAAGTCATTCGTATGATCCATTCTAATTCATTCGTACGTTCCATTCTAATTCATTCGCACAATCCATTCTAATTCATTCGCACGAATGTATCCATTCTAATTCATTCATACGATCCATTCTAATTCATTCGTACGATCCATTCTAATTCATTCGTATGATCCATTCTAATTCATTCGTACGATTCATTCTAATTTATTCATACAATCCATTCTAATTCATTCGTACGATCCATTCTAATTCACTCATACGATCCATTCTAATACATTCATACGATCTATTCTAATTCATTTGCACGAATATATCCATTCTAATTCATTCGTACGATCCATTCTAATTCCTTCTTACGATCCATTCTAATTCATTCGTACGATCTATTCTAATTCATTCGCATGATCCATTCTAATTCATTCGTACGATCCATTCTAATTCTTTCACACGATCCATTCTAATTCATTCGTACGATCCATTCTAATTCATTCGTACGATCCATTCTAATTCATTCGTACGATCCATTCTAATTCATTCGTGCAATCCATTCTATTTCATTCGTACGATCCATTCTTACTTATTCGTACGATCTATTCTAATTCATTCACACGAATGTATCCATTCGTACGAATGAATTAGAATAGATTGTACGAATGAATTAGAATAGATCGTACGAATGAATTAGAATGGATCGTACGAAGGAATTAGAATGGATCGTACGAATGAATTAGAATGGATTGTACGAATGAATTAGAATAGATCATACGAATGAATTAGAATGGATCGTACGAAGTAATTAGAATGGATCGTATGAATGAATTAGAATGGATATATTCGTGCAAATGAATTAGAATGGATCGTATGAATGTACTAGAATGGATTGTATGAGTGAATTAGAATGGATCGTACGAATAAATTAGAATGGATTGTATGAATGAATTAGAATGGATCGTACGAATGAATTAGAATGGATCATACGAATTAATTAGAATAGATCATACGAATGAATTAGAATGGATCGCACGAATGAATTAGAATGGATCGTACGAATGAACTAGAATGGATACATTCGTGCGAATGAATTAGAATGGATCGTACGAATGAATTAGAATGGATCGTACGAATGAATTAGAATGGATCGTACGAATGAACTAGAATGGATACATTCGTGCGAATGAATTAGAATGGATCATACGATTGAATTAGAATGAATCGTACGAATGAATTAGAATAGATCTTACGAATGAATTAGAATGGATCGTATGAAAAAATTAGAATGGATCGTATGAATGGTTTAGAATGGATACATTCGTGCGAATGAATTAGAATGGATCGGACGAATGAATGAGAATGGATCGTACGAATGGATTAGAATGGATACATTCGTGCGAATGAGTTAGAATGGATCATACGAATGAGTGAGAATGGATCGTACGAATGAAATAGAATGGATTGTACGAATGAATTAGAATAGATCGTGCGAATGAATTTGAATGGATCGTACGAATGAATTAGAATGGATCGTGCTAATGAATTAGAATTGATCGTACGAATGAAATAGAATGGATTGTACGAATGATTTAGAATGGATCGTACGAATGAATTAGAATGGATCGTACGAATGATTTAGAATGGATACATTCGTGCAAATGAATTAGAATGGATCATACGAATGAGAAAGAATGGATCGTACGAATGAAATAGAATGGATTGTACGAATGAATTAGAATGGATTCGTACGAATGATTTAGAATGGATACATTCGTGCGAATGAATTAGAATGGATCGTACCAATGAGTAAGAATGGATCGTATGAATGAAATAGAATGGATTGTGCGAATGAATTAGAATGGATCGTACGAATGAATTAGAATAGATCGTGTGAAAGAATTAGAATGGATTGTATGAATGAATTAGAATAGATCGTATGAATGAATTAGAATGGATCGTACGAATGAATTAGAATGGATCGTACGAATGAATTAGAATGGATACATTCGTGCGAATGAATTAGAATTGATACATTCGTGCGAAAGAATTAGAATAGATCGTATGAATGAATTAGAATGGATCCTATGAATGAATTAGAATGGATCGTGCGAATGAATTAGAATGGATCGTACGAATGAATTAGAATGGATCATGCTAATGAATTAGAATTGATCGAACGAATGAATTAGCATGGATCGTGCTAATGAATTAGAATGGAACGTACGAATGAATTAGAATGGATCGTGTGAAAGAATTAGAATGGATTGTATGAATGAATTAGAATGGATCGAACGAATGAATTAGAATGGATCGTGTGAAAGAATTAGAATGGATTGTATGAATGAATTAGAATAGATTGTATGAATGAATTAGAATGGATCGTACGAAGGAATGAGAATGGATCGTACGAATGAATTAGAATGGATCGTACGAATGAATTAGAATAGATCGTACGAATGAATTAGAATGGATCCTACGAATGAATTAGAATGGATCATGTGAAAGAATTAGAATGGATCGTACGAATGAATTAGAATGGATCGTGCGAATGAATTAGAATGGATCGTACGAATGAATTAGAATGGATCATGCTAATGAATTAGAATTGATCGAACGAATGAATTAGCATGGATCGTGCATTCGTACGATCCATTCTAATTCATTCGTAAAAATCCATTCTAATTCATTCGTACGATCCATTCTAATTCATTCGTACGATCCATTCTAATTCATTCGCACGAATGTATCCATTCTAGTTCATTCGTACGATCCATTCTAATTCATTCGTACGATCCATTCTAATTCATTCATACGATCTATTCTAATTCATTCATACAATCCATTCTAATTCTTTCACACGATCCATTCTAATTCATTCGTATGATCCATTCTAATTCATTCGTATGATCCATTCTAATTCATTTGTACGATCCATTCTAATTCATTCGTACAATCCATTCTATTTCATTCGTACGATCCATTCTTACTCATTCGTATGATCCATTCTAATTCATTCGCACGAATGTATCAATTCTAATTCACTCATACAATCCATTCTAATTCATTCCGTACGATCCATTCTAATTCATTCGTACGATCCATTCTATTTCATTCGTACGATCCATTCTTACTCATTGGTACGATCCATTCTAATTAATTTGTATGATCCGTTCTAATTCCTTCGTACGATCCATTCTAATTCATTCATACAATCCATTTAGATTCGTTCGCACAAATGTATCCATTCAAATTCATTCGTACGATCCAGTCTAATTCATTCGTATGATCCATTCTAATTCATTCGCACGAATATATCCATTCTAATTCTTTCGTACGATGCATTCTAATTCATTCGTACGATCCATTCTAATTCATTCATTTGATCCATTCTAATTCATTTGTACGATCTATTCTAATTCATTCGTCCGATCCATTCTAATTCATTCGTACGATCCATTCTAATTCATTCGTACGATCCATTCTAATTTATTCGCACGAATGTATCCATTCTAGTTCATTCGTACGATCCATTCTAATTCATTCGTACGATCCATTCTAATTCATTCGTACAATCCATTCTATTTCATTCGTACGATCAATTCTAATTCATTAGCACGATCCATTCTAATTCATTCGTACGATCCATTCAAATTCATTCGCACGATCCATTCTAATTCATTCGTACAATCCATTCTATTTCATTCGTACGATCCATTCTTACTCATTCGTATGATCCATTCTAATTCATTCGCACGAATGTATCCATTCTAATCCATTCGTTCGTTCCATTCTAATCCATTCGTACAATCCATTCTAATTCATTCGCATGAATGTAACCATTCTAATTCATTCATTTGATCCATTCTAATTCATTCATTGGATCGGATGAATGAATTAGAATGGATCATACGAATGAATTAGAATGGATCAAATGAATGAATTAGAATGGTTACATTCATGCGAATGAATTAGAATGGATCATACGAATGGATTAGAATGGATCGTACGAATGGATTAGAATGGATACATTCGAGCGAATGAATTAGAATGGATCGTACGAATGAATTAGAATGGATCGTACGAATGGATTAGAATGGATCCTACGAATGGATTAGAATGGATACCATTGTGCAGAATGGATCGTACGAATGAATTAGAATGGATACATTCGTGCACGATCCATTCTAATTCATTCGCACGAATGTATCCATTCTAATTCATTCGTACGATCCATTCTAATTCATTAATATGATCCATTCTAATTCATTTGTCCGATCCATTCTAATTCATTCGCACGAATGTATCCATTCTAAACCATTCATACGATCCATTCTAATTTATTCGTACAATCCATTCTAATTCATTCGTAAGATGCATTCTAATTCATTCATGCGATCCATTCTAATTCATTCGTTCGATACATTCTAATTCATTCGCACGAATATATCCATTCTAGTTCATTCGTACGATCCTTTCTAATTCATTCGTACGATCCATTCTAATTCATTCGCACGATCCATTCTAATTCATTCGTACGATCCATTCTAATTTATTCGTACGAATGTATCCATTCTAATTCATTCGTACATACGATCCATTCGAATTCATTCGCACGATCCATTCTAATTCATTCATACGATCCATTCTATTTCATTCATATAATCCATTCTAATTCTTTCACACGATCCATTCTAATTCATTCGTAGGATCCATTCTAATTCATTCGTACAATCAATTCTATTTCATTCGTACGATCCATTCTTACTCATTCGTATGATCCATTCTAATTCATTCGGACGAATGTATCCATTCTAATTTATTCGTACGATCCATTCTAATTCATTCGTAAGATCCATTCTAATTCATTCGTACGATCCATTCTTACTCATTCGTATGATCCATTCTAATCCATTCGTACGATCCATTCTAATTCATTCGTACGATCGATTCTAATTCATTCGCACTATCCATTCTAATTCATTCGTACGATCCATTCTAATTCATTCGTATGATCCATTCTAATTTATTCGTTCAAATATTTCCATTCTAATTCATTCGTACGATCCATTCTAATTCATTCGCACGATCCATTCTAATTCATTCGCACGAATGTATCCATTCTAATTCATTTGCACGATCCATTCTAATTCATTCCTATGATCTATTCTAATTCATTCGTACGATCCATTCTAATTCATTCGTACGATCCATTCTACGATCCATTCTAATTCATTCGTATATTCCATTCTAATGCATTAGCACGATATATGCTAATGAATTAGAATGGATCGTACGATCCAATGTAATTCATTCATACGATCCATTCTTACTCATTCGTATGATCCATTCTAATTCAATCGTACGATCCATTCTAATTCATTCGTACGATCCATTCTAATTCCTTCGTACGATCCATTCTAATTCATTCGTACGATCCATTCTAATTCATTCGTACGATCCATTCTAATTCCTTCGTACGATCCATTCTAATTCATTCGTACGATCCATTCTAATTCATTCGCGCAATCTATTCTAATTCATTCGTACGATCCATTCTAATTCATTCGTACGATCCATTCTAATTCATTCATATAATCCATTCTAATTTATTCGCACGAATGTATCCATTCTAATTCCTTCGTACGATCCATTCTAATTCATTCGTACGATCCATTCTAATTCATTCATACGATCCATTCTAATTCATTTTCATTCATACAATCCATTCTAATTCTTTCACACGATCCATTCTAATTCATTCGTAGGATCCATTCTAATTCAGTCGTACAATCTATTCTATTTCATTCGTACGATCCATTCTTACTCATTCGTATGATCCATTCTAATTCATTCGGACGAATGTATCCATTCTAATTTATTCGTACGATCCATTCTAATTCATTCGTACGATCCATTCTAATTCATTCGTACGATCCATTCTAATTCATTCGTTTGATCCATTCTAATTCATTCGCACGAATGTATCAATTCTAATTCATTCGTACGATCCATTCTAATTCATTCGTTCGATCCATTCTAATTCATTCGTAAGATCCATTCTAATTCATTCGTATGATCCATTCTAATTCATTCGTACGATCCATTCTAATTCATTCGCACGAATGTATCCATTCTAGTTCATTCGTACGATCCATTCTAATTCATTCGTACGATCCATTCTAATTCATTCGCACGATCCATTCAAATTCATTCGTACGATCCATTCTAATTCATTCATACGATCCATTCTAATTCATTCGTACGATCCATTCTAATTCATTCGCACAAATGTATCCATTCTAATTCATTCGTACGATCCATTCTAATTCATTCGCACGATCCATTCTAATTCATTCGTACGATCCATTCTAATTCATTCGCACGATCTGTTCTTATTCATTCGCACAATCCATTCTAATTCATTCGCACCAATGTATCCATTCTAATTCATTCGTACGATCCATTCTAATTCATTAGTACGATCCATTCTAATTCATTCGTATGATCCATTCTAATTAATTCGTATGATCCATTCTAATTCATTCGTACGATCCATTCTAATTTATTCATACAATCCATTCTAATTCATTCACACGAATGTATCCATTCTAATTAATTCGTACGATCCATTCTAATTAATTCGCACGAATGTATCCATTCAAATTCTTTCGCAAGATCCATTCTAATTCATTCGTACGATCCATTCTAATTCATTCGTACGATCCATTCTAATTCATTCGTAGGATCCATTCTAATTCATTCGTACAATCTATTCTATTTCATTCGTATGATCCATTCTTACTCATTCGTATGATCCATTCTAATTTATTCGGACGAATGTATCCATTCTAGTTTATTCGTACGATCCATTCTAATTCATTCGTACGATCCATTCTTACTCATTCGTACGATCCATTCTAATTCCTTCGTACAATCCATTCTAATTCATTCGTACGATCCATTCTAATTCATTTGTCCGATCCATTCTAATTCATTCGCACGATTGTATCCATTCTAATTCATTCGTACGATCCATTCTAATTCATTCGTAAGATCCATTCTAAATCATTCGTACGATCCATTCTAATTCATTCGTACGATCCATTCTAATTCATTCGCATGAATGTATCCATTCTAGTTCATTCGTACGATCCATTCTAATTCATTCGTACGATCCATTCTAATTCATTAGTACGATCCATTCTAATTCATTCACACGATCCATTCTAACTCATTCATAGGATCCATTCTAATTCATTCATACGATCTATTCCGTACGAATGAATTAGAATGGGTCGGGTGAAAGAATTAGAATGGATTGTATGAATGAATTAGAATAGATCGTATGAATGAATTAGAATGGATCGTACGAATCAATTAGAATGGATCGTACGAATGAATTAGAATGGATCGTACGAATGAATTAGAATGGATACATTCGTGCGAATGAATTAGAATGGATACATTCGTGCGAAAGAATTACAATAGATCGTATGAATGAATTAGAATGGATCCTATGAATGAATTAGAATGGATCGTGCAAATGAATTAGAATGGATCGTACGAATGAATTGGAATGGATCGTGCTAATGAATTAGAATTGATCGAGCGAATGAATTAGCATGGACTGTGCTAATGAATTATAGTGGAACGTACGAATGAATTAGAATGGATCGGGTGAAAGAATTAGAATGGATTGTATGAATGAATTAGAATGAATTCGTACGATCCATTCAAATTCAATCGCACGATCCATTCTAATTCATTCATACGATCCATTCTAATTCATTCATACAATCCATTCTAATTCTTTCACATGATCCATTCTAATTCATTCGTAGGATCCATTCTAATTCATTCGTACAATCTATTCTATTTCATTCGTACGATCCATTCTTACTCATTCGTTTAATCCATTCTAATTCATTCGGACGAATGTATCCATTCTAATTTATTCGTACGATCCATTCTAATTCATTCGTACGATCCATTCTAATTCCTTCGTACGATCCATTCTAATTCATTCGTACGATCCATTCTAATTCATTCGTACGATCCATTCTATTTCATTCGTATGATCCATTCTTACTCATTGGTACGATCCATTTTAATTCATTCGCACGAATGTATCCATTCTAATTCATTCGTACGAATCCATTCTAATTCATTCGCACGATGCAATCTAATTCATTCACACGAATGTATCCATTCTAATTCATTCATACAATCCATTCTAATTCATTCCGTACGATCCATTCTAATTCATTCGCTCGAATGTATCCATTCTAATCCATTCGTACGATCCATTCTAATCCATTCGTACGATCCATTCTAATTCATTCGCATGAATGTAACCATTCTAATTCATTCATTTGATCCATTATAATTCATTCGTACGATCCATTCTAATTCATTAGCACGATCCATGCTAATTCATTCGTTCGATCAATTCTAATTCATTAGCACGATCCATTCTAATTCATTCGTACGATCCATTCTAATTCATTCGCACGATCCATTCAAATTCATTCATAGGATCCATTCTAATTCATTCATACGATCTATTCTAATTCTTTCGCACGAATGTATCCATTCTAATTCATTCGCACGAATGTATCCATTCTAATTCATTCGTACGAATCCATTCTAATTCATTTGTACATTCCATTCTAATTCATTCACACGAATGTATTCATTCTAATTAATTCGTACGATCCATTCTAATTCATTCGTATGATCCATTCTTATTCATTCGCACGATCCAGTCTAATGGATTCGCACGATCCATTCTAATTCATTCGTATGATCCATTCTAATTCATTCGTATGATCCATTCTAATTAATTCATATGATCCATTCTAATTCATTCGTACGATCCATTCTAATTCATTCATACAATCCATTCTAATTCATTCGCACGAATGTATTCATTCTAATTAATTCGTACGATCCATTCAAATTCACTCGTATGATCCATTCTTATTCATTCGCACGATCCAGTCTAATGGATTCGCACGATCCATTCTAATTCATTCGCACGAATGTATCCATTCTAATTCATTCATACGATCCATTCTAATTCATTCGTACGATCCATTCTAATTCATTCGCACAAATGTATCCATTCTAATTCATTCGTACGATCCATTCTAATTCATTCGTACGATCAGTTCTAATTCATTCACAAAATCTATTCTAATTCATTCATACGATCCATTCTAATTCATTCGTACGATCCATTCTAATTCATTCGTACGATCCATTCTAATTCATTCGTACGATCCATTCTAATTCATTCGTACGATCCATTCTAATTCATTCGTATGATCCATTCTAATTCATTCGTACGATCCATTCTAATTCATTCGCACAAATGTATCCATTCTAATTCATTCGTACGATCCATTCTAATTCATTCGCACGATCCATTCTAATTCATTCGTACGATCCATTCTAATTCATTCGTACGATCCATTATAATTCATTCGTACGGTCCATTATAATTCATTCGTATGATCCATTCTAATTCATTCGTATGATCCATTCTAATTCATTCGTACGATCCATTCTAATTCATTTGCATGAATATATCCATTCTAATTCATTCATACGATCCATTCTAATTCATTCGCACGAATGTAACCATTCTAATTCATTCGTACGATCCATTCTAATTAATTCGTATGATCCATTCTAATTCATTCGTACGATCCATTCTAATTAATTCATACAATCCATTTAGATTCATTCGCACAAATGTATCCATTCAAATTCATTCGTACGATCCAGTCTAATTCATTTGTACGATCCATTCTAATTTATTCGCACGAATATATCCATTCTAATTCTTTCGTACGATGCATTCTAATTCATCCGTACGATCCATTCTAATTCATTCATTTGATCCATTCTAATTCATTCGTACGATCCATTCTAATTCATTCGTCCGATCCATTCTAATTCATTCGTCCGATCCATTCTAATTCATTCGTACGATCCATTCTAATTCATTCGCACGATCCATTCTAATTCATTCGTACGATCCATTCTAATTCATTCGTACGATCCATTCTAATTAATTCGTATGATCCATTCTAATTCATTCGTACGATCCATTCTAGTTCATTCATACAATCCATTCTAATTCATTCCGTACGATCCATTCTAATTCGTTCGTACGATCCATTCTATTTCATTCGTACGATCCATTCTTACTCATTGGTACGATCCATTCTTACTCATTGGTACGATCCATTCTAATTCATTCGTACGAATCCATTCTAATTCATTCGCACGATCCATTCTAATTCATTCGCACGAATGTATCCATTCTAATTCAATCATACAATCCATTCTAATTCATTCCGTACGATCCATTATAATTTATTCGCTCGAATGTATCCATTCTAATCCATTCGTACGATCCATTCTAATCCATTCGTACGATCCATTCCAATTCATTCGCATGAATGTAACCATTCTAATTCATTCATTTGATCCATTCTAATTCATACGTACGATCCATTCTAATTCATTAGCACGATCCATGCTAATTCATTCGTTCGATCAATTCTAATTCATTAGCACGATCCATTCTAATTCATTCGTACGATCCATTCTAATTCATTCGCACGATCCATTCTAATTCATTCATAGGATCCATTCTAATTCATTTATACGATCTATTCTAAATCTTTCGCACGAATGTATCCATTCTAATTCATTCGCACGAATGTATCCATTTTAATTCATTCGTACGAATCCATTCTAATTCATTCGTACAATCTATTCTATTTCATTCGTACGAATTAATTAAATGGATTGTGCGAATGAATTAGAATAGATCGTACGAATGAATTAGAATGGATACATTCGTGCGAATAAATTAGAATGGATTGTATGAATGAATTAGAATAGATCGTACGAATGAATTAGAATGGATCGTACGAATGAATTAGAATAGATTGCGCGAATGAATTAGAATGGATCGTGCGAATGAAATAGAATGGATACAAATGAATTAGAATGCATCATACGAATGAATTAGAATGATGATCCATTCTTACTCATTCGTATAATCCATTCTAATATATTCGCACGAATGTATCCATTCTAATTCATTCGTACGTCTAATTCATTCGTACGGTCCATTCTAATTCATTCGCACAATCCATTCTATTTCATTCGTACGATCCATTCTTACTCATTCGTATGATTCATTATGGATACATTCGCGCGAATGAATTAGAATGGATCATACGAATGAGTAAGAATAGATCGTACGAATAAAATAGAATGGATTGTGCGAATGAATTAGAATGGATCGTACGAAGGAATTAGAATGGATCGTGTGAAAGAATTAGAATGGATTGTATGAATGAATTAGAATAGATCGTATGAATGAATTAGAATGGATCGTACGAATAAATTAGAATGGATCGTACGAATGAAATAGAATGGACCGTACGATGAATTAAAATGGATACATTCGTGCGAATGAATTAGAATGGATACATTCGTGCGAAACAATTAGAATAGATCGTATGAATGAATTAGAATGGATCCTATGAATGAATTAGAATAGATCGTACGAATGAATTAGAATGGATCGTACGATTGAATTAGAATGGATACATTCGTGCGAATGAATTAGAATTATTTCGTACGATCCATTCTAATTCATTCGTACGATCCATTCTAATTCATTCATACAATCCATTCTAATTCTTTCACAGATCGTATGAATGAATTAGAATGGATCGTACGAATGAATTAGAATGGTTCGTGCGAATGAATTAGAATGGATCGTACGAATGAATTAGAATGGATCGTACGAATGAATTAGAATGGATCATATTAATGAATTAGATTGGATCGTACGAATGAATTAGAATGGATCGTACGAATAAATTAGAATGGATACATTCGTCCGAATGAATTAGAATGGATCATACGAATGAGTAAGAATGGATCATACGAATGAAATAGAATAGATTGTACGAATGAATTAGAATGGATCCTACGAATGAATTAGAATGGATCGTGTGAAAGAATTAGAATGGATTGTATGAATGAATTAGAATGGATCGTACGAATGAATTAGAATGGATCGTACGAATGAATTAGAATGGATACATTCGTGCGAATGAATTAGAATTGATCGTACAAATGAATTAGAATGGATCGTGCGAATGAATTAGAATGGATCGTACGAATGAATTAGAATGGATCGTACAAATGAACTAGAATGGATACATTCGTGCGAATGATTTAGAATGGATCGTACGAATGAATTAGAATGGATCGTACGAATGAATTAGAATGGATCTTACGAATGAATTAGAATGGATCGTACGAATGAATTAGAATGGATCGTACGAATGAATTAGAATGGCTACATTCGTGCGAATGAATTAGAATGGATCGGACGAATGAATTACAATGGATCGTACGAATGAATTAGAATGGATCGTACGAATGAATTAGAATGGATCGTACGAATAAATTAGAATGGATACATTCGTCCGAATGAATTAGAATGGATCATACGAATGAGTAAGAATGGATCGTACGAATGAACTAGAATGGATACATTCGTGCGAATGAATTAGAATGGATCGTACGAATGAATTAGAATGGATCGTACGAATGAATTAGAATGGATCTTACAAATGAATTAGAATGGATCGTACTAATGAATTAGAATGGATCGTACGAATGAATTAGAATGGATACATTCGTGCGAATGAATTAGAATGGATATATTCGTGTGAATGAATTAGAATGGATCGGACGAATGAATTAGAATGGATCGTACGAATGAATTAGAATGGATCGTACGAATGAATTAGAATGGATCGTACGAATAAATTATAATGGATACATTCGTCCGAATAAAATGGATCATACGAATGAATTAGAATGGATCGTACGAATGAATTAGAATGGATCATATTTATGAATTAGAATGGATCGTACGAATGAATTAGAATGGATACATTCGTGCGAATGAATTAGAATGGATCGTGCACGAATGTATCCATTCTAATTCATTCGTACGATCCATTCTGCACAAAGGTATCCATTCTAATCCATTCGTAGGATCCATTCTAATCCATTCGTACGATCCATTCTAATTCATTCGTACGATCCATTCTAATTCATTCGCTCAAATGTATCCATTCTAATCCATTCGTATGATCCATTCTAATCCATTCGTACGATCCATTCTAATTCATTCGCATGAATGTAACCATTCTAATTCATTCATTTGATCCATTCTAATTCCTTCGTACGATCAATTCTAATTCATTAGCACGATCCATGCTAATTCATTCGTTCGATCAATTCTAATTCATTAGCACGATCTGTTTGGGGGAATTTTCGCTGGTCCGTGCGGGCTGCCTGCAAGACAAAGAAAAGAGAACGTGAGAACGGCTGGCTCCCTTAGGAGCGCAGACCCTCCGACGCTCAAGTCAGTCACGGTAGCACAACGGCGAGCTGTTGTATACCAAAGTGGTAGGGAAAAGGATTTCGAACCTCTACTATAGAGCCTGGGGATGAGCATTTATAGCAATCGGCGGCCTACCACGGCCCGACGCGTGGAGATTCTTCCAGGGCCTTCTAGACCCCCCACATTCTGGCTCGCATGGGTCTGACAGTCCTTGGTACTCGCGCCCTGACATTCTATCGTCAAGCCTGCCAGGCGGTTTGAGTGGGGGAGAGCATCTTTCTTGTCGCTGCCAGCTGGCTGTTCTGGAATGTTCAAGTCTGGGCAGTCTCAGGGAGGGAGCAAAGGCAAGCTCGCCCGGCACTGCTCCGTCCTTTCGTCCATATTTATTAAGAGTCGGACCTCGCGGGGGCAACCTCTGCGATAAACAGGGGTCGGGGCGAGCTTGGGCGAGCCCCTGAGAGACTTAGGCGAGCTCTTGAACGAGCTTGACGAGCTCCTGAGCGAGCTTGGGCAAGCTCCTGAGAAAGCTTAGGCGAGCTCCTGAACGAGCTTGGCGAGCTCCTGAGCGAGCTTGGGCAAGCTCCTAAGAAAGCTTAGGCGAGCTCCTGAACGAGCTTGGCGAGCTCCTGAGCGAGCTTGGGCAAGCTCCTGAGAGAGCTTGGGCGAGCTCCTGAGAGAGCTTAGGCGAGCTCCTGAACGAGCTTGGGCGAGCTCCTGCATGAGCTAGGGGCGAGCTCCTGTATGAGCTAGGTGCGTTTGCGATGCCGATGTCTTTGTTGTGCATGACGGTCTAACTCCCGCTACCACTGCAAGCGAGCTCTCGCGCGGGCTTGGCGAGCTCCTAGGTGAGCTTAGGCGAGCTCCTGGGCGAGCTTAGGCGAGCTCCTGGGCAAGCTTAGGCGAGCTCCTGGGCGAGCTTGGCGAGCTCCTGAGCGAGCTTGGCGAGCTCCTGAGCGAGCTTAGGCGAGCTCCTAAGAGTGCTCTTGGCCTAGGCCCCTTCAGCCCAATGTGGATCTCGCTCCCTGTCAAGGTGATTTGGTGAGCGCGGAGGGGGGGGGGCAAACTCCAGGGTAGATTTCAGCTACCCCCAACATTACCCCCTCCTGAGGGAGCGACCAAGGAGACTTGGGCGCTTGCTCAGGAGTCTTATTGCACACGACGGTCGAATTGGGAGTTCTAGTCATTTGCGACCTCCACTTGGGGAGATGCGGGCACCAACCGTGGGCGGTCTGCGCCGAGAGCTTTGACTGTCAGTATTTCACAGACGCTGGGCGGGCCGGGAGCGTCAGCCGTGAGTGATCTCCTTCCGGTGCGAGCTTGTCACACGCGGTCAGGGTCTGCCTCGGGCGAGCTGCGGGCACCTGCCGCGAGCGGTCTTGTGACTTGGGTATCGCACCAAATCTCCAATGGTCGCTTCACCTTAAATACGGCGCGAGGCTCAATGCTGATACAATGAATCTCATCATGGGTATCGTCATCGCGTCGCCTCGCCGCGCGCGCTCGGGCATTAACTGTGGCTCGATTCACCTGCCTCTCACCCGTCTATAAATAGGGGACGGGGGGCGATAATTACCGTCGCGTGAAAACAGCTCTCCCTTCCTTCTTTGCTTTCAGCCCGCCCTGATCACTTTTGCTTCTAGCTCGCCTTAGCCCTTCTGCTCTAATGGCCTCTGCTTCCGACGTTGCTGCTGCTGAGAGGGCAGTGGTCTGGCTGCAGAACCCGAGCGGGGTGCCCGTTGGGGATAGTATCCGGGCGGCGATCGATCTCCCTCAGGAGATCCTCGTCATCGAGATGCCACTCTCGGGGAGGCCGCCCCAGGGCACAGTAGCTTCTGTCGGGCTACTGTGGTCCGGGCTGCGGTTCCCCCTGAGTCATCTCGCCGGGGAGATCCTGGAGTTGACGGGGCTTTGCCCTGCTCAGCTCTAAGGAAACTCCTGGGGGATACTTTACGGGCTGTCCCAGCTGGAGACCGCCCTGAAGGCGAGGATCCCATTGAGCTATCTGCTCAAAAAGTGGCTCCTCAAGCCCTCGCCGGTCTTCAGCTCCGCGGGCTGCGGCTACTTCTACCTCGCCGGGCGACCTGGCGAGGTGCTCCCCTTCTCCACCATCGAGAGCAAGGACCGCCACTGGAAGGACTATCCTTTCGTGGCGATCGGCGACTGGCGCGGGCAGTTCAGCGGAGTCCCGACTTACCCCGGGGCTCCCCCGACGGCGGACTTCCGGGAGATCTCCTTCTACAAGGCGGGGAAGAAGAAGTGCATCACTCCCGACCGGGAGCGATCTCTGGACGAGGCGATTCTCCACTACCTCGGTGGGCGGACTCCGGAGAAGATCACCGCTCCCGACTTTGCCTTCCAGCTGAAGGACGGGAAGACCGGCGCTATTCTGCTGAAGCAGAAGATCGTCCGGAAAAAAAAGGAGGAGGAGATCGGCGCTATTCCGCCGATGCAGAACGCTCCTCCCTCCAAAGGGGCCAGCAAGGGGGCAGGGAGCTCGGGAGGCAACCCCCACAAGAAGACGGTCCGGAGGCGGGCTTCGCCCATCCGCCTCAACGACCCCGACACCATGGAGATGCTCCGCCAGGGCGAAGCCTCCGCTCCTCCGCAACCTCCTCGCCCGGACGCCGGCCCAGGTCAGCCTTCCGCCCTAACTCCAATTGTCCGCCGCAAGATCCAAATGGTCGAGCCCGACGACCCGAACATCGACCTCCCGCTAACCATGGCGGAAGTCGAATCCAGGATGGCCCAGATATTAATGGGCTACTTCCCGGGCGATCTGACCGTCCCTCTTCGTGTAGCAGTGCTGACGCCGGAGATGGAGGCCCGCGAGAAGAAGAAGGCCAAACGTGCGGGGCCCGCGCCTTCGAACACCCAGATAGAGCAGCGGCGAAAAGCACTAGAGGAGGCGGGCTTGGACTCGAAGCCCATTTGGACGGACTCCGAGGAGGAGGCGCCAGGCTCCGAGGAGGAGGGGCCCGTCCCTCAAGCTCTTCGGGCGGAGCCCGTCGCTCCCGCCCAAGTGGAGAAGCCCGCAGCTCCATCAGCTCCCGCACCAGGGGTGGGACCGAGCGGGCAGGAGCTTCCACCTCCTCCCGTCGGGGTGGAGGTCCAGCAGGGCGGGGTGCCACCCCCTGCTCCTCGGGAAATTTCCCACGAGGACAGTGGGCGAGAAACCCCCGCCGCCGCTGCGACCTTTACGCCCCTTGCAGCTTCCATATCCGCTCCTCTGCCCCCGTCATCTGGACGGGGCAAGGAGAAGACAGACTTCCCGGAGGATACGGGGGACTTGATCTACAGGTCCCCCTCCTTCGTGGATATTGGCTCCGACTCCTAGTCCTCCAGCTCGGAGTCGGAGGCCAAGTGGGTCGGGGCGGACCTTCCAAGCCCGCCAGCAGTCGGAGCTCGCCCGGGGGAAGTGCCAGCCTCCATTCTTCCCGGCGTGCCCCCTGCTACTGACGCTCCGGGGTGTCCCAGCGCGGGCTCCTCTGCGGAGGAGGGGAGGGCGCCCTACTACGTGCGGCAGCTGCTGGGCCGCAACGTCTTCGCCCGAGCCCCCTTCGCTTCAATAAGCGAACGCCTGGCCGAGGTACATCTTGCTCTCTCTGACCCTTCCGCCCAGAGTGCTAATTTTTGCTTTTTGCTAACTTTTTCACCTTCCTTATGCAGGCGGAGAAGCAGAGCCAAGCGCTGGCCGCGGAGGTCGCTGGGGCCGGGAAGGCGCTGGCTGCCTTGCTCGACGATTCCCTTCGGGGGTCCGAGCGCAAGGTGGACGAGCATATCCACGAGCTTCAACGAGCTAAGGGCTCCGAGGAGTTGAGGGCGGAGTCGGAGGTACTGCACCGCAGGGTCAAAGCCCTGGTGTCAGGCCTTGCCATGGCCGAGGCAGCCAAAGGCCTATCCGCTATCGCCCTCCTCAAAGCTAAGGCGGAGCGAGACGAGGCTGTGTCCGCCAGGAAGGTCGCGCAGCGGGAGGCAGCTCAACTTCAAGGCGAGGTCGCTGCTCTGAAGACAGAGATCGCCGCCCTGAAGGAGACGCACGCCGATGGCCTCCGGGCTCAGCAAGGTTGCCTCCAAGCCCAGCTGGACGATCTCCTCAAGAAAGGCGCCCTGGCCGCTGTGGAGAAATACAGGACCGAAAGGTCGAAGAAGCGGCGCCGAGGGGACGACAGTGGGGCGGAGACTAGCAAGCCTTGAGCTCGCAGCCTCGTAACTGCCTTTGTAATTTTTGGTTTAATCAATGAAATGAAATCTTTCTGAGTTCGCATATGCGTTTCTTTCTTTCTCTGTGCCACTTATGAGTCCGCTCTAGGAGTTCGCAGCGATCTCGAGAGTGATACCCCGGGCGAGGCAGCTAATTCGATTCAACCTTTTTATTTTAAAGTATATGCAAACGAAAAACTCAGCATGCTCGCAAAAACTCAATAGTCTCTGAGCCCGGAAAACGTTTAAGCGAACCAAAAGACTTCAAAAACCTCCCTACACTCAGAGACTTAAACCATTTTTATTTTTAAAGGAAACTAATAAGTGCTAGCTGCCCCCTGCCCGGTTAATTTCCCTCGATGATCCTGTTCGGCGGGCTCGCCCTTCGAGGGGTATGCCAATGCCAGGATGCTTCCGTTCATGGCAGGTGAATGCGAAGGATCCTGGTTAGGTTTAGAGTCCACTAGGCAGCGGACTTCCCCGGGAATCTCAAGGTCGCCCACTGGCTGCCTCTGAGGATCCCGGTCTTGCTTTAAGTCCGCACAACGGCGGACTACCCCGGGAAGCTCAAGGTCACCCACTGGCTGCCTCTGAGGATCCCGGTCTTGCTTTAAGTCCGCACAACGGCGGACTGCCCCGGGAAGCTCAAGGTCGCCCACTGGCTGCCTCTGAGGATCCCGGTCTTGCTTTAAGTCTGCACAATGGCGGACTACCCCGGGAAGCTCAAGGTCGCCCACTGGCTGCCTCTGAGGATCCCGATCTTGCTTTAAGTCCGCACAACGGCGGACTACCCCGGGAAGCTCAAGGTCGCCCACTGGCTACCTCTGAGGATCCCGGTCTTGCTTTAAGTCCGCACAACGGCGGACTGCCCCGGGAACCTCAAGGTCGCCCACTGGCTGCCTCTGAGGATCCCGGTCTTGCTTTAAGTCTGCACAACGGCGGACTGCCCCGGGAAGCTCAAGGTCGCCCACTGGCTGCCTCTGAGGATCCCGGTCTTGCTTTAAGTCCGCACAATGGCGGACTACCCCAGGAAGCTCAAGGTCGCCCACTGGCTGCCTCTAAGGATCCCGGTCTTGCTTTAAGTCCGCGCAACGGCGGACTACCCCGGGAATCTCAAGGTCGCCCACTGGCTGCCTCTGAGGATCCCGGTCTTGCTTTAAGTCCGCGCAACGGCGGACTGCCCCGGGAAGCTCAAGGTTGCCCACTGGCTGCCTCTGAGGATCCCGGTCTTGCTTTAAGTCCGCACAACGACGGACTACACATTATAGATCATGCGGGCTCTTTCTGCGCCGAGCTTCCGAGCTAACTTCTTTGTTGAAACCTCCGTCGTTCGATGAAATCCCGCTCCGCGGGTCCCGGAGGCAGGCGCCAGTTCGCCGGCCTTCCAGCGACCACCGGGGGGGCTTCTGCGAGCTATACGGCAGGAGCTGCGGGCGGTCCGGGCGAAGGTGCCACCTGTGGCACCTCCCGCCCCTCCACGGCCTTAACGACGAGAGGTCGCAGAGCCGGAGGAGGTCGCTGCTCGACTGCCTTTCCCTTCCGGTCTAACACCGCATCCTCGAGCCTGATGTGCTGCTGGACAAGGGTGAATAGCTCGACGATCGTGCGAGGATCCTTGATTACCAGGGCGTCATGAAGCTTGCTTCCCTCGGGGAGGGCGTTCCAGAATGCGCTCACCGTCGTGAGATCTTGGCCGACAGCGTCCTCTAGAGCGAGGTAGGCGCTTCGGAATCGCGTTGCGAAGCACCGGAGCGTTTCGCGAGCTCCCATGGCTAAAGTAAACAGAGACTCGATTCTTTTCGGGGGCTGCCTATTGCAGCGATACTGCTCCAGGAATAGCCCAGAGAGAGTTGGGAAGTCTGGAATGGTGCCCGACGGCAATTTGTGGAACCAGTTCAACGCCGAGCCGGTCAAACTGCTCGGGAATGCTCGGCACAAGACGTGGTCTTGGTCCCGAAAAACCAGAAGCTTTCTGTAGGCCAAGAGATGGTCAACGGGATCCTGCGACCCGTCGAACAATACAAACTTCGGGGGGGGTCCAGTGGTGCGGAAAACCCCCTTGGTGGACCTCGCTGGTGAAAGGCGAGCTACCTCCGTGGGCGGCGAGGTCTTCCAGTAAATCTACTGGCGCACCAGATCGCTGCCAGTGCCCGGGGAGAACTCCCAGAGGCGGCTGCGCAGGTCCTAGGCGGTCTCGTACGCTCCCTCGTGGCAAGGTCGGACCCACCCCGCGGCGACCCTCAGGGGCTACCGCTCGGCGGCCTCCTTGCTGTCCGCCCGCGGATTCCTTCAGCACGTCAGTTGGTCTGTGGGAGGCCGTTGCCTCGCGAGCTTCGGAAGGTATAGCCACCGTGGGCTCTTTCCCTCGTCGCCGATGGCGCGGGTCGCGATCCCGCTCTAGAGACCTTGCCTCCGACCCGTCAGAATCGACGCTCCGGCTACGGCGGCAAGGGATGGTCGCGCGTGAGGTCACCTGGTTGCTAGACCGCTGGGTTACTAGCTTTTGCAACCTCGTGAGTGGGGTTTCCGGCACCCCGCGCACGGCCGCTCTCCCGACTGGGGGTTCCGGATGGGAAACCTGCCGCGCCGGAGCGATCATGGGCGGGCACGGTGTTGACGCCGGTGGTCGCACCGGAGACGCCGTCCTCGCCGGCCCAGATCGCCGGCTGGCCGCCGGAGCCTGACGCAATCGCGTCAGTTCCTCCATCATGGCCCGCTGGGTGGCCAACATCTCCAACAAGAGTTGGTCACTGAGCGGGACCTGGGGCTGAGGGGTCTCAACAGGAGGCTCACTGTGCGCAGATCTCGCACGGGTCCTCGGTCGCCTGCGTCCCCTTATCGTCGGAGCCATCTTTGGGGTTACGAGAGCCAACGGCGCTCAACCGCGTGGTCGTGGGCGTTCTCGCAGGAACCAGTCGAAAATCCCACAGACGGCGCCAAATGTTTGGGGGAATTTTCGCTGGTCCGTGCGGGCTGCCTGCAAGACAAAGAAAAGAGAACGTGAGAACGGCTGTCTCCCTTAGGAGCGCAGACCCTCCGACGCTCAAGTCAGTCACGGTAGCACAACGACGAGCTGTTGTATACCAAAGTGGTAGGGAAAAGGATTTCGAACCTCTACTATGGAGCTTGGGGATGAGCATTTATAGCAATCGGCGGCCTACCGCGGCCCGACGCGTGGAGATTCTTCTAGGGCCTTCTAGACCCCCCACGTTCTGGCTCGCGTGGGTCTGACAGTCCTTGGTACTCGCGCCCTGACATTCTGTCGTCAAGCCTGCCAAGCGGTTTGAGTGGGGGAGAGCATCTTTCTTGTCGCTGCCAGCTGGCTGTTCTGGAATGTTCAAGTCTGGGCGGTCTCAGGGAGGGAGCAAAGGCAAGCTCGCCCGGCACTGCTCCGTCCTTTCGTCCATATTTATCAAGAGTCGGACCTCGCGGGGGCAACCTCTTCGATAAACAGGGGTCGGGGCGAGCTTGGGCGAGCCCCTGAGAGAGCTTAGGCGAGCTCTTGAACAAGCTTGACGAGCTCCTGAGCGAGCTTGGGCAAGCTCCTGAGAAAGCTTAGGCGAGCTCCTGAACGAGCTTGGCGAGCTCCTGAGCGAGCTTGGGCAAGCTCCTGAGAAAGCTTAGGTGAGCTCCTGAACGAGCTTGGCGAGCTCCTGAGCGAGCTTGGGCAAGCTCCTGAGAGAGCTTGGGCGAGCTCCTGAGAGAGCTTAGGCGAGCTCCTGAACGAGCTTGGTCGAGCTCCTGCATGAGCTAGGGGCGAGCTCCTGCATGAGCTAGGTGCGTTTGCGGTGCCGATGTCTTTGTTGTGCATGACGGTCTAACTCCCGCTACCACTGCAAGCGAGCTCTCGCGCGGGCTTGGCGAGCTCCTAGGTGAGCTTAGGCGAGCTCCTGGGCGAGCTTAGGCGAGCTCCTGGGCGAGCTTAGGCGAGCTCCTGGACGAGCTTGGCGAGCTCCTGAGCGAGCTTGGCGAGCTCCTGAGCGAGCTTAGGCGAGCTCCTAAGAGTGCTCTTGGCCTAGGCCCCTTCAGCCCAATGTGGATCTCGCTACCTGTCAAGGTGATTTGGTGAGCGCGGAGGGGGGGGGGGGGGGGGGGGCGAACTCCAGGGTAGATTTCAGCTACCCCTAACACGATCCATTCTAATTCATTCGTACGATCCATTCTAATTAATTCGCACGATCCATTCTAATTCATTCGTACGATCCATTCTAATTCATTAGCACGACCCATGCTAATTCATTCGTCCGATCAATTCTAATTCATTAGCACGATCCATTCTAATTCAATCGTACGATCCATTCTAATTCATTCGCACAAATTCATCCATTCTAATTCATTCGTACGATCCATTCTAATTCATTCGCATGATCCATTCTAATTCATTCGTACGATCCATTCTAATTCTTTCACACGATCCATTCTAATTCATTCGTACGATCCATTCTAATTCATTCGCACAATCCATTCTAATTCATTCATAGGATCCATTCTAATTCATTCATACGATCTATTCTAATTCTTTCACACGAATGTATCCATTCTAATTCATTCGCACGAATGTATCCATTCTAATTCATTCGTACGATCCATTCTAATTCATTCGTACGATCTATTCTAATTCATTCATACGATCTATTCTAATTCATTCATACAATCCATTCTAATTCTTTCACACGATCCATTCTAATTCATTCGTACGATCCATTCTAATTCATTCGTACGGTCCATTCTAATTCATTCGTACGATCCATTCTAATTTATTCGCTCAAATGTATCCATTCTAATCCATTCGTACGATCCATTCTAATTCATTCGCATGAATGTAACCATTCTAATTTATTCATTTGATCCATTCTAATTCATTCGTACGATCCATTCTAATTCATTCGTCCGATCCATTCTAATTCATTCGCACGAATGTATCCATTCTAATTCATTCGTAAGATCAATTCTAATTCATTCGCACGATCCATTCTAATTCATTCATAGGATCCATTCTAATTCATTCATACGATCTATTCTAATTCTTTCGCATGAATGTATCCATTCTAATTCATTCGCACGAATATATCCATTCTAATTCTAATTCATTCGTACGATCCATTCTAATTCATTCGTATGATCCATTCTAATTAATTCGTATGATCCATTCTAATTCATTCGTACGATCCATTCTAATTCATTCATACAATCCATTCTAATTCATTCGCACGATCCATTCTAATTCACTCATACGATCCATTCTAATACATTCATACGATCCATTCTAATTCATTTGCACGAATATATCCATTCTAATTCATTCGTATGATCCATTCTAATTCCTTCGTACGATCCATTCTAATTCATTCATACGATCCATTCTAATTCATTCATACGATCCATTCTAATTCATTCCTACGATCCATTCTAATTCATTCGCACAAATGTATCCATTCTAATTCATTCGTACGATCCATTCTTATTCATTCGTACGATCCATTCTAATTCATTCGTAAGATCCATTCTAATTCATTCGTACGATCCATTCTAATTCATTCGTACGATCCATTCTAATTCATTCACGAATGTATCCATTCTAATTCATTCGTACGATCCATTCTAATTCATTCGTACGATCCATTCTAATTCATTCATACGATCTATTCTAATTCATTCATACAATCCATTCTAATTCTTTCACACGATCCATTCTAATTCATTCGTACGATCCATTCTAATTCATTCGCACAATCCATTCTATTTCATTCGTACGATCCATTCTTACTCATTCGTATGATCCATTCTAATTCATTCGCACGAATGTATCCATAATGGATCATACGAATGACTAAGAGTGGATCGTACGAATGAAATAGAATGGATTATGCGAATGAATTAGAATGGACCGTACGAATGAATTAGACGTACGAATGAATTAGAATGGATACATTCGTGCGAATAAATTAGAATGGATCATACGAATGAGTAAGAATGGATCATCATTCTAATTCATTCGTACGATCCATTCAAATTCATTTGTATCCATTCTATTTCATTCGCACGATCCATTCTAATTCATTCGCGCAATCTATTCTAATTCATTCGTACAATCCATTCTTACTCATTCGTACGATCCATTCTAATTCATTCATAGGATCCATTCTAATTCATTCATACAATCCATTCTAATTCATTCACACGAATGTATCCATTCTAATTCATTCGTACGATCAGTTCTAATTCATTCACAAAATCTATTCGAATTCATTCATACGATCCATTCTAATTCATTCGCACGAATGTATCCATTTTAATTCATTCGTACGATCCATTCTAATTCATTAATATGATCCATTCTAATTCATTCGTACGATCCATTCTAATTCATATACACAAAGGTATCCATTCTAATTCATTTGTACGATCCATTCTAATTCAGGATCGTACGAATGAATTAGAATGGATATATTCGTGCAAATGAATTAGAATGGATCGTATGAATGAATTAGAATGGATCGTATGAGTGAATTAGAACGGATAGTACGAATAAAGTAGAATGGATCGTATGAATGAATTAGAATGGATACATTCGTGTGAATGAATTAGAATGGATCGTATGAATGAATTAGAATAGATTGTGCGAATGAATTAGAATGGATCGTACGAATGAATTAGAATGGATACATTCGTGCGAATAAATTAGAATGGATTGTATGAATGAATTAGAATGGATCGTACGAATGAATTAGAATGGATCGTACGAATGAATTAGAATAGATTGCGCGAATGAATTAGAATGGATCGTGCAAATGAAATAGAATGGATACAAATGAATTAGAATGGATCGTACGAATGAATTAGAATGGATCGTGTAAAAGAATTAGAATGGATTGTATGAATGAATTAGAATAGATCGTATGAATGAATTAGAATGGATCGTACGAATGAATTAGAATGGATCGTACGAATGAATTAGAATGGATACATTTGTGCGAATGAATTAGAATAGATACATTCATGCGAAAGAATTAGAATAGATCGTATGAATGAATTAGAATGGATCCTATGAATGAATTAGAATGGATCGTGCGAATGAATTAGAATGGATCGTACGAATGAATTAGAATGGATCATGCTAATGAATTAGAATTGATCGAACGAATGAATTAGCATGGATCGTGCTAATGAATTAGAATGGATCGTACGAATGAATTAGAATGGGTCAAATGAATGAATTAGAATGGTTACATTCGTGCAAATGAATTAGAATGGATCGTACGAATGGATTAGAATGGATCGTACGAATGGATTAGAATGGATACATTCGAGCGAATAAATTAGAATGGATCGTACGAATGAATTAGAATGGATCGTACGAATAAATTAGAATGGATACATTCGTCCGAATGAATTAGAATGGATCATACGAATGAGTAAGAATGGATCGTACGAATGAAATAGAATAGATTGTACGAATGAATTAGAATGGATTCGTACGAATGAATTAGAATGGATTAGAATAGATCGTGTGAAAGAATTAGAATGGATTGTACGAATGAATTAGAATGGATCGTGCGATCCATTCTAATTCATTCGTACGATCCATTCTAATTCATTCGTACGATCCATTCTAATTCATTCGTACGATCCATTCTAATTCATTCGCACGAATGTATCCATTCTAGTTCATTCGTATGATCCATTCTAATCCATTCGTACGATCCATTCTAATTCATTCGCATGAATGTAACCATTCTAATTCATTCATTTGATCCATTCTAATTCATTCGTACGATCCATTCTAATTCATTCGTCCGATCCATTCTAATTCATTCGCACGAATGTATCCATTCTAATTCATTCGCATGATCCATTCTAATTCATTCTTACGATCCATTCTAATTCATTCGTACGATCCATTCTAATTCATTCGTAGGATCTTAGAATGGAATATACGAATGAAATAGAATGGATCGTATGAATGAATTAGAATGGATCGTACGAATGAATTAGAATGGATCGTGCGAATGAATTCGAAAAGATCATACGATCCATTCTAATTCATTCATACAATCCATTCTAATTCATTCGCACGAATGTATCCATTCTAATCCATTCGTACGATCCATTCTAATCCATTCGTACGATCCATTCTAATTCATTCGCACAAATGTATCCAATCTAACTCATTCGTACGATCCATTTTAATTCATTCGTACGATCCATTCTAATTAATTCGTACGATCCATTCTAATTCATTCGTACAATCTATTCTATTCCATTCTAATTCATTCGTACGATCCATTCTTACTCATTCGTACGATCCATTCTAATTCATTCGTACGATACATTCTTTCACACGATCTATTCTAATCCATTCGTGGGATCCATTCTAATTCATTCGTACAATCTATTCTATTTCATTCGTACGATCTATTCTTACTCATTCATATGATCCATTCTAATTCATTCGGACGAATGTATCCATTCTAATTTATTCGTACGATCCATTCTAATTCATTCGTACGATCCATTCTAATTCATTAATATGATCCATTCTAATTAATTCGTACGATCCATTCTAATTCATTCGTACGATCCATTCTAATTCATTCGCACGATCCATTCTAATTCATTCGTACGATCCATTCTAATTCATTCATACGATACATTCTAATTCATTCGTACGATCCATTCTAATTCCTTCGTACGATCCATTCTAATTCATTCGTACGAATGTAACCATTCTAATTCATTCATACGATTCATTCTAATTCATTCGTATGAGCTATTCTAATTCATTCGTACGATCCATTCTAATTCATTCGTAAGATCCATTCTAATTCATTCGTACGATCCATTCTAATTTATTCGTACAATCCATTCTAATTCATTCGTACGATCTATTCTAATTCATTCGCACGAATGTAACCATTCTAATTCATTCATACGATTCATTCTAATTCATTCGTATGAACTATTCTAATTCATTCGTACGATCCATTCTAATTCATTCGTACAATCCATTGTAATTCATTCATACAATCCATTTAGATTCATTCGCACAAATGTATCCATTCAAATTCATTCGTACGATCCAGTCTAATTCATTCGTACAATCCATTCTAATTCATTCGCACGAATATATCCATTCTAATTCTTTCGTACGATGCATTCTAATTCATTCGTACGATCCATTCTAATTCATTCGTATGATCCATTCTAATTCATTCGCATGAATGTATCCATTCTAATTCATTCGTACAATCCATTCTATTTTATTCGTACGATCCATTCTTACTCATTCGTATGATCCATTCTAATTCATTCGTACGTCTATTCTAATTCATTCGTACGATCCATTCTAATACATTCATACGATCTATTCGTGCAAATGAATTAGAATGGATCGTATGAATGTATTAGAATGGATCGTATGAGTTAATTAGAATGGATCGTACGAATGAATTTGAATGGATTGTATGAATGAATTAGAATGGATCGTACGAATGAATTAGAATGGATCGTGTGAAAGAATTAGAATGGATTGTACGAATGAATTAGAATGGATCCTATGAATGAATTAGAATGGATCGTGCGAATGAATTAGAATGGATCGTACGAATGAATTAGAATGGATCAAATGAATGAATTAGAATGGTTATATTCATGCGAATGAATTAGAATGGATCGTACGAATGGATTAGAATGGATCGTACGAATGGATTAGAATGGATACATTCGAGCGAATGAATTAGAATGGATCGTACGAATGAATTAGAATGGATCGTACGAGTGGATTAGAATGGATCCTACGAATGGATTAGAATGGATACCTTTGTGCAAATGAATTAGAATGGATCATACGAATGAATTAGAATGGATCATATTAATGAATTAGAATGGATCGTACGAATGAATTAGAATGGATCGTGTGAAAGAATTAGAATGCATTGTATGAATGAATTAGAATGGATCGTATAAATGAATTAGAATGGATCGTGCGATTCATTCTAATTCATTCGCACGAATATATCCATTCTAATTCTTTCGTACGATGCATTCTAATTCATTCGTTCGATCAATTCTAATTCATTAGCACGATCCATTCTAATTCATTCGTACGATCCATTCTAATTCATTCGCACGATCCATTCTAATTCATTCATAGGATCCATTCTAATTCATTCATACGATCTATTCTAATTCTTTCGCACGAATGTATCCATTCCAATTCATTCGCACGAATGTATCCATTCTAATTCATTCGTACGAATCCATTCTAATTCATTCGTACAATCTATTCTATTTCATTTGTACGATCCATTCTAGTTCATTCGTACGATCCATTCTAACTCATTCGTACGATCCATTCTAATTCATTCGTGTGATCCATTCTAATTAATTCGTAAGATCCATTCTAATTCATTCGTACGATCCATTCTAATTCATTCATACAATCCATTCTAATTCATTCGCACGAATGTATCCATTCTAATTAATTCGTACGATCCATTCTAATTCATTCGTATGATCCATTCTTATTCATTCGCACGATCCAGTCTAATGGATTCGCACGATCTATTCTAATTCATTCGCACGAATGTATCCATTCTAATTCATTCATACGATCCATTCTAATTCATTCGTACGATCCATTCTAATTCATTCGCACAAATGTATCCATTCTAATTCATTCGTACGATCCATTCTAATTCATTCGTACGATCAATCTAATTCATTCACAAAATCTATTCTAATTCATTCATACGATCTATTCTAATTCATCCGCATGATCCATTCTAATTCATTCGTACGATCCATTCTAATTCTTTCACACGATCCATTCTAATTAATTCGTACGATCCATTCTAATTCATTCGCACGATCCATTCTAATTCATTCATACGATCCATTCTAATTCATTCATACGATCCATTCTAATTCATTTGTACGATCCATTCTAATTCATTCGCACAAATGTATCCATTCTAATTCATTCGTACGATCCATTCTAATTCATTCGTACGATCCATTCTAATTCATTCGTACGATCCATTCTAATTAATTCGTATGATCCATTCTAATTCAATCGTACGATCCATTCTAATTCATTCATACAATCCATTCTAATTCATTCGCACGAATCTATCCATTCTAATTAATTCGTACGATCCATTCTAATTCATTCGTATGATCTATTCTTATTCATTCGCACGATCCAGTCTAATTGATTCGCACGATCCATTCTAATTCATTCGCACGAATGTATCCATTCTAATTCATTCGTACGATCCATTCTAATTCATTCGTATGATCCATTCTAATTCATTCGTACGATCCATTCTAATTCATTCTAATTCATTCATACGATCCATTCTAATTCATTCGTATGATCTATTCTTATCCATTCTAATTCATTCGTACGATCCATTCTAATTCATTAGCATGGATCGTGCTATTGAATTAGAATGGAATATACGAATGAATTAGAATGGATCGAAGAATGGATCGTACGAATGAATTAGAATGGATCGTACGAATGAATTAGAATGGATCGTACGAATGAATTAGAATGGATCGTACGAACGAATTAGAATGGATACATTTGTGCGAATGAATTAGAATGGATCGTACGAATGGATTAGAATGGATCGTACGAATGGATTAGAATGGATACATTCGTGCGAATGAATTAGAATGGATTATATGAATGAATTAGAATGGATCGTACGATCCATTCAAATTCATTCGCACGATCCATTCTAATTCATTCGTACGATCCATTCTAATTCATTCATACGATCCATTCTAATTCATTCGTACGATCCATTCTAATTCATTCGTATATTCCATTCTAAGATCCTAAGAATGAATTTGAATGGATCGTACGAATGAATTAGAATGGATCGTGCGAATGAATTAGAATGGATACATTCATGCGAATGAATTAGAATGGATCGGACGAATGAATTAGAATGGATCGTACGAATGAATTAGAATGGATCCAATGAATGAATTAGAATGGTTACATTCACGCGAATGAATTAGAATGGATCGTACGAATGGATTAGAATGGATCGTACGAACAAACTAGAATGGATACATTCGTGCGAATGAATTAGAATGGATCGTACGAATGAATTAGAATGGATCGTACGAATGAATTAGAATGGATCTTACGAATGAATTAGAATGGATCGTACGAATGAATTAGAATGGATCGTACGAATGAATTAGAATGGATACATTCGTGCGAATGAATTAGAATGGATCGGACGAATGAATTAGAATGGATCGTACGAATGAATTAGAATGGATCAAATGAATGAATTAGAATGGTTACATTCATGCGAATGAATTAGAATGGATCGTACAAATGAATTAGAAAGGATTGTACGAATGGATTAGAATGGATACATTCGAGCTAATGAATTAGAATGGATCGTACGAATGTATTAGAATGGATCGTACGAATGGATTAGAATGGATCCTACGAATGGATTAGAATGGATACCTTTGTGCAGAATGGATCGTACGAATGAATTAGAATGGATACATTCGTGCACGATCCATTCGAGTTCATTCGCACGAATGTATCCCTTCTAATTCATTTGTACGATCCATTCTAATTCATTAATATGATCCATTCTAATTCATTCGTACGATCCATTCTAATTCATTCGTATGATCCATTCTAATTTATTCGGACGAATGTATCCATTCTAATTTATTCGTACGATCCATTCTAATTCATTCGTACGATCTATTCTAATTCATTCGTACGATCCATTCTAATTCATTCGTCCGATCCATTCTAACTCATTCGCACGAATGTATCCATTCTAATTCATTCGTACGATCCATTCTAATTCATTCGTACGATCCATTCTAATTTATTCGTAAGATCCATTCTAATTCGTTCGTACGATCCATTCTAATTCATTCGTACGATCCATTCTAATTCATTCGCACGAATGTATCCATTCTAGTTCATTCGTACGATCCATTCTATTTCATTCGTACGATCCATTCTTACTCATTCGTATGATCCACTCTAATTCATTCGGACGAATGTATCCATTCTAATTTATTCGTACGATCCATTCTAAATCATTCGTACGATCCATTCTAATTCGTTCATACGATCCATTCTAATTCATTCGTCCGATCCATTCTAATTCATTCGTACGATCCATTCTAATTCATTCATACGATCCATTCTAATTCATTCGTAAGATCCATTCTAATTAATTCGTACGATTCATTCTAATTCATTCGTACGATCCATTCTAATTCATTCGCACGAATGTATCCATTCTAATTCATTCGTACGATCCATTCTAATTCATTCGCACTATCCATTCTAATTCATTCGTATCGTGCGAATGAATTAGAATGGATCATACGAATGAGTAAGAATTGATCGTACGAATGAAATAGAATGGATTGTGCGAATGAATTAGAATGGATCGTACGAATGAATTAGAATGGATCGTGTGAAAGAATTAGAATGGATTGTATGAATGAATTAGAATAGATCGTGCGAATGAACTAGAATGGATACATTCATGCGAATAAATTAGAATGGATCGTATGAATGAATTAGAATGGATCGTACGAATGAATTAGAATGGATCTTACGAATGAATTAGAATGGATCGTACGAATGAATTAGAATGGATCGTACGAATGATTTAGAATGGATACATTCGTGCGAATGAATTAGAATGGATCGGACGAATGAATTAGAATGGATCGTACGAATGAATTAGAATGGATCAAATGAATGAATTAGAATGGATCGTACGAATAAATTAGAATGGATACATTCGCCCGAATGAATTAGAATGGATCGTACGAATGAATTAGAATGGATCGTACGAATGAATTAGAATGGATCGTACGAATGAATTAGAATGGATACATTCGTACGAATGAATTAGAATGGATCGTACGAATGAATTAGAATGGATCGTACGGAATGAATTAGAATGGATATATTTGAACGAATAAATTAGAATGGATCATACGAATGAATTAGAATGGATCGTACGAATGAATTAGAATGGATAGTGCGAATGAATTAGAATCGATTGTACGAATGAATTAGAATGGATCGTACGAATGAATTAGAATGGATCATACGAATGAGTAAGAATGGATCGTACGAATGAATTAGAATGGATCGTACGAATGAATTAGAATGGATCGTACGAATAAATTAGAATGGATACATTCGTCCGAATGAATTAGAATGGATCATACGAATGGATTAGAATGGATCGTGTGAAAGAATTAGAATGGATTGTATGAATGAATTAGAATGGATCGTATGAATGAATTAGAATGGATCGTACCAATGAACTAGAATGGATACATTCGTGCGAATGAATTAGAATGGATCGTACGAATGAATTAGAATGGATCGTACGAATGAATTAGAACGGATTGTACGAATGAATTAGAATGGATCGTATGAATGAATTAGAATGGTTACATTCATACAAATGAATTAGAATGGATCCTACGAATGAATTAGAATGGATCGTGTGAAAGAATTAGAATGGATTGTATGAATGAATTAGAATGGATCGTACGAATGAATTAGAATGGATCGTACGAATGAACTACAATGGATACATTCGTGCGAATGAATTAGAATGGATCGTATGAATGAATTAGAATGGATCGTACGAATGAATTAGAATGGATCGTACGAATGAATTAGAATGGATCGTATGAATGAATTAGAATGGTTACATTCATGCGAATGAATTAGAATGGATCGTACGAATGGATTAGAATGGATCGTACGAATGGATTAGAATGGATACATTCGAGCGAATGAATTAGAATGGATCGTACGAATGAATTAGAATGGATCGTACGAATGGATTAGAATGGATCCTACGAATGGATTAGAATGGATACCTTTGTGCATATGAATTAGAATGGATCGTACGAATGAATTAGAATGGATCATATGAATGAATTAGAATGGTTCGTGTGAAGGAATTAGAATGGATTGTATGAATGAATTAGAATAGATCGTATGAATGAATTAGAATGGATCGTACGAATGAATTAGAATGGATCGTACGAATGAATTAGAATGGATCGTACGAATGAATTAGAATGGATACATTCGTGCGAATGATATAGAATGGATACATTCGTGCAAAAGAATTAGAATAGATCGTATGAATGAATTAGAATGGATCCAATGAATGAATTAGAATGGATCGTGCGAATGAATTAGAATGGATCATACGAATGAATTAGAATAGATCGTACAAATGAATTAGAATGGATCGTACGAATGGATCGTACGAATGGATTAGAATGGATCGTACGAATGGATTAGAATGGATACATTCGAGCGAATGAATTAGAATGGATCGTACGAATGAATTAGAATGGATCGTACGAATAAATTAGAATGGATACATTCGTCCGAATGAATTAAAATGGATCATACGAATGAGTAAGAATGGATCGTACGAATGAAATAGAATAGATTGTACGAATGAATTAGAATGGATCCTACGAATGAATTAGAATGGATCGTGTGAAAGAATTAGAATGGATTGTATGAATGAATTAGAATGGATCGTATGAATGAATTAGAAAGGATCGTGCGAATGAATTCGAATGGATCGTACGAATTCATTCTAATTCATTCATACAATCCATTCTAATTCTTTCACATGATCCATTCTAATTCGTTCGTACGTTCCTTTCTAATTCATTAGCATGATCCATGCTAATTCATTCGTTCGATCAATTCTAATTCATTAGCACGATCCATTCTAATTCATTCGTACGATCCATTCTAATTCATTCGCACGATCCATTCTAATTCATTCATAGGATCCATTCTAATTCATTCATACGATCTATTCTAATTCTTTCGCACGAATGTATCCATTCTAATTTATTTGCACAAATGTATCCATTCTAATTCATTCATACAATCCATTCTAATTCATTCGCACAAATGTATCCATTCTAATTCATTCGTACGATCTATTCTAATTCATTCGCACGATCCATTCTAATTCATTCGTACGATCCATTCTAATTCTTTCACACGATCTATTCTAATCCATTCTAATTCATTCGTACGAATCCATTCTAATTCATTCGTACAATCTATTCTATTTCATTCGTACGATCCATTCTTACTCATTCGTATGATCCATTCTAATTCATTCGGACGAATGTATCCATTCTAATTTATTCGTACGATCCATTCTAATTCATTCGTACGATCCATTCTAATTCATTCGCTCGAATGTATCCATTCTAATCCATTCGTACGATCCATTCTAATCCATTCGTACGATCCATTCTAATTCATTCGCATGAATGTAACCATTCTAATTCATTCATTTGATCCATTCTAATTCATTCGTACGATCCATTCTAATTCATTAGCACGATCCATGCTAATTCATTCGTTCGATCAATTCTAATTCATTAGCACGATCCATTCTAATTCATTTGTACGATCCATTCTAATTCATTCGCACGATCCATTCTAATTCATTCGTACGATCCATTCTAATTCATTAGCACGACCCATGCTAATTCATTCGTCCGATCAATTCTAATTCATTAGCACGATCCATTCTAATTCATTCGTACGATCCATTCTAATTCATTCGCACAAATTCATCCATTCTAATTCATTCGTACGATCCATTCTAATTCATTCGCACGATCCATTCTAATTCATTCGTACGATCCATTCTAATTCTTTCACACGATCCATTCTAATTCATTCGTACGATCCATTCTAATTCATTCGCACAATCCATTCTAATTCATTCATAGGATCCATTCTAATTCATTCATACGATCTATTCTAATTCTTTCACACGAATGTATCCATTCTAATTCATTCGCACGAATGTATCCATTCTAATCCATTCGTACGATCCATTCTAATTCATTCGTACGATCCATTCTAATTCATTCGTACGATCCATTCTAATTCATTCATACGATCAATTCTAATTCATTCATACAATCCATTCTAATTCTTTCACACGATCCATTCTAATTCATTCGTACGATCCATTCTAATTCATTCGTACGGTCCATTCTAATTCATTCGTACGATCCATTCTAATTCATTTGCTCGAATGTATCCATTCTAATCCATTCGTACGATCCATTCTAATTCATTCGCATGAATGTAACCATTCTAATTCATTCATTTGATCCATTCTAATTCATTCGTACGATCCATTCTAATTCATTCGTCCGATCCATTCTAATTCATTCGCACGAATGTATCCATTCTAATTCATTCGTACGATCAATTCTAATTCATTCGCACGATCCATTCTAATTCATTAATAGGATCCATTCTAATTCATTCATACGACCTACTCAAATTCTTTCGCACGGATGTATCCATTCTAATTCATTCGCACGAATATATCCATTCTAATTCTAATTCATTCGTACGATCCATTCTAATTCATTCGTATGATCCATTCTAATTAATTCGTATGATCCATTCTAATTCATTCGTACGATCCATTCTAATTCATTCATACAATCCATTCTAATTCATTCGCACGATCCATTCTAATTCACTCCTACGATCCATTCTAATACATTCATACGATCCATTCTAATTCATTTGCACGAATATATCCATTCTAATTCATTCGTATGATCCATTCTAATTCCTTCGTACGATCCATTCTAATTCATTCGTACGATCCATTCTAATTCATTCATACGATCCATTCTAATTCAATCGTACGATCCATTCTAATTCATTCGCACAAATGTATCCATTCTAATTCATTCGTACGATCTATTCTTATTCATTCGTACGATCCATTCTAATTCATTCGTAAGATCCATTCTAATTCATTCGTACGATCCATTCTAATTCATTCGTACGATCCATTCTAATTAATTCGCGAATGTATCCATTCTAATTCATTCGTACGATCCATTCTAATTCATTCGTACGATCCATTCTAATTCATTCATACGATCTATTCTAATTCATTCATACAATCCATTCTAATTCTTTCACACGATCCATTCTAATTCATTCGTACGATCCATTCTAATTCATTCGCACAATCCATTCTATTTCATTCGTACGATCCATTCTTACTCATTCGTATGATCCATTCTAATTCTTTCGCACGAATGTATCCATAATGGATCATACGAATGAGTAAGAATGGATCGTACGAATGAAATAGAATGGATTGTGCGAATGAATTAGAATGGACCGTACGAATGAATTAGACGTACGAATGAATTAGAATGTATACATTCGTGCGAATAAATTATAATGGATCATACGAATGAGTAAGAATGGATCGTCATTCTAATTCATTCGTACGATCCATTCAAATTCATTTGTATCCATTCTATTTCATTCGCACGATCCATTCTAATTCATTCGCGCAATCTATTCTAATTCATTCGTACAATCCATTCTTACTCATTCGTACGATCCATTCTAATTCATTCATAGGATCCATTCTAATTCATTCATACAATCCATTCTAATTCATTCGCACGAATGTATCCATTCTAATTCATTCGTACGATCAGTTCTAATTCATTCACAAAATCTATTCAAATTCATTCATACGATCCATTCTAATTCATTCGCACGAATGTATCCATTCTAATTCATTCGTACGATCCATTCTAATTCATTAATATGATCCATTCTAATTCATTCGTACGATCCATTCTAATTCATATGCACAAAGGTATCCATTCTAATTCATTCGTACGATCCATTCTAATTCAGGATCGTACGAATGAATTAGAATGGATATATTCGTGCAAATGAATTAGAATGGATCGTATGAATGAATTAGAATGGATTGTATGAGTGAATTAGAACGGATAGTACGAATGAAGTAGAATGGATCGTATGAATGAATTAGAATGGATACATTCGTGTGAATGAATTAGAATGGATCGTATGAATGAATTAGAATAGATTGTGCGAATGAATTAGAATGGATCGTACGAATGAATTAGAATGGATACATTCGTGCGAATAAATTAGAATGGATTGTATGAATGAATTAGAATGGATCGTATGAATGAATTAGAATGGATCGTACGAATGAATTAGAATAGATTGCGCGAATGAATTAGAATGGATCGTGCAAATGAAATAGAATGGATACAAATGAATTAGAATGGATCATACGAATGAATTAGAATGGATCGTGTGAAAGAATTAGAATGGATTGTATGAATGAATTAGAATAGATCGTATGAATGAATTAGAATGGATCGTACGATTGAATTAGAATGGATCGTACGAATGAATTAGAATGGATACATTTGTGCGAATGAATTAGAATAGATACATTCATGCGAAAGAATTAGAATAGATCGTATGAATGAATTAGAATGGATCCTATGAATGAATTAGAATGGATCGTGCGAATGAATTAGAATGGACCGTACGAATGAATTAGAATGGATCGTGCTAATGAATTAGAATTGATCGAACGAATGAATTAGCATGGATCATGCTAATGAATTAGAATGGATCATACGAATGAATTAGAATCGATCAAATGAATGAATTAGAATGGTTACATTCATGCGAATGAATTAGAATGGATCGTACGAATGGATTAGAATGGATCGTACGAATGGATTAGAATGGATACATTCGAGCGAATAAATTAGAATGGATCGTACGAATAAATTAGAATGGATCGTACGAATAAATTAGAATGGATACATTCGTCCGAATGAATTAGAATGGATCATACGAATGGGTAAGAATGGATCGTACGAATGAAATAGAATAGATTGTACGAATGAATTAGAATGGATTCGTACGAATGAATTAGAATGGATTAGAATAGATCCTGTGAAAGAATTAGAATGGATTGTACGAATGAATTAGAATGGATCGTGCGAATGAATTAGAATGGATCGTACGAATGAATTAGAATGGATACATTTATGCGAATGAATCAGAATGGATCGTACGAATGAATTAGAATGGATACATTCGTGCGAATGATTTAGAATGGATACATTCGTGCGAAAGAATTAGAATAGATCGTATGAATGAATTAGAATGGATCCTATGAATGAATTAGAATGGATCGTGTGAATGAATTAGAATGGATCGTACGAATGAATTAGAATGGATCGGGCTAATGAATTAGAATTGATCGAACGAATGAATTAGCATGGATCGTGCTAATGAATTAGAATGGAACGTACGAATGAATTAGAATGGATCGTGTGAAAGAATTAGAATGGATTGTATGAATGAATTAGAATGAATTCGTACGATCCATTGGAATTCATTTGCACGATCCATTCTAATTCATTCATACGATCCATTCTAATTCATTCATACAATCCATTCTAATTCTTTCACACGATCCATTCTAATTCATTCGTAGGATCCATTCTAATTCATTCGTACAATCTATTCTATTTCATTCGTACGATCCATTCTTACTCATTCGTATGATCCATTCTAATTCATTCGGACGAATGTATCCATTCTAATTTATCCGTACGATCCATTCTAATTCATTCGTACGATCCATTCTAATTCATTCGCTCGAATTGATCCATTCTAATCCATTTGTACGATCCATTCAAATCCATTCGTACGATCCATTCGTACGATCCATTCTAATTCATTCGTACGATCTATTCTAATTCATTCGTACGATCCATTCTAATTCATTCGCACGATCCATTCTAATTCATTCATATGATCCATTCTAATTCATTCATACGATCTATTCTAATTCTTTCGCACGAATGTATCCATTCTAATTCATTCGCACGAATGTATCAATTCTAATTCATTCGTACGATCCATTCTAATTCATTCGTACGATCTATTCTAATTCATTCGTATGATCCATTCTAATTCATTCATACGATCTATTCTAATTCATTCATGCAATCCATTCTAATTCTTTCACACGATCCATTCTAATTCATTCATATGATCCATTCTAATTCATTCGTACGATCCATTCTAATTCATATGCACAACGGTAGCCATTCTAATCCATTCGTAGGATCCATTCTAATCCATTCGTACGATCCATTCTAATTCATTCGTACGATCCATTCTAATTCATTCGCTCGAATATATCCATTCTAATCCATTCGTACGATCCATTCTAATCCATTCGTACGATCCATTCTAATTCATTCGCGGGAATGTAACCATTCTAATTCATTCATACGATCCATTCTAATTCATTCGTACGATCCATTCTTATTCATTCGTATGATCCATTCTAATTCATTCGTACGATCCATTCTAATTCATTCGCACGAATGTATCCATTCTAATTCATTCATATGATCCATTCTAATTCATTCATACAATCCATTCTAATTCTTTCACACGATCCATTCTAATTCATTCGTACAATCCATTCTAATTCATTCGTACAATCCATTCTAATTCATTCGCACGAATGTATCCATTCTAATTCATTCATACGATCCATTCTAATTCATTCGTACGATCCATTCTAATTCATTCGTACAATCCATTCTAATTCATTCGCACGAATGTATCCATTCTAATTCATTCATACGATCCATTCTAATTCATTCGTACGATCCATTCTAATTCCTTCGTACGATCCATTCTAATTCATTCGTACGATCCATTCTAATTCATTCGTACGATCCATTCTAATTCATTCGTACGATCCATTCTAATTCATTCGCACGAATGTATCCATTCTAGTTCATTCGTACGATCCATTCTAATTCATTCGTACGATCCATTCTAATCCATTCGTACGATCCATTCTAATTCATTCATTCGATCTATTCTAATTCATTCATACAATCCATTCTAATTCTTTCACACGATCCATTCTAATTCATTCGTACGATCCATTCTAATTTATTCGTACAATCTATTCAATTTCATTCGTACGATCCATTCTTACTCATTCGTATGATCCATTCTAATTCATTCGGACGAATGTATCCATTCTAATTTATTCGTACGATCCATTCTAATTGATTCGTACGATCTATTCTAATTCATTCGTACGATCCATTCTTACTCATTCGTATGATCAATTCTAATTCATTCGTACGATCCATTCTAATTTATTCGTACGATCGATTCTAATTCATTCGCACTATCCATTCTAATTCATTCGTACGATCCATTCTAATTCATTCGTATGATCCATTCTAATTTATTTATTCAAATATATCCATTCTAATTAATTCCGTACGATCCATTCTAATTCATTCGTACGATCCATTCTAATTCATTCGTACGAATGTATCCATTCTAATTCATTCGTACGATCCATTCTAATTCATTCGTACGATCCATTCTAATTCATTCGGAAGAATGTATCCATTCTAATTTATTCGTACGATCCCTTCTAATTCATTCATTTGATCCATTCTAATTCTTTCGTACGATCCATTCTAATTCATTCGTCCGATCCATTCTAATTCATTCGCACGAATGTATCCATTCTAATTCATTCGTACGATCCATTCTAATTCATTCGTACAATCCATTCTAATTCATTCGTAAGATCCATTCTAATTCATTCGTACGATCCATTCTAATTCATTCGTACGATCCATTCTAATTCATTCGCACGAATGTATCCATTCTAGTTCATTCGCACGATCTATTCCAATTCATTCATACAATCCATTCTAATTCTTTCACATGATCCATTCTAATTCATTCGTAGGATCTATTCTAATTCATTCGTACGATCCATTCTAATTCATTCGCACGAATGTATCCATTCTAATTCATTCATATGATCCATTCTACTTCATTCATACTATCCATTCTAATTCATACATACAATTCATTCTAATTCATGCTAATGAATTAGAATGGATCGGACGAATGAATTAGAATGGATCGTACGAATGAATTAGAATGGATCAAATGAATGAATTAGAATGGATCGTACGAATGAATTAGAATGCATCGTACGAAAGAATTAGAATGGATCGTGCAAATGAAATAGAATGGATCGTTTGAATGAATTAGAATGGATTGTACGAATGGATTAGAATGGATCGTATGAATGCATTCTAATTCCTTCGTACGATCCATTCTAATTCCTTCGTACGATCCATTCTATTTCATTCGTATGATCCATTCTAATTCCTTCGTACGATCCATTCTAATTCCTTCGTATCCATTCTAATTCACTCATACGATCCATTCTAATCCATTCGTACAATCCATTCTAATTCATTCGCATGAATGTAACCATTCTAATTCATTCATTTGATCCATTCTAATTTATTCGTCTAATCCATTCTAATTCATTCGTACGATCCATTGTAATTCATTCATACAATCCATTTAGATTCATTCGCACAAATGTATCCATTCAAATTCATTCGTACGATCCAGTCTAATTCATTAGCCCGATCCATGCTAATTCATTCGTTCGATCAATTCTAATTCATTAGCACGATCCATTCTAATTCATTCGTACGATCCATTCTAATTCATTCGTACGATCCATTCTTACTCATTCGTATGATCCATTCTAATTCATTCGTACGATCCATTCTAATTCATTCGTACGATCGATTCTAATTCATTCGCACTATCCATTCTAATTCATTCGTACGATCCATTCTAATTCATTCGTATGATCCATTCTAATTTATTCGTTCAAATATATCCATTCTAATTCATTCGTACGATCCATTCTAATTCATTCGTACGGTCCATTCTAATTCATTCGCACAATCCATTCTATTTCATTTGTACGATCCATTCTTACTCATTCGTATGATCCATTATGGATACATTCGTGCAAATGAATTAGAATGGATCATACGAATGAGTAAGAATGGATCGTACGAATGAAATAGAATGGATTGTGCGAATGAATTAGAATGGATCGTACGAATGAATTAGAATGGATCGTGTGAAAGAATTAGAAAGGATCGTGCTAATGAATTAGAATGGATCGTACGAATGGATTAGAATGGATACATTCGAGCGAATGAATTAGAATGGATCGTACGAATGAATTAGAATGGATCATACGAATGAGTAAGAATGGATCGTACGAATGAATTAGAATGGATCGTACGAATGAATTAGAATGGATCGTACGAATAAATTAGAATGGATACATTCGTCCGAATGAATTAGAATGGATCATACGAATGAGTAAGAATGGATCGTACGAATGAAATAGAATAGATCGTATGAATGAATTAGAATGGAATATATGAATGAATTAGAATGGATCGTACGAATGAATTAGAATGGATCGTATGAATGAATTAGAATGGATCGTACGAATGAATTAGAATGGATCGTGCGAATGAATTCGAATGGATCGTACGATCCATTCTAATTCATTCATACAATCCATTCTAATTCATTCGCACGAATGTATCCATTCTAATCCATTCGTACGATCCATTCTAATTCATTCGTACGATCCATTCTAATTCATTCGCACAAATGTATCCATTCTAATTCATTCGTACGATCCATTCTAATTCATTCGTACGATCCATTCTAATTCATTCGTATCATCCATTTTAATTAATTCGTATGATCCATTCTAATTCATTCGTACGATCCATTCTAAATCATTCGTACGATCCATTCTAATTCATTCGTATGATCCATTCTAATTCATTCGTACGATCCATTCTAATTCATTCGTACGATCCATTCGAATTCATTCGTACGATCCATTCTAATTCATTCGCACAATCCATTCTATTTCATTTGTACGATCCATTCTTACTCATTGGTACGATCCATTCTAATTCATTCGCACGAATGTATCCATTCTAATTCATTCGTACGAATCCATTCTAATTCATTCATACAATCCATTCTATTTCATTCGTACGATCCATTCTTACTCATTCGTATGATCCATTCTAATTCATTCGCACGAATGTATCCATTCTAAATCATTCGTACGATCCATTCTAATTCATTCGTACGATCCATTCTAAATCATTCGTACAATCCATTCTATTTCATTCGTACGATCAATTCTAATTCATTCTAATTCATTCGTACGAGCCGTTCTAATTCACTCATACGATCCATTCTATTTCATTCATACGATCCATTCTAATTCATTTGCACGAATATATCCATTCTAATTCCTTCGTACGATCCATTCTAATTCCTTCGTACAATCCATTCTAATTCCTTCGTACGATCCATTCTATTTCATTCGTATGATCCATTCTAATTCCTTTGTACGATCCATTCTAATTCCTTCGTATCCATTCTAATTCACTCATACGATCCATTCTAATTCATTCATACGATCTATTCTAATTTATTCGTACGATCCATTCTAATTCATTCGTACGATCTATTCTAATTCATTCGTACGATCTATTCTAATTCATTCGTACGATCCATTCTAACTCATTCGGTGGATCCATTCTAATTCATTCGTACGATCCATTCTAATTCATTCCCACGATCCATTCTAATTTATTCGTACGATCCATTCAAATTCATTCGTACGATCTATTCTAATTCATTCGCACGAATGTAACCATTCTAATTCATTCATACGATTCATTCTAATTCATTCGTATGAGCTATTCTAATTCATTCGTACAATCCATTTTAATTCATTCGTACGATCCATTGTAATTCATTCATACAATCCATTTAGATTCATTCGCACAAATGTATCCATTCAAATTCATTCGCACAAATGTATCCATTCAAATTCATTCGTACGATCCATTCTAATTCATTCGTACGATCCATTCTAATTCATTCATACGATCTATTCTAATTCATTCATACAATCCATTCTAATTTTTTAACACGATCCATTCTAATTCATTCGTACGATCCATTATATTTCATTCGTACGATCCATTCTAATTCACTCATACGATCCGTTCTAATACATTCATACGATCCATTCTAGTTCATTTGCACGAATATATCCATTCTAATTCATTCGTACGATCTATTCTAATTCATTCATACGATCCATTCTAATTCATTTGCACGAATATATCCATTCTAATTCATTCATACGATCCATTCTAATTCGTTCGTATGATCCATTCTAATTCATTCGCACGAATATATCCATTCTAATTCATTCGTACAATCCATTCTAATTCTTTCACACGATCCATTCTAATTCATTCGTACGATCCATTCTAAATCATTCGTGCAATCCATTCTATTTCATTCGTACGATCAATTCTAATTCATTAGAATGGATCGTACGAATGAATTAGAATGGATCATATTAATGAATTAGAATGGATCGTACGAATGAATTAGAATGGATCGTACGAACGAATTAGAATGGATCGTACGAAGGAATTAGAATGGATCGTACGAATGAATTAGAATAGATATATTCGTGCAAATGAATTAGAATGGATCGTATGAATGAATTAGAATGGATCGTACGAATGAATTAGAATGGATATATTCGTGCAAATGAATTAGAATGGATCGTATGAATGTATTAGAACGGATCGTATGAGTGAATTAGAATGGATCGTACGAATGAATTAGAATGGATCGTACGAATGAATTAGAATGGATCGTGTGAAAGAATTATAATGGATTGTATGAATGAATTAGAATAGATCGTATGAATGAATTAGAATGGATCGTACGAATGAATTAGAATGGATCGTACGAATGAATTTGAATGGATACATTTGTGCGAATGAATCTAAATGGATTGTATGAATGAATTACAATGGATCGTACGAATGAATTAGAATGGATCGTACAAATGAATTAGAATAGCTCATACGAATGAATTAGAATGAATCGTTTGAATGAATTAGACTGGTTACATTTGTGCGAATGAATTAGAATAGATCGTACGAATGAATTAGAATGGATCGTACGAATAAATTAGAATGGATCGTGGGAATGAATTAGAATGGATCGTACGTATGAATTAGAATGGATCCACCGAATGAGTTAGAATAGATCATACGAATGAATTAGAATGGATTGTACGAATGAATTAGAATGGATTATGCGAATGAATTAGAATGGATCGTATGAATGAATAAGAATTGATCGTACGAATGAATTAGAATGGATCGTGCGAATGAATTAGCATGAATCGTATGAATGTATTAGAATGGATCGTACGAATGAATTAGAATGAATCGTACGATCCATTCTAATTCAATCGTCCGATCCATTCTAATTCATTCACATGAATGTATCCATTCTAATTCATTCGTACAATCCATTCTATTTCATTCGTACGATCCATTCTTACTCATTCATATGATCCATTCTAATTCATTCGTATGATCCATTCTAATTCATTCGGACGATCCATTCTAATTCATTCGGACGATCCATTCTAATTCATTCGCACGATCCATTCTAATTCATTCATACGATCCATTCTAATTTATTCATACGATCCATTCTAATTCATTCCTACAATCCATTCTAATTCATTCGCCCGATCCATTCTAATTCATTCATACGATCCATTCTATTCGAATGGATCATGCGATCCATTCGAATTCATTCGCAGGATCCATTCTAATTCATTCATACGATCCATTCTAATTCATTCATACAATGCATTCTAATTCTTTCGCACGATCCATTCTAATTCATTCATACGATCCATTCTAATTCATTCGTACGATCCATTCTAATTCACTCATACGATCCATTCTAATTCATTCATACGATCCATTCTAATTCATTTGCACAAAGGTATCCATTCTAATTCATTCGTACGATCCATTCTAATTCATTCACACGAATGCATCCATTCGTACGAATGAATTAGAATAAATTGTACGAATGAATTAGAATGGATCATACGAATAAATTAGAATGGATCGTACGAAGGAATTAGAATGGATCGTACGAATGAATTAGAATGGATCGTACGAATGAATTAGAATAGATCATACGAATGAATTAGAATGGATCGTACGAAGGAATTAGAATGGATCGTGCGAATGAATTAGAATGGATCATCCAAATGAATTAGAATGGATCGTACGAATGAACTAGAATGGATACATTCGTGTGAATGAATTAGAATGGATCGTACGAATGAATTAGAATGGATCATACGAATGAATTAGAATGGATCGTACGAATGGATTAGAATGGATCATACGAATGAATTAGAATGGATCGTGCGAATGAATTAGAATGGATCGAACGAATGAATTAGAATGGATATATTCGAGCGAATGAATTAGAATAGATCGTAGGAATGAAATAGAATGGATCATACGAATGAATTAGAATGGATCGTACGAACGAAATAGAATGGATCGTACGAACGAATTTGAATGGATCATATGAACGAATTAGAATGGATCGTACGAATGAATTAGAATGGATACATTCGAGCGAATGAATTAGAATGGATCGTACGAATGAATTAGAATAGATCATAGGAATGAATTAGAATGGATCGTGCAAATGAATTAGAATGGATACATTCGTGCGAATGAATTAGAATGGATCGTGCGAATGAATTAGAATGGATCGTACGAATGAATTAGAATGGATATATTTGAACGAATAAATTAGAATGGATCATACGAATGAATTAGAATGGATCGTACGAATGAATTAGAATGGATAGTGCGATTGAATTAGAATGGATCGTACGAATGAATTAGAATGGATACATTCGTGCGAATGAATTAGAATGGATCATACGAATGAGTAAGAATGGATCGTACGAATGAAATAGAATGGATTATATAAATGAATTAGAATGAATACATTCGTGCGAATGAATTAGAATGGATTGTATGTACGAATGAATTAGAATGGATACATTCGTGCGAATGAATTAGAATGGATCGTACGAATGAATTATAATGGATCGTGCGAATGAATTAGAATGGATCATACGAATGAATTAGAATGGATCGTACGAATGAACCAGAATGGATACATTCGTGCGAATGAATTAGAATGGATCGTACGAATGAATTAGAATGGATCGTACGAATGAATTAGAATGGATCTTACGAATGAATTAGAATGGATCATACGAATAAATTAGAATGAATCGTATGAATGGTTTAGAATGGATACATTCGTGCGAATGAATTAGAATGGATCGGACGAATGAATTAGAATGGATCGTACGAATGAATTAGAATGGATCGTGTGAAAGAATTAGAATGGATTGTATGAATGAATTAGAATGGATCGTACGAAGGAATTAGAATGGATCGTACGAATGAATTAGAATGGATCGTACGAATGAATTAGAATAGATCGTACGAATGAATTAGAATGGATCGTACGAATGAATTAGAATGGATCGTGTGAAAGAATTAGAATGGATCGTACAAATGAATTAGAATGGATCGTGCGAATGAATTAGAATGGATCATACGAATGAATTAGAATGGATTGTGCTAATGAATTAGAATTAATCGAACGAATTCATTCTAATTCATTCATACAATCTATTCTAATTCTTTCACACGATCCATTCTAATTCATTCGTACGTTCCATTCTCATTCATTCGTATGATCCATTCTAATTAATTCGTATGATCCATTCTAATTCATTCGTACAATCTATTCTAATTCATTCATACAATCCATTCTAATTCATTCGTACGATCCATTCTAATTCACTCATACGATCCATTCTAATACATTCATACGATCCATTCTAATTCATTTGTACGATTCATTCGTACGATCCATTCTATTTCATTCGTACGATCCATTCTTACGCATTCGTATGATCCATTCTAATTCATTCGGACGAATATATCCATTCTAATTTATTCATACGATCCATTCTAATTCATTCGTATGATCCATTCTAATTCATTCGTACGATCCATTCTAATTCATTCGTCCGATCCATTCTTATTCATTCGCACAAATGTATCCATTTTAATTCATTCTTACGATCCATTCTAATTCATTCGTACGATCTATTCTAATTCCTTCGTAAGATCCATTCTAATTCATTCGTACGATCCATTCTAATTCATTCGTACGATCCATTCTAATTCATTCGCTCGAATGTATCCATTCTAGTTCATTCGTACGATCCATTCTAATTCATTCGTACGATCCTTTCTAATTCATTCGCACGATCCATTCTAATTTATTCGTACGATCAATTCTAATTCATTCGCATGAATGTATCTATTCTAATTCATTCGTACGATCCATTCTAATTCATTTGTACGATCCATTCTAATTCAATCGTACAATCCATTCTATTTCATTCGTACGATCCATTCTTACTCATTCCTATGATCCATTCTAATTCATTCGGACGAATGTATCCATTCTAATTCATTCGTATGATCCTGAATTAGAATGGATCGTACGAATGAATTAGAATAGATTCCTTTGTGCATATGAATTAGAATGGATCGTACGAATGAATTAGAATGGATACATTCGTGCGAATGAATTAGAATGGATTGTGCGAATGAATAAGAACAGATCGTGCAAATGAATTAGAATGGATCGTACGAATGAATTAGAATGGATCATGCGAATGAATTAGAATGGATCGTACGAATGAATTAGAATGGATCGTACGAATGAACTAGAATAGATACATTCGTGCGAATGAATTAGAATGGATCGTACGAATGAATTAGAATGGATCGTACGAATGAATTAGAATGGATCTTACGAATGAATTAGAATGGATCGTACGAATAAATTAGAATGGATCGTATGAATGGTTTAGAATGGATTGTGCGAATGAATAAGAACAGATCGTGCAAATGAATTAGAATGGATCGTACGAATGAATTAGAATGGATCATACGAATGAATTAGAATGGATCGTACGAATTAATTAGAATGGATATATTCGTGCGAATGAATTTGAATGGATTGTATGAATTAATTAGAATGGATCGTACGAATGAATTAGAATGGATCAGACGAATTAATTAGAATGGATCATACGAATGAATTAGAATGGATCGTACGAATGAATTAGAATGGATCGTACGAATGAATTAGAATGGATCATACGAATAAATTAGAATGGATACATTCGTCCGAATGAATTAGAATGGATCATACGAATGAGTAAGAATGGATCGTACGAATGAAATAGAATAGATTGTACGAATGAATTAGAATGGATCCTACAAACGAATTAGAATAGTTCGTGTGAAAGAATTAGAATGGATTGTTTGAATGAATTAGAATGAATTCGAACGATCCATTCGAATTCATTCGCACGATCCATTCTAATTCATTCATACGATCCATTCTAATTCATTCATTCAATCCATTCTAATTCTTTCACACGATCCATTCTAATTCATTTGTACAATCTATTCTATTTCATTCGTACGATCCATTCTTACTCATTCGTATGATCCATTCTAATTCATTCGGACGAATGTATCCATACTAATTTATTCGTACGATCCATTCTAATTCTAATTCTTTCACACGATCCATGCTAATTAATTCGTACGATCCATTCTAATTCATTCGTACAATCCATTCTATTTCATTCGTACGATCCATTCTTACTCATTCGTATGATCCATTCTAATTCATTCGTATGATCCATTCTAATTCATTCATACGATCCATTCTAATTCATTCGTACGATCCATTCTAATTCTTTCGTATGATCCATTCTTACTCATTCGTATGATCCATTCTAATTCATTCGGACGAATGTATCCATTCTAATTTATTCGTACGATCCATTCTAATTCATTCGTACGATCCATTCTAATTCATTTGTACGATCCATTCTAATTCATTCGTCCGATCCATTCTAATTCATTCGCACGATCCATTCTTACTCATTGGTACAATCCATTCTAATCCATTCGTATGATCCATTCTAATTCATTCGTCTGATCCATTCTAATTAATTCGTATGATCCATTCTAACTCATTCGTACGATCAAATCTAATTCATTCATACAATCCATTCTAATTCATTCCGTATGATCCATTCTAATTCATTCGTACGATCCATTCTATTTCATTCGTACGATCCATTCTTACTCATTGGTACGATCCATTCTAATTCATTCGCACGAATGTATCCATTCTAATTCATTCGTACGAATCCATTCTAAATCATTCACACGATCCATTCTAATTCATTCGCACGAATGTATCCATTCTAATTCATTCATACAATCCATTCTAATTCATTCCGTACGATCCATTCTAATTCATTCGCTCGAATGTATCCATTCTAATCCATTCGTACGATCCATTCTAATCCATTCGTACGATCCATTCTAATTCATTCGCATGAATGTATCCATTCTAATTCATTCATTTGATCCATTCTAATTCATTCGTACGATCCATTCTAATTCATTAGCACGATCCATGCTAATCATTCGTTCGATCAATTCTAATTCATTAGCACGATCCATTCTAATTCATTCGTACGATCCATTCTAATTCATTCGCACGATCCATTCTAATTCATTAATAGGATCCATTCTAATTCATTCATACGATCTATTCTAATTCTTTCGCACGAATGTATCCATTCTAATTCATTCGCACCAATGTATCCATTCTAATTCATTCGTACGAATCCATTCTAATTCATTCGTACAATCTATTCTATTTCATTCGTACGATCCATTCTAGTTCATTCGTACGATCCATTCTAATTCATTCGTACGATCCATTCTAATTCATTCGTATGATCCATAGTAATTAATTCGTATGATCCATTCTAATTCATTCGTACGATCCATTCTAATTCATTCATACAATCCATTCTAATTCATTCTCACGAATGTATCCATTCTAATTAATTCGTACGATCCATTCTAATTCATTCGTATGATCCATTCTTATTCATTCGCACAATCCAGTCTAATGGATTCGCACGATCCATTCTAATTCATTCGCATGAATGTATCCATTCTAATTCATTCATATGATCCATTCTAATTCATTCGTACGATCCATTCTAATTCATTCGCACAAATGTATCCATTCTAATTCATTCGTACGATCCATTCTAATTCATTCGTATGATCAGTTCTAATTCATTCACAAAATCTATTCTAATTCATTCATACGATCCATTCTAATTCATTCGCACGATTCATTCTAATTCATTCGTACGAACCATTCTAATTCTTTCACACGATCCATTCTAATTCATTCGTACGATCCATTCTAATTCATTCGCACGATCCATTCTAATTCATTCGTACGATCCATTCTAATTCATTCATACGATCCATTCTAATTCATTCGTACGATCCATTCTAATTAATTCGCACAAATGTATCCATTCTAATTCATTCGTACGATCCATTCTAATTCATTCGCACGATCCATTCTAATTCATTCGTACGATCCATTCTAATTCATTCGTATGATCCATTCTAATTAATTCGTATGATCCATTCAAATTCATTCGTACGATACATTCTAATTCATTCATACAATCCATTCTAATTCATTCGCACGAATGTATCCATTCTAATTAATTCGTACGATCCATTCTAATTCATTCGTATGATCTATTCTTATTCATTCGCACGATCCAGTCTAATTGATTCGCATGATCCATTCTAATTCATTCGCACGAATGTATCCATTCTAATTCATTCGTACGATCCATTCTAATTCATTAATATGATCCATTCTAATTCATTTGTACGATCCATTCTAATTCATATGCACAAAGGTATCCATTCTAATTCATTCGCACGAAAGAATTAGAATGGACTGTATGAAAGTATTAGAATGGATCGTGCGAATGAATTAGAATGGATCGTACGAAGGAATTAGAATGGATCGTACGAATGAGTAAGAATGGATCGTACGAATGAATTAGAATGGATCGTACGAATAAATTAGAATGGATACATTCGTCCGAATGAATTAGAATGGATCATACGAATGAGTAAGAATGGATCGTACGAATGAAATAGAATAGATTGTACGAATGAATTAGAATGGATCCTACGAATGAATTAGAATGGATCGTACGAATGAATTAGAATGGATCGGACGAATGAATTAGAATGGATCGTGCGAATGAATTAGAATGGATACATTCGTGCGAATGAATTAGAATGGATCGGACGAATGAATTAGAATGGATCGTACGAATGAATTAGAATGGATCAAATGAATGAATTAGAATGGTTACATTCATGCGAATGAATTAGAATGGATCGTACGAATGGATTAGAATGGATCGTACGAATGAACTAGAATGGATACATTCGTGCGAATGAATTAAAATGGATCATACGAATGAATTAGAATGGATCATACGAATGAATTAGAATGGATCTTACGAATGAATTAGAATGGATCGTACGAATGAATTAGAATGGATCGTACGAATTAATTAGAATGGATACATTCGTGCGAATGAATTAGAATGGATCTGACGAATGAATTAGAATGGATCGTACGAACGAATTAGAATGGATCAAATGAATGAATTAGAATGGTTACATTCATGCGAATGAATTAGAATGGATCGTACGAATGGATTAGAATGGATCATACGTATGGATTAGAATGGATACATTTGAGCGAATAAATTAGAATGGATCGTACGAATGAATTAGAATGGATCGTACGAATGGATTAGAATGGATCCTACGAATGGATTAGAATGGATACCTTTGTGCAGAATGGATCGTACGAATGATTTAGAATGGATACATTCGTGCACGATCCATTCTAATTCATTCGCACGAATGTATCCATTCTAATTCATTCGTACGATTCATTCTAATTCATTAATATGATCCATTCTAATTCATTCGTACGATCCATTCTAATTCATTTGTATGATCCATTCTAATTCATTCGGACGAATGTATCCATTCTAATTTATTCGTACGATCCATTCTAATTCATTCGTATGATCCATTCTAATTCATTCGTACGATCCATTCTAATTCATTCGTCCGATCCATTCTAATTCATTCGCATGAATGTATCCATTCTAATTCATTCGTACGATCCATTCTAATTCATTCGTACGATCCATTCTAATTCATTCGTAAGATCCATTCTAATTCATTCGTACGATCCATTCTAATTCATTCGTACGATCCATTCTAATTCATTCGCACGAATGTATCCATTCTAGTTCATTCGTACGATCCATTCTATTTCATTCGTACGATCCATTCTTACTCATTCGTATGATCCATTCTAATTCATTCGGACGAATGTATCCATTCTAATTTATTCATACGATCCATTCTAATTCATTCGTACGATCCATTCTAATTCATTCGTACGATCCATTCTAATTCATTCGTACGATCAATTCTAATTCATTCGCACGATCCATTCTAATTCATTCGTACGATCAATTCTAATTCATTCTAATTTATTCGTACGATCCATTCTATTTCATTCGTACGATCCATTCTTACTCATTCGTATGATCCATTCTAATTCATTCGGACGAATGTATCCATTCTAATTTATTCATACGATCCATTCTAATTCATTCGTACGATCCATTCTAATTCATTCGTACGATCCATTCTAATTCATTCGCACGATCCATTCTAATTCATCCGTACGATCAATTCTAATTCATTCGCACGAATGTATCCATTCTAATTCATTTGTACTATCCATTCTAATTCATTCGTACGATCTATTCTAATTCATTCATACATTCCATTCTAATTCTTTCACACGATCCATTCTAATTCATTCGTAGGATCCATTCTAATTCATTCGTACAATCTATTCTATTTCATTCGTACGATCCATTCTTACTCATTCGTATGATCCATTCTAATTCATTCGCACGAATGTATCCATTCTAATTCATTCGTACGATCCTGAATTAGAATGGATCGTACGAATGAATTAGAATGGATACCTTTGTGCACATGAATTAGAATGGATCGTACGAATGAATTAGAATGGATACATTCGTGCGAATGAAATAGAATGGATTGTGCGAATGAATAAGAACAGATCGTGCGAATGAATTAGAATGGATCGTACGAATGAATTAGAATGGATCGTATGTACGAATGAATTAGAATGGATACATTCGTGCGAATGAATTAGAATGGATCGTACGAATGGATTAGAATAGATCGTGCGAATGCATTAGAATGGATCGTACGAATGAATTAGAATGGATCGTACGAATGAATTAGAATGGATCGTACGAATGAATTAGAATGGATCGTACGAATAAATTAGAATGGATCGTATGAATGGTTTAGAATGGATTGTGCGAATGAATAAGAACAGATCGTGCGAATGAATTAGAATGGATCGTACGAATGAATTAGAATAGATCATACGAATGAATTAGAATGGATCGTACGAATTAATTAGAATGGATACATTCGTGCAAATGAATTAGAATGGATTGTATGAATGAATTAGAATGGATCGTACGAATGAATTAGAATGGATCATACGAATTAATTAGAATGGATCATACGAATGAATTAGAATGGATCGTACGAATGAATTAGAATGGATCGTACGAATAAATTAGAATGGATACATTCGTCCGAATGAATTAGAATGGATCATACGAATGAGTAAGAATGGATCGTACGAATGAAATAGAATAGATTGTACGAATGAATTAGAATGGATCCTACGAATGAATTAGAATGGATTGTGTGAAAGAATTAGAATGGATTGTATGAATGAATTAGAATGGATCGTATGAATGAATTAGAATGGATTGTGCAAATGAATTCGAATGGATCGTACGAATGAGTAAGAATAGATCGTACGAATGAAATAGAATGGATCGTACGAATGAATTAGAATGGATCATATGAATAAATTAGAATGGATACATTCGTCCGAATGAATTAGAATGGATCATACGAATGAATTAGAATGGATTGTATGAATGAATTAGAATGGATCCTATGAATGAATTAGAATTGATCGTGCGAATGAATTAGAATGGATCGTACGAATGAATTAGAATGGATCGTGCTAATGAATTAGAATTGATCGAACGAATGAATTAGCATGGATCGTGCTAATGAATTAGAATGGAACGTACGAATGAATTAGAATGGATCGTGTGACACAAAAGAATTAGAATGGATTGTATGAAAGAATTAGAATGGATTGTATGAATGAATTAGAATGGATCGTACGAATGAATTAGAATGGATCGTACGAATAAATTAGAATGGATACATTCGTCCGAATGAATTAGAATGGATCATACGAATGAGTAAGAATGGATCGTACGAATGAAATAGAATAGATTGTACGAATGAATTAGAATATACCGTACGAATGAATTAGAATAGATACATTCGTGCGAATGAATTAGAATGGATCGGACGAATGAATTAGAATGGATCGTACGAATGAATTAGAATGGATCGTACGAATGAATTAGAATGGATCGTATGAATAAATTAGAATGGATACATTCGTCCGAATGAATTAGAATGGATCATACGAATGAGTAAGAATGGATCGTACAAATGAAATAGAATAGATTGTACGAATGAATTAGAATGGATCCTACGAATGAATTAGAATGGATCGTGTGAAAGAATTAGAATGGATTGTATGAATGAATTAGAATGGATCGTATGAATGAATTAGAATGGATCGTGCGAATGAATTCGAATGGATCGTACGAATTCATTCTAATTCATTCATACAATCCATTCTAATTCTTTCACACGATCTATTCTAATTCATTCGTAGGATCCATTCTAATTCATTCGTACAATCTATTCTATTTCATTCGTACGATCCATTCTTACTCATTCGTATGATCCATTCTAATTCATTCGGACGAATTTATCCATTCTAATTTATTCGTACGATCCATTCTAGTTCATTCGTACGATCCATTCTAATTCATTCGTACGATCCATTCTAATTCATTCGTATGATCTATTCTAATTAATTCGTATGATCTTTTTTTTTTGATCAAATCTAGGGGATTTTATTAGGGACCCCGCCCTCCAAAGAACATCAATACAACTAAAGACTTCCATACAAGTCCAAAAAACAAAACCAAACCAAAATTGACAACTAGACACAAAGGAAAATGGATTCAGACTTGAAAGAGCATCTTGTCCATTACAGATCCAAATTCCACTCCAGCACAGCCCTTCTGCCATAATCTTTCAGCAATATCAACATCAAAAGCTATTATCTTTCCTGTCATAACCTTTTTGCATATGATCCATTCTAATTCATTCGTACGATCCATTCTAATTCATTCATACAATCCATTCTAATTCATTCGCACGAATGTATCCATTCTAATTAATTCGTACGATCTATTCTAATTCATTCGTATGATCCATTCTTATTCATTCGCACGATCCAGTCTAATGGATTCGCACGATCCATTCTAATTCATTCGCACGAATGTATCCATTCTAATTCATTCATACGATCCATTCTAATTCATTCGTACGATCCATTCTAATTCATTCGTACGATCAGTTCTAATTCATTCACAAAATCTATTCTAATTCATTCATACGATCCATTCTAATTCATTCGCACGATCCATTCTAATTCATTCGTACGATCCATTCTAATTCTTTCACACGATCCATTCTAATTCATTCGAACGATCCATTCTAATTCATTCGTACGATCCATTCTAATTCATTCCTACAATCCATTCTAATTCATTCGTACGATCTATTCTAATTCATTCGTCCGATCCATTCTAATTCATTCGCACGAATGTATCCATTCTAATTCATTCATACGATCCATTCTAATTCATTCGTACGGTCCATTCTAATTCATTCGCACAATCGAATGGATCGTACGAATAAATTAGAATGGATCGTACGAATGATTTAGAATGGATACATTCGTGCGAATGAATTAGAATGGATACATTCGTGCGAATGAATTAGAATGGATCGGACGAATGAATAAGAATGGATTGTACGAATGAATTAGAATGGATCGTACGAATGAAATAGAATGGATTGTGCGAATGAATTTGAATGGACCGTACGAATGAATTAGACGTACGAATGAATTAGAATGGATACATTCGTGCGAATAAATTAGAATGGATTATACGAATAAGTAAGAATGGATCGTCATTCTAATTCATTCGTATGATCCATTCTAATTCATTTGTATCCATTCTATTTCATTCTCACGATCCATTCTAATTCATTCGCATAATCTATTCTAATTCATTCGTACGATCCATTCTAATTTATTCGTACGATCCATTCTAATTCATTCGCACGAATGTATCCATTCTAATTCATTCGTACGAATCCATTCTAATTCATTCATACAATCCATTCTATTTCATTCGTACGATCCAATCTTACTCATTCGTACGATCCATTCTAATTCATTCGTAAGATCCATTCTAATTCATTCGTACGATCCATTCTAATTCATTCGCATAATCTATTCTAATTCATTCATACAATCCATTCTAATTCATTCGCACGAATGTATCCATTCTAATTCATTCATACGATCCATTCTACTTCATTCGTAATATCCGTTCTAATTCACTCATACGATCCATTCTAATTCATTCATACGATCCATTCTAATTCATTCGTACGATCCATTCTAATTCATTCATACAATCCATTCTAATTCTTTCCCAGGAATGTATCCATTCTAATTAATTCATACGATCCATTCTAATTCATTCGTATGATCTATTCTTATTCATTCGCACGATCCAGTCTAATTGATTCGCACGATCCATTCTAATTCATTCGTACGATCCATTCTAATTCATTAATATGATCCATTCTAATTCATTCGTACGATCCATTCTAATTCATATGCACAAAGGTATCCATTCTAATTCATTCGTACGATCCATTCTAATTCAGGATCGTACGAATGAATTAGAATGGATACATTCGTGCGAATGAATTAGAATTGATCGTACGAATGATTTAGAATGGATCGTGCGAATAAATTAGAATGGATCGTACGAATGAATTAGAATGGATCGTACGAATGAACTAGAATGGATACATTCGTGCGGATGAATTAGAATGGATCGTACGAATGAATTAGAATGGATCTTACGAATGAATTAGAATGGATCGTACGAATGAATTAGAATGGATACATTCGTGGGAATGAATTAGAATGGATCGAACGAATGAATTAGAATAGATCGTATGAATGAATTAGAATGGATCAAATGAATGAATTAGAATGGATCGTACGAATGAATTAGAATGGATCCTACGAATGAATTAGAATGGATACATTCGTGCGAATGAATTAGAATGGATCGAACGAATGAATTAGAATAGATCGTACGAATGAATTAGAATGGATCGTACGAAGGAATTAGAATGGATCGTACGAATGAATTAGAATGGATATATTCGTGCAAATGAATTAGAATGGATCGTATGGATGTATTAGAATGGATCGTATGAGTGAATTAGAATGGATCGTACGAATGAATTAGAATGGATCGTATGAATGAATTAGAATGGATACATTCGTGTGAATGAATTAAAATGGATCGTATGAATAAATTAGAATAGATTTTGTGAATGAATTAGAACTGATCGTACGAATGAATTAGAATGGATGCATTCGTGCGAATGAATTAGAATGGATTGTATGAATGAATTAGAATGGATCGTACGACTGAATTAGAATGGATCGTATGAGTGAATTAGAATGGATACGAAGGAATTAGAATGGATCGTACGAAGGAATTAGAATGGATCATACGAATGAAATAGAATGGATCGTACGAAGGAATTAGAATGGATCGTACAAAGGAATTAGAATGGATCGTACGAATGAATTAGAATGGATATATTCATGCAAATGAATTAGAATGGATCGTATGAATGAATTAGAATGGATCGTATGAGTGAATTAGAACGGATAGTACGAATGAAGTAGAATGGATCGTATGAATGAATTAGAATGGATACATTCGTGCGAATGAATTAGAATGGATCGTATGAATAAATTAGAATAAATTGTGCGAATGAATTAGAATGGATCGTACGAATGAATTAGAATGGATACATTCGTGCGAATAAATTAGAATGGATTGTATGAATGAATTAGAATGGATCGTACGAATGAATTAGAATGGATCGTACGAATGAATTAGAATAGATTGCGCGAATGAATTAGAATGGATCGTACGAATGAATTAGAATGGATCGTACGAATGAATTAGAATGGATCGTACGAAGTAATTTGAATGGATCGTACGAATGAATTAGAATGGATCGTACGATTGGATTAGAATGGATCATACGAATGAGTAAGAATGGATCGTATGAATGAATTATATTGGATCGTACGATCCATTCTAATTCATTAGCATGGATCGTGCTAATGAATTAGAATGGAATATACGAATGAATTAGAATGGATCGTAGAATGGATCGTATGAATGAATTAGAATGAATTAGAATGGATCGTACGAATGAATTAGAATAGATCATAGGAATGAATTAGAATAGATCGTGCAAATGAATTAGAACGGATACATTCGTACGAATGAATTAGAATGGATCGTACGAATGAATTAGAATGGATCGTACGAATGAATTCGAATGGATCGTGCGAATGAATTAGAATGGATCGTACGAATGAATTAGAATGGATACATTTGTGCGATTGAATTAGAATGGATCGTACGAATGAATTAGAATGGATCGTATGAATGAATTAGAATAGATTGTAGGAATAAATTAGAATGGATCGTGCGAATGAATTAGAATGGATCGTACGAATGAATTAGAATGGATCGTGTGAAAGAATTAGAATGGATCGTACGAATGAATTAGAATGGATCGTGCGAATGAATTAGAATGGATCGTACGAATGAATTAGAATGGATACATTCGTGCGAATGAATTAGAATAGATCGGACGAATGAATTAGAATGGATCGTACGAATGAGTAAGAACGGATCTTACGAATTAAATAGGATAGATAGTACGAATGAATTAGAATGGATCGTACGAAGAAATTAGAATGGATCGTACGAATGAATTAGAATGGATATATTCGTACAAATGAATTAGAATGGATCGTATGAATGTATTAGAATGGATCATATGAGTGAATTAGAATGGATCGTACGAATGAATTAGAATGGATCTTATGAATGAATTAGAATGGATACATTCGTGTGAATGAATTAGAATGGATCGTATGAATGAATTAGAATAGATTTTGTGAATGAATTAGAACTGATCGTACGAATGAATTAGAATGGATACATTCGTGCGAATAAATTAGAATGGATTGTATGAATGAATTAGAATGGATCCTATGAATGAATTAGAATGGATCGTACGTATGAATTAGAATGGATACATTCGTGCGAATGAATTAGAATTGATCTTACGAATGAATTAGAATTGATCGTGCGAATGAATTAGAATGGATCGTACAAATGAATTAGAATGGATATATTCGTGCGAATGAATTAGAATGGATACATTCGTGCGAAAGAATTAGAATAGATCGTATGAATGAATTAGAATGGATTGTATGAATGAATTAGAATGGATCGTATGAATGAATTAGAATGGATTGTATGAATGAATTTGAATGGATCGTACGAATGAATTAGAATGGATCGTATGAATGAATTAGAATGGATCATACGAATGAATTAGTATGGATCACATGAATGAATTAGAATGGTTATATTCATGCGAATGAATTAGAATGGATCATACGAATGGATTAGAATGGATCGTACAAATGGATTAGAATGGATACATTCGAGCGTACGATCCATTCTAATTCATTCGTCCGATCCATTCTAATTCATTCGCACGAATGTATCCATTCTAATTCATTCGTACGATCCATTCTAATTCATTCATACGATCCATTCTAATTCATTCGTAAGATCCATTCCAATTAATTCGTACGATCCATTCTAATTCATTCGCACGAATGTATCCATTCTAGTTCATTCGTACGATCCATTCTAATCCATTCTATTTCATTCGTACGATCCATTCTAATCCATTCGTACGATCCATTCTAATTCATTCGCATGAATGTAACCATTCTAATTCATTCATTTGATCCATTCTAATTCATTCGTACGATCCATTCTAATTCATTCGCACGAATGTATCCATTCTAAACCATTCATACGATCCATTCTAATTTATTCGTACGATCCATTCTAATTCATTCGTAAGATCCATTCTAATTCATTCGTACGATCCATTCTAATTCATTCGCACGAATGTATCCATTCTAGTTCATTCGTACGATCCATTCTAATTCATTCGCACGATCCATTCTAATTCATTCGCACGATCCATTCTAATTCATTCGTACGATCCATTATAATTCATTCGTACGAATGAATTAGAATGGATACATTCGTGCGAATGAATTAGAATGGATCGTACCAATGAGTAAGAATGGATCGTACGAATGAATTAGAATGGATCGTACGAAGGAATTAGAATGGATCGTACGAAAGAATTAGAATGGATATATTCGTGCAAATGAATTAGAATGGATCGTATGAATGAATTAGAATGGATTATTCGTATGATCCATTCTAACTCATTCGGTGGATCCATTCTAATTCATTCATACGATCCATTCTAATTCATTCCCACGATCCATTCTAATTTATTCGTACAATCCATTCTGATTCATTCGTACGATCTATTCTAATTCATTCGCACGAATGTAACCATTCTAATTCATTCATACGATCCATTCTAATTCATTCGTACGATCCATTCTAATTCACTCATACGATCCATTCTAATACATTCATACGATCCATTCTATTTAATTTGCACGAATATATACATTCTAATTCATTCGTACGATCCATTCTAATTCATTCGTACGATCCATTCTAATTCATTCGTAAGATCCATTCTAATTCATTCGTACGATCCATTCTAATTCATTCGTACGATTAATTCTAATTCTTTCGTATGAATGAATTTGAATGGATACATTTGTGCGAATGAATTAGAATGGATCATACGAATGAATTAGAATGGATCGTACGAATGAATTAGAATGGATCATACGAAGGAATTAGAATGGATCGTACGAATGAATTAGAATGGATCGTACGAATAAATTAGAATGGATACATTCGTCCGAATGAATTAGAATGGATCATACGAATGAGTAAGAATGGATCATACGAATGAAATAGAATAGATTGTACGAATGAATTAGAATGGATCCTACGAATGAATTAGAATGGATCGTGTGAAAAAATTAGAATGGATTGTATGAATGAATTAGAATGAATTCGTACGATCCATTTGAATTCATTCGCACGATCCATTCTAATTCATTCATACGATCCATTCTAATTCATTCATACAATCCATTCTAATTCTTTCACACGATCCATTCTAATTCATTCGTCTAATCCATTCTAATTCATTCGTACAATCTATTCTAATACATTCGTACGATCCATTCTTACTCATTCGTATGATCCATTCTAATTCATTCGGACGAATGTATCCATTCTAATTTACTCGTATGATCCATTCAAATTCATTCGTACGATCCATTCTAATTCATTCGTACGATCCATTCTAATTCATTCGTCCGATCCATTCTAATTCATTCGTACGAATGTATCCATTCTAATTCATTCATACGATCCATTCTAATTCATTCGTACGATCCATTCTAATTCATTCGTAAGATCCATTCTAATTCATTCGTACGATCCATTCTAATTCATTCGTACGATCCATTCTAATTCATTCGCACGAATGTATCCATTCTAGTTCATTCGTATGATCCATTCTAATTCATTCGTACGATCCATCGTACGATCCATTGTAATTCATTCATACAATCCATTTAGATTCATTCGCACAAATGTATCCATTAAAATGGATCGTACGTACGATCCATTCTAATTCATTCGTATGATCCATTCTAATTCATTCGCACGAATGTATCCATTCTAGTTCATTCGTACGATCCATTCTAATTCATTCGTACGATCCATTCTAATTCATTCGCACGATCCATTCTAATTTATTCACACGATCCATTCTAATACATTCATACGATCCATTCTAATTCATTTGCACGTGTGAATGAATTTGAATGGATCGTACGAATGAATTAGAATGGATACATTCGTGCGAATGAATTAGAATGGATCGTATGAATGAATTAGAATGGATCGTACGAATGAATTAGAATGGATCGTGCGAATGAATTAGAATGAATTAGAATGGATCGTATGAATGAATTAGAATGGATCGTACGAAGGAATTAGAATGGATCGTACGAATGAATTAGAATGGATCGTACGAATGAATTAGAATGGATCATACAAAGGAATTAGAATGGATCGTACGAATGAATTAGAAAGGATCGTACGATTGAATTAGAATGGATCATACGAATGAGTAAGAATGGATCGTATGAATGAATTAGATTGGATCGTACGATCCATTCTAATTCATTAGCATGGATCGTGCTAATGAATTAGAATGGAATATACGAATGAATTAGAATGGATCGTAGAATGGATCGTACGAATGAATTAGAATGGATCGTGCAAATGAATTAGAATGGATCGTGCGAATGAATTAGAATGGATCGTACGAATGAATTAGAATGGATCGTACGAATGAATTAGAATGGATCCTACGAATGAATCGTACGAATGAATTAGAATGGATCGTGTGAAAGAATTAGAATGGATTGTATGAATGAATTAGAATAGATCGTATGAATGAATTAGAATGGATCGCACGAATGAATTAGAATGGATCGTACGAATGAACTAGAATGGATACATTCGTGATCGTACGAATGAATTAGAATGGATATATTCGTGCAAATGAATTAGAATGGATCGTATGAATGTATTAGAATGGATCGTATGAGTGAATTAGAATGGATCGTACGAATGAATTAGAATGGATCATATTAATGAATTAGAATGGATCGTACGAATGAATTAGAATGGATACATTCGTGCGAATAAATTAGAATGGATTGTATGAATGAATTAGAATGGATCGTACGAATGAATTAGAATGGATCGTACGAATGAATTAGAATAGATTGCGCGAATGAATTAGAATTGATCGTACGAATGAATTAGAATGGATCCATTCTAATACATTCGCACGATCCATTCTAATTCATTCATAGGATCCATTCTAATTCATTCATACGATCTATTCTAATTCTTTCGCACGAATGTATCCATTCTAATTCATTCGCACGAATGTATCCATTCTAATTCATTTGTATGATCCTTTCTAATTCATTCGTACGATCCATTCTAATTCCTTCATACGATCCATTCTAATTCATTCGTACAATCTATTCTATTCCATTCTAATTCATTAGCACGATCCATTCGAATTCATTCGCATTATCCATTCTAATTCATTCGTACGATCCATTCTAATTCATTCATACGATCCATTCTAATTCATTCGTACGATCAATTGTAATTCATTTGTATATTCCATTCTAATTCATTCGTACGATCTATTCTATTTCATTCATACGATCCATTCTTACTCATTCGTATGATCCATTCTAATTCATTCGGACGAATGTATCCATTCTAATTTATTCGTATGATCCATTCTAATTCATTCGTACGATCCATTCTAATTCATTCGTACGATCCATTCTTACTCAATCGTATGATCCATTCTAATTCATTCGTACGATCCATCCTAATTCATTCGTACGATCCATTCTAATTCATTCGCACAATCTATTCTAATTCATTCATACGATCCATTCTAATTCATTCGTACGATCGTACGAATGAATTAGAATGGATCGTACGGAATGAATTAGAATGGATTGTATGAATGAATTAGAATGGTTACATTCGTGCGAATGAATTAGAATGGATCATACGAATGAGTAAGAATGGATCGTACGAATGAAATAGAATGGATTGTACGAATGAATTAGAATGGATCGTACAAATGAATTAGAATGGATCGTACGAATGAATTAGAATGGATCATACGAATGAGTAAGAATGGATCGTACAAATGAAATAGAATGGATTGTACGAATGAATTAGAATGGATCGTACGAATGAATTAGAATAGATCGTGTGAAAGAATTAGAATGCATTGTATGAATGAATTAGAATGGATCGTATGAATGAATTAGAATGGATCGTGCGAATGAATTCGAATGGATCGCATGATCCATTCGAATAGAATGGATCGTATGAATGAATTAGAATGGATCGGGTGAATGAATTAGAATGGATTGTAGGAATGAATTAGAATGGATCGTATGAATGAATTAGAATGGATCGTATGAATGAATTAGAATGGATCGTACAAATGAATTCATTCGTACGATCCATTCTAATTCATTCGTACGATCCATTCTAATTCATTCATACGATCCATTCTAATTCATTCGTACGATCCATTCTAATTCATTCGTACAATCTATTCTAATTCATTCGTATGAATGGATACATTCGTGTGAATGAATTAGAATGGATCGTACGAATGAGTAAGAATGGATCGTACGAATGAAATAGAATGGATTGCACGAATGAATTAGAATGGATCGTACGAATGAATTAGAATGGATCGTGTGAAAGAATTAGAATGAATTGTATGAATGAATTAGAATGGATCGTACGAAGGAATTAGAATGGATCGTACGAATGAATTAGAATGGATCGTACGAATGAATTAGAATGGATCGTACGAATTAATTAGAATGGATCGTACGAATGAATTAGAATGGATCGTGCGAATGAATTAGAATGGATCGTACGAATGAATTAGAATGGATCGTACCAATGAATTAGAATGGATCATACGAATGAATTAGAATGGATTGTACGAATGAATTAGAATGGATTGTGCGAATGAATTAGAATGGATCGTATGAATGAATAAGAATGGATCGTACGAATGAATTAGAATGGATCGTGCGAATGAATTAGCATGAATCGTACGAATGTATTAGAATGGATCGTACGAATGAATTAGAATGGATCGTACGAATGAATTAGAATGGATTTTACGAATTAATTAGAATGGATCGTACGAATGCACGATCCATGCTAATGCATTAGTTCGATCAATTCTAATTCATTAGCACGATCCATTCTAATTCATTCGTACGATCCATTCTAATTCATTCGCACGATACATTCTAATTCATTCGTACGATCCATTCTAATTAATTCGTACGATCCATTCTAATTCATTCGTACGATCCATTCTAATTCATTCGTACGATCCATTCTAATTCCTACGTACGATCCATTCTAATTCATTCAAACAATTCATTCTAATTCTTTCACACGATCCATTCTAATTCATTCGTACGATCCATTCTAATTCATTCGTGCAATCCATTCTATTTCATTCGTACGATCCATTCTTACTCATTCGTACGATCCATTCTAATTCATTCACACGAATGTATCCATTCATACGAATGAATTAGAATAGATTGTACGAATGAATTAGAATGGATCGTACGAATGAATTAGAATGGATCGTTTGAATGAATTAGAATGGATCGTACGAATGAATTAGAATGGATCGTGCGAATGAATTAGAATGGATCGTACGAATGAATTAGAATGGATCGTACGAATGAACTAGAATGGATACATTCGTGCGAATGAATTAGAATGGATCGTACAAATGAATTAGAATGGATCGTACGAATGAATTAGAATGGATCCTATGAATGAATTAGAATGGATCATACGAATGAATTAGAATGGATCATACGAATGAGTAAGAATGGATCCTACGAATGAAATAGAATGGATTGTATGAATAAATTAGAATGGATCGTACGAATGAATTAGAATGGATCGTGTGAAAGAATTAGAATGGATTGTATGAATGAATTAGAATGGATCATAAGAATGAATTAGAATGGATCGTACGAAGAAATTAGAATGGATCGTACGAATGAATTAGAATGGATATATTCGTACAAATGAATTAGAATGGATCGTATGAATGTATTAGAATGGATCATATGAGTGAATTAGAATGGATCGTACGAATGAATTAGAATGGATCTTATGAATGAATTAGAATGGATACATTCGTGTGAATGAGTTAGAATGGATCGTATGAATGAATTAGAATAGATTTTGTGAATGAATTAGAACTGATCGTACGAATGAATTAGAATGGATACATTCGTGCGAATAAATTAGAATGGATTGTATGAATGAATTAGAATGGATCCTATGAATGAATTAGAATGGATCGTACGTATGAATTAGAATGGATACATTCGTGCGAATGGATTAGAATTGATCTTACGAATGAATTAGAATTGATCGTGCGAATGAATTAGAATGGATCGTACAAATGAATTAGAATGGATATATTCGTGCGAATGAATTAGAATGGATACATTCGTGCGAAAGAATTAGAATAGATCGTATGAATGAATTAGAATGGATTGTATGAATGAATTAGAATGGATCGTATGAATGAATTAGAATGGATTGTATGAATGAATTTGAATGGATCGTACGAATGAATTAGAATGGATCGTATGAATGAATTAGAATGGATCGTACGAATGAATTAGTATGGATCAAATGAATGAATTAGAATGGTTACATTCATGCGAATGAATTAGAATGGATCATACGAATGGATTAGAATGGATCGTACGAATGGATTAGAATGGATACATTCGAGCGTACGATCCATTCTAATTCATTCGTCCGATCCATTCTAATTCATTCGCACGAATGTATCCATTCTAATTCATTCGTACGATCCATTCTAATTCATTCATACGATCCATTCTAATTCATTCGTAAGATCCATTCTAATTCATTCGTACGATCCATTCTAATTCATTCGCACGAATGTATCCATTCTAGTTCATTCGTACGATCCATTCTAATCCATTCTAATCCATTCTATTTCATTCGTACGATCCATTCTAATCCATTCGTACGATCCATTCTAATTCATTCGCATGAATGTAACCAATCTAATTCATTCATTTGATCCATTCTAATTCATTCGTACGATCCATTCTAATTCATTCGCAAGAATGTATCCATTCTAAACCATTCATACGATCCATACTAATTTATTCGTACGATCCATTCTAATTCATTCGTAAGATCCATTCTAATTCATTCGTACGATCCATTCTAATTCATTCGCACGAATGTATCCATTCTAGTTCATTCGTACGATCCATTCTAATTCATTCGCACGATCCATTCTAATTCATTCGCACGATCTATTCTAATTCATTCGTACGATCCATTATAATTCATTCGTACGAATAAATTAGAATGGATACATTCGTGCGAATGAATTAGAATGGATCGTACCAATGAGTAAGAATGGATCGTACGAACGAAATAGAATGGATTGTGCGAATGAATTAGAATGGATCGTACGAATGAATTAGAATGGATCGTGTAAAAGAATTAGAACGGATTGTATGAATGAATTAGAATAGATCGTATGAATGAATTAGAATGGATCGTATGAGTGAATTAGAATGGATACGAAGGAATTAGAATGGATCGTACGAAGGAATTAGAATGGATCATACGAATGAAATAGAATGGATCGTACGAAGGAATTAGAATGGATCGTACGAAGGAATTAGAATGGATCGTACGAATGAATTAGAATGGATATATTCGTGCAAATAAATTAGAATGGATCGTATGAATGAATTAGAATGGATCATTCGTATGATCCATTCTAACTCATTCGGTGGATCCATTCTAATTCATTCATACGATCCATTCTAATTCATTCCCACGATCCATTCTAATTTATTCGTACAATCCATTCTGATTCATTCGTACGATCTATTCTAATTCATTCGCACGAATGTAACCATTCTAATTCATTCATACGATCCATTCTAATTCATTCGTACGATCCATTCTAATTCACTCATACGATCCATTCTAATACATTCATACGATCTATTCTATTTCATTTGCACGAATATATACATTCTAATTCATTCGTACGATCCATTCTAATTCATTCGTACGATCCATTCTAATTCATTCGTAAGATCCATTCTAATTCATTCGTACGATCCATTCTAATTCATTCGTACGATTAATTCTAATTCCTTCGTACGAATGAATTTGAATGGATACATTTGTGCGAATGAATTAGAATGGATCATACGAATGAATTAGAATGGATCGTACGAATGAATTAGAATGGATCGTACGAAGGAATTAGAATGGATCGCACGAATGAATTAGAATGGATCGTACGAATAAATTAGAATGGATACATTCGTCCGAATGAATTAGAATGGATCATACGAATGAGTAAGAATGGATCGTACGAATGAAATAGAATAGATTGTACGAATGAATTAGAATGGATCCTACGAATGAATTAGAATGGATCGTGTGAAAGAATTAGAATGGATTGTATGAATGAATTAGAATGAATTCGTACGATCCATTTGAATTCATTCGCACGATCCATTCTAATTCATTCATATGATCCATTCTAATTCATTCATACAATCCATTCTAATTATTTCACACGATCCATTCTAATTCATTCGTCTAATCCATTCTAATTCATTCGTACAATCTATTCTAATACATTCGTACGATCCATTCTTACTCATTCGTATGATCCATTCTAATTCATTCGGACGAATGAATTAGAATGGATCGTATGAGTGAATTAGAATGGATCGTATGAGTGAATTAGAACGGATAGTACGAATGAAGTAGAATGGATCATATGAATGAATTAGAATGGATACATTCGTGCGAATGAATTAGAATGGATCGTATGAATGAATTAGAATAGATTGTGCGAATGAATTAGAATGGATCGTACGAATTAATTAGAATGGATACATTCGTGTGAATAAGTTAGAATGGATTGTATGAATGAATTAGAATGGATCGTACGAATGAATGAGAATGGATCGTAAGAATGAATTAGAATAGATTGCGCGAATGAATTAGAATGGATGGTACGAATGAATTAGAATGGATCGTACGAATGAATTAGAATGGATCGTACGAATGAATTAGAATGGATCGTACGAATGAATTAGAATGGATCGTACGAATGAATTAGAATGGATCATACGAATGAGTAAGAATGGATCATATGAATGAATTAGATTGGATCGTACGATCCATTCTAATTCATTAGCATGGATCGTGCTAATGAATTAGAATGGAATATACGAATGAATTAGAATGGATCATAGAATGGATCGTACGAATGAATTAGAATGAATTAGAATGGATCGTACGAATGAATTAGAATAGATCATAAAAATGAATTAGAATGGATCATGCAAATGAATTAGAATGGATACATTCGTGCGAATGAATTAGAATGGATCATGCGAATGAATTAGAATGGATCGTACGAATGAATTAGAATGGATATATTTGAACGAATAAATTAGAATGGATCATACGAATGAATTAGAATGGATCGTACGAATGAATTAGAATGGATAGTGTGAATGAATTAGAATCAATCGTACGAATGAATTAGAATGGATCGTACAAATGAATTAGAATGGATCATACGAATGAGTAAAAATGGATCGTACGAATGAATTAGAATGGATCGTACGAATAAATTAGAATGGATACATTCGTGCGAATGAATTAGAATGGATCGTGCGAATCCATTAGACTGGATCCTGCGAATGAATAAGAATGGATCATACAAATGAATTAGAATGGATCGTACGAATTAATTAGAATGGATACATTCGTGCGAATGAATTAGAATGGATTGTATGAATGAATTAGAATGGATCGTACGAATGAATTAGAATGGATCATACGAATTAATTAGAATGGAACATACGAATGAATTAGAATGGATCGTACGAATGAATTAGAATGGATCGTACGAATGAACTAGAATGGATCATACGAATGAACTAGAATGGATACATTCGTGCGAATAAATTAGAATGAATCGTACGAATGAATTAGAATGGATCGTACGAATGAATTAGAATGGATCTTACGAATGAATTAGAATGGATCGTACGAATGAATTAGAATGGATCATACGAATGAATTAGAATGGATACATTCGTGCGAATGAATTAGAATGGATCGGACGAATGAATTAGAATGGATCGTACGAATGAATTAGAATGGATCAAATGAATGAATTAGAATAGTTACATTCATGCGAATGAATTAGAATGGATCGTATGAATAGATTAGAATGGATCGTACGAATGGATTAGAATGGATACATTCGTGCGAATGAATTAGAATGGATTGTATGAATGAATTAGAATGGATCGTACGAATGAATTAGAATGGATCGTATGAGTGAATTAGAATGGATATGAACGAATTAGAATGGATCGTACGAAGGAATTATAATGGATCATACGAATGAAATAGAATGGATCGTACGAAGGAATTAGAATGGATCGTACGAAGGAATTAGAATGGATCGTACGAATGAATTAGATTGGATATATTCGTGCAAATGAATTAGAATGGATCGTATGAATGAATTAGAATGGATCGTATGAGTGAATTAGAACGGATAGTACGAATGAAGTAGAATGGATCGTATGAATGAATTAGAATGGATACATTCGTGCGAATGAATTAGAATGGATCGTACGAATGAATTAGAATGGATCCTATGAATGAATTAGAATGGATCGTGCGAATAAATTAGAATGGATCGTACGAATGAATTAGAATGGATCGTGCAAATGAATTAGAATTGATCGAACTATTGAATTAGAATGGATACATTCGTGCGAATGAATTAGAATGGATCGGACGAATGAATTAGAATGGATCGTACGAATGAGTAAGAATGGATCGTACGAATGAAATAGAATAGATCGTACGAATGAATTAGAATGGATCGTACGAAGGAATTAGAATGGATCGTACGAATTTATTAGAATGGATATATTCGTGCAAATGAATTAGAATGGATCGTATGAATGTATTAGAATGGATCGTATGAGTGAATTAGAATGGATCGTACGAATGAATTAGAATGGATCGTATGAATGAATTATAATGGATACATTCGTGTGAATGAATTAGAATGGATCGTATGAATGAATTAGAATAGATTTTGTAAACTAATTAGAACTGATCGTACGAATAAATTAGAATGGATACATTCGTGCGAATGAATTAGAATGGATTGTATTAATGAATTAGAATGGATCCTATGAATGAATTAGAATGGATCGTACGAATGAATTAGAATGGATACATTCGTGCGAATGAATTAGAATTGATCGTACGAATGAATTAGAATGGATCGTGCGAATGAATTAGAATAGATCGTACGAATGAATTAGAATGGATACATTCGTGCGAATGAATTAGAATGGATACATTCGTGCAAAAGAATTAGAATAGATCGTATGAATGAATTAGAATGGATCCTATGAATGAATTAGAATGGATCGTGCAAATGAATTAGAATGGATCGTACGAATGAATTAGAATGGATCGTGCTAATGAACTAGAATTGATCGAACGAATGAATTAGCATGGATCGTGCTAATGAATTAGAATGGAACGTACGAATAAATTAGAATGGATCGTGTGAAAGAATTAGAATGGATTGTATGAATGAATTAGAATGAATTCGTACGATCCATTCGAATTCATTCGCACGATCCATTCTAATTCATTCATACGATCCATTCTAATTCATTCATACAATCCATTCTAATTCTTTCACACGATCCATTCTAATTCATTCGTAGGATCCATTCTAATTCATTCGTACAATCTATTCTATTTCATTCGTACGATCCATTCTTACTCATTCGTATGATCCATTCTAATTCATTCGGACGAATGTATCCATTCTAATTTATTCGTACGATCCATTTTAATTCATTCGTACGGTCCATTCTAATTCATTCGTACGATCCATTCTTACTCATTTGTATGATCCATTCTAATTCATTCGTACGATCCATTCTAATTCATTCGTACGATCCATTCTAATTCATTCGCACAAAGTATTCTAATTCATTCGTACGATCCATTCTAATTCATTCGTACGATCGTACGAATGAATTAGAATGGATCGTATGGAATGAATTAGAATGGATTGTATGAATGAATTAGAATGGATACATTCATGCGAATGAATTAGAATGGTTCATACGAATGAGTAAGAATGGATCGTACGAATGAAATAGAATGGATTGTACGAATGAATTAGAATGGATCGTACAAATGAATTAGAATGGATCGTACGAATGAATTTGAATGGATCATACAAATGAGTAAGAATGGATCGTACAAATGAAATAGAATGGATCGTACGAATGAATTAGAATGGATCGTGTGAAAGAATTAGAATGCATTGTATGAATGAATTAGAATGGATCGTATGAATGAATTAGAATGGATCATGCGAATGAATTCGAATGGATCGTATGATCCATTCGAATCGAATGGATCGTATGAATGAATTAGAATGAATCGGGCGAATGAATTAGAATGGATTGTAGGAATGAATTAGAATGGATCGTATGAATGAATTAGAATGGATCGTATGAATGAATTAGAATGGATCGTACGAATGAATTAGAATGGATCGTACGAATGAATTAGAATGGATCATACGAATGAGTAAGAATGGATCGTACGAATGAAATAGAATGGATTGTACGAATGAATTAGAATGGATACATTCATGCGAATGAATTAGAATGGATCGGACGATTGAATTAGAATGGATCGTACGATTCATTCTAATTCATTCGTACGATCCATTCTTATTCATTCATACGATCCATTCTTATTCATTCGCACAATCCATTCTAATTTATTCGTACAATCCATTCTAATTCATTCGTATGATCCATTCTAACTCATTCGGTGGATCCATTCTAATGCATTCGTACGATCCATTCTAATTCATTCCCACGATCCATTCTAATTTATTCGTACGATCCATTCTAATTCATTCGTACGATCTATTCTAATTCATTCGCACGAATGTAACCATTCTAATTCATTCATACGATTCATTCTAATTCATTCATATGAGCTATTCTAATTCATTCGTACGATCCATTCTAATTCATTCGTACGATCCATTGTAATTCATTCATACAATCCATTTAGATTCATTCGCACAAATGTATCCATTCAAATTCATTCGTACGATCCAGTCTAATTCATTCGTACGATCCATTCTAATTCCTTCGTATGATCCATTCTAATTCATTCGTACGATCTATTCTACTTCATTCGTACGATCCATTCTAATTCATTCGTACGATCCATTCTAATTCATTCGTACGATCCATTCTAATTCAATCGTACAATCTATTCTAATTCATTCGTACAAATGGATACATTCGTGTGAATGAATTAGAATGGATCGTATGAATGAGTAAGAATGGATCGTACGAATGAAATAGAATCGATTGCATGAATGAATTAGAATGGATCGTACGAATGAATTAGAATGGATCGTGTGAAAGAATTAGAATGGATTGTATGAATGAATTAGAATGGATCGTACGAATGAATTAGAATGGATCGTACGAACGAATTAGCATGGATCGTACGAATGAATTAGAATGGATCGTACGAATGAATTAGAATAGATCGTACGAATGAATTAGAATGGATCGTACGAAGGAATTAGAATGGATCGTACGAATGAATTAGAATGGATATATTCGTGCAAATAAATTAGAATGGATCGTATGAATGTATTAGAATGGATCGTATGAGTGAATTAGAATGGATCGTACGAATGAATTAGAATAGATCGTATGAATGAATTAGAATGGATACATTCGTGTGAATGAATTAGAATGGATCGTATGAATGAATTAGAATAGATTTTGTGAATGAATTAGAACTGATCGTACGAATGAATTAGAATGGATACATTCGTGTGAATGAATTAGAATGGATTGTATGAATGAATTAGAATGGATCGTACGAATAAACTAGAATGGATACATTCGTGCGAATGAATTAGAATGGATCGTACGAATGAATTAGAATGGATCATACGAATGAATTAGAATGGATCTTACGAATGAATTAGAATGGATCATATGAATGAATTAGAATGGATCGTACGAATGAATTAGAATGGATACATTCGTGCGAATGAATTAGAATGGATCGGACGAATGAATTAGAATGGATCGTACGAATGAATCAGAATGGATCGTACGAATGAATTAGAATGGATCGTACGAATAAACTAGAATGGATACATTCGTCCGAATGAATTAGAATGGATCATACGAATGAGTAAGAATGGATCGTACGAATGAAATAGAATAGATTGTACGAATAAATTAGAATGGATCCTACGAATGAATTAGAATGGATCGTGTGAAAGAATTAGAATGGATTGTATGAATAAATTAGAATGGATCGTATGAATGAATTAGAATGGATCGTGCGAATGAATTCGAATGGATCGTACGAATTCTTTCTAATTCATTCATACAATCCATTCTAATTCTTTCACACGATCCATTCTAATTCATTCGTACGTTCCATTCTAATTCATTAGCACAATCCATGCTAATTCATTCGTTCGATCAATTCTAATTCATTAGCACGATCCATTCTAATTCATTCGTACGATCCATTCTAATTCATTCGCACGATCCATTCTAATTCATTCATAGGATCCATTCTAATTCATTCATAAAATCCATTCTAATTCATTCGCACGAATGTATCCATTCTAATTCATTCGTACGATCAGCTCTAATTCATTCACAAAATCTATTCTAATTCATTCATACGATCCATTCTAATTCATTCACACGAATGTATCCATTCTAATTCATTCATACGATCCACTCTAATTCATTCGTACGATCCATTCTAATTCACTCATACGATCCATTCTAATACATTCATACGATCCATTCTAATTCATTTGCACGAATATATCCATTCTAATTCATTCGTACGATCCATTCTAATTCTTTCGTACGATCCATTCTAATTCATTCGTACGATCTATTCTATTTCATTCGTATGATCCATTCTTACTCATTCGTACAATCCATTCTATTTCATTCGTCCGATCCATTCTAATTCATTTGCACGAATGTATCCATTCTAATTCATTCGTTCGATCAATTCTAATTCATTAGCACGATCCATTCTAATTCATTCGTACGATCCATTCTAATTCATTCGCACGATCCATTCTAATTCATTCATAGGATCCATTCTAATTCATTCATACGATCTATTCTAATTCTTTCGCACGTATGTATCCATTCTAATTCATTCGCACGAATGTATCCATTCTAATTCATTCGTACGATCCATTCTAATTCATTCGTACGATCCATTCTAATTCATTCGTACGATCCATTCTAATTCTTTGACACGATCCATTCTAATTCATTCATACAATCCATTCTAATTCTTTCACACGATCCATTCTAATTCATTCGTACGATCCATTCTAATTCATTCGCACAATCCATTCTATTTCATTCGTACGATCCATTCTTACTCATTCGTATGATCCATTCTAATTCATTCGCACGAATGTATCCATAATGGATCATATGAATGAGTAAGAATGGATCGTACGAATGAAATAGAATGGATTGTGCGAATGAATTAGAATGGATCGTACGATTGAATTAGAATGGATCATACGAATGAGTAAGAATGGATAGTATGAATGAATTAGAATGGATCGTATGAATGAATTAGAATGGATCATACGAATGAGTAAGTATGGATACATTCGTGCGAATGAATTAGAATCGATCGGACGAATGAATTAGAATGGATCATTCTAATTCATTCGTATGATCCATTCTAATTCATTCGTACGATCCATTCTTACTCATTCGTATCATCCATTCTAATTCATTCGTACGATCCATTCTAATTCATTCGTACGATCGATTCTAATTCATTCGCACTATCCATTCTAATTCATTCGTACAATCCATTCTAATTCATTCGTATGATCCAATCAATTTATTCGTTGAAATATATCCATTCTAATTCATTCGTACGATCCATTCTAATTCATTTTCACGATCCATTCTAATTCATTCCTATGATCTATTCTAATTCATTCGTATGATCCATTCTAATTCATTCTAATTCATTCGTACGATCCATTCTAATTCCTTCGTACGATCTATTCTAATTCATTCGTACGATTTATTCTAATTCATTTGTACGATCCATTTTTATTCATTTGTACGATCCATTCTAATTCCTTCGTACGATCCATTCTAATTCATTCGTACGATCCATTCTAATTCATTCGTACAATCTATTCTAATTCATTCGTACGAATGGATACATTCGTGTGAATGAATTAGAATGGATCGTACGAATGAGTAAGAATGGATCGTACGAATGAAATAGAATGGATTGCACGAATGAATTAGAATGGATCGTACGAATGAATTAGAATGGATCGTACGAAGGAATTAGAATGGATCGTACGAATGAATTAGAATGGATCGTACGAATGAATTTGAATAGATCTTACGAATGAATTAGAATGGATCGTATGAAGGAATTAGAATGGATCGTACGAATGAATTAGAATGGATCGTGCTAATGAATTAGAATTGATCGAACGAATGAATTAGCATGGATCGTGCTAATGAATTAGAATGGAACGTACGAATGAATTAGAATGGATCGTCTGAAAGAATTAGAATGGATTGTATGAATGAATTAGAATGAATTCGTACGATCCATTCGAATTCATTCGCACGATCCATTCTAATTCATTCATACGATCCATTATAATTCATTCATACAATCCATTCTAATTCTTTCACACGATCCATTCTAATTTATTCGCATGATCCATTCTAGTTTATTCGTACGATCCATTCTAATTCATTCGTACGATCTATTCTAATTCATTCGTACGATCCATTCTAATTTCATTCGTACGATCCATTCTAATTCATTTGCTCGAATGTATCCATTCTAATCCATTCGTACGATCCATTCTATTCCATTCATACGATCCATTCTAATTCATTCGCATGAATGTAACCATTCTAATTCATTCATTTGATCCATTCTAATTCATTCGTCCGATCCATTCTAATTCATTCGCACGAATGTATTCATTCTAATTCATTCGTACGATCCATTCTAATTCATTCGTACGATCCATTTTAATTCATTCGTAAGATCCATTCTAATTCATTCGTACGATCCATTCTAATTCATTCGTACGATCCATTCTAATTCTTTCGCACGAATGTATCCATTCTAGTTCATTCGTACGATCCATTCTAATTCATTCGTACGATCCATTCTAATTCATTCGCACGATCCATTCTAATTCATTCGTACGATCAATTCTAATTCATTCGCACGAATGTATCCATTCTAATTCATTCGTACGATCCTGAATTAGAATGGATCATGCGAATGAAATAGAATGGATACCTTTGTGCATATGAATTAGAATGGATCGTACGAATGAATTAGAATGGATCATATTAATGAATTAGAATGGATCGTACAAATGAATTAGAATGGATCGTACGAATGAATTAGAATGGATCTTATGAATGGATTAGAATGGATACATTCGTGCGAATGAATTAGAATGGATCGTACGAATGAATTAGAATGGATCAAATAAATGAATTAGAATGGTTACATTCATGCGAATGAATTAGAATGGATCGTACGAATGGATTAGAATGGATCATACGAATGGATTGGAATGGATACATTTGAGCGAATGAATTAGAATGGATCGTACGAATGAAATTAGAATGAATCGTACGAATGAATTAGAGTAGATCGTACGAATGAATTAGAATAGATCGTACGAATGAATTAGAATGGATCGTGTGAAAGACTTAGAATGGATCGTACGAATGAATTAGAATGGATCGTGCGAATGAATTAGAATGGATCGTACGAATGAATTTGAATGGATCGTGCTAATGAATTAGAATTGATCGAACAAATGAATTAGCATGGATCGTGCATTCGTACGATCCATTCTAATTCATTCGTAAGATCCATTCTAATTCATTCGTACGATCCATTCTAATTCATTCGTACGATCCTTTCTTATTCATTCGCACGAATGTATCCATTCTAGTTCATTCGTACGATCCATTCTAATTCATTCGTACGATCCATTCTAATTCATTCATACGATCTATTCTAATTCATTCATACAATCCATTCTAATTCTTTCACACGATCCATTCTAATTCATTCGTACGATCCATTCTAATTCATTCACACAATCCATTCTATTTCATTCGTACGATCCATTCTTACTCATTCGTATGATCTATTCTAATTCATTCGCACGAATGTATCCATAATGGATCATACGAATGAGTAAGAATGGATCGTACGAAGGAAATAAAATGGATTGTGCGAATGAATTAGAATAGACCGTACGAATGAATTAGAATGGATACATTCGTGCGAATGAATTTGAATGGATCGGACGAATGAATTAGAATGGATCATACGAATGAATTAGAATGGATCGTACGAATGAATTAGAATGGATCGTACGAATAAATTAGAATGGATACATTCGTCCGAATGAATTAGAATGGATCATATGAATGAGTAAGAATGGATCGTACGAATGAAATAGAATAGATTGTACGAATGAATTAGAATGGATCGTGCGAATGAATTAGAATGGATCGTACGAATGAATTAGAATGGATCGTATGAATGAATTAGAATGGATCGTGCGAATAAATTAGAATGGATCATATTAATGAATTAGAATGGATCATATTAATGAATTAGAATGGATCGTACGAATGAATTAGAATGGATACATTCGTGCGAATGAATTAGAATGGATCGTGCGAATCCATTAGACTGGATCGTGCGAATGAATAAGAATGGATCATACGAATGAATTAGAATGGATCGTACGAATTAATTAGAATGGATACATTCGTGCGAATGAATTATAATGGATTGTATGAATGAATTAGAATGGATCGTACGAATGAATTAGAATGGATCATAAGAATTAATTATAATGGATCATACGAATGAATTAGAATAGATCGTACGAATGAATTAGAATGGATCGTACGAATGAACTAGGATGGATCTTACGAATGAACTAGAATGGATACATTCGTGCGAATGAACTAGAATGGATCGTACGAATGAATTAGAATGGATCGTACGATTCATTCTAATTCATTCGTACGATCCATTCTAATACATTCGTACGATTCATGCTAGTTCATTCACACGATCCATTCTAACTCATTCGGTGGATCCATTCTAATTCATTCGTACGATCCATTCTAATTCATTCCCACGATCCATTCTAATTTATTCGTACGATCCATTCTTATTCATTCGTACGATCTATTCTAATTCATTCGCACGAACGTAACAATTCTAATTCATTCATACGATTCATTCTAATTCATTCGTATGAGCTATTCTAATTCATTCGTACTATCCATTCTAATTCATTCGTACGATCCATTGTAATTCATTCATACAATCCATTTAGATTCATTCGCACAAATGTATCCATTTAAATTCATTCGTACGATCCAGTCTAATTCATTCGTACGATCCATTCTAATTCATTCGCACGAATATATCCATTCTAATTCTTTCGTACGATGCATTCTAATTCATTCGTACGATCCATTCTAATTCATTCGTACGATCCATTCTAATTCATTCGCACGAATGTATCCATTCTAATTCATTCGTACAATCCATTCTATTTCATTCGTACGATCCATTCTTACTCATTCGTATGATCCATTCTAATTCATTCGTACGATCCATTCTAATTCATTCGTACGATCCATTCTAATTCATTCGCACGATCCATTCTAATTCATTCATACGATCCATTCTAATTCATTCATACGATCTATTCTAATTCATTCCTACAATCCATTCTAATTCATTCGCCCGATCCATTCTAATTCATTCATACGATCCATTCTATTCGAATGGATCATGCGATCCATTCGAATTCATTCGCACGATCCATTCTAATTCATTCATACGATCCATTCTAATTCATTCATACAATGCATTCTAATTCTTTCACACGATCCATTCTAATTCATTCGTACGATCCATTCTAATTCATTCGTACAATCCATTCTATTTCATTTGTACGATCCATTCTTACTCATTCGTATGATCCATTCTAATTCATTCGTACGATCCATTCTAATTCATTTGTACGATCCATTCTAATTCATTCGTACAATCCATTCTATTTCATTCGTACGATCCATTCTTACTCATTCGTATGATCCATTCTAATTCATTCGCACGAATGTATCCATTCTAATTCATTCATACAATCCATTCTAATTCATTCCGTACGATCCATTCTAATTCATTCGTACGATCGTACGAATGAATTAGAATGGATCGTACGAATGAATTAGAAGAAATTGTGTGAATGAATTAGAATGGATCGTACGAATGAATTAGAATGGATCGTACGAATGAATAAGAATGGATCATACGAATGAGTAAGAATGGATCGTGCGAATGAATTAGAATGGATCGTATGAATGAATTAGAATGGATCGTACGAATAAATTAGAATGGATACATTCGTCCGAATGAATTAGAATGGATCATACGAATGAGTAAGAATGGGTCGTACGAATGAAATAGAATAGATTGTACGAATGAATTAGAATGGATCCTACGAATGAATTAGAATGGATCGTGTGAAAGAATTAGAATGGATTGTATGAATGAATTAGAATGGATCGTATGAATGAATTAGAATGGATCGTGCGAATGAATTCGAATGGATCGTACGAATTCATTCTAATTCATTCATACAATCCATTCTAATTCTTTCACACGATCCATTCTAATTCATTCGTACGTTCCATTCTAATTCATTAGCACGATCCATGCTAATTCATTCGTTCGATCAATTCTAATTCATTAGCACGATCCATTCTAATTCATTCGTACGATCCATTCTAATTCATTCGCACGAACCATTCTAATTCATTCATAGGATCCATTCTAATTCATACGATCTATTCTAATTCTTTCGCACGAATGTATCCATTCCAATTCATTCGCACGAATGTATCCATTCTAATTCATTCGTACGATCCGTTCTAATTCATTCGTACGATCCATTCGAATTCATTCGCACGATCCATTCTAATTCATTCATATGATCCATTCTAATTCATTCATACAATCCATTCTAATTCTTTCACACGATCCATTCTAATTCATTCGTACGATCCATTCTAATTCATTCGTACAATCCATTCTATTTCATTCATACGATCCATTCTTACTCATTCCTATGATCCATTCTAATTCATTCGTATGATCCATTCTAATTCATTCGTACGATCCATTCTTACTCATTCGTACGATCCATTCTAATTCATTCACACGAATGTATCCATTCGTACGAATGAATTAGAATAGATTGTACGAATGAATTAGAATGGATCGTACGAATGAATTAGAATGGATCGTACGAAGGAATTAGAATGGATCGTACGAATGAATTAGAATGGATCGTACGAATTAATTAGAATAGATCGTACGAATGAATTAGAATGGATCGTACGAAAGAATTAGAATGGATCATACGAATAAATTAGAATGGATATATTCGTGCAAATGAATTAGAATGGATCATATGAATGTATTAGAATTGATCGTATGAGTGAATTAGAATGGATCGTACGAATGAATTAGAATGGATTGTATGAATGAAATAGAATGGATCGTACGAATGAATTAGAATGGATCGTACGAATGAATTAGAATGGATCGCACGAATGAATTAGAATGGATCGTACGAATAAATTAGAATGGATACATTCGTCCGAATGAATTAGAATGGATCATACGAATGAGTAAGAATGGATCGTACGAATGAAATAGAATAGATTGTACGAATGAATTAGAATGGATCGTGCGAATGAATTAGAATGGATCGTACGAATGAATTAGAATGGATCGTACGAATGAATTAGAATGGATCGTGCGAATGAATTCGAATGGATCGTACGAATGAATTAGAATGGATACCTTTGTGCAAATGAATTAGAATGGATCGTATGAATGAATTAGAATGGATCGTATGAGTGAATTAGAACGGATTTTACGAATGAAGTAGAATGGATCGTATGAATGAATTAGAATGGATACATTCGTGCGAATGAATTAGAATGGATCGTATGAATGAATTAGAATAGATTGTGCGAATGAATTAGAATGGTTCGTACGAATGAATTAGAATGGATACATTCATGCGAATAAATTAGAATGGATCGTACGAATGAATTAGAATGTATCGTACGAATTGATTAGAATGGATCCTACGAATGGATTAGAATGGATACCTTTGTGCATATGAATTAGAATGTATCGTATGAATGAATTACAATGGATCGTAGAATGGATCGTACGAACGAATTAGAATGAATTAGAATGGATCATACGAATGAATTAGAATAGATCATAGGAATGAATTAGAATGGATCATGCAAATGAATTAGAATGGATACATTCGTGCGAATGAATTAGAATGGATCGGACGAATGAATTAGAATGGATCGTACGAATGAAATAGAATAGATCGTACGAATGAATTAGACTGGATCGTACGAAGGAATTAGAATGGATCGTACGAATGAATTAGAATGTATATATTCGTGCAAATGAATTAGAATGGATCATATGAATGTATTAGAATGGATCGTATGAGTGAATTAGAATGGATCGTACGAATGAATTAGAATGGATCGTATGAATGAATTAGAATGGATACATTCGTGTGAATGAATTAGAATGGATCGTATGAATTAATTAGAATAGATTTTTTGAATGAATTAGAACTGATCGTACGAATGAATTAGAATGGAAACATTCGTGCGAATGAATTAGAATGAATTAGAATGGATCGGACAAATGAATTAGAATGGATCATACGAATGAATTAGAATGGATCAAATGAATGAATTAGAATGGTGACATTCATGCGAATGAATTAGAATGGATCGTACGAATGGATTAGAATGGATCGTACGAATGGATTAGAATGGATACATTCGTGCAAATGAATTAGAATGGATCATACGAATAAGTAAGAATGGATCGTACGAATGAAATAGAATGGATTGTACGAATGAATTAGAATGGATCGTGCGAATGAATTTGAATGGATCGTACGAATGAATTAGAATGGATCGTGCTAATGAATTAGAATTGATCGTACGAATGAAATAGAATGGATTGTACGAATGATTTAGAATGGATTGTACGAATGAAATAGAATGGATTGTACGAATGAATTAGAATGGATTCATACGAATGATTTAGATTGGATACATTCGTGCGATCCATTCTAATTCATTCATACGATCTATTCTAATTCATTCATACAATCCATTCTAATTCTTTCACACGATCCATTCTAATTCATTCGTACGATCCATTCTAATTCATTCGCACAATCCATTCTATTTCATTCGTACGATCCATTCTTACTCATGGGTACGATCCATTCTAATTCATTCGCACGAATGTATCCATTCTAATTCATTCGTACGAATCCATTCTAATTCATTCATAGGATCCATTCTAATTCATTCATACAATCCATTCTAATTCATTCGCACGAATGTATCTATTCTAATTCATTCGTACGGTCAGTTCTAATTCATTCACAAAATCTATTCTAATTCATTCATACGATCCATTCTAATTCATTCACACGAATGTATCCATTCTAATTCATTCATACGATCCATTCTAATTCATTCGTACGATCCATTCTAATACATTCATACGATCCATTCTAATACATTCATACATTCATACGATCCATTCTAATTCATTCATACATTCTAATTCATTCATACGATCCATTCTAATTCATTCATACGATCCATTCTAATACATTCATACGATCCATTCTAATACATTCATACGATCCATTCTAATACATTCATACATTCTAATACATTCATACGATCCATTCTAATTCATTCATACGATCCATTCTAATACATTCATACGATCCATTCTAATTCATTCATACATTCTAATTCATTCATACGATACATTCTAATTCATTCATACGATCCATTCTAATTCATTCGTACGATCCATTCTAATACATTCATACGATCCATTCTAATACATTCATACATTCATACGATCCATTCTAATTCATTCATACATTCTAATTCATTCATACGATCCATTCTAATTCATTCATACGATCCATTCTAATTCATTCATACGATCCATTCTAATACATTCATACGATCCATTCTAATTCATTCATACGATCCATTCTAATACATTCATACATTCATACGATCCATTCTAATACATTCATACGATCCATTCTAATTCATTTGCTCGAATATATCCATTCTAATTCATTCGTACGATCCATTCTAATTCCTTCGTATGATCCATTCTAATTCATTCGTACGATCTATTCTAATTCATTCGTACGATCCATTTTAATTCATTCGTACGATCCATTCTAATTCATTCGTAAGATCCATTCTAATTCATTCGTACGATCCATTCTAATTCATTCGTACGATTCATTCTAATCCATTCGTACGATCCATTCTAATTCATTCGCATGAATCTAACCATTCTAATGAATTCATATGATCCATTCTAATTCATTCGTACGATCCATTCTAATTCATTCGTACGATCCATTCTAATTCATTCGCACGAATGTATCCATTCTAGTTCATTCGTACGATCCATTCTAATCCATTCTATTTCATTCGTACGATCCATTCTTACTCATTCGTACATTCCATTCTAATTCATTCGCACAAATGTATCCATTCTAATTCATTCGTACGATCCATTCTAATTCATTCGTACAATCTATTCTAATTCATTCGTACGATCAATTCTAATTCATTCGCACGATCCATTCTAATTCATTCATACGATCCATTGTAATTCATTCATACAATCCATTCTAATTCTTTCACACGATCCATTCTAATTCATTCGTACGATCTATTCTAATTTATTCGTACAATCCATTCTATTTCATTCGTACGATCCATTCTTACTCATTCGTACGATCCATTCTAATTCATTCGCACGAATGTATCCATTCTAATTCATTCGTACATATGATCCATTCTAATTCATTCGCACGAATGTATACATTCTAATTCATTTGTATAATCCATTCTATTTCATTCGTACGATCCATTCTTACTCATTCGTATGATCCATTCTAATTCATTCGCACGAATGTATCCATTCTAATTCATTCGTACGATCCATTCTAATTCTTTCGCACAATCCATTCTATTTCATTCGTACGATCCATTCTTACTCATTCGTACGATCCATTCTAATTCCTTCGTACGATCCATTCTATTTCATTCGTATGATCCATTCTAATTCCTTTGTACGATCCATTCTAATTCCTTTGTATCCATTCTAATTCACTAAAACGATCCATTCTAATTCATTCGTACGATCCATTCTAATTCACTCGTACGATCCATTCTAATTCATTCGTACGATCCATTCTAATTCATTCGTAAGATCCATTCTAATTCATTCGTACGATCCATTCTAATTCATTCGTACGATCCATTCTAATTCATTCGCACGAATGTATCCATTCTAGTTCATTCGTACGATCCATTGTAATTCATTCTTACGATCCATTCTAATTCATTCGCACAATGGATACATTTGTGCGAATGAATTAGAATAGATCGTATGAATGAATTAGAATGGATCCTATGAATGAATTAGAATGGATCGTGCGAATGAATTAGAATGGATCGTACGAATGAATTAGAATGGATCGTGCCAATGAATTAGAATTGATCGAACGAATGAATTAGCATGGATCGTGCTAATGAATTAGAATGGAACGTACGAATGAATTAGAATGGATCGTGTGAAAGAATTACAATGGATTGTATGAATGAATTAGAATGAATTCGTATGAATGAATGGATCGTGTGAAAGAATTAGAATGGATCGTGTGAAAGAATTAGAATGGATTGTATGAAAGAATTAGAATAGATCGTATGAATGAATTAGAATGGATCGTACGAATGAACTAGAATGGATACCTTTGTGCATATGAATTAGAATGGATCGTACGAATAAATTAGAATGGATCGTACGAATGAATTAGAATGGATCGTACGAATAAATTAAAATGGATACATTCGTCCGAATGAATTAGAATGGATCATACGAATGAGTAAGAATGGATCGTACGAATGAAATAGAATAGATTGTACGAATGAATTAGAATGGATCCTACGAATGAATTAGAATGGATCGTGTGAAAGAATTAAAATGGATTGTATGAATGAATTAGAATGGATCGTATGAAAGAATTAGAATGGATCGTGCGAATGAATTCGAATGGATCGTACGAATTCATTCTAATTCATTCATACAATCCATTCTAATTCTTTCACACGATCCATTCTAATTCATTCGTACGTTCCATTCTAATTCATTAGCACAATCCATGCTAATTCATTCGTTCGATCAATTCTAATTCATTAGCACGATCCATTCTAATTCATTCGTACGATCCATTCTAATTCATTCGCACGATCCATTCTAATTCATTCATAGGATCCATTCTAATTCATTCATACGATCTATTCTAATTCTTTTGCACGAATGTATCCCTTCTAATTAATTCGCACGAATGTATCCATTCTAATTCATTCGTACGATCTACTCTAATTCATTCGTACGATCCATTCTAATTCATTCATACGATCTATTCTAATTCATTCATACAATCCATTCTAATTCTTTCACACGATCCATTCTAATTCATTCGTACGATCCATTCTAATTCCTTCGCACAATCCATTCTATTTCATTCGTACGATCCATTCTTACTCATTCGTATGATCCATTCTAATTCATTCGCACGAATGTATCCATAATGGATCATACGAATGAGTAAGAATGGATCGTACGAATGAAATAGAATGGATTGTGCGAATGAATTAGAATGGATCGTACGAATGAACTAGAATGGATACATTCGTGCGAATGAATTAGAATGGATCGTACGAATGAATTAGAATGGATCGTACGAATGCATTAGAACGAATGAATTAGAATAGATACATTCGTGCGAATGAATTAGAATGGATCGGACGAATGAATTAGAATGGATCGTACGAATGAGTAAGAATGGATCGTACGAATGAAATAGAATAGATCATACGAATGAATTAGAATGGATCGTACGAAGTAATTAGAATGGATCGTACGAATGAATTAGAATGGATATATTCGTGCAAATGAATTAGAATGGATCGTATGAATGTATTAGAATGGATCGTATGAGTGAATTAGAATGGATCGTACGAATGAATTAGAATGGATCGTATGAATGAATTAGAATGGATACATTTGTGTGAATGAATTAGAATGGATCGTATGAATGAATTAGAATAGATTTTGTGAATGAATTAGAACTGATCGTACGAATGAATTAGAATTGATACATTCGTGCGAATGAATTAGAATAGATTGTATGAATGAATTAGAATGGATCCTATGAATGAATTAGAATGGATCGTGCGAATGAATTAGAATGGATCGTACGAATGAATTAGAATGGATCGTGCTAATGAATTAGAATTGATCGAACGAATGAATTAGCATGGATCGTGCTAATGAATTATAATGGAACGTACGAATGTATTAGAATGGATCGTGTGAAAGAATTAGAATGGATTGTATGAATGAATTAGAATGAATTCGTACGATCCATTCGAATTCATTCGCACAATCCATTCTAATTCATTCATTCGATCCATTCTAATTCATTCATGCAATCCATTCTAATTCTTTCACACGATCCATTCTAATTCATTCGTAGGATCCATTCTAATTCATTCGTACAATCTATTCTATTTCATTCGTACGATCCATTCTTACTCATTCGTATGATCCATTCTAATTCATTCGGACGAATGTATCCATTCTAATTTATTCGTACGATCCATTTTAATTCATTCATACGATCCATTCTAATTCATTCGTACGATCCATTCTAATTCATTCGTCCGATCCATTCTAATTCATTCGCACGAATGTATCCATTCTAATTCATTCGTACGATCCATTCTAATTCTTTCGTACGATCCATTCTAATTCATTCGTAAGATCCATTCTAATTCATTCGTACGATCCATTCTAATTCATTTGTACGATGCATTCTAATTCATTCGCACGAATGTATCTATTCTAGTTCATTCGTACAATCCATTCTAATTCATTCGTACGATCCATTCTAATTCATTCGCACAATGGATACATTCGTACGAAAGAATTAGAATAGATCGTATGAATGAATTAGAATGGATCCTATGAATGAATTAGAATGGATCGTGCGAATGAATTAGAATGGATCGTACGAATGAATTAGAATGGATCGTGCTAATGAATTAGAATTGATCGAACGAATGAATTAGCATGGATCGTGCTAATGAATTAGAATGGAACGTACGAATGAATTAGAATGGATCGTGTGAAAGAATTAGAATGGATTGTATGAATGAATTAGAATGAATTCGTACGATCCATTCGAATTCATTCGTACGATCCATTCTATTTCATTCATACGATCCATTCTAATTCATTCATACAATCCATTCTAATTCTTTCACACGATCCATTCTAATTCATTCGTAGGATCCATTCTAATTCATTCGCACGATCCATTCGAATTCATTCGTAGGATCCATTCTAATTGATTCGTAGGATCCATTCTAATTCTTTCACACGATCCATTCGAATTCATTCGCACGATCCATTCTATTTCATTCATATGATCCATTCTAATTCATTCATACAATCCATTCTAATTCTTTCACACGATCCATTCTAATTCATTCGTACGATCCATTCTAATTCTTTCACACGATCCATTCTAATTCATTCGTACGATCCATTCTAATTCATTCGTATGATCCATTCTAATTAATTTGTATGATCTATTCTAATTCATTCGTACGATCCATTCTAATTCATTCATACAATCCATTCTAATTCATTCGTACGAATGTATCCATTCTAATTAATTCGTACGATCCATTCTAATTCATTCGTATGATCTATTCTTATTCATTCGCACGATCCAGTCTAATTGATTCGCAATAAAATAGAATGGATTGTGCGAATGAATTAGAATGGATCATACGAATTAATTAGAATGGATCATACGAATGAATTAGAATGGATCGTACGAATGAATTAGAATGGATCGTACGAATGAACTAGAATGGATCGTACGAATGAACTAGAATGGATACATTCGTGCGAATGAATTAGAATGGATCGTACGAATGAATTAGAATGGATCGTACGAATGAATTAGAATGGATCTTACGAATGAATTAGAATGGATCGTACGAATGAATTAGAATGGATCGTACGAATGAATTAGAATGGATACATTCGTGCGAATGAATTAGAATGGATCGTGCGAATGAATTAGAATGGATCGTACGAATGAATTAGAATGGATATATTTGAACGAATAAATTAGAATGGATCATACGAATGAATTAGAATGGATCGTACGAATGAATTAGAATGGATAGTGCGAATGAATTAGAATCGATCGTACGAATGAATTAGAATGGATCGTATGAATGAATTAGAATGGATCATACGAATGAGTAAGAATGGATCGTACGAATGAATTAGAATGGATCGTACGAATTAATTAGAATGGATCATACGAATAAATTAGAATGGATACATTCATCCGAATGAAATAGAATGGATCATACGAATGAGTAAGAATGGATCGTACGAATGAAATAGAATGGATCCTATGAATGAATTAGAATGGATCCTACGAATGAATTAGAATGGATCGTGTGAAAGAATTAGAATGGATTGTATGAATGAATTAGAATGGATCGTATGAATGAATTAGAATGGATCGTGCGAATGAATTCGAATGGATCGTACGAATTCATTCTAATTCATTCATACAATCCATTCTAATTCTTTCACACGATCCATTCTAATTCATTCGTACGTTCAATTCTAATTCATTAGCATGATCCATGCTAATTCATTCGTTCGATCAATTCTAATTCATTAGCACGATCCATTCTAATTCATTCGTACGATCCATTCTAATTCATTCACACGATCCATTCTAGTTCATTCATAGGATCCATTCTAATTCATTCATACGATCTATTCTAATTCTTTCGCACGAATGTATCCATTGTGCGAATGAATTAGAATGGATCGTACGAAAGAATTAGAATGGATCGTACGAATGAACTAGAATGGATACATTCGTGCGAATGAATTAGAATGGATCGTACGAATGAATTAGAATGGATCGTACGAATGAATTAGAATGGATCTTACGAATGAATTAGAATGGATCGTACGAATGTATTAGAATGGATCGTACGAATGAATTAGAATGGATAAATTCGTGCGAATGAATTAGAATGGATCGAACGAATGAATTAGAATGGATCGTAGGAATGAATTAGAATGGATCGTACGAATGAATTAGAATAGATCGTACGAATAAATTAGAATGGATACATTCGTCCGAATGAATTAGAATGGATCATAAGAATGAGTAAGAATGGATCGTACGAATGAAATAGAATAGATTGTACTAATGAATTAGAATGGATCCTACGAATGAATTAGAATGGATCGTGTGAAAGAATTAGAATGGATTGTATGAATGAATTAGAATGGATCGTATGAATGAATTAGAATGGATCGTGCGAATGAATTCGAATGGATCGTATGAATTTATTCTAATTCATTCATACAATCCATTCTAATTCTTTCACACGATCCATTCTAATTCATTCGTACGTTCCATTCTAATTCATTAGCATGATCCATGCTAATTCATTCGTTCGATCAATTCTAATTCATTAGCACGATCCATTCTAATTCATTCGTACGATCCATTCTAATTCATTCGCACGATCCATTCTAATTCATTCATAGGATCCATTCTAATTCATTCATACAATCCATTCTAATTCATTCGCACGAATGTATCCATTCTAATTCATTCGTACGATCAGTTCTAATTCATTCACAAAATCTATTCTAATTCATTCATACGATCCATTCTAATTCATTCACACGAATGTATCCATTCTAATTCATTCATACGATCCATTCTAATTCATTCGTACGATCCATTCTAATTCAATCATATGATCCATTCTAATACATTCATATGATCCATTCTAATTCATTTGCACAAATATATCCATTCTAATTCATTCGTACGATCCATTCTAATTCCTTCGTACGATCCATTCTAATGCATTCGTACGATCTATTCTATTTCATTCGTACGATCCATTCTTACTCATTCGTACGATCCATTCTAATTCATTCGTCCGATCCATTCTAATTCATTCGGACGAATGTATCCATTCTAATTCTTTCATTCGATCAATTCTAATTCATTAGCACGATCCATTCTAATTCATTCGTACGATCCATTCTAATTCATTCGTATGATCCATTCTAATTAATTCGTATGATCCATTCCAATTTATTCGTACGATCCATTCTAATTCATTCATACAATCCATTCTATTTCATTCGTACGATCCATTCTAATTCACTCATACGATCTATTCTGATACATTCATACGATCCATTCTAATTCATTTGCACGAATATATCCATTCTAATTCATTCGTACGATCCATTCTAATTCCTTCGTACGATCCATTCTAATTTATTCGTACGATCCATTCTAATTCATTCGTACGATCCATTCTAATTCATTCGTACGATCCATTCTAATTCCTTCGTACAATCCATTCTAATTCATTCGTACGATCCATTCTAATTCATTCGTACAATTTATTCTAATTCATTCGTACGAATGGATACATTCGTGTGAATGAATTAGAATGGATCGTACGAATGAGTAAGAATGGATTGTACGAATGAAATAAAATGGATTGCACGAATGAATTAGAATGGATCGTACGAATGAATTAGAATGGATCGTACGAAGGAATTAGAATGGATCGTACGAATGAATTAGAATGGATCGTACGAATGAATTAGAATAGATCGTACGAATGAATTCGAATGGATCGTACGAAGGAATTAGAATGGATCATACGAATGAATTAGAATGGATCGTGCTAATGAATTAGAATTGATCAAATGAATGAATTAGCATGGATCGTGCTAATGAATTAGAATGGAACGTACAAGTGAATTAGAATGGATCGTGTGAAAGAATTAGAATGGATTGTATGAATGAATTAGAATGAATTCGTACGATCCATTCGAATTCATTCGCACGATCCATTCTAATTCATTCATACGATCCATTCTAATTCATTCATACAATCCATTCTAATTCTTTCACACGATCCATTCTAATTCATTCGTAGGATCCATTCTAATTCATTCGTACAATCTATTCTATTTCATTCGTACGATCCATTCTTACTCATTCGTATGATCCATTCTAATTTATTCGGACGAATGTATCCATTCTAATTTATTCGTACGATCCATTCTAATTTGATAGAATGCCTTTTGCTATGTCGTTGTTTTTAGCTATTTATCAAAAATTCTCAATACCTGCATATATAACTCAGAGAGCTTTAAAAGTAAAGGGCAAGTAAGGATCGAACCATACGTAAGTTGATGCCTAAAGAAGATATCACAAATAAAGCTAGATTGAATTGAATGAAGTTTAGATTTTTTTATTATTTTTGAAAATGATTTATTTTAGAAAGTAGATACAGAAAACTAATAATTCAAATTGAAATAAAACAGAAGAAATATCCCGCCTAAGAGAGGGATTTGTAAACCATAGTAAAGAGTCACTTCTCTTACAATGTTACTCTCGTTTATCCACACTTGAGAACGGAAGTTTTACCGTCTCAAGCGGAAGATTTAGAGTTAAAGCCCACTTTATCTACTTTTATTATATAATATTCTCACAATATTATGAATAGAATTCTTCTTATAGTGAAGAAGTAAAACTTATTCAATTGTGAGAATTTATATAATAAAAATTAGAAAAGAATAAATTTAATCGTTTGCCTACTTAACCAATGATTAACTATTAGAGTGTGAAGTATCACCCGAATCCCAATTGAATGGAAACACGGGAGAGCTAGCTCTCCATAATTAAAATCAATTAATTGAGAGGCGTTAACATTTAGCGCAATAGAGAGCAATTTACAAGAGAAATTAACTATTTATCATGGTATCGGATCCCTCTACCTAGCGGGAGGGAATTTTGTCGGGCATGATGCAAGAACGGAAAAAATCATTAAAGTAAAACATTGCGAAGAAAATAAAGTCCATAATAAAAAGATGACAAAACAACTTCTATTGAATTAAAAAAAATACGATTACACCCAACTACTGCAGAACATTCATTCAAAAATTACAGCACTACGCACACACACTCCGCACTCTTTCTACAGGATTCTGGTGAAAAATCTCTTGGAAAAAGTGCATGCCCCTCCCTGGCGGGAGGGGTGGGTCGGTCCTCCTTCCCGTCCATCTGTCTTCAAGCCCAAGTCGCTCCATTTATAGTGTCTTCCAGCTTGCACCCCAAAGCATAGAATTTGGTAAAAATGTCATGGGTTGGTATGAACTAAAGGGAGAATAAAGGAGAATGATTTGAGGGAGATTGAGAGAGAGAGAGAGAGAGCTAGGGTCGGACTAGAGAGAGAGAGGAGAGCGAAACAGGAAAGAAGAGAAATGACCGAGAGAGAGGATCGGGAATGAGGGAGACGGGAGCCAGGCTGGGGTTGGAAGATTTTAGAGAGAGGAAAATAGGGGTCGACAGATGTTTAGGGAAAGGATCGGGTAGAGAAAAAAGATGAAAGGAGATCTGGCCGGGTACAGCTGGACTCGCATGGGATTGGGTTGCTAAGTGGGGCGGCTAGAGAGAGAGAAGATCGGGCTATTAAGGTCTCGGGATAGAGAGAGATATCGGTGGGATGTGAGATATAAAGAAGAGAGAGAAAGGAGATCATGAGGATCTGCATGGCTTTGAACGATTGTGATTAAGAGTGGCAAGAGAGAGAGCGGTGGGCACGAGGTTGTGAGATGTGGTAGGTGCTGGAGATCCTAATGATATCCGGAAGGGATCTCGACTGGGTTTCGGTTTTAGAGAGAGAAAGGAGAGAAAGAAACGGAAGAGAGAGAGAGTGGATCCCGGGCTACAGCTGGGTGGATCGGTGCCATGTATGCATGGAAGGATGAGCAATCGGACGGTTGCAATCGGGTTGGGTTTGTGAAGGACGACTGTGATGGTTCAGTTGAGAGAAACCCGGGGTTAGAGAGAGAAATCAGGAACAGGAGAGAGAAATAGGCAAGAGAGAGGAAGAAGATCGGAAATGAGAGGAGGTGGTGTGCAGATTTTAGAGAGAGAAAATGGAAAGAGAGGACGGGATCTCTGCATGCATGGGCAGTAAATGGGTAGGGATGGTTATATGGTTTCCAAGTGGGGAGAGATTTAAGGAGAGAGAAATGGGGGACGCAGGATGCAAATAAGGTAAGGAAGAGAAAAGGTATAGAGAGAGAATCTCGGGTGCGTGCATGGCTCGGGTACAGCTGGGGTTAGATAGGAGATGGGTTGAGCGGCTGTGATGTTGGTGAGATTTAGAGAGATTTAGAGAGAGAATAATATATATGGAAAGAGATGTGGCCGTGTTTGGTTAGGTAGAGAGGGAAAGATGTTCGGTTAGGCTTGGGTACACGGACGGCTGTGATCTGATGAGGTGGAGACGGTCACAAGGGGGCTGCAGGCTCGAGATGGAGAGGTGGATGGCTGGGACTGAGTTGCTCGGGTTTGGTTTGGTAGAGAGGGCTGTGCTCAGCTGGGTTCGGTCGTGTAAGAGAGATAGAGCAAAATCTGGGAAGCTGCATGCATGAGTTAGTATAGAACGGACGGGTGTGATGCAATCAGATCTTGAAAGAGGGTGATGATTACATAGGTTGGATGCATGCATGAGTGGGATTCAATGAAGTACTGGGCTTGGGTTTCAAAGGATGGCTGTGATGGCTTGATGGGTAGTACCTAATGGCCTTTGCATGCATGTGCATGGAAGGGACGGCTGTGATTGATTTTGAGAAAAGAGAGCTGGGCTCCCGATGTAAAAGAGTGGATCAGAGGGGATTTAAAGAGGGCTCAAGGGCAATGCTCTATGGCTAAGAGGTTGGGTGCAAGACCGAGCCGGGCTTGATATGTAAAGACCTATGGGAATGCGCAACTTGGGTTTAGAAAGAAAAGAAGAGGTCATGAGAGGGAATCGGGTTTGTGCGATTGGACCGAATGCGCTATTGAAGATAAAAGGGAATGGAAGAGAGAGAAAAGGTGGCCAGCTTAGGTGTATTCCGAGTTCGAGCCTTGTCTTTTAGTACTTCACTTCTGAGCTGTGTGTGCCGGTCTTGTAAAGAGCATTTCCTTTGTGCTCGTTCTGATAATTTGCATCTTCTTAATTTGTGCGCTTGTCGATCATTGGCGAGCGCCTTAAGTTCGCCACCAAAGCATTGTGATGATGCCCATTGGATGGTCACGCTCCATAGTAGCTACGCGCGATGATGATGAATCCCATTTGCTGCGAAATATACATAGAATGATGATATGCATCAGTTCCTTATAGTGAAAAATAATAATTGATTATCGGTCTTTGTAATTTCCATTTATATAATGTATGAATGCAAAGTAATATACCGATGTTTCTGTACAAAATTGTATTATGCAACGATGGAAAGAAGCTTATGCACTTTATGTGTAATATGAATGTTTTACGCAAGAAAGTAATAAGATATGCATAAATTTAGAAAGGCAATAATACTAATTTGGACACTCAACATAATTCATTCGTACGATCCATTCTAATTCATTCGTACGACCTATTCTAATTCATTCGTACGATCCATTCTAATTTCATTCGTACGATCCATTCTAATCCATTCGTACGATCCATTCTAATTCATTCGCATGAATGTAACCATTCTAATTGATTCATTTGATCCATTCTAATTCATTCGTACGATCCATTCTAATTCATTCGTCCGATCCATTCTAATTCATTCGCACGAATATATCCATTCTAATTCATTCATACGATCCATTCTAATTCATTCGTACGATCCATTCTAATTCATTCGTAAGATCCATTCTAATTCATTCGTACTATCCATTCTAATTCATTCGTATGATCCATTCTAATTCATTCGCACGAATGTATCCATTCTAGTTCATTCGTACGATCCATTCTAATTCATTCGTACGATCCATTCTAATTCATTTGCACGATCCATTCTAATTCATTCGTACGATCAATTCTAATTCATTCGCACGAATGTATCCATTCTAATTCATTTGTACGATCCTGAATTAGAATGGATCGTACGAATGAATTAGAATGGATACCTTTGTGCATATGAATTAGAATGGATCGTACGAATGAATTAGAATGGATCATTATAATGAATTAGAATGGATGATATGAATGAATTAGAATGGATCGTACGAATGAATTAGAATGGATCTTACGAATGGATTAGAATGGATACATTCGTGCGAATGAATTAGAATGGATCGGATGAATGAATTAGAATGGATCAAATGAATGAATTAGAATGGTTACATTCATGCGAATGAATTAGAATGGATAGTACGAATGGATTAGAATGGATCGTATGAATGGATTAGAATGGATACATTCGAGCGAATGAATTAGAATGGATCGTACGAATAAAATAAGAATGGATCGTATGAATGAATTAGAATAGATCGTACGAATGAATTAGAATGGATCGTACAAATGAATTAGAATGGATCGTGTGAAAGAATTAGAATGGATTGTACGAATGAATTAGAATGGATCGTGCGAATGAATTAGAATGGATCGTACGAATGAATTAGAATGGATCGTGCTAATGAATTAGAATTGATCGAACGAATGAATTAGCATGGATCGTGCATTCGTACGATCCATTCTAATTCATTCGTAAGATCCATTCTAATTCATTCGTACGATCCATTCTAACTCATTCGTACGATCCATTCTAATTCATTCGCACGAATGTATCTATTCTAGTTCATTCGTACGATCCATTCTAATTCATTCGTACGATCCATTCTAATCCATTCATACGATCTATTCTAATTCATTCATACAATCCATTCTAATTCTTTCACACGATCCATTCTAATTCATTCGTACGATCCATTATAATTCCTTCGCACAATCCATTCTATTTCATTCGTACGATCCATTCTTACTCATTCGTATGAACCATTCTAATTCATTCGCACGAATGTATCCATAATGGATCATACGAATGAGTAAGAATGGATCGTACGAATGAAATAGAATGGATTGTGCGAATGAATTAGAATGGACCGTATGAATGAATTAGAATGGATACATTCGTGCGAACGAATTAGAATGGATCGGACGAATGAATTAGAATGGATCGTACGAATGAATTAGAATGGATCGTACGAATAAATTAGAATGGATACATTCGTCCGAATGAATTAGAATGGATCATACGAATAAGTAAGAATGGATCGTACGAATGAAATAGAATAGATTGTACGAATGAATTAGAATGGATCGTGCGAATGAATTAGAATGGATCGTACGAATGAATTATAATGGATCGTACGAATGAATTAGAATGGATCGTGCGAATGAATTAGAATGGATCATATTAATGAATTAGAATGGATCGTACGAATGAATTAGAATGGATACATTCGTGCTAATGAATTAGAATGGATCGTGCGAATCCAATAGACTGGATCATGCGAATGAATACGAATGGATCATACGAATGAATTAGAATGGATCGTACGAATTAATTAGAATGGATACATTCGTGCGAATGAATTAGAATGGATTGTATGAATGAATTAGAATGGATCGTACGAATGAATTAGAATGGATCATACGAATTAATTAGAATGGATCATACAAATGAATTAGAATGGAACGTACGAATGAATTAGAATGGATCGTACAAATGAACTAGAATTGATCGTACGAATGAACTAGAATGGATACATTCGTGCGAATGAATTAGAATGGATCGTACGAATGAATTAGAATGGATCGTACGATTCATTCTAATTCATTTGTACGATCCATTCTAATACATTCGTACGATTCATGCTAATTCATTCGCACGATCCATTCTAATTCATTCGTACGATCCATTCTTATTCATTCATACGATCCATTCTAATTCATTCGCACAATCCATTCTAATTCATTCGTACAATCCATTCTAATTCATTCGTATGATCCATTCTAACTCATTCGGTGGATCCATTCTAATTCATTCGTACGATCCATTCTAATTCATTCCCACGATCCATTCTAATTTATTCGTACGATCCATTCTAATTCATTCGTACGATCTATTCTAATTCATTCGCACGAATGTAACCATTCTAATTCATTCATACGATTCATTCTAATTCATTTGTATGAGCTATTCTAATTCATTCGTACGATCCATTCTAATTCATTCGTACGATCCATTGTAATTCATTCATACAATCCATTTAGATTCATTCGCACAAATGTATCCATTCAAATTCATTCGTACGATCCATTCTAATTCATTCGTCCGATCCATTCTAAATCATTCGCACGAATGTATCCATTCTAATTCATTCGTACGATCCATTCTAATTCATTTGTAGGATCCATTCTAATTCATTCGTAAGATCCATTCTAATTCATTCGTACGATCCATGCTAATTCATTCGTACGATCCATTCTAATTCATTCGCACGAATGTATCCCTTCTAGTTCATTCGTACGATTCATTCTAGTTCATTCGTACGATCCATTCTAATTCATTCGTACGATCCATTCTAATTCATTCGTAGGATCCATTCTAATTAATTCGTATGATCCATTCGAATTCATTCGTACGATCCATTCTAATTCATTCGTACGATCCATTCTAATTCATTCGTACGAATGTATCCATTCTAATTCATTTGCACGATCCATTCTAATTCATTCCTATGATTTATTCTAATTCATTCGTACGATCCATTCTAATTCATTCTAATTCATTCGTACGATCCATTCTACGATCCATTCTAATTCATTCATACGATCCATTCAAATTCATATGCACAAAGGTATCCATTCAAATCCATTCGTAGGATCCATTCTAATCCATTCGTACGATCCATTCTAATTCATTCGTTCGATCCATTCTAATTCATTCGCTTGAATGTATCCATTCTAATCCATTCGTACGATCCATTCTAATCCATTCGTACGATCCATTCTAATTCATTCGCATGAATGTAACCATTCTAATGAATTCATATGATCCATTCTAATTCATTCGTACGATCCATTCTTACTCATTCGTATGATCCATTCTAATTCATTCGCACGAATGTATCTATTCTAATTCATTCATACAATCCATTCTAATTCATTCCGTACGATCCATTCTAATTCATTCGTACGATCGTACGAATGAATTAGAATGGATTGTACGAATGAATTAGAATAGATTGTGCGAATGAATTAGAATGGATCGTACGAATGAATTAGAATGGATCGTAAGAATTAGAATGGATCATACGAATGAGTAAGAATGGATCGTACGAATGAATTAGAATGGATCGTACGAATGAATTAGAATGGATCGTACGAATAAATTAGAATGGATACATTCGTCCGAATGAATTAGAATGGATCATACGAATGAGTAAGAATGGATCGTACGAATGAAATAGAATAGATTGTACAAATGAATTAGAATGGATCCTACGAATGAATTAGAATGGATCGTGTGAAAGAATTAGAATGGATTGTATGAATGAATTAGAATGGATCGTATGAATGAATTAGAATGGATCGTGCGAATGAATTCGAATGGATCGTACGAATTCATTCTAATTCATTCATACAATCCATTCTAATTCTTTCACACGATCCATTCTAATTCATTCGTACGTTCCATTCTAATTCATTAGCACGATCCATGCTAATTCATTCGTTCGATCAATTCTAATTCAATAGCACGATCCATTCTAATTCATTCGTACGATCCATTCTAATTCATTCGTACGATCCATTCTAATTCATTCGCACGAACCATTCTAATTCATTCATAGGATCCATTCTAATTCATTCATACGATCTATTCTAATTCTTTCGCACGAATGTATCCATTCTAATTCATTCGCACGAATGTATCCATTCTAATTCATTCGTACGATCCATTCTAATTCATTGTACGATCCATTCTAATTCATTCATACGATCTATTCTAATTCATTCATACAATCCATTCTAATTCTTTCACACGATCCATTCTAATTCATTCGTACGATCCATTCTATTTCATTCGCACAATCCATTCTATTTCATTCGTACGATCCATTCTTACTCATTGGTACGATCCATTCTAATTCATTCGCACGAATGTATCCATTCTAATTCATTCGTACGAATCCATTCTAATTCATTCGTACAATATATCCTATTTCATTCGTACGATCCATTCTTACTCATTCGTATGATCCATTCTAATTCATTCGGACGAATGTATCCATTCTAATTTATTCGTACGATCCATTCTAATTCATTCGTACGATCCATTCTAATTCATTCGTACGATCCATTCTAATTCATTCGTCCGATCCATTCTAATTCATTCGCATGAATGTATCCATTCTAATTCATTCGTACGATCCATTCTAATTCATTCGTACGATCCATTCTAATTCATTCGTAAGATCCATTCTAATTCATTCGTACGATCCATTCTAATTCACTCATACGATCCATTCTAATACATTCATACGATCTATTCTAATTCATTTGCATGAATATATCCATTCTAATTCATTCGTACGATCCATTCTAATTCATTCGTACGATCCATTCTAATTCATTCGTACGATCCATTCTTATTCATTCGCACAATCCATTCTATTTCATTCGTACGATCCATTCTTACTCATTCGTATGATCCATTCTAATTCATTCGCACGAATGTATCCATTCTAATTCATTCATACAATCCATTCTAATTCATTCCGTACGATCCATTCTAATTCATTCGTACGATCGTACGAATGAATTAGAATGGATCGTACGAATGAATTAGAATAGATTGTGCGAATGAATTAGAATGGATCGTACGAATGAATTAGAATGGATCGTACGAATGAATTAGAATGGATCATACGAATGAGTAAGAATGGATCGTACGAATGAATTAGAATGGATCGTACGAATGAATTAGAATAGATCGTACGAATAAATTAGAATGGATACATTCGTCCGAATGAATTGGAATGGATCATACGAATGAGTAAGAATGGATCGTACGAATGAAATAGAATAGGTTGTACGAATGAATTAGAATGGATCCTACGAATGAATTAGAATGGATCGTGTGAAAGAATTAGAATGGATTGTATGAATGAATTAGAATGGATCGTATGAATGAATTAGAATGGATCGTGCGAATGAATTCGAATGGATCATACGAATTCATTCTAATTCATTCATACAATCCATTCTAATTCTTTCACACGATCCATTCTAATTCATTCGTACGTTCCATTCTAATTCATTAGCACGATCCATGCTAATTCATTCGTTCGATCAATTCTAATTCATTGGCACGATCCATTCTAATTCATTCGTACGATCCATTCTAATTCATTCGCACGATCCATTCTAATTCATTCATAGGATCCATTCTAATTCATTCATACGATCTATTCTAATTCTTTCGCACGAATGTATCCATTCTAATTCATTCGCATGAATGTATCTATTCTAATTCATTCGTACGAGCCATTCTAATTCATTCGTACGATCCATTCTAATTCATTCGCACGATCCATTCTAATTCATTCATATGATCCATTCTAATTCATTCATACTATCCATTCTAATTCTTTCACACGATCCATTCTAATTCATTCGTACGATCCATTCTAATTCATTCGTACAATCCATTCTATTTCATTCGTACGATCCATTCTTACTCATTCGTTTGATCCATTCTAATTCATTCGTATGATCCATTCTAATTCATTCGTACGATCCATTCTAATTCATTCGTACGATCCACTCTAATTCATTCGTACGATCTATTCTAATTCATTCGTACGAATGTATCCATTCTAGTTCATTCGTACGATCCATTCTAATTCATTCGTACGATCCATTCTAATTCATTCGCACGATCCATTCTAATTCATTCGTACGATCCATTCTAATTCATTCATACGATCCATTCTAATTCATTCGTACGATCCATTCTAATTCATTCGTACAATCTATTCTAATTCATTCGTACGAATGGATACATTCGTGTGAATGAATTAGAATGGATCGTACGAATGAGTAAGAATGGATTGTACGAATGAAATAGAATGGATTGCACGAATGAATTAGAATGGATCGTACGAATGAATTAGATTGGATCGTGTGAAAGAATTAGAATGGATTGTATGAATGAATTAGAATGGATCGTACGAAGGAATTAGAATGGATCGTACGAATGAATTAGAATGGATCGTGCGAAGGAATTAGAATAGATCGTACAAATGAATTAGAATGGATCGTACGAATGAATTAGAATGGATCGTGTGAAAGAATTAGAATGGATCGTACGAATGAATTAGAAAGGATCGTGCGAATGAATTAGAATGGATCGTACGAATGAATTAGAATGGATCGTGCTAATGAATTAGAATTGATCGAACGAATGAATTAGCATGGATCGTGCATTCGTACGATCCATTCTAATTCATTCGTACGATCCATTCTAATTCATTCGTACGATCCATTCTAATTCCTTCGTACGATCCATTCTATTTCATTCGTACGATCCATTCTAATTCATTCATACAATCCATTCTAATTCTTTCACACGATCCATTCTAATTCATTCGTACGATCCATTCTAATTCATTCGTGCAATCCATTCTATTTCATTCGTACGATCCATTCTTACTCATTCGTACGATCCATTCTAATTCATTCACACGAATGTATCCATTCATACGAATGAATTAGAATAGATTGTACGAATGAATTAGAATGGATCGTACAAATGAATTAGAATGGATCGTACGAAGGAATTAGAATGGACCGTACGAATGAATTAGAATGGATCGTACGAATGAATTAGAATTGATCGTACGAATGAATTAGAATGGATCGTACGAAGGATTTAGAATGGATAGTACGAATGAATTAGAATGAATCGTACGAATGAATTTGAATGGATACATTTGTGCGAATGAATCTAAATGGATTATATGAATGAATTACAATGGATCGTACGAATGAATTAGAATGGATCGTACGAATGAATTAGAATAGCTCATACGAATGAATTAGAATGAATCGTATGAATAAATTAGAATGGTTACATTCGTGCGAATGAATTAGAATAGATCGTACGAATGAATTAGAATGGATCGTACGAATAAATTAGAATGGATCGTGGGAATGATTTAGAATGGATCGTACGAATGAATTAGAATGGATCCACCGAATGAGTTAGAATGGATCATACGAATGAATTAAAATGGATTGTACAAATGAATTAGAATGGATTGTGCGAATGAATTAGAATGGATCGTATGAATGAATAAGAATGGATCGTACGAATGAATTAGAATGGATCGTGCGAATGAATTAGCATGAATCGTACGAATGTATTAGAATGGATTGTACGAATGAATTAGAATGAATCGTACGATCCATTCTAATTCAATCGTCCGATCCATTCTAATTCATTCGCATGAATGTATCCATTCTAATTCATTCGTATAATCCATTCTATTTCATTCGTACGATCCATTCTTACTCATTCGTGTGATCCATTCTAATTCATTCGTATGATCCATTCTAATTAATTCGTATGATCCATTCTAATTCATTCGTACGATCCATTCTAATTCATTCGCACGATCCATTCTAATTCATTCGCCCGATCCATTCTAAGTCATTCCTACGATCCATTCTAATTCATTCGCCCGATCCATTCTAATTCATTCATACGATCCATTCTATTCGAATGGATCATGCGATCCATTCGAATTCATTCGCACGATCCATACTAAGTCATTCATACGATCCATTCTAATTCATTCATACAATGCATTCTAATTCTTTCACACGATCCATTCTAATTCATTCGTACGATCCATTGTAATTCATTCGTACAATCCATTCTATTTCATTTGTATGATCCATTCTTACTCATTCGTATGATCCATTCTAATTCATTCGTACGATCCATTCTAATTTATTTGTACGATCCATTGTAATTCATTCGTACAATCCATTCTATTTCATTCGTACGATCCATTCTTACTCATTCGTATGATCCATTCTAATTCATTCGCACAAATGTGTCCATTCTAATTCATTCATACAATCCATTCTAATTTATTCCGTACGATCCATTCTAATTCATTCGTACGATCGTACGAATGAATTAGAATAGATCGTACAAATGAATTAGAATAGATTGTGCGAATGAATTAGAATGGATCGTACGAATGAATTAGAATGGATCATACAAATGAGTAAGAATGGATCGTACGAATGAATTAGAATGGATCGTACGAATGAATTAGAATGGACCGTACGAAAAAATTTGAATGGATACATTCGTCCGAATGAATTAGAATGGATCATACGAATGAGTAAGAATGGATCGTACGAATGAAATAGAATAGATTGTACGAATGAATTAGAATGGATCCTACGAATGAATTAGAATGGATCATGTGAAAGAATTAGAATGGATTGTATGAATGAATTAGAATGGATCGTATGAATGAATTAGAATGGATCGTGCGAATGAATTTGAATGGATTGTACGAATTCATTCTAATTCATTCATACAATCCATTCTAATTCTTTCACACGATCCATTCTAATTCATTCGTACGTTCCATTCTAATTCATTAGCACGATCCATGCTAATTCATTCGTTCGATAAATTCTAATTCATTAGCACGATCCATTCTAATTCATTCGTACGATCCATTCTAATTCATTCGCACGATCCATTCTAATTCTTTCATAGGATCCATTCTAATTCATTCATACGATCTATTCTAATTCTTTCGTATGAATGTATCCATTCTAATTCATTCGCACGAATGTATCCATTCTAATTCATTCGTACGATCCATTCTAATTCATTCGCACGATCCATTCTAATTCATTCGTACGATCAATTCTAATTCATTCGCACGAATGTATCCATTCTAATTCATTCGTACGATCCATTCTAATTCATTCATAGGATCCATTCTAATTAATTCATACAATCCATTCTAATTCATTCGCACGAATGTATCCATTCTAATTCATTCGTACGATCAGTTCTAATTCATTCACAAAATCTATTCTAATTCATTCATACGATCCATTCTAATTCATTCACACGAATGTATCCATTCTAATTCATTCATACGATCCATTCTAATTCATTCGTACGATCCATTCTAATTGACTCATACGATCCATTCTAATACATTCATACGATCCATTCTAATTCATTTGCACGAATATATCCATTCTAATTCATTCATACGATCCATTCTAATTCCTTCGTACGATCCATTCTAATTCATTCGTACGATCTATTCTATTTCATTCGTACGATCCATTCTTACTCATTCGTACGATCCATTCTAATTCATTCGTCCGATCCATTCTAATTCATTCGTACAATCCATGCTAATTCATTCGTTCGATCAATTCTAATACATTAGCACGATCCATTCTAATTCATTCGTACGATCCATTGTAATTCATTCGCACGATCCATTCTAATTCATTCATAGGATCCATTCTAATTCATTCATACGATCTATTCTAATTCTTTCGCACGAATGTATCCATTCTAATTCATTCGCACGAATGTATCCATTCTAATTCATTCGTACGATCCATTCTAATTCATTCGCACGATTCATTCTAATTCATTCGTACGATCAATTCTAATTCATTCACACGAATGTATCCATTCTAATTCATTCGTACGATCCATTCTAATTCATTCATAGGATCCATTCTAATTCATTCATACAATCCATTCTAATTCATTCGCACGAATGTATCCATTCTAATTCATTCGTACGATCAGTTCTAATTCATTCACAAAATCTATTCTAATTCATTCATACGATCCATTCTAATTCATTCACACGAATGTATCCAGATAGTACGAATGAACTAGAATGGATACATTCTTGCGAATGAATTAGAATGGATCGTACGAATGAATTAGAATGGATCATATGAATGAATTAGAATGGATCGTACGAATGAATTAGAATGGATCGTGCGAATGAATTAGAATGGATCGTACGAATGAATTAGAATGGATCGTACGAATGAACTAGAATGGATACATTCGTTCGAATGAATTAGAATGGATCATACGAATGAATTAGAATGGATCGTACGAATGAATTAGAATGGATTGTGCGAAAGAATTAGAATCGATTGTATGAATGAATTAGAATGGATCTTACGAATGAATTAGAATGGATCGTACGAATGAATTAGAATGTATCCTACGAATGAATTAGAATGGATACATTCGAGCGAATGAATTAGAATGGATCGGATGAATGAATTAGAATGGATCGTACGAATGAATTAGAATGGATCGTACGAATGAATTAGAATGGATCGTACGAATAAATTAGAATGGATACATTCGTCCGAATGAATTAGAATGGATCATACGAATGAGTAAGAATGGATCGTACGAATGAAATAGAATAGATTGTACGAATGAATTAGAATGGATCCTACGAATGAATTAGAATGGATCGTGTGAAAGAATTAGAATGGATTGTATGAATGAATTAGAATGGATAGTATGAATGAATTAGAATGGATCGTGCGAATGAATTCGAATGGATCGTACGAATTCATTCTAATTCATTCATACAATCCATTCTAATTCTTTCACAAGATCTATTCTAATTCATTCGTAGGATCCATTCTAATTCATTCATACAATCTATTCTATTTCATTCGTATGATCCATTCGTACTCATTCGTATGATCCATTCTAATTCATTCGGACGAATGTATCCATTCTAATTTATTCGTACGATCCATTCTAATTCATTCGTACGATCCATTCTAATTCATTCGTCCGATCCATTCTAATTCATTCGCACGAATGTATCCATTCTAATTCATTCGTACGGTCCATTCTAATTCATTCGCACAATCCATTCTATTTCATTTGTACGATCCATTCTTACTCATTCGTATGATCCATTATAGATACATTCGTGCGAATGAATTAGAATGGATCATACGAATGAGTAAGAATGGATCGTACGAATGAAATAGAATGGATTGTGCGAATGAATTTGAATGGATCGTACGAATGAATTAGAATGGATCGTGTGAAAGAATTAGAATGGATTGTATGAATGAATTAGAATAGATCGTATGAATGAATTAGAATGGATCGTACGAATGAATTAGAATGGATCGTACGAATGAACTAGAATGGATACATTCGTGCGAATGAATTAGAATGGATCGTACGAATGAATTAGAATGGATCGTACGAAAGAATTAGAATGGATCGTACGAATGCACGATCCATGCTAATTCATTCGTTCGATCAATTCTAATTCATTAGCACGATCCATTCTAATTCATTCGTACGATCCATTCTAATTCATTCGCACGATCCTTTCTAATTCATTCGTACGATCCATTCTAATTCTTTCACACGATCCATTCTAATTCATTCGTACGATCCATTCTAATTCATTCGTACGATCTATTCTAATTCCTTCGCACGATCCATTCTAATTCATTCGTACGATCCATTCTAATTCCTTCGTACGATCCATTCTAATTCATTCATACAATCCATTCTAATTCTTTCACACGATCCAATCTAATTCATTCGTACGATCCATTCTAATTCATTCGTGCAATCCATTCTATTTCATTCGTACAATCCATTCTTACTCATTCGTACGATCCATTCTAATTCATTCACACGAATGTATCCATTCGTACGAATGAATTAGAATAGATTGTACGAATGAATTAGAATGGATCGTACGAATGAATTAGAATGGATCGTACGAATGAATTAGAATGGATCGTGCGAATGAATTAGAATGGATCGTACGAATGAATTAGAATGGATCGTACGAATGAACTAGAATGGATACATTCGTACGAATGAATTAGAAAAGATCGTACGAATGAATTAGAGTGGATCGTACGAATGAATTAGAATGGATCGTACGAATGAATTAGAATGGATCATACGAATGAATTAGAATGGATCATACGAATGAGTAAGAATGGATCGTACGAATGAAATAGAATGGATTGTACGAATGAATTAGAATGGATCGTACGAATGAATTAGAATGGATCGTGTGAAAGAATTAGAATGGATAGTATGAATGAATTAGAATGGATCATATGAATGAATTAGAATGGATCGTGCGAATGAATTCGAATGGATCGTACGAATGAATTAGAATGGCTCGTACGAATGAATTAGAATGGATACATTCATGCGAATGAATTAGAATGGATACATTCGTGCGAAAGAATTAGAATAGATCGTATGAATGAATTAGAATGGATCCTATGAATGAATTAGAATGGATCGTGCGAATGAATTAGAATGGATCGTACGAATGAATTAGAATGGATCGTGCCAATGAATTAGAATTGATCGAACGAATGAATTAGCATGGATCGTGCTAATGAATTAGAATGGAACGTACGAATGAATTAGAATGGATCGTGTGAAAGAATTAGAATGGATTGTATGAATGAATTAGAATGAATTCGTATGATCCATTCGAATTCATTCGCACGATCCATTCTAATTCATTCATACGATCCATTCTAATTCATTCATACAATCCATTCTAATTCTTTCACACGATCCATTCTAATTCATTCGTAGGATCCATTCTAATTCATTCGTACAACCTATTCTATTTCATTCGTACGATCCATTCTTACTCATTCGTATGATCCATTCCAATTCATTCGGACGAATGTATCCATTCTAATTTATTCGTACGATCTATTCTAATTCATTCGTACGATCCATTCTAATTCATTCGTACGATCCATTCTTACTCATTCGTATGATCCATTCTAATTCATTCGTACGATCCATTCTAATTCATTCGTACGATCCATTCTAATTCATTCGCACAATCTATTCTAATTCATTCGTACGATCCATTCTAATTCATTCGTACGATCGTACGAATGAATTAGAATGGATCGTACGGAATGAATTAGAATGGATTGTATGAATGAATTAGAATGGATACATTCGTGCGAATGAATTAGAATGGATCATACGAATGAGTAAGAATGGATCGTACGAATGAAATAGAATGGATTGTGCGAATGAATTAGAATGGATCGTACGAATGAATTAGAATGGATCGTACGAATGAATTAGAATGGATCGTACGAATGGATTAGAATGGATATATTCGTGCAAATGAATTAGAATGGATCGTATGAATGTATTAGAATGGATCGTATGAGTGAATTAGAATGGATCGTACGAATGAACTAGAATGGATCTTACGAATGAATTAGAATGGATCGTACGAATGAATTAGAATGGATCGTACGAATGAATTAGAATGGATACATTCGTGCAAATGAATTAGAATGGATCGGACGAATGAATTAGAATGGATCGTACGAATGAATTAGAATGGATCGTACGAATGAATTAGAATGGATCGTACGAATAAATTAGAATGGATACATTCGTCCGAATGAATTAGAATGGATCATACGAATGAGTAAGAATGGATCGTACGAATGAAATAGGATATATTGTACGAATGAATTAGAATGGATTCGTACGAATGAATTAGAATGGATACATTCGTGCGAATGAATTAGAATGGATCGTACCAATGAGTAAGAATGGATCGTACGAATGAAATAGAATGGATTGTGCGAATGAAATAGAATGGATCGTACGAATGAATTAGAATGGATCGTGTGAAAGAATTAGTATGGATTGTATGAATGAATTAGAATAGATCGTATGAATGAATTAGAATGGATCGTACAATGAATTAGAATGGATCGTACGAATGAATTAGAATGGATACATTCGTGCGAATGAATTAGAATGGATACATTCGTGCGAAAGAATTAGAATAGATCGTATGAATGAATTAGAATGGATCCTATGAATGAATTAGAATGGTTCGTGCGAATGAATTAGAATGGATCGTACGAATGAATTAGAATGGATCGTACGAATGAATTAGAATGGATCGTGCTATTGAATTAGAATTGATCGAACGAATGAATTAGCATGGATCGTGCTAATGAATTAGAATGGAACGTACGAATGAATTAGAATGGATCGTGTGAAAGAATTAGAATGGATTGTATGAATGAATTAGAATGAATTCGTACGATCCATTCGAATTCATTCGCACGATCCATTCTAATTCATTCATACGATCCATTCTAATTCATTCATACAATCCATTCTAATTCTTTCACACGATCCATTCTAATTCATTCGTAGGATCCATTCTAATTCATTTGTACAATCTATTCTATTTCATTCGTACGATCCATTCTTACTCATTCGTATGATCCATTCTAATTCATTCGGACGAATGTATCCATTCTAATTTATTCGTACGATCCATTCTAATTCATTCGTACGATCCATTCTAATTCATTCGTACGATCCATTCTTACTCATTCGTATGATCCATTCTAATTCTTACGATCCATTCTAATTCATTCGTACGATCCATTCTAATTCATTCGCACAATCTATTCTAATTCATTCGTACAATCCATTCTAATTCATTCGTACGATCGTACGAATGAATTAGAATGGATCGTACGGAATGAATTAGAATGGATTGTATGAATGAATTAGAATAGATACATTCGTGCGAATGAATTAGAATGGATCATACGAATGAGTAAGAATGGATCGTACGAATGAATTAGAATGGATCATATGAATTCATTAGAATGGTTACATTCATGCGAATGAATTAGAATGGATCGTACGAATGGATTAGAATGGATCGTACGAATGGATTAGAATGGATACATTCAAGCGAATGAATTAGAATGGATCGAACGAATGAATTAGAATGGATCGTACGAATGGATTAGAATGGATCCTACGAATGGATTTGAATGGATACCTTTGTGCATATGAATTTGAATGGATCGTATGAATGAATTAGAATGGATCGTAGAATGGATCGTACGAATGAATTAGAATGAATTAGAATGGATCGTACGAATGAATTAGAATAAATCATAGGAATGAATTAGAATGGATCGTGCAAATGAATTAGAATGGATACATTCGTACGAATGAATTAGAATGGATCGTACGAATGAATAAGAATGGATCGTACGAATGAATTCGAATGGATCATACGAATTAATTAGAATGGATCCTACGAATGAATTAGAATGGATCGTACGAATGAACTAGAATGGATCGTACGAATGAACTAGAAGGGATACATTCGTGCGAATGAATTAGAATGGATCGTACGAATGAATTAGCATGGATCGTACGAATGAATTAGAATGGATCTTACGAATGAATTAGAATGGATCCTACAAATGAATTAGAATGGATCGTACGAATGAATTAGAATGGATACATTCGTGCGAATGATTTAGAATGGATCGGACGAATGAATTAGAATAGATCGTACGAATGAATTTGAATGGATACATTTGTGCGAATGAATCTAAATGGATTGTATCAATGAATTACAATGGATCGTACGAATAAATTAGAATGGATCGTACGAATGAATTAGAATAGCTCATACAAATGAATTAGAATGAATCGTATGAATGAATTAGAATGGTTACATTCGTGCGAATGAATTAGAATAGATCGTACGAATGAATTAGAATGGATCGTACGAATAAATTAGAATGGATCGTGGGAATGAAATAGAATGGATCGTACGAATGAATTAGAATGGATCCACCGAATGAGTTAGAATGGATCATACGAATGAATTAGAATGGATTGTACGAATGAATTAGAATGGATTGTGCGAATGAATTAGAATGGATCGTATGAATGAATAAGAATGGATCGTACGAATGAATTAGAATGGATCGTGCGAATGAATTAGCATGAATCGTACGAATGTATTAGAATGGATCGTACGAATGAATTAGAATGAATCGTACGATCCATTCTAATTCATTCGTACGATCCATTCTAATTCATTCGCACGAATGTATCCATTCTAGTTCATTCGTACGATCAATTCTAGTTCATTTGTACGATCCATTCTAATTCATTCGTACGTTCCATTCTAATTCATTTGTATGATCCATTCTAATTAATTCGTATGATCCATTCTAATTCATTCGTACGATCCATTCTAATTCATTCATACAATCCATTCTAATTCATTCGCACGAATGTATCCATTCTAATTAATTCGTACGATCCATTCTAATTCATTCGTATGATCCATTCTTATTCATTCGCATGATCCAGTCTATTGGATTCGCACGATCCATTCTAATTCATTAGCACGAATGTATCCATTCTAATTCATTCGTACGATCCATTCTAATTCATTAATATGATCCATTCTAATTCATTCGCACGATCCATTCTAATTCATTCGTACGATCCATTCTAATTCATTCGTACGATCCATTCTAATTCATTCGCACGATCCATTCTAATTCATTCGAACGAATGTATCCATTCTAATACATTCATACGATCTATTCTAATTCATTCGTACGATCCATTCTAATTCATTCGGACGAATGTATCCATTCTAATTTATTCGTACGATCCATTCTAATTTATTCGTACGAATGAAATAGAATGGATCGTACAAAGGAATTAGAATGGATCGTACGAATGAATTAGAATGGATCGTACGAATGAATTAGAATAGATCTTACGAATGAAATAGAATGGATCATACGAATGAGTAAGAATGGATCGTATGAATGAATTAGATTGGATACATTTGTGCGAATGAATTAGAATGGATCGTACGAATGAATTAGAATGGATCGTATGAATGAATTAGAATGGATCGTACGAATGAATTAGAATGGATCGTGCGAATGAATTAGAATGGATCGTACGAATGAATTAGAATGGATCGTGTGAAAGAATTAGAATGGATCGTACGAATGAATTAGAATGGATCGTGCGAATGAATTAGAATGGATCGTATGAATGAATTAGAATAGATTTTGTGAATGAATTAGAACTGATCGTACGAATGAATTAGAATGGATCGCACGAATGAATTAGAATGGATATATTTGTGCGAATGAACTAGAATGGATCGTACGAATGAATTAGAATGGATCGTATGAATGAATTAGAATGGATACATTCGTGCGAATGAATTAGAATGGATCGTGCGAATCCATTAGACTGGATCGTGCGAATGAATAAGAATGGATCATACGAATGAATTAGAATGGATCGTACGAATTAATTAGAATGGATACATTCGTGAGAATGAATTAGAATGGATTGTATGAATGAATTAGAATGGACCGTACGAATGAATTAGAATGGATCATACGAATTCATTAGAATGGATCACACGAATGAATTAGAATGGATCGTACGAATGAATTAGAATGGATCGTACGAATGAACTAGAATGGATCGTACGAATGAAATAGAATAGATTGTACGAATGAATTAGAATGGATTCGTACGAATGAATTAGAATGGATTCGTACGAATGAATTAGAATGGATACATTCGTGCGAATGAATTATAATGGATACATTCGTGCGAAAGAATTAGAATAGATCGTATGAATGAATTTGAATGGATCCTATGAATGAATTAGAATGGATCGTGCGAATGAATTAGAATGGATCGTACGAATGAATTAGAATGGATCGTGCTAATGAATTAGAATTGATCGAACGAATGAATTGGCATGGATCGTGCTAATGAATTAGAATGGATCGTACGAATGAATTAGAATGGATCAAATGAATGAATTAGAATGGTTACATTCATGCGAATGAATTAGAATGGATCGTACGAATGGATTAGAATGGATCGTACAAATGGATTAGAATGGATAAATTCTAGTGAATGAATTAGAATGGATCGTACGGAATGAATTAGAATGGATTGTATGAATGAATTAGAATGGATCGTGCGAATGAATTAGAATGGATCGTACGAATGAATTAGAATGGATCTTACGAATGAATTAGAATGGATCGTACGAATGAGTAAGAATGGATCGTACGAATGAAATAGAATGGATTGTACGAATGAATTAGAATGGATTCGTACGAATTATTAGAATGGATACATTCGTGCGAATGAATTAGAATGGATCATACGAATGAGTAAGAATGGATCGTATGAATGAAATAGAATAGATTGTACGAATGAATTAGAATGCATCCTACGAATGAATTAGAATGGATCGTGTGAAAGAATTAGAATGGATTGTATGAATGAATTAGAATGGATCGTACGAATGAATTAGAATGGATCGTACGAATGAATTAGAATGGATACATTCGTGCGAATGAATTAGAATTGATCGTACGAATGAATTAGAATGGATCGTGCGAATGAATTAGAATGGATCGTACGAATGAATTAGAATGGATCGTACGAATAAACTAGAATGGATACATTCGGGCGAATGAATTAGAATGGATCGTACGAATGAATTAGAATGGATCGTACGAATGAATTAGAATGGATGGTACGAATGAATTAGAATGGATCGTACGAATGAATTAGAATAGATACATTCGTGCGAATGAATTAGAATGGATCCGACGAATGAATTAGAATGGATCGTACGAATGAATAAGAATGGATCGTACGAATGAATTAGAATGGATCATACGAATAAATTAGAATGGATACATTCGTCCGAATGAATTAGATTGGATCATACGAATGAGTAAGAATGGATCGTACGAATGAAATAGAATGGATCGTACGAATGAACTAGAAAGGATATATTAGTGCGAATGAATTAGAATGGATCGGACGAATGAATTAGAATGGATCGTACGAATGATTTAGAATGGATCAAACGAATGAATTAGAATGGATCGTATGAATGAATTAGAATGGATACATTCGTGCGAATGAATTAGAATTGATCGTACGAATGAATTAGAATAGATCGTGCGAATGAATTAGAATGGCTCGTAAGAATGAATTAGAATGGATCGTACGAATGAACTAGAATGGATACATTCGTGCGAATGAATTAGAATGGATCGTACGAATAAATTAGAATGGATCGTACGAATGAATTAGAATGGATAGTACGAATGAATTAGAATGGATCGTACGAATGAATTAGAATGGATACATTTGTGCGAATGAATTAGAATGGATCAGACGAATGAATTAGAATGGATCGTACGAATGAATTAGAATGGATCAAATGAATGAATTAGAATTGTTACATTCATGCGAATGAATTAGAATGGATCGTACGAATGGATCAGAATGGATCCTACGAATGGATTAGAATGGATACCTTTGTGCATATGAATTAGAATGGATTGTACGAATGATTTAGAATGGATCATATTAATGAATTAGAATGGATCGTACGAATGAATTAGAATGGATACATTCGTGCACGATCCATTCTAATTCATTCGCACGAATCTATCCATTCTAATTCCTTCGTACGATCCATTCTAATTCATTAATATGATCCATTCTAATTCATTCGTACGATCCATTCTAATTCATTCGCACAATCCATTCTAATTCATTCGCACGAATATATCCATTCTAATTCATTCGTACGATCCTTTCTAATTCATTCGTACGATCCATTCTAATTCATTCGTATGATCCATTCTAATTAATTCTTATGATCCATTCTAATTCATTTGTACGATCCATTCTAATTCATTCATACAATCTATTCTAATTCATTCGTACGATCCATTCTAATTCATTCGTACGCACGAATGTATCCATTCTAATTCATTCGTACGAACCCATTCTAATTAATTCGTACGATCCATTCTAATTCATTCGCACGATCCATTCTAATTCATTCGTACGATCCATTCTAATTCATTCGCACGAATGTATCCATTCTAATTCATTCGTACGATCCATTCTAATTCAATCGTATGATCCATTCTAATTCATTCATACAATCTATTCTAATTTATTCGTACGATCCATTCTAATTCATTCGTACGCACGAATGTATCCATTCTAATTCATTCGTATGAATCCATTCTAATTCATTCGTACGATCCATTCTAATTCATTCGCACGATCCATTCTAATTCATTCGTCCGATCCATTCTAATTCATTCGAACGAATGTATCCATTCTAATTCATTCGTACGATCCATTCTAATTCATTCGTACGAACCATTCTAATTCATTCGTACGATCCATTATAATTCATTCGCACGAATGCATCCATTCTAGTTCATTCGTACGATCCATTCTAATTCATTCGTACGATCCATTCTAATTCATTCGCACGATCCATTCTAATTCATTGGCACGATCCATGCTAATTCATTCGTTCGATCAATTCTAATTCATTAGCACAATCCATTCTAATTTATTCGTACGATCCATTCTAATTCATTCGCACGATCCATTCTAATTCATTCATAGGATCCATTCTAATACATTCGTACGATCCATTCTAATTCCTTCGCACGATCCATTCTAATTCATTCGTACGATCCATTCTAATTCATTCATACAATCCATTCTAATTCTTTCACACGATCCATTCTAATTCATTCGTACGATCCATTCTAAATCATTCGTGCAATCCATTCTATTTCATTCGTACGATCAATTCTAATTCATTCATAGGATCCATTCTAATTCATTCATACGATCTATTCTAATTCTTTCGCACGAATGTATCCATTCTAATTCATTCGCACGAATGTATCCATTCTAATTCATTCGTACGATCCATTCTAATTCTTTCACACGATCCATTCTAATTCATTCGTAGGATCCATTCTAATTCATTCGTACAATGAGTAAGAATGGATCGTACGAATTAAATAGAATAGATTGTACGAATGATTTAGAATGGATACATTCGTGCGAATGAATTAGAATGGATTGTGCGAATGAATTAGACTGGATCGTACGAATGAATTAGAATGGATCGTGTGAAAGAATTAGAATGGATTGTATGAATGAATTAGAATAGATCGTATGAATGAATTAGATGGATCGTATGAGTGAATTAGAATGGATACGAAGGAATTAGAATGGATCGTACGAAGGAATTAGAATGGATCATACGAATGAATTAGAATGGATCGTGCTAATGAATTAGAATGGATATATTCGTGCGAATGAATTAGAATGGATCGTATGAATGAATTAGAATGGATCGTACGAATGAATTAGAATGGATCGTGCGAATGAATTAGAATGGATATATTCGTGCTAATGAATTAGAATGGATCGTGCGAATGAATTAGAATGGATCGTATGAATGAATTAGAATGGATACATTCGTGCGAATGAATTAGAATGGATCGTATGAATGAATTAGAAAAGATCGTGCTAATGAATTAGAATTATAATGGATCGTACGAATGAATTAGAGTGGATTATACGAATTAATTAGAATGGATCGTACGAATGAATTAGAATGGATCGTACGAATGAATTAGAATGGATCGTACTAATGAATTAGAATGGATCGTGCGAATGAATTAGTATGGATTATACAAATGAATTAGAATGGATACATTCGTGCGAATGAATTAGAATGGATCGTACGAATGAGTAAGAATGGATCGTATGAATGAATTAGATTGGATCGTACGAATGAACTAGAATAAAATGGATCGTACGAATGAACTAGAATGGATCGTACGAATGAGTAAGAATGGATCGTACGAATGAATTAGAATAGATTGTACGAATGAATTAGAATGGATCGTACGAAGGAATTAGAATGGATCGTACGAATGAATTAGAATGGATATATTCATGCAAATGAATTAGAATGGATCGTATGAATGTATTAGAATGGATCGTACGAATGAATTAGAATGGATTCGTACGAATGAATTAGAATGGATACATTCGTGCGAATGAATTAGAATGGATTGTACCAATGAGTAAGAATGGATCGTACGAATGAATTAGAATGGATCGTGTGAAAGAATTAGAATGGATTGTATGAATGAATTAGAATGAATTCGTTCGATCAATTCTAATTCATTAGCACGATCCATTCTAATTTATTCGTATGATCCATTCTAATTCCTTCGTACGATCCATTCTAATTCCTTCTTATCCATTGTAATTCACTCATACGATCCATACTAATTCATTCATACGATCTATTCTAATTCATTCATACCATCCATTCTAATTCTTTCACACGATCCATTCTAATTCATTCGTACGATCCATTCTAATTCATTCGCACAATCCATTCTAATTCATTCGCACGAATGTATCCATTCTAAATCATTCGTAAAATCCATTCTATTTCATTCGTACGATCCATTCTTACTCATTGTACGATTACTCATTGTACGAATGAATTAGAATGGATCCTACGAATGAATTAGAATGGATCGTGTGAAAGAATTAGAATGGATCGTACGAATGAATTAGAATGGATACATTCGTGCGAATGAATTAGAATGGATACATTCGTGCGAAAGAATTAGAATAGATCGTATGAATGAATTAGAATGGATCCTATGAATGAATTAGAATGGATCATGCGAATGAATTAGAATGGATCGTACGAATGGATTAGAATGGATCGTATGAGTGAATTAGAATGGATACGAAGGAATTAGAATGGATCGTACGAAGGAATTAGAATGGATCATACGAATGAATTAGAATGGATCGTGCGAATGAATTAGAATGGATCGTACGAATGAATTAGAATGGATCGTGTGAAAGAATTAGAATGGATCGTACGAATGAGTTAGAATGGATCGTGCGAATGAATTAGAATGGATCGTACGAATGAATTAGAATGGATACATTTGTGCGAATGAATTAGAATGGATCGTGTGAAAGAATTAGAATGGATTGTACGAATGAATTATAATGGATCCTACGAATGAATTAGAATGGATCGTACGAATGAATTAGAATGGATCGTACGAATGAATTAGAATGGATACATTCATGCGAATGAATTAAAATGGATCGGACGAATGAATTAGAATAGATAGTACGAATGAATTAGAATGGATCAAATGAATGAATTAGAATGGATCGTACGAATAAATTAGAATGGATACATTCGTCCGAATGAATTAGAATGGATCGTACGAATGAATTAGAATGGATCGTACGAAAGAATTAGAATGGATCAAATGAATGAATTAGAATGGATCGTACGAATGATTTAGAATGCATCGTACGAAAGAATTAGAATGGATCGTGCGAATGAAATAGAATGGATCGTATGAATGAATTAGAATGGATTGTACGAATGGATTAGAATGGATCGTACGAATGCATTCTAATTCATTTGTACGATCCATTCTAATTCCTTCGTACGATCCATTCTAATTCATTCATACAATCCATTCTAATTCTTTCACACGATCCATTCTAATTCATTCGTACGTTCCATTCTAATTCATTAGCACGATTCATGCTAATTCATTCGTACGATCCATTCTAATTCATTCGTACGATCCATTCTAATTCATTCTAATTCATTCGTACGATCCATTCTACGATCCATTCTAATTCATTCGTATATTCTATTCTAATTCATTAGCACGATCCATGCTAATGAATTAGAATGGATCGTACGAATGAATTAGAATGGATCGTGTGAAAGAGAATGGATCGTACGAATGAATTAGAATGGATCGTACGATTGAATTAGAATGATCATACGAATGAGTAAGAATGGATCGTATGAATGAATTAGATTGGATCGTACGATCCATTCTAATTCATTAGCATGGATCGTGCTAATGAATTAGAATGGAATATACGAATGAATTAGAATGGATCGTACGAATGAATTAGAATGAATTAGAATGGATCGTACGAATGAATTAGAATAGATCATAGGAATGAATTAGAATGGATCGTGCAAATGAATTAGAATGGATACATTCGTGCGAATAAATTAGAATGGATTGTATGAATGAATTAGAATGGATCGTACGAATGAATTAGAATGGATCGTACGAATGAATTAGAATAGATTGCGCGAATGAATTAGAATGGATCGTGCGAATGAAATAGAATGGATACAAATGAATTAGAATGGATCATACGACTGAATTAGAATGACGATCCATTCTTACTCATTCGTATGATCCATTCTATTTCATTAGCACGAATGTATCTATTCTAATTCATTCGTACGATCCTAATTCATTCATAGGATCCATTCTAATTCATTCATACAATCCATTCTAATTCATTCGCACGAATGTATCCTTTCTAATTCATTCGTATGATCAGTTCTAATTCATTCACAAAATCTATTCTAATTCATTCATACGATCCATTCTAATTCATTCACACGAATGTATCCATTCTAATTCATTCATACGATCCCTTCTAATTCATTCGTACGATCCATTCTAATTCACTCATATGATCCATTCTAATACATTCATACGATCCATTCTAATTCATTTGCACGAATATATCCATTCTAATTCATTCGTACGATCCATTCTAATTCCATCGTACGATCCATTCTAATTCAGTCGTACGATCTATTCTAATTCATTCGTACGATCCATTCTAATTCATTCGTACGATCCATTCTAATTCATTCGTACAATCTATTCTAATTCATTCGTACGAATGGATACATTCGTGTGAATGAATTAGAATGGATCGTACAAATGAGTAAGAATGGATCGTACGAATAAAATAGAATGGATTACACGAATGAATTAGAATGGATCGTACGAATGAATTAGAATGAATCGTGTGAAAGAACTAGAATGGATTGTATGAATGAATTAGAATGGATCGTACGAATGAATTAGAATGGATTGTACGAAGGAATTAGAATGGATCGTACGAATGAATTAGAATGGATCGTACGAATGAATTAGAATAGATCGTATAAATGAATTAGAATGGATCGTACGAATGAATTAGAATGGATCGTACGAATGAATTAGAATGAATCGTATGAATGAATTAGAATGGATACATTCGTGTGAATGAATTAGAATGGATCGTATGACTGAATTAGAATAGATTTTATGAATGAATTAGAACTGATCGTACGAATGAATTAGAATGGATACATTCCTGTGAATGAATTAGAATGGATTGTATGAATGAATTAGAATGGATCCTATGAATGAATTAGAATGGATCGTACGAATGAATTAGAATGGATACATTCGTGCGAATGAATTAGAATTGATCATACGAATGAATTAGAATGGATCGTGCGAATGAATTAGAATGGATCATACGAATGAATTAGAATGGATACATTCGTGCGAATGAATTAGAATGGATACATTCGTGCGAAAGAATTAGAATAGATCATATGAATGAATTAGAATGGATCCTATGAATGAATTAGAATGGATCGTGCGAATGAATTAGAATGGATCATACGAATGAATTAGAATGGATCGTACGAATGAATTAGAATGGATCGTGCTAATGAATTAGAATTGATCGAACGAATGAATTAGCATGGATCGTGCTAATGAATTAGAATGGAACGTACGAATGAATTAGAATGGATCGTGTGAAAGAATTAGAATGGATTGTATGCATGAATTAGAATGAATTCGTACGATCCATTCGAATTCATTCGCACGATCCATTCTAATTCATTCATACGATTCATTCTAATTCATTCATACAATCCATTCTAATTCTTTCACACGATCCATTCTAATTCATTCGTAGGATTCATTCTAATTCATTCGTACAATCTATTCTATTTCATTCGTACGATCCATTCTTACTCATTCGTATGATCCATTCTAATTCATTCGGACGAATGTATCTATTCTAATTTATTCGTACGATCCATTCTAATTCATTCGTACGATCCATTCTAATTCATTCGCCCGAATGTATCCATTCTAATCCATTCGTACGATCCATTCTAATCCATTCGACGATCCATTCTAATTCATTCGTACGATCTATTCTAATTCATTCGTACGATTCATTCTAATTCATTCGCACGATCCATTCTAATTCATTCATAGGATCCATTCTAATTCATTCATACGATCTATTCTAATTCTTTCGCACGAATGTATCCATTCTAATTCATTCGCACGAATGTATCCATTCTAATTCATTCGTACGATCCATTCTAATTCATTCGTAAGATCCATTCTAATTCATTCGTATGATCCATTCTAATTCATTCTTACGATCTATTCTAATTCATTCATACAATCCATTCTAATTCTTTCACACGATCCATTCTAATTCATTCATATGATCCATTCTAATTCATTCGTACGATCCATTCTAATTCATATGCACAAAGGTATCCATTCTAATCCATTCGTAGGATCCATTCTAATCCATTCGTACGATCCATTCTAATTCATTCGTACGATCCATTCTAATTCATTCGCTCGAATGTATCCATTCTAATCCATTCGTATGATCCATTCTAATCCATTCGTACGATCCATTCTAATTCACTCGCATGAATGTAACCATTCTAATTCATTCATATGATACATTCTAATTCATTCGTACGATCCATTCTAATTCATTCATACGATCCATTCTAATTCATTCGTACAATCCATTCTAATTCATTCGCACGAATGTATCTATTCTAATTCATTCATATGATCCATTCTAATTCATTCATATAATCCATTCTAATTCTTTCACACGATCCATTCTAATTCATTCGTACGATCCATTCTAATTCATTCGTACAATCCATTCTAATTCATTCGCACGAATGTATCCATTCTAATTCATTCATACGATCCATTCTAATTCGTTCGTACGATCCATTCTAATTCCTTCGTACGATCCATTCTAATTCATTCGTACGATCTATTCTAATTCATTCGTACGATCCATTCTAATTCATTCGTACGATCCATTCTAATTCATTCGTAAGATCCATTCTAATTCATTCGTACGATCCATTCTAATTCATTCGTACGATCCATTCTAATTCATTCGCATGAATGTATCCATTCTAGTTCATTCGTACGATCCATTCTAATTCATTCGTACGATCCATTCTAATCCATTCGTACGATCTATTCTAATTCATTCATACGATCCATTCTAATTCATTCATACAATCCATTCTAATTCTTTCACACGATCCATTCTAATTCATTCGTAGGATCCATTCCAATTCATTCATACAATCTATTCTATTTCATTCGTACGATCCATTCTTACTCATTCGTATGATCCATTCTAATTCATTCAGACGAATGTATCCATTCTAATTTATTCGTACGATCCATTCTAATTCATTCGTACGATCCATTCTAATTCATTCGTACGATCCATTCTTACTCATTCGTATGATCCATTCTAATTCATTCGTACGATCCATTCTAATTCATTCGTACGATCGATTCTAATTCATTCGCACTATCCATTCTAATTCATTCGTACGATCCATTCTAATTCATTCGTATGATCCATTCTAATTTATTCGTTCAAATATATCCATTCTAATTCATTCCGTACGATCCATTCTAATTCATTCGTATGTTCCATTCTAATTCATTCGAACGAATGTATCCATTCTAATACATTCGTACGATCCATTCTAATTCATTCGTACGATCCATTCTAATTCATTCGGACGAATGTATCCATTCTAATTTATTCGTACGATCCATTCTAATTCATTCATTTGATCCATTCTAATTCATTTGTACGATCCATTCTAATTCATTCGTCCGATCCATTCTAATTCATTCGCATGAATGTATCCATTCTAATTCATTCGTACGATCCATTCTAATTCATTCGTACGATCCATTCTAATTCATTCATAAGATCCATTCTAATTCATTCGTACGATCCATTCTAATTCATTCGTACGATCCATTCTAATTCATTCGCACGAATGTATCCATTCTAGTTCATTCGTACGATCCATTCTAATTCATTCGTACGATCCATTCAAATTCATTCGCACGATCCATTCTAATTCATTCGTACGATCCATTCTTATTCATTCATACGATCCATTCTAATTCATTCGCACGAATGTATCCATTCTAATTCATTCATACGATCCATTCTACTTCATTCGTACTATCCGTTCTAATTCACTCATACGATCCATTCTAATTCATTCATACGATCCATTCTAATTCATTTTTACGAATATATCCATTCTAATTCATTCGTACGATCCATTCTAATTCCTTCGTACGATCCATTCTAATTCCTTCGTACGATCCATTCTATTTCATTCGTATGATCCATTCTAATTAATTCGTACGATCCATTCTAATTCATTAGTATGATCCATTCTAATTCATTCGTATGATCCATTCTTACTCATTCGTACGATCCATTCTAATTCATTCATACAATCCATTCTAATTCATTATGTACGATCCATTCTAATTCATTAATACGATCTATTCTTTCATACAATCTATTCTAATTCTTTCGTGCGAATGAATTAGAATGGATACCTTTGTGCATATGAATTAGAATGGATGGTACGAATGAATTAGAATGGATCATATTAATGAATTAGAATGGATCGTACGAATGAATTAGAATGGATACATTCGTGCGAATGAATTAGAATGGATCGTGCGAATCAATTAGACTGGATCGTGCGAATGAATAAGAATAGATCATACGAATGAATTAGAATGGATCGTACGAATTAATTAGAATGGATACATTCGTGCGAATGAATTAGAATGGATTGTATGAATGAATTAGAATGGATCGTACGAATGAATTAGAATGGATCATACGAATTAATTAGAATGGATCATACGAATGAATTAGAATGGATCGTACGAATGAATTAGAATGGATCGTGCGAATGAATTAGAATGGATCGTACGAATGAATTAGAATGGATACATTTGTGCGAATGAATTAGAATGCATCGTACGAATGAATTAGAATGGATCGTATGAATGAATTAGAATGGATCGTACGAATGAAATAGAATGGATCGTGCAAATGAATTAGAATGGATCGTACGAATGAATTAGAATGGATACATTTGTGCGAATGAATTAGAATGGATCGTACGAATAAATTAGAATGGATCGTATGAATGAATTAGAATGGATCGTACGAATGAATTAGAATGGATCGTGCGAATGAATTAGAATAGATCGTACGAATGAATTAGAATGGATCGTACGAATGAAATAGAATGGATAGATTCGTGCGAATGAATTAGAATGGATCGTACGAATGAATTAGAATGGATCATACGAATGAATTAGAATGGATCTTACGAATGAATTAGAATGGATCGTACGAATGAATTAGAATGGATCGTGCAAATGAATTAGAATGGATCGTACGAATGAATTAGAATGGATCGTGTGAAAGAATTAGAATGGATCGTACGAATGAATTAGAATGGATCGTGCGAATGAATTAGAATGGATCGTACGAATGAATTAGAATGGATACATTTGTGCGAATGAATTAGAATGGATCGTACGAATAAATTAGAATGGATCGTATGAATGAATTAGAATGGATCGTACGAATGAATTAGAATGGATCGTGCGAATGAATTAGAATAGATCGTACGAATGAATTAGAATGGATCGTACGAATGAACTAGAATGGATAGATTCGTGCGAATGAATTAGAATGGATCGTACGAATGAATTAGAATGGATCATACGAATGAATTAGAATGGATCTTACGAATGAATTAGAATGGATCGTACGAATGAATTAGAATGGATCGTACGAATGAATTAGAATGGGTACATTCGTGCGAATGAATTAGAATGGATTGTACAAATGAATTAGAATGGATCGTACTCTCGAATGTATCCATTCTAATCCATTCGTACGATCCATTCTAATCCATTCGTACGATCCATTCTATTTCATTCGCATGAATGTAACCATTCTAATTCATTCATTTGATCCATTCTAATTCATTCATACGATCCATTCTAATTCATTCATATGATCCATTCTAATTCATTCGTACGATCCATTCTAATTCATTCGTAAGAGCTATTCTAATTCATTCGTACGATCCATTCTAATTCATTCCTAAGATCCATTCTAATTCATTCGTATGATCCATTCTAATTAATTCGTATGATCCATTCTAATTCATTCGTACGATCCATTCTAATTCATTTGTACGATCCATTCTAATTCATTCGTACAATCCATTCTATTTCATTCGTACGATCCATTCTTACTCATTCGTATGATCCATTCTAATTCATTAGCACGATCCATTCTAATTCATTCGTACGATCCATTCTAATTCATTCGCACGATCCATTCTAATTCATTCGAACGATCCATTCTAATTCTTTCACACGATCCATTCTAATTCATTCGTACGATCCATTCTAATTCATTCGTACGATCTATTCTAATTCATTCGTACGATCCATTCTAATTCATTCGTACGTTCCATTCTAATTCATTAGCACGATCCATGCTAATTCATTCGTTCGATCAATTCTAATTCATTAGCATGATCCATTCTAATTCATTCGTACGATCCATTCTAATTCATTCGCACGATCCATTCTAATTCATTCATAGGATCCATTCTAATTCATTCATACGATCTATTCTAATTCTTTCGCACGAATGTATCCATTCTAATTCATTCGCACGAATGTATCCATTCTAATTCATTCGTACGATCCATTCTAATTCATTCGTATGATCCATTCGAATTCATTTGCACGATCCATTCTAATTCATTCATATGATCCATTCCAATTCATTCATACAATCCATTCTAATTCTTTCACACGATCCATTCTAATTCATTCGTACGATCCATTCTAATTCATTCGTACAATCCATTCTATGTCATTCGTACGATCCATTCTTACTCATTCGTATGATCCATTCTAATTCATTCGTACGACCCATTCTAATTCATTCGTACGATCCATTCTAATTCATTCGTACGATCCATTCTAATTCATTCGTACGAATATATCCATTCTAATTCATTTGCACGATCCATTCTAATTCATTCCTATGATCTATTCTAATTCATTCGTACGATCCATTCTAATTCATTCTAATTCATTCTTATGATCCATTCTACGGTCCATTCTAATTCATTCATACGATCCATTCTAATTCATATGCACAAAGGTATCCATTCTAATCCATTCGTAGGATCCATTCTAATCCATTCGTATGATCCATTCTAATTCATTCGTACGATCCATTCTAATTCATTTGATCGAATGTATCCATTCTAATCCATTCGTACGATCCATTCTAATCCATTCGTACGATCCATTCTAATTCATTCGCATGAATGTAACCATTCTAATGAATTCATATGATCCATTCTAATTCATTCGTACGATCCATTCTAATTCATTCTTCCGATCCATTCTAATTCATTCGCACGAATGTATCCATTCTAATTCATTCGTACGATCCATTCTAATTTATTCGTACGTTCTATTCTAATTCATTCGTAAGATCCATTCTAATTCATTCGTATGATCCATTCTAATTCATTCTAATTCATTCATACGATCGTACGCATGAATTAGAATGGATCGTACGGAATGAATTAGAATGGATCGTACGAATGAATTAGAATGGATCGTACGAATGAACTAGAATGGATACATTCGTGCGAATGAATTAGAATGGGTCGTACGAATGAATTAGAATGGATCGTACGAATGAATTAGAATGGATTTTCTGAATGAATTAGAATGGATCGTACGAATGAATTAGAATGGATCGTACGAATGAATTAGAATGGATACATTCGTGCGAATGAATTAGAATGGATCGGACGAATGAATTAGAATGGATCGTACGAATGAATTAGAATGGATCAAATGAATGAATTAGAATGGATCATACGAATGAATTAGAATGCATCGTACGAAAGAATTAGAAAGGATATATTCGTGCGAATGAATTAGAATGGATCGTACGAATGAATTAGACTGGATCGTACGAATGAATTTGAATGGATACATTTGTGCGAATGAATCTAAATGGACTGTATGAATGAATTACAATGGATCGTACGAATGAATTAGAATGGATCGTACGAATGAATTAGAATAGCTCATACGAATGAATTAGAATGAATCGTATGAATGAATTAGAATGGTTACATTCTTGCGAATGAATTAGAATAGATCGTACGAATGAATTAGAATGGATCGTACGAATAAATTAGAATGGATCGTGGGAATGAAGAATGGATCGTACGAATGAATTAGAATGGATCCACCGAATGAGTTAGAATGGATCATACGAATGAATTAGAATGGATTGTACGAATGAATTAGAATGGATTGTGCGAATGAATTTGAATGGATCGTACGAATGTATTAGAATGGATCGTACGAATGAATTAGAATGAATCGTACGATCCATTCTAATTTATTCGTACGATCCATTCTAATTCATTTGCACGAATGTATCCATTCTAGTTCATTCGTACGATCCATTCTATGTCATTCGTACGATTCATTCTAATTCATTCGTACGATCCATTCTAATTCATTCATTTGATCCATTCTAATTCATTCGTATAATCCATTCTAATTCATTTGTACGATCCATTCTAATTCATTCGTACGATCCATTCTAATTCATTCGTAAGATCCATTCTTATTCATTCGTACGATCCATTCTAATTCATTCGTACGATCCATTCTAATTCATTTGCACGAATGTATCCATTCTAGAATGAATTAGAATGGATCGTATGAACGAATTAGAATGGATCGTACGAATGAATTAGAATGGATCGTGTTAATGAATTAGAATGGATCGTACGAATGAATTAGAATGGATCGTACGAATGAAGTAGAATGGATACATTCGTGCGAATGAATTAGTATGGATCGTACGAATGAATTAGAATGGATCGTACGAATGAATTAGAATGGATCGTACGAATGGATTAGAATGGATCATACGAATGAATTAGAATGGATCGTGCGAATGAATTAGAATAGATCAAACGAATGAATTAGAATGGATATATTCGAGGGAATGAATTAGAATAGATCGTAGGAATGAATTAGAATGGATCATATGAATGAATTAGAATGGATTGTATGAATGAATTAGAATGGATCGTACGAATGAATTAGAATGGATCGTGTGAAAGAATTAGAATGGATTGTATGAATGAATTAGAATAGATCGTATGAATGAATTAAATGGATATATTCGTGCGAATGAATTAGAATGGATCGTACGAATGAATTAGAATGTATCGTACGATTCATTCTAATTCATTCATACGATCCATTCTAATACATTCGTACGATTCATGCTAATTCATTCGCATGATCCATTCTAATTCATTCGTACGATCCATTCTTATTCATTCATACGATCCATTCTAATTCATTCGCACAATCCATTCTAATTCATTCGTACAATCCATTCTAATTCATTCGTATGATCCAATCTAACTCATTCGGTGGATCCATTCTAATTCATTCGTACGATCCATTCAAATTCATTCCCATGATCCATTCTAATTTATTCGTACGATCCATTCTAATTCATTCGTACGATCTATTCTAATTCATTCGCACGAATGTAACCATTCTAATTCATTCATACGATTCATTCTAATTCATTCGTATGAGCTATTCTAATTCATTCGTACGATCCATTCTAATTCATTCGTACGATCCATTGTAATTCATTCATACAATACATTTAGATTCATTCACACAAATGTATCCATTCAAATTCATTCGTACGATCCAGTCTAATTCATTCATACGATCCATTCTAATTCATTCGCACGAATATATCCATTCTAATTCTTTCGTATGATGCATTCTAATTCATTCGTACGATCCATTCTAATTCATTCGTACGATCTATTCTAATTCATTCGTACGATCCATTCTAATTCATTCGCATGAATGTATCCATTCTAATTCATTCGTACAATCCATTCTATTTTATTCGTACGATCAATTCTTACTCATTCGTATGATCCATTCTAATTCATTCGTATGATCCATTCTAATTCATTCGTACGATCCATTCTAATTCATTCGTACGATCAATTCTAATTCATTCGCACGATCCATTCTAATTCATTCATATGATCCATTCTAATTCATTCATACAATCCATTCTAATTCTTTCACATGATCCATTCTAATTCATTCGTACGATCCATTCTAATTCATTCGTACAATCCATTCTATTTCCATCGTACGATCCATTCTAATTCATTCGTACGATCCATTCTAATTCATTCGTACGATCCATTCTAATTCATTCGTACGATCCATTCTAATTCATTCGCACGATCCATTCTAATTCATTCATAGGATCCATTCTAATTCATTCATACGATCTATTCTAATTCTTTCACACGAATGTATCCATTATAATTCATTCGCACGAATGTATCCATTCTAATTCATTCGTACGATCCATTCTAATTCATTCGTACGATCCATTCTAATTCATTCGTACGATCCATTCAAATTCATTCGCATGATCCATTCTAATTCATTCGTACAATCCATTCTATTTCATTCATACGATCCATTCTTACTCATTCGTATGATCCATTCTAATTCATTCGTACGAATGTATCCATTCTAATCCATTCATACGATCCGTTCTAATCCATTCGTACGATCCATTCTAATTCATTCGCATGAATGCAACCATTCTAATTCATTAATTTGATCCATTCTAATTCATTCGTATAATCCATTCTAATTTATTCGTCCGATCCATTCTAATTCATTCGCACGAATGTATCCATTCTAAACCATTCATATGATCCATTCTAATTTATTCATACGATCCATTCTAATTCATTCGTAAGATCCATTCTAATTCATTCGTACGATCCATTCTAATATATTCGTACGATCCATTCTAATTCATTCGTAAGATCCATTCTAATTCATTCGTACGATCCATTCTAATTCATTCGTACGATCCATTCTAGTTCATTCGCACGAATGTATCCATTCTAGTTTATTCGTACGATCCATTCTAATTTATTCGTGCGATCCATTCTAATTCATTCGCACGATCCATTCTAATTCATTCGTACGATCCATTCTAATTCATTCATACGATCCATTCTAATTCATTCGTACGATCCATTCTAATTCATTCATACGATCCATTCTAATTCATTTCTATTTCATTCGTACGATCCATTCTTACTCATTCGTACGATCCATTCTAATTCATTCGTAAGATCCATTCTAATTCATTCGTACGATCCATTCTAATTCATTCGCACGATCCATTCTAATTCATTCATACGATCCATTCTAATTCATTCGCACGAATGTATCCATTCTAATTCATTCGTACGATCCATTCAAATTCATTCACACGTGCAAATGAATTAGAATGGATCGTATGAATGTATTAGAATGGATCGTGCGAATGAATTAGAATGGATCGTACGAAGGAATTAGAATGGATCGTACGAATGAATTAGAATGGATCGTACGAATGAATTAGAATGGATACATTCGTGCGAATGAATTAGAATGGATACATTCGTGCGAAAGAATTAGAATAGATCGTATGAATGAATTAGAATGGATCCTATGAATGAATTAGAATGAATCGTGCGAATGAATTAGAATGGATTGTACGAATGAATTAGAATGGATCGTGCTAATGAATTAGAATTGATCGAACGAATGAATTAGCATGGATCGTGCTAATGAATTAGAATGGAACGTACGAATGAATTAGAATGGATCGTGTGAAAGAATTAGAATGGATTGTATGAATGAATTAGAATGAATTCGTACGATCCATTCGAATTCATTCGCACGATCCATTCTAATTCATTCATACGATCCATTCTAATTCATTCGTACGATCCATTCTAATTCCTTTGTACGATCCATTCTATTTCATTCGTACGATCCATTCTTACTCATTGGTACGATCCATTCTAATTCATTCGCACGAATGTATCCATTCTAATTCATTCGTACGAATCCATTCTAATTCATTCGTACAATCCATTCTATTTCATTCGTACGATCCATTCTTACTCATTCGTATGATCCATTCTAATTCATTCGCATGAATATATCCATTCTAAATCATTCATACGATCCATTCTAATTCATTCGTAGGATCCATTCTAAATCATTCGTACGATCCATTCTACTTCATTCGCACGATCTATTCTAATTCATTCATACAATCCATTCTAATTCTTTCACACGATCCACTCTAATTCATTCGTATGATCCATTCTAATTCATTCGCACAATCCATTCTATTTCATTCGTACGATCCATTCTTACTCATTCGTACGATCCATTCTAATCCATTCTAATTTATTCTAATTCATTCGTATAATCTATTCTATTTCATTCGTACGATCCATTCTTTCTCATTCGTATGATGCATTCTAATTCATTCATATGATCCATTCTAATTCATTCGCACGAATGTATCCATTCTAGTTCATTCGTACGATCCAATCTAATTCATTCGTACGATCCATTCTAATCCATTTCTACGATCCATTCTAATTCATTCGTACAATCCATTCTTTTTCATTCGTACGATCCATTCTTACTCATTCGTATGATCCATTCTAATTCATTCGCACGAATGTATCCATTCTAATTCATTCATACAATCCATTCTAATTCATTCCGTACGATCCATTCTAATTCATTCGTACGATTCATTCTAATTCATTCCCACGATCCATTCTAATTTATTCGTACGATCCATTCTAATTCATTAGTACGATCCATTCTAATTCATTCGTACGATCCATTCTAATTCATTCTAATTCATTCGTACGATCCATTCTAATTCATTCGTCCGATCCTACGAATGAATTAGAATAGATCGTGTAAAAGAATTAGAATGGATTGTATGAATGAATTAGAATGAATTCGTATGATCCATTCGAATTCATTCGCATGATCCATTCTAATTCATTCATACGATCCATTCTAATTCATTCATACAATCCATTCTAATTCTTTCACACGATCCATTCTAATTCATTCGTAGGATCCATTCTAATTCATTCGTACAATCTATTCTATTTCATTCGTACGATCCATTCTTACTCATTCGTATGATCCATTCTAATTCATTCGGATGAATGTATCCATTCTAATTTATTCGTACGATCCATTCTAATTCATTCGTACGATCCATTCTAATTCATTCGTACGATCCATTCTAATTCATTCGTCCGATCCATTCTAATTTATTCGCACGAATGTATCCATTCTAATTCATTCGTACGATCCATTCTAATTCATTCGTATGATCCATTCTATTCTAGTTCATTCGTATGATCCATTCTAATTCATTCGTACGATCCATTCTAATTCATTCGCATGATCCATTCTAATTCATTCGTACGATCAATTCTAATTCATTCGCACGAATGTATACATTCTAATTTATTCGTACGATCCATTCTAATTCATTAGTACGATCCATTCTAATTCGTACGATCTATTCTAATTCATTCGCACGAATGTATCCATTCTAGTTCATTCGTACGATCCATTCTAATTCATTCGTACGATCCATTCTAATTCATTCGCACGATCCATTCTAATTCATTCGTACGATCCATTCTAATTCATTCATACGATCCATTCTAATTCATTCGCACGAATGTATCCATTCTAATTCATTCATACGATCCATTCTACTTCATTCGTACTATCCGTTCTAATTCACTCATACGATCCATTCTAATTCATTCATACGATCCATTCTAATTCATTTGTACGAATATATCCATTCGAATTCATTCGTACGATCCATTCTAATTCCTTCGTACGATCCATTCTAATTCCTTCGTACGATCCATTCTATTTCATTCGTATGATCCATTCTAATTAATTCGTACGATCCATTCTAATTCATTCGTATGATCCATTCTAATTCATTCGTACGATCCATTCTTACTCATTCGTACGATCCATTCTAATTCATTCATACAATCCATTCTAATTCATTCCGTACGATCCATTCTAATTCATTCATACGATCTATTCTTTCATACAATCCATTCTAATTCTTTCGTGCGAATGAATTAGAATGGATACCTTTGTGCATATGAATTAGAATGCATCGTACGAATGAATTAGAATGGATCATATTAATGAATTAGAATGGATCGTACGAATGAATTAGAATGGATACATTCGTGCGAATAAATTAGAATGGATCGTGCGAATCAATTAGACTGGATCGTGCGAATGAATAAGAATAGATCATACGAAAGAATTAGAATGGATCGTACGAATTAATTAGAATGGATACATTCGTGCGAATGAATTAGAATGGATTGTATGAATGAATTAGAATGGATCGTACGAATGAATTAGAATGGATCATACGAATGAATTAGAATGGATCGTACGAATGAATTAGAATGGATCGTGCGAATGAATTAGAATAGATCGTACGAATGAATTAGAATGGATACATTTGTGCGAATGAATTAGAATGGATCGTATGAATGAATTAGAATGGATCGTACGAATGAATTAGAATGGATCGTGCGAATGAATTAGAATGGATCGTACGAATGAATTAGAATGGATCGTGTGAAAGAATTAGAATGGATCGTACGAATGAATTAGAATGGATCGTGCGAATGAATTAGAATGGATCGTATGAATGAATTAGAATGGATACATTTGTTCGAATGAATTAGAATGGATCGTACGAATGAATTAGAATGGATCGTATGAATGAATTAGAATGGATCATACAAATGAATTAGAATGGATCGTGCGAATGAATTAGAATGGATCATACTAATGAATTAGAATGGATCGTACGAATGAACTAGAATGGATACATTCGTGCGAATGAATTAGAATGGATCGTACGAATGAATTAGAATGGATCTTACGAATGAATTAGAATGGATCGTACGAATGAATTAGAATGGATACATTTGTGCGAATGAATTAGAATGGATCGTACAAATGAATTAGAATGGATCGTATGAATGAATTAGAATGGATCGTACAAATGAATTAGAATGGATCGTGCGAATGAATTAGAATGGATCGTACGAATGAATTAGAATGGATCGTGTGAAAGAATTAGAATGGATCGTACGAATGAATTAGAATGGATCGTGAGAATGAATTAGAATGGATCGTATGAATGAATTAGAATAGATTTTGTGAATGAATTAGAACTAATCGTACGAATGAATTAAAATGGATCGTACGAATGAATTAGAATGGATACATTTTTGCGAATGAATTAGAATGGATCGTACGAATGAATTAGAATGGATCGTATGAATGAATTAGAATGGATACATTCGTGCGAATGAATTTGAATGGATCGTGCGAATCCATTAGACTGGATCGTGCGAATGAATAAGAATGGATAATACGAATGAATTAGAATGGATCGTATAAATTAATTAGAATGGATACATTCATGCGAATGAATTAGAATGGATTGTATGAATGAATTAGAATGGATCGTACGAATGAATTAGAATGGATCGTACGAATTAATTAGAATGGATCATACGAATGAATTAGAATGGATCGTACGAATGAATGAGAATGGATCGTACGAATGAACTAGAATGGATCGTACGAATGAAATAGAATCGATTGTACGAATGAATTAGAATGGATTCGTACGAATGAATTAGAATGGATACATTCGTGCGAATGAATTAGAGTGGATACATTCGTGCGAAAGAATTAGAATAGATCGTAAGAATGAATTAGAATGGATCCTATGAATGAATTAGAATGGATCGTGCGAATGAATTAGAATGGATCGTACGAATAAATTAGAATGGATCGTGCTAATGAATTAGAATTGATCGAACGAATGAATAAGAATGCATCGTACGAAAGAATTAGAATGGATATATTCGTGAGAATGAATTAGAATGAGTCGTATGAATGAATTAGAATGGATCATCCGAATGAATTAGAATGGATCATACGAATGCATTCTAATTCCTTCGTACGATCCATTCTATTTCATTCGTACGAACCATTCTATTTCATTCGTATGATCCATTCTAATTCCTTCGTATGATCCATTCTAATTCCTTCGTATCCATTCTAATTCACTCATACGATCCATTCTAATTCATTCGTACGATCCATTCTAATTCATTCGCATAAATGTACATTCGTGCGAATGAATTAGAATGGATCGTACGAATGAATTAGAATGGATCGTACGAATGAATTAGAATGGATCATACGAATGAATTAGAATGGATCTTACGAATGAATTAGAATGGATCGTACGAATGAATTAGAATGGATCGAACGAATGAATTAGAATGGATACATTTGTGCGAATGAATTAGAATGGATCGAACGAATAAATTAGAATGGATCGTACGAATGAATTAGAATGTATCGTACGAATGGATTAGATAGGATCCTACGAATGGATTAGAATGGACACCTTTGTGCATATGAATTAGAATGGATCGTATGAAAGAATGGATTAGAATGGATTAGAATGGATCGTACGAATGAATTAGAATAGATCATAGGAATGAATTAGAATGGATCGTGCAAATGAATTAGAATGGATACATTCGTGCGAATAAATTAGAATGGATTGTATGAATGAATTAGATTGGATACGAAGGAATTAGAATGGATCGTACGAAGGAATTAGAATGGATCATATGAATGAAATAGAATGGATCGTACGAAGGAATTAGAATGGATCGTACGAAGGAATTAGAATGGATCGTACGAAGGAATTAGAATGGATATATTCGTGCAAATGAATTAGAATGAATCGTATGAATGAATTAGAATGGATAGTATGAGTGAATTAGAATGGATCGTACGAACGAATTAGAATGGATCGTATGAATGAATTAGAATGGATCGTGCGAAAGAATTAGAATGCATTGTATGAATGAATTAGAATGGATCGTATGAATGAATTAGAATGGATCGTGCGAATGAATTCAAATGGATCGCATAATCCATTCAAATAGAATGGATCGTATGAATGAATTAGAATGGATCGGGCGAATGAATTAGAATGGATTGTAGGAATGAATTAGAATGGATCGTATGAATGAATTAGAATGGATCGTACGAATGAATTAGAATGGATCGTGCGAATGAATTAGAATGGATCGTACGAATGAATTAGAATGGGTCGTAGGAATGAATTAGAATGGATCATACGAATGAATTAGAATGGATCATACGAATGTGTAAGAATGGATCGTACGAATAAAATAGAATGGATTGTACGAATAAATTAGAATGGATACATTCATGCGAATGAATTAGAATGGATCGGATGATTGAATTAGAATGGATCGTACGATTCATTCTAATTCATTCGTACGATCCATTCTAATACATTCGTACGATTCATGCTAATTCATTCGCACGATCCATTCTAATTCATTCGTACGATCCATTCTTATTCATTCATACGATCCATTCTAATTCATTCGCACAATCCATTCTAATTCATTCGTACAATCCATTCTAATTCATTCGTATGATCCATTCTAACTCATTCGGTGGATCCATTCTTATTCATTCGTACGATCCATTCTAATTCATTCCCACGATCCATTCTAATTTATTCGTACGATCAATTCTAATTCATTCGTACGATCTATTATAATTCATTCGCACGAATATAACCATTCTAATTCATTCATACGATTCATTCTAATTCATTCGTATGAGCTATTCTAATTCATTCGTACGATCCATTCTAATTCATTCGTACGATCCATTGTAATTCATTCATACAATCCATTTAGATTCATTCGCACAAATGTATCCGTTCAAATTCATTCGTACGATCCATTCTAATTCATTCGTACGATCTATTCTAATTCATTCAAACGATCTATTCTAATTCATTCATACAATCCATTCTAATTCTTTCACACGATCCATTCTAATTCATTCGTACGATCCATTCTAATTCATTCGTACGATCCATTCTAATTCACTCATACGATCCATTCTAATACATTCATACGATCCATTCTAATTCATTTGCACGAATATATCCATTCTAATTCATTCATACGATCCATTCTAATTCATTCATACGATCCATTCTAATTCATTTGCACGAATATATCCATTCTAATTCATTCGTAGATCCATTCTTATTCCTTCGTATGATCCATTCTAATTCGTTCGTACGATCCATTCTAATTCATTCGTATGATCCATTCTAATTCATTAATATGATCCATTCTAATTCATTCGTACGATCCATTCTAATGAATTAGAATTGATCATACAAATGAAACAGAATGGATTGCACGAATGATTTAGAATGGATCGTACGAATGAATTAGAATGGATCGTACGAATGAATTAGAATGGATCTTACAAATGAATTATAATGGATTAGATTGGATTAGAATGGATTGTGCGAATGAATTAGAATGGATCGTATGAATGAATAAGAATGGATCGTACGAATGAATTAGAATGGATCGTGCGAATGAATTAGCTTGAATCGTACGAATGTATTAGAATGGATCATACGAATGAGTAAGAATGGATCGTACGAATGAAATAGAATGGATTGTACGAATGAATTAGAATTGATACATTCGTGCGAATGAATTAGAATGGATCGTACGAATTAATTAGAATGGATCATACGAATGAATTAGAATGGATCGTACGAATGAATTAGAATGGATACATTTGTGCGAATGAATTAGAATGGATCGTACGAATGATTTAGAATGGATCGTACGATTGAATTAGAATGGATCGTGCGAATGAATTAGAATGGATCATACGAATGAATTAGAATGGATCGTACGAATGAATTAGAATGGATCGTGCGAATGAATTAGAATGGATCGTACGAATGAATTAGAATGGATACATTTGTGCGAATGAATTAGAATGGATCGTATGAATGAATTAGAATGGATCGTATGAATGAATTAGATTGGATCGTACGAATGAATTAGAATGGATCGTGCGAATGAATTAGAATGGATCGTACGAATGAATTAGAATGGATCGTACGAATGAACTAGAATGGATACATTCGTGCAAATGAATTAGAATGGATCGTACGAATGAATTAGAATGGATCGTACGAATGAATTAGAATGGATCGTATGAATGAATTAGAATGGATCGTACGAATGAATTAGAATGGATACATTCGTGCGAATGAATTAGAATGGATCGGACGAATGAATTAGAATGGATCGTACGCTCGAATGTATCCATTCTAATCCATTCGTACGATCCATTCTAATCCAATTGTACGATCCATTCTAATTCATTCGCATGAATGTAACCATTCTAATTCATTCATTTGATCCATTCTAATTTATTCGTAACATCCATTCTAATTCATTCATACGATCCATTCTAATTCATTCGTACGATCCATTCTAATTCATTCGCATGAATGTAACCATTCTAATTCATTCGTACGATCCATTCTAATTCATTCGTATGATCCATTATGGATACATTCGTGCGAATGAATTAGAATGGATCATACGAATGAGTAAGAATAGATCGTACGAATGAAATAGAATGGATTGTGCGAATGAATTAGAATGGATCGTAGAATGGATCAGAATAGATCGTGTGAAAGAATTAGAATGGATTGTATGAATGAATTAGAATGAATTCGTATGATCCATTCGAATTCATTCGCACGATCCATTCTAATTTATTCATACGATCCATTCTAATTCTTTCACACGATCTATTCTGATCCCTTCTACGATCCATTCTAATTCATTCGCACAATCCATTCTATTTCATTCGTACGATCCATTCTTACTCATTCGTATGATCCATTCTAATTCATTCGCAAGAATGTATCCATAATGGATCATACGAATGAGTAAGAATGGATCGTACGAATGAAATAGAATATATTGTACGAATGAATTAGAATGGATCGTGCGAATGAATTAGAATGGATCGTACGAATGAATTAGAATGGATCGTATGAATGAACTAGCATGGATACATTCGTGCGAATAAATTAGAATGGATCGTACGAATGAATTAGAATGGATCGTACGAATGAATTAGAATGGATCGTACGAATAAATTAGAATGGATCGTGGAAAGAATTAGAATGGATCATACGAATGAATTAGAATGGATCCACCGAATGAGTTAGAATGGATCATACGAATGAATTAGAATGGATTGTACGAATGAATTAGAATGGATTGTGCGAATGAATTAGAATAAATCGTACGAAGGAATTAGAATGGATCGTACAAATGAATTAGAATGGATCGTACGAATGAATTAGAATAGATCGTACGAATGAATTAGAATGGATCGTACAAAGGAATTAGAATGGATCGTACGAATGAATTAGAATGGATCGTACGAATGAACTAGAATGGATACGTTCGTGCGAATGAATTAGAATGGATCGTACGAATGAATTAGAATGGATTTTACGAATGAATTAGAATGGATCGTACGAATGAATTAGAATGGATACATTCGTGCGAATGAATTAGAATGGATACATTCGTGCGAAAGAATTAGAATAGATCGTATGAATGAATTAGAATGGATCCTATGAATGAATTAGAATGGATCGTGCGAATGAATTAGAATGGATCGTACGAATGAATTAGAATCGATCGTACGAATGAATTAGAATAGACCATATGAATGAATTAGAATGGATCGTACGAATGAATTAGAATGGATCGTGTGAAAGAATTAGAATGGATCGTACGAATGAATTAGAATGGATCGTGCGAATGAATTAGAATGGATCGTACGAATGAATTAGAATGGATCATGCTAATGATATAGAATGGATCATACGAATGAGTAAGAATGGATCGTATGAATGAAATAGAATGGATTGTACGAATGAATTAGAATGGATCGTACAAATGAATTAGAATGGATCGTACGAATGAAATAGAATGGATCGCACGAATGAATTAGAATAGATTGTACGAATGAATTAGAATGGATTAGAATGAATTGTAATTCGTACGAATGAATTAGAATGGATCGTACGAATGAATTAGAATGGATCTTACGAATGAATTAGAATGGATCGTACGAATGAATTAGAATGGATCGTACGAATGAATTGGAATGAATCATACGAATGAATTAGAATGGATCATACGAATGAATTAGAATGGATACATTCGCGAATGAATTAGAATGGATCGTACGAATGAATTAGAATGGATCGTACGAATGAATTAGAATGGATCTTACGAATGAATTAGAATGGATCGTACGAATGAATTAGAATGGATCGTACGAATGAATTAGAATGGATACATTTGTGCGAATGAATTAGAAAGGATCGTACGAATGAATTAGAATGGATCGTACGAATGAATTAGAATGGATCATACGAATGAATTAGAATGGATCGTACGAATGAATTAGAATAGATCGTACGAATGAATTAGAATGGATCGTACGAAGGTATTAGAATGGATCGTACGAAGGAATTAGAATGGATCGTACGAATGAATTAGAATGGATCGTACGAATGAATTAGAATTGATACATTCGTCCGAATGAATTAGAATGGATCGTACGAATGAATTAGAATGTTTCGTACGAATGAATTAGAATGGATCGTATGAATAAAATAGAATGGATCGTACGAAGGAATTAGAATGGATCGTATGAAGGAATTAGAATGCATTCGTATGATCCATTCTAATTCATTCGGACGAATGTATCCATTCTAATTTATTCGTACTATCCATTCTAATTCGTTCGTACGATCCATTCTAATTCATTCGTACGATCCATTCTTACTCATTCGTATGATCCATTCTAATTCATTCGTACGATCCATTCTAATTCATTCGCACGAATGTATCCATTCCATGCGTACGATCCATTCTAATTCATTCATACAATCCATTCTAATTCTTTCACACGATCCATTCTATTTCATTCGTACGATCCATTCTAATTCATTCGTACGATCCATTCTAATTCATTCTAATTCATTCGTACGATCCATTCTATGATCCATTCTAATTCATTCGTATATTCCATTCAAATTCATTAGCACGATCCATGCTAATGAATTAGAATGGATCGTACGAACGAATTAGAATGGATCGTGTGAAAGAATTAGAATGGATTGTATGAATGAATTAGAATGGATCGTATGAATGGATCGTACGAATGGAATGGATACATTCGTGCGAATGAATTAGAATGGATCGTACGAATGAATTAGAATGGATCATACGAATGAGTAAGAATGGATCGTACGAATGAATTAGAATGGATCATACAAATGAATTAGAATGGATCGTACGAATAAATTAGAATGGATACATTCGTCCGAATGAATTAGAATAGATCATACGAATGCAGTCTAATTCCTTGGAACGATCCATTCTAATTCCTTCGTACGATCCATTCTATTTCATTCGTATGATCCAATCTAATTCCTTCGTACGATCCATTCTAATTCCTTCGTATCCATTCTAATTCACTCATACGATCCATTCTAATCCATTCGTACGATCCATTCTAATTCATTCGCATGAATGTAACCATTCTAATTCATTCATTTGATCCATTCTAATTCATTCGTACGATCCATTCTAATTCATTCGTACGATCCATTGTAATTCATTCATACAATCCATTTAGATTCATTCGCACAAATGTATCCATTCAAATTCATTCGTACGATCCAGTCTAATTCATTCGTTCGATCCATTCTAATTCATTCGCACGAATATATCCATTCTAATTCTTTCGTACAATGCATTCTAATTCATTCATACGATCCATTGTAATTCATTCGTACGATCCATTCTAATTCATTCGTACGATCCATTCTAATTCATTCGCACGAATGTATCCAATCTAATTCATTGGTACAATCCATTCTATTTCATTCGTACGATCCATTCTTACTCATTCGTATGATCCATTCTAATTCATTCGTATGATCCATTCTAATTCATTCGTACGATCCATTCTAATTCATTCGTACGATCCATTCTAATTCATTCGCACGATCCATTCTAATTCATTCATACGATCCATTCTAATTCATTCATACGATCCATTCTAATTCATTCCTATAATCCATTCTAATTCATTCGCCCGATCCATTCTAATTCATTCATACGATCCATTCTATTCGAATGGATCATGCGATCCATTCGAATTCATTCGCACGATCCATTCTAATTCATTCATACGATCCATTCTAATTCATTCATACAATGCATTCTAATTCTTTCACACGTTCTATTCTAATTCATTCGTACGATCCATTCTAATTCATTAATATGATCCATTCTAATTCATTCATTTGATCCATTCTAATTCATATGCACAAAGGTATCCATTCTAATCCATTCGTAGGATCCATTCTAATCCATTCGTACGATCCATTCTAATTCATTCGTACGATCCATTCTAATTCATTCGCTCGAATGTATCCATTCTAATCCATTCGTATGATCCATTCTAATCCATTCGTACGATCCATTCTAATTTATTCGCATGAATATAACTATTGTAATTCATTCATTTGATCCATTCTAATTCATTCGTACGATCCATTCTAATTCATTCATACGATCCATTCTAATTCATTCGTACGATCCATTCTAATTCATTCATACGATCCATTCTAATTCCTTCGTACGATTCATTCTAATTCATTCATACGATCCATTCTAATTCATTCATACAATCCATTCTAATTCTTTCACACGATCATTCTAATTCATTCGTACGATCCATTCTAATTCATTCGTGCAATCCATTCTATTTCATTCGTACGATCCATTCTAATTCATTCGTACGATCAATTCTAATTCATTCGCACGAATATATCCATTCTAATTCATTCGTACGATCCATTCTAATTCATTCATAGGATCCATTCTAATTCATTCATACAATCCATTCTAATTCATTCGCACGAATGTATCCATTCTAATTCATTCGTATGATCAGTTCTAATTCATTCACAAAATCTATTCTAATTCATTCGTACGTATTTCATTCGTACGATCCATTCTTACTCATTCGTATGATCCATTCTAATTCATTTGCACGAATATATCCATTCTAATTCATTCGTACGATCCATTCTAATTCCTTCGTACGATCCATTCTAATTCATTCGTACGATCTATTCTAATTCATTCGTACGATCCATTCTAATTCATTCGTATGATCCATTCTAATTCCTTCGTATGATCCATTCTAATTCATTCGTACGATCCATTCTAATTCATTCGTACAATCTATTCTAATTCATTCGTACGAATGGATACATTCGTGTGAATGAATTAGAATGGATCGTACGAATGAGTAAGAATGGATCGTACGAATGAATTAGAATGGATACATTCGTGTAAATGAATTAGAATGGATCGTATGAATGAATTAGAATAGATTTTGTGAATGAATTAGAACTGATCGTATGAATGAATTAGAATGGATACATTCGTGCGAATGAATTAGAATGGATTGTATGAATGAATTAGAATGGATCCTATGAATGAATTAGAATGGATCGTACGAATGAATTAGAATGGATACATTCGTGCGAATGAATTAGAATTGATCGTACGAATGAATTAGAATGGATCGTGCGAATGAATTATAATGGATCGAACGAATGAATTAGAATGGATATATTCGTGCGAATGAATTAGAATGGATACATTCGTGTGAAAGAATTAGAATAGATCGTATGAATGAATTAGAATGGATCCTATGAATGAATTAGAATGGATCGTGCGAATGAATTAGAATGGATCGTACGAATGAATTAGAATGGATCGTGCTAATGAATTAGAATTGATCGAACGAATTAATTAGCATGGATCGTGCTAATGAATTAGAATGGATCGTACAAATGAATTAGAATGGATCAAATAAATGAATTAGAATGGTTATATTCATGCGAATGAATTAGAGTGGATCGTACGAATGGATTAAAATGGATCGTACGAATGGATTAGAATGGATACATTCGTGCGTATGAATTAGAATGGATCGTACGAATGAATTAGAATGGATCGTACGAATGAATTAGAATGAATCTTACGAATGAATTAGAATTGATCATACGAATGCACGATCCATGCTAATTCATTCGTTCGATCAATTCTAATTCATTAGCACGATCTTACGAATACACGATCTTACGAATGAATTAGAATGGATCATACGAATGAATTAGAATGGATACATTCGTGCGAATGAATTAGAATGGATCGGACGAATGAATTAGAATGGATCGTACGAATGAATTAGAATGGATCGTACAAATAAATTAGAATGGATCGTACGAATAAATTAGAATGGATACATTCGTCCAAATGAATTAGAATGGATCATACGAATGAGTAAGAATGGATCGTACGAATGAAATAGAATAGATTGTACGAATGAATTAGAATGGATCCTACGAATGAATTAGAATGGATCGTGTGAAAGAATTAGAATGGATTGTATGAATGAATTAGAATGGATCGTATGAATGAATTAGAATGGATCATGCGTATGAATTCGAATGGATCGTACGAATTCATTCTAATTCATTCATACAATCCATTCTAATTCTTTCACACGATCTATTCTAATTCATTCGTACGTTCCATTCTAATTCATTAGCACGATCCATGCTAATTCATTCGTTCGATCAATTCAAATTCATTAGCACGATCCATTCTAATTCATTCGTACGATCCATTCTAATTCATTCGCACGATCCATTCTAATTCATTCATAGGATCCATTCTAATTCATTCATACGATCTATTCTAATTCTTTCGCACGAATGTATCCATTCTAATTCATTCGCACGAATGTATCCATTCTAATCCATTCGTACGATCCATTCTAATCCATTCGTACGATCCATTCTAATTCATTCGCTTGAATGTAACCATTCTAATTAATTCATTTGATCCATTCTAATTCATTCGTACGATCCATTCTAATTCATTCGTCCGATCCATTCTAATTCATTTGCACGAATGTATCCATTCTAAACCATTAATACGATCAATTCTAATTTATTCGTACGATCCATTCTAATTCATTCGTAAGATCCTTTCTAATTCATTCGTACGATCCATTCTAATTCATTCGTACGATCCATTGTAATTCATTCGTAAGATCCATTCTAATTCATTCATACGATCCATTCTAATTCATGCATAAGATCCATTCTAATTCATTCGTACGATCCATTCTAATTCATTCGTACGATCCATTCTAACTCATTCACACGAATGTATCCATTCTAGTTCATTCGTACGATCCATTCTAATTCATTTGTACGATCCATTCAAATTCATTCGCACGATCCATTCTAATTCATTCGTACGATCCATTCTAATTCATTCATACGATCCATTCTAATTCATTCGTACGATCCATTCTAATTCATTCGCACAAATGTATCCATTCTAATTCATTCATACGATCCATTCTAATTCATTCGCACGATCCATTCTAATTCATTCGTACGATCCATTCTAATTCTTTCACACGATCCATTCTAATTCATTCGTACGATCCATTCTAATTCATTCGCACGATCCATTCTAATTCATTCGTACGATCCATTCTAATTCATTTATACGATCCATTCTAATTCATTCGTACGATCCATTCTAATTCATTCGCACAAATGTATCCATTCTAATTCATTCGTACGATCCATTCTAATTCATTCGCACGATCCATTCTAATTCATTCGTACGATCCATTCTAATTCATTCGCACGATCTGTTCTTATTTATTCGCACAATCCATTCTAATTCATTCGCACGAATGTATCCATTCTAATTCATTCGTACGATCCAATCTAATTCATTCGTACGATCCATTCTAATTAATTCGTATGACCCATTCTAATTCATTCGTACGATCCATTCTAATTCATTCATACAATCCATTCTAATTCATTCGTACGATCCATTCTAATTCACTCATACGATCCATTCTAATACATTCATACGATCCATTCTTATTCATTTGCTCGAATATATCCATTCTAATTCATTTGTACGATCCATTCTAATTCCTTCGTACGATCCATTCTAATTCATTCGCATGATCTGTTCTAATTCATTCGTACGATCCATTCTAATTCCTTCGTACGATCCATTCTAATTCATTCGTACGATCCATTCTAATTCATTCATACAATCTATTCTAATTCATTCGTACGAATGGATACATTCGTGTGAATGAATTAGAATGGATCGTACGAATGAGTAAGAATGGATCGTACGAATGAAATAGAATGGATTACACGAATGAATTAGAATGGATCGTATGAACGAATTAGAATGGATCGTGTGAAAGAATTAGAATGGATCGTACGAATGAATTAGAATGGATCGTGCGAATGAATTAGAATAGATCGTACGAATGAATTAGAATGGATCGTACGAAGGAATTAGAATGGATCGTACGAATGAATTAGAATGGATATATTCGTGCAAATGAATTAGAATGGATCATACGAATGAGTAAGAATGGATCGTACGAATGAAATAGAATAGATTGTACGAATGAATTAGAATGGATCCTACGAATGAATTAGAATAGATCGTGTGAAAGAATTAGAATGGATTGTATGAATGAATTAGAATGGATCGTACGAATGAATTAGAATGGATCGTACGAAGGAATTAGAATGGATCATGCGAATGAATTAGAATGGATCGTACGAATGAATTAGAATAGATCGTACGAATGAATTAGAATGGATCGTACGAAGGAATTAGAATGGATCGTACAAATGAATTAGAATGGATATATTCGTGCAAATGAATTATAATGGATTGTATGAATGTATTAGAATGCATCGTACGAATGAATTAGAATGGATCGTGTGAAAGAATTAGAATGGATCATACGAATGAATTAGAATGGATCGTGCGAATTAATTAGAATGGATCGTACGAATAAATTAGAATGGATACATTTGTGCGAATGAATTAGAATGGATACATTTGTGCGAATGAATTAGAATGGATCGTACGAATGAATTAGAATGGATCGTATGAATGAATTAGAATGGATACATTCGTGCGAATGAATTAGAATGGATCGGATGAATGAATTAGAATGGATCGTACGAATGAATTAGAATGGATCAAATGAATGAATTAGAATGGTTACATTCATGCGAATGAATTAGAATGGATCGTACGAATGGATTAGAATGGATCGTACGAATGGATTAGAATGGATACATTCGAGCGAATGAATTAGAATGGATCGTACAAATGAATTAGAATGGATCGTACGAATGGATTAGAATGGATCCTACGAATGGAATAAAATGGATACCTTTGTGCATATGAATTAAAATGGATCGTACGAATGAATTAGAATGGATCATATTAATGAATTAGAATGGATCGTACGAATGAATTAGAATGGATACATTCGTGCACGTTCCATTCTAATTCATTCGCACGAATGTATCCATTCTAATTCATTCGTACGATCCATTCTAATTCATTCGTAAGATCCATTCTAATTCATTCGTACGATCCATTCTAATTCATTCATACAATCCATTCTAATTCTTTCACACGATCCATTCTAATTCATTCGCACGATCCATTCTAATTCATTCGTACGATCCATTCTAATTCATTCGTACGATCCATTCTAATTCATTCGTCCGATCCATTCTAATTCATTCGCACGAATGTATCCATTCTAATTCATTCGTACGATCCATTCTAATTCATTCGTACGATCCATTCTAATTCATTCGTAAGATCCATTCTAATTCATTCGTACGATCAATTCTAATTCATTCGTACGATCCATTCTAATTCATTCGCACGAATGTATCCATTCTAGTTCATTCGTACGATCCATTCTAATTCATTCGCACGATCCATTCTAATTCATTCGTACGATCCATTCTAATTCATTCATACGATCCATTCTAATTTATTCGCACGAATGTATCCATTCTAATTCATTCGTACGATCCATTCTAATTCTTTCACACGATCCATTCTTACTCATTCGTATGATCCATTCTAATTCATTCGGACGAATGTATCCATTCTAATTTATTCGTACGATCCATTCTAATTCATTCGTACGATCCATTCTAATTCATTCGTAAGATCCATTCTAATTCATTCGTACGATCCATTCTAATTCTAATTCATTCGTACGATCCATTCTAATTCCTTCGTACGATCCATTCTAATACATTCGTATGATCTATTCTAATTCATTCGTACGATCCATTCTAATTCATTCGCACGATCCATTCTAATTCATTCATAGGATCCATTCTAATTCATTCATAGGATCTATTCTAATTCTTTCGCACGAATGTATCCATTGTAATTCATTCGCACGAATGTATCCATTCTAATTCATTCGTACGATCCATTCTAATTCATTCGTACGATCCATTCTAATTCATTCATACGATCTATTGTAATTCATGCATACAATCCATTCTAATTCTTTCACACGATCCATTCTAATTCATTTGTAGGATCCATTCTAATTCATTCGTACGATCCATTCTAATTCATTTGTACGATCCATTCAAATTCATTCGTACAATCCATTCTATTTCATTCGTACGATCCATTCTTACTCATTCGTATGATCCATTCTAATTTATTCGCACGAATGTATCCATTCTAATTCATTTACACGATCGTATGAATTAGAATGGATACATTCGTGCGAATGAATTAGAATGGATCGTGCGAATCCATTAGACTGGATCGTGCGAATGAATAAGAATGGATCATACGAATGAATTAGAATGGATCATACGAACGAATTAGAATGGATCGTATGAATTAATTTGAATGGATACATTCGTGCGAATGAATTAGAATGGGTTGTATGAATGAATTAGAATAGATTGTATGAATGAATTAGAATGGATCGTACAAATGAATTAGAATGGATCGTACGAAGGAATTAGAATGGATCCTACGAATGAATTAGAATGGATCGTGTGAAAGAATTAGAATGGATTGTATGAATGAATTAGAATAGATCGTATGAATGAATTAGAATGGATCGTACGAATGAATTAGAACGGATCGTACGAATGAATTAGAAGGGATCGTACGAATGAATTAGAATGGATACATTCGTGCGAATAAATTAGAATAGATACATTCGTGCGAAAGAATTAGAATAGATCGTATGAATGAATTAGAATGGATCCTATGAATGAATTAGAATGGATCGTGCGAATGAATTAGAATGGATCGTACGAATGAATTAGAATAGATCGTACGAATGAATTAGAATGGATCGTACGACGGAATTAGAATGGATCGTACGAATGAATTAGAATGGATTGTATGAATGAATTAGAATGGATTGTGTGAATCAATTAGAATGGATCGTGCGAATCAATTAGGCTGGATTGTGCGAATGAATAAGAATAGATCATACGAATGAATTAGAATGGATCGTACGAATTAATTAGAATGGATACATTCGTGCGAATGAATTAGAATGGATTGTATGAATGAATTTGAATGGATCGTACGAATGAATTAGAATGGATCATACGAATTAATTAGAATAGATCGTACGAATGAATTAGAATGGATCGTACGAATGAATTAGAATGGATCGTGCGAATGAATTAGAATGGATCGTACGAATGAATTAGAATGGATACATTTGTGCGAATGAATTAGAATGGATCGTACGAATGAATTAGAATGGATCGTATGAATGAATTAAAATGGATCGTACGAAAGAATTAGAATGGATCGTGCGAATGAATTAGAATGGATCGTACGAATGAATTAGAATGGATCGTGTGAAAGAATTAGAATGGATCGTACGAATGAATTAGAATGGATCGTGCGAATGAATTAGAATGGATCGTACGAATGAATTATAATGGATACATTTGTGCGAATGAATTAGAATGGATCGTACAAATGAATTAGAATGGATCGTATGAATGAATTAGAATGGATCGTACGAATGAATTAGAATGGATCGTGCGAATGAATTAGAATGGATCGTACGAATGAATTAGAATGGATCGTACGAATGAACTAGAATGGATACATTCGTGCGAATGAATTAGAATGGATCGTACGAATAAATTAGAATGGATCGTACGAATGAATTAGAATGGATCTTACGAATGAATTAGAATGGATCGTACGAATGAATTAGAATGGATCGTACGAATGAATTAGAATGGATACATTCGTGCGAATGAATTAGAATGGATCGGACGAATGAATTAGAATGGATCGTACGAATGAATTAGAATGGATCGTACGAATAAATTAGAATGGATACATTCGTCTGAATGAATTAGAATGGATCATACGAATGAGTAAGAATGGATCGTACGAATGAAATAGAATAGATTGTACGAATGAATTAGAATGGATTCGTACGAATGAATTAGAATGGATACATTCGTGCGAATGAATTAGAATGGATCGTACCAATGAGTAAGAATGGATCGTACGAATGAAATAGAATGGATTGTGCTAATGAATTAGACTGGATCGTATAAATGAATTAGAATGGATCGTGTGAAAGAATTAGAATGGATTGTATGGATGAATTAGAATAGATCGTATTAATGAATTAGAATGGATCGTACGAATGAATTAGAATGGATCGTACGAATGAGTAAGAATGGATCGTACGAATTGAATAGAATGGATTGCACGAATGAATTAGAATGGATCGTACGAATGAATTAGAATGGATCGTGTGAAAGTATTAGAATGGATTGTATGAATGAAATAGAATGGATCGTACGAATAAATTAGAATGGATCGTACGAAGGAATTAGAATGGATCGTACGAATGAATTAGAATGGATCGTACGAATGAATTAGAATAGATCGTACGAATGAATTAGAATGGATCGTACGAAGGAATTAGAATGGATCGTACGAATGAATTAGAATGGATATATTCGTGCAAATGAATTAGAATGGATCGTATGAATGTATTAGAATGGATCGTATGAGTGAATTAGAATGGATCGTACGAATAAATAAGAATGGATCGTATGAATGAATTAGAATGGATCGTGCGAAAGAATTAGAATGCATTGTATGAATGAATTAGAATGGATCATATGAATGAATTAGAATGGATCGTGCGAATAAATTCGAATGGATCGCATGATCCATTCGAATAGAATGGATCGTATGAATGAATTAGAATGGATTGGACGAATGAATATAATTGATTGTAGGAATGAATTAGAATGGATCGTATGAATGAATTAGAATGGATCGTATGAATAAATTAGAATGGATCGTGCGAATGAATTAGAATGGATCGTACGAATGAATTAGAATGGATCGTGCGAATGAATTAGAATGGATCATACGAATGAATTAGAATGGATCATACGAATGAGTAAGAATGGATTGTACGAATGAAATAGAATGGATTGTACAAATAAATTAGAATGGATACATTCATGCGAATGAATTAGAATGGATCGGACGATTGAATTAGAATGGATCGTACGATTCATTCTAATTCATTCGTACGATCCATTCTAATACATTCGTACGATTCATGCTAATTCATTCGCACGATCCATTCTAATTCATTCGTACGATCCATTCTTATTCATTCATACGATCCATTCTAATTCATTCGCACAATCCATTCTAATTCATTCGTACAATCCATTCTAATTCATTCGTATGATCCATTCTAACTCATTCGGTGGATCCATTCTAATTCATTCGTACGATCCATTCTAATTCATTCCCACGATCCATTCTAATTTATTCTTACGATCCATTCTAATTCATTCGTACGATCTATTCTAATTCATTCGCACGAATGTAACCATTCTAATTCATTCATATGATTCATTCTAATTCATTCGTATGAGCTATTCTAATTCATTCGTACGATCCATTCTAATTCATCCGTACGATCCATTGTAATTCATTCATACAATCCATTTAGATTCATTCGCACAAATGTATCCATTCAAATTCATTCGTACGATCCAGTCTAATTCATTCGTACGATCCATTCTAATTCCTTCGTACGATCCATTCTAATTCATTCGTACGATCCATTCTAATTCATTCGTACAATCTATTCTAATTCATTCGTACGAATGGATACATTCGTGTCAATGAATTAGAATGGATCGTACGAATGAGTAAGAATGGATCGTACGAATGAAATAGAATGGATTGCACGAATGAATTAGAATGGATCATACGAATGAATTAGAATGGATCGTGTGAAAGAATTAGAATGGATTGTATGAATGAATTAGAATGGATCGTACGAATGAATTAGAATGGATCGTACGAAGGAATTAGAATGGATCGTACGAATGAATTAGAATGGATCGTAAGAATGAATTAGAATAGATCGTACGAATGAATTAGAATGGATCGTACGAAGGAATTAGAATGGATCGTACGAATGAATTAGAATGGATATATTCGTGCAAATGAATTAGAATGGATCGTATGAATGTATTAGAATGGATCGTATGAGTGAATTAGAATGGATCGTACGAATGAATTACAATGGATCGTATGAATGAATTAGAATGGATACATTCGTGTGAATGAATTAGAATGGATCATATAATTGAATTAGAATTGATTTTGTGAATGAATTAGAACTGATCGTACGAATAAATTAGAATGGATACATTCGTGCGAATAAATTAAAATGGATTGTATGAATGAATTAGAATGGATCGTACGAATAAACTAGGACGGATACATTCGTGTGAATGAATTAGAATGGATAGTACGAATGAATTAGAATAGATCGTACGAATGAATTAGAATGGATCTTACGAATGAATTAGAATGGATCGTACGAATGAATTAGAATCGATCGTATGAATGAATTAGAATGGATCGTACGAATAAATTAGAATGGATACATTCGTCCGAATGAATTAGAATGGATCATACGAATGAGTAAGAATGGATCGTACGAAAGAAATAGAATAGATTGTACGAATGAATTAGAATGGATCCTACGAATGAATTCGAATGGATCGTGTGAAAGAATTAGAATGGATTGTATGAATGAATTAGAATGGATCGTATGAATGAATTAGAATGGATCGTGCGAATGAATTCGAATAGATCGTACGAATTCATTCTAATTCATTCATACAATCCATTCTAATTCTTTCACACGATCCATTCTAATTCATTCGTACGTTCCATTCTAATTCATTAGCATGATCCATGCTAATTCATTCATTCGATAATTTCTAATTCATTAGCACGATCCATTATAATTCATTCGTACGATCCATTCTAATTCATTCGCACGATCCATTCTAATTCATTCATAGGATCCATTCTAATTCATTCATACGATCTATTCTAATTCTTTCGCACGAATGTATCCATTCTAATTCATTCACATGAATGTATCTATTCTAATTTATTCGTACGATCCATTCTAATTCATTCGTACGATCCATTCTAATTCATTCATACGATCTATTCTAATTCATTCATACAATCCATTCTAATTCTTTCACACGATCCATACTAATTCATTCGTACGAATCCATTCTAATTCATTCGTACAATCCATTCTATTTCATTCGTACGATCCATGCTTACTCATTCATATGATCCATTCTAATTCATTCGCACAAATGTATCCATTCTAAATCATTCGTACGATCCATTCTAATTCATTCGTATGATCCATTCTAAATCATTCGTACAATCCATTCTATTTCATTCGTACGATCAATTCTAATTCATTAGCACGATCCATTCTAATTCATTCGTACGATCCATTCCAATTCATTTGCACGATCCATTCTAATTCATTCGTACAATCCATTCTATTTCATTCGTACGATCCATTCTTACTCATTCGTATGATCCATTCTAATTCATTCGCACGAATGTATCCATTCTAATCCATTCGTAAGATCCATTCTAATCCATTCGTACGATCCATTCTAATTTATTTGCATGAATGTAACCATTCTAATTCATTCATTTGATACATTCTAATTCATTCGTACGATCCATTCTAATTCATTCGTCTGATCCATTCTAATTCATTCGCACGAATGTATCCATTCTAAACCATTCATACGATCCATTCTAATTTATTCGTACGATCCATTCTAATTCATTCGTAAGATCCATTCTAATTCATTCGTACGATCCATTCTAATTCATTCGTACGATCCATTCTAATTCATTCGCACGAATGTATCCATTCTAGTTCATTCGTACGATCCATTCTAATTCATTCGTACGATCGATTCTAATTCATTCGCACGATCCATTCTAATTCATTCGTACGATCCATTCTAATTCTTTTGCACGAATGTATCCATTCTAATTCATTTGTACATACGATCCATTCTAATTCATTCGCACGAATGTATCCATTCTAATTCATTTGTATAATCCATTTTATTTCATTCGTACGATCCATTCTTACTCATTCGTATGATCCATTTTTATTCATTCGCACGAATGTATCCATTCTAATTCATTCGTACGATCCATTCTAATTCATTCGCACTATCCATTCTAATTCATTCGTACGATCCATTCTAATTCATTCGTATGATCCATTCTAATTTATTCGTTCAAATATATCCATTCTAATTCATTCGTACGATCTATTCTAATTCATTCGCACGATCCATTCTAATTCATTCGCACGAATGTATCCATTCTAATTCATTTGCACGATCCATTCTAATTCATTCCTATGATCTATTCTAATTCATTCGTACGATCCATTCTAATTCATTCGCTCGAATGTATCCATTCTAATTCATTTGCACGATCCATTCTAATTCATTCATATGATCCATTCTAATTCGTTTGTACCAATCATTCTAATTCGTTCGTACGATCCAGTCTAATTCATTCGTATGATCCATTCTAATTCATTCCTACGATCTATTCTAATTCATTCGCTCGAATATTTCCATTCTATTTCATTCGTTCGATCCATTCTAATTCATTCGCACGATCCATTCTAATTCATTCGTATGATCCATTCTAATTCATTCGTACGATCCATTCTAATTCATTCGTACGATCCATTCTAATTCATTCGTACGATCCATTCTAATTCATTCGCACGAATGTATCCAATCTAGTTCATTCGTACGATCCATTCTAATTCATTCGTACGATCCATTCTAATTCATTCACACGATCTATTCTAATTCCTTCGTACGATCCATTCTAATTCATTCGTACGATCTATTCTAATTCATTCGTACGATCCATTCTAATTCATTCGTACGATCCATTCTAATTCCTTCGTACGATCCATTATAATTCATTCGTACGATCCATTCTAATTCATTCGTACAATCTATTCTAATTCATTCGTACGAATGGATACATTCGTGTGAATGAATTAGAATGGATCGTACGAATGAATTAGAATGGATACCTTTGTGCAAATGAATTAGAATTGATCGTATGAATGAATTAGAATGGATCGTATGAGTGGATTAGAACGGATAGTACGAATGGATAGTACGAATGAATTAGAATGGATCGTGTGAAAGAATTAGAATGGATTGTATGAATGAATTAGAATGGATCGTACGAATGAATTAGAATGGATCGTACGAAGGAATTAGAATGGATCGTACGAATGAATTAGAATGGATCGTACGAATGAATTAGAATAAATCGTACGAATGAATTAGAATGGATCGTACGAAGGAATTAGAATGGATCGTACGAATAAATTAGAATGGATATATTCGTGCAAATGAATTAGAATGGATCGTATGAATGTATTAGAATGGATCGTATAAGTGAATTAGAATGGATCGTACGAATGAATTAGAATGGATCGTATGAATGAATTAGAATGGATCGTGCGAAAGAATTAGAATGCATTGTATGAATGAATTAGAATGGATCGTATGAATGAATTAGAATGGATCGTGCGAATGAATTCGAATGGATCGCATGATCCATTCGAATAGAATGGATCGTATGAATGAATTAGAATGGATCGGGCGAATGAATTAGAATGGATTGTAGAAATGAATTAGAATGGATCGTATGAATGAATTAGAATGGATCGTATGAATGAATTAGAATGGATCATGCGAATGAATTAAAATGGATCGTACGAATGAATTAGAATGGATCGTACGAATGAATTAGAATGGATCATACGAATGAATTAGAATGGATCATAAGAATGAGTAAGAATGGATCGTACGAATGAAATAGAATCGATTGTACGAATGAATTAGAATGGATACATTCATGCGAATGAATTAGAATGGATCGGACGATTGAATTAGAATGGATCGTACGATTCATTCTAATTCATTCGTACGATCCATTCTAATACATTCGTACGATTCATGCTAATTCATTCGCACGATCCATTATAATTCATTCGTACAATCCATTCTTATTCATTCATACGATCCATTCTAATTCATTCGCACAATCCATTCTAATTCATTCGTACAATCCATTCTAATTCATTCGTATGATCCATTCTAACTCATTCGGTGGATCCATTCTAATTCATTCGTACGATCCATTCTAATTCATTCCCACGATCCATTCTAATTTATTCGTACGATCCATTCTAATTCATTCGTACGATTCATTCTAATTCATTCATACGATTCATTCTAATTCATTCGTATGAGCTATTCTAATTCATTCGTACGATCCATTCTAATTCATTCGTACGATCCATTGTAATTCATTCATACAATCCATTTAGATTCATTCGCACAAATATATCCATTCAAATTCATTCGTACGATCCAGTCTAATTCATTCGTACAATCCATTCTAATTCCTTTGTACGATCCATTCTAATTCATTCGTACGATCTATTCTAATTCATTCGTATGATCCATTCTAATTCATTTGTACGATCCATTCTAATTCCTTCGTACGATCCATTCTAATTCATTCGTATGATCTATTCTAATTCATTCATACAATCTATTCTAATTCATTCGTACGAATGGATACATTTGTGTGAATGAATTAGAATGGATCGTACGAATGAGTAAGAATGGATCGTACGAATGAAATAGAATGGATTGCACGAATGAATTAGAATGGATCGTACGAATGAATTAGAATGGATCGTGTGAAAGACTTAGAATGGATTGTATGAATGAATTAGAATGGATCGTACGAATGAATTAGAATGGATCGTACGAAGGAATTAGAATGGATCTTACAAATGAATTAGAATGGATTGTGCGAATGAATTAGAATGGATCGTACGAATGAATTAGAATGGATCGTGTGAAAGAATTAGAATGGATTGTATGAATGAATTAGAATAGATCGTATGAATGAATTAGAATGGATCGTACGAATGAATTAGAATGGATACATCCGTGCGAATGAATTAGAATGGATACATTCGTGCGAAAGAATTAGAATAGATCGTATGAATGAACTAGAATGGATACATTCGTGCGAATAAATTAGAATGAATCGTACGAATGAATTAGAATGGATCTTACGAATGAATTAGAATGGATCGTACGAATGCACGATCCATGCTAATTCATTCGTTCGATCAATTCTAATTCATTAGCACGATCCATTCTAATTCATTCGTACGATCCATTCTAATTCATTCGCACTATCCATTCAAATTCATTCGTACGATCCATTCTAATTCTTTCACACGATCCATTCTAATTCATTCGTATGATCCATTCTAATTCATTCATACGATCCATTCTAATTCATTCGTACGATCCATTCTAATTCATTCGTACGATCCATTCTAATTCATTCATACAATCTATTCTAATTCATTCATACAATCCATTCTAATTCTTTCACACAATCCATTCTAATTCATTCGTACGATCCATTCTAATTCATTCGCACAATCCATTCTAATTCATTCGCACGAATGTATCCATTCTAAATCATTCGTACAATCCATTCTATTTCATTCGTACGATCCATTCATACTCATTGTACGAATGAATTAGAATGGATCCTACGAATGAATTAGAATGGATCGTGTGAAAGAATTAGAATGGATTGTATGAATGAATTAGAATGGATCGTATGAATGAATTAGAATGAATCGTACGAATGAATTAGAATGGATACATTCGTGCGAATGAATTAGAATTGATCGTACGAATGAATTAGAATGGATCGTGCGAATGAATTAGAATGTATCGTACGAATGAATTCGAATGGATCGTACGAATGAACTAGAATGGATACATTCGTGCGAATGAATTAGAATGGATCGTACGAATGAATTAGAATGGATCGTACAAATGAATTAGAATGGATTGTATGAATGAATTAGAATGAATTCGTACGATCCATTCGAATTCATTCGCACGATCCATTCTAATTCATTCATACGATCCATTCTAATTCATTAATACAATCCATTCTAATTCACTCATATGATCTATTCTATTTCATTCGTGCGATCCATTCTTACTCATTTGTATGATCCATTCTAATTCATTCGGATGAATGTATCCATTCTAATTTATTCGTACGATCCATTCTAATTCATTCGTATGATCTATTCTAATTCATTCGTACGATCCATTCTAATTCATTCGTCCGATCCATTCTAATTCATTCGCACGAATGCATCCATTCTAATTCATTCGTACGATCCATTCTAATTCATTCGAACGATCAATTCTAATTCATTCGTAAGATCCATTCTAATTCATTCGTACGATCCATTCTAATTCATTCTTACGATCCATTCTAATTCATTCGCACGAATGTATCCATTCTAGTTCATTCGTACGATCCATTCTAATTAATTCGTACGATCCATTCTAATTCATTCGCACGATCCATTCTAATTCATTCGTACGATCCATTCTAATTCATTTGTCCGATCCATTCTAATTCATTCGCACGAATGTATCTATTCTAATTCATTCGTACGATCTATTCTAATTCTTTCACACTATCCATTCTAATTCATTCATACGATCCATTCTAATTCATTCGCATGATCCATTCTAATTCATTCATACGATCCATTCTAATTCATTCATACGATCCATTCTAATTCATTCGTACGATCCATTCTAATTCATTCGCACAAATGTATCCATTCTAATTCATTCGTACGATCCATTCTAATTCATTCGCACGATCCATTCTAACTCATTCGTACGATCCATTCTAATTCATTCGTACGATCCATTCTAATACATTCGTATGATCCATTCTAATTAATTCGTATTATCCATTCTAATTCATTCGTACGAATGTATCCATTCTAATTAATTCGTACGATCCATTCTAATTCATTCGTATGATCTATTCTTATTCATTCGCACGATCAAGTCTAATTGATTCGCACAATCCATTCTAATTCATTCGCACGAATGTATCCATTCTAATTCATTCGTACGATCCATTCTAATTCATTAATATGATCCATTCTAATTCATTCGTACGATCCATTCTAATTCATATGCACAAAGGTATCCATTCTAATTCATTCGTACGATCCATTCTAATTCATTCGTACGATCCATTCTAATTCTTTCACACGATCAATTCTAATTCATTCGTACGATCCATTCTAATTCATTCGCACGATCCATTCTAATTCATTCGTACGATCCATTCTAATTCATTCATACGATCCATTCTAATTCATTCGTACGATCCATTCTAATTCATTCGCACAAATGTATCCATTCTAATTCATTCGTACGATCCATTCTAATTCATTCGCACGATCCATTCTAATTCATTCGTACGATCCATTCTAATTCTTTCACACGATCTATTCTAATCCATTCTAATCCATTCGTACGAATCCATTCTAATTCATTCGTACAATCTATTCTATTTCATTCGTACGATCCATTCTTACTCATTCGTATGATCCATTCTAATTCATTCGGACGAATGTATCCATTCTAATTTATTCGTACGATCCATTCTAATTCATTCGCATGAATGTAACCATTCTAATTCATTCATTTGATCCATTCTAATTCATTCGTACGATCCATTCTAATTCATTCGTCCGATCCATTCTAATTCATTCACACGAATGTATCCATTCTAATTTATTCGTACGATCCATTCTAATTCATTCGCACGATCCATTCTAATCCATTCGTATGATCCATTCTAATTCATTCATACGATCCATTCTAATTCATTCGCTCGAATGTATCCATTCTAATCCATTCGTACGATCCATTTTAATCTATTCGTACGATCCATTCTAATTCATTCGCATGAATGTAACCATTCTAATTCATTCATTTGATCCATTCTAATTCATTCGTACGATCCATTCTAATTCATTCGTCCGATCCATTCTAATTCATTCGCACGAATGTATCCATTCTAATTCATTCGCATGATCCATTCTAATTCATTCGTACGATCCACTCTAATTCATTCGTAGGATCCATTCTAATTCATTCGTACAATCTATTCTATTTCATTCGTACGATCCATTCTTACTCATTCGTATGATCCATTCTAATTCATTCGGACGAATGTATCCATTCTAATTTATTCATACGATCCATTCTAATTCATTCGTACGATCCATTCTTACTCATTCGTACAATCTATTCTAATTCCATCGTACGATCCATTCTAACTCCTTCGTACGATCCATTCTAATTAATTCGCACGATCCATTCTAATTCTTTCATACAATCCATTCTAATTCTTTCGTGCGAATGAATTAGAATGGATACCTTTGTGCATATGAATTAGAATGGATCGTACGAATGAATTAGAATGGATCATATTAATGAATTAGAATGGATCGTACGAATGAATTAGAATGGATACATTCGTGCGAATGAATTAGAATGGATCGTGCGAATCAATTAGACTGGATCGTGCGAATGAATAAGAATAGATCATACGAATGAATTAGAATGGATCGTACGAATTAATTAGAATGGATACATTCATGCGAATGAATTAGAATGGATCGTATGAATGAATTAGAATGGATCGTACGAATGAATTAGAATGGATCGTGCGAATGAATTAGAATGGATCGTACGAATGAATTAGAATGGATCGTGTGAAAGAATTAGAATGGATCGTACGAATGAATTAGAATGGATCGTGCGAATAAATTAGAATGGATCGTATGAATGAATTAGAATAGATTTTGTGAATGAATTAGAACTGATCGTACGAATGAATTAGAATGGATCGTACGAATGAATTAGAATGGATACATTTGTGCGAATGAATTAGAATGGATCGTACGAATGAATTAGAATGGATCGTATGAATGAATTAGAATGGATACATTCGTGCGAATGAATTAGAATGGATCGTGCGAATCCATTAGACTGGATCGTGAAAATGAATAAGAATGGATCATACGAAAGAATTAGAATGGATCGTACGAATTAATTAGAATGGATACATTCGTGCGAATAAATTAGAATGGATTGTATGAATGAATTAGAATGGATCGTACGAATGAATTAGAATGGATCATACGAATTAATTAGAATGGATCATACGAATGAATTAGAATGGATCGTACGAATGAATTAGAATGGATCGTTCGAATGAACTAGAATGGATCGTACGAATGAACTAGAATGGATACATTCGTGCGAATGAATTAGACTGGATCGTACGAATGAATTAGAATTGATCATACGATTCATTCTAATTCATTCGCACGATCCATTCTAATACATTCGTACGATTCATGCTAATTCATTCGCACGATCCATTAGAATGGATCGTGTGAAAGAATTAGAATGGATTGTATGAATGAATTAGAATGAATTCGTATGATCCATTCGAATTTATTCGCATGATCCATTCTAATTCATTCATACGATCCATTCTAATTCATTCATACAATCCATTCTAATTCTTTCACACGATCCATTCTAATTCATTCATAGGATCCATTCTAATTCATTCGTACAATCTATTCTATTTCATTCGTACGATCCATTCTTACTCATTCGTATGATCCATTCTAATTCATTCGGACGAATGTATCCATTCTAATTTATTCGTACGATCCATTCTAATTCATTCGTACGATCCATTCTAATTCATTCGTACAATCCATTCTTACTTATTCGTATGATCCATTCTAATTCATTCGTACGATCCATTCTAATTCATTCGTACGATCCATTCTAATTCATTCGCACAATCTATTCTAATTCATTCGTACGATCCATTCTAATTCATTCGTATGATCCATTCTAATTCATTCGTACAATCCATTGTAATCTATTCGCACGAATGTATCCATTCTAATTCATTTGCACGATCCATTCTAATTCATTCCTATGATCTATTCTAATTCATTCGTACGATCCATTCTAATTCATTCGTACGATCCATTATACGATCCATTCTAATTCATTCGTATATTCCATTCCAATTCATTAGCACGATCCATGCTAATGAATTAGAATGGATCGTATGAATGAATTAGAATGGATCGTGTGAAAGAATTAGAATGGATTGTATGAATGAATTAGAATGGATCGTATGAATGGATCGTACGAATGGAATGGATACATTCGTGCGAATGAATTAGAATGGATCGTACGAATGAATTAGAATGGATCATACGAATGAATTAGAAAGGATCAAATGAATGAATTAGAATGAACTAGAATAGAATGGATCGTACGAATGAATTAGAATGGATCGTACGAATGAGTAAGAATGGATCGTACGAATGAATTAGAATGAACTAGAATAGAATGGATCGTACGAATGAATTAGAATGGATCGTACGAATGAGTAAGAATGGATCGTACGAATGAATTTGAATGGAATAGAATAGATTGTATGAATGAATTAGAATGGATTCGTACGAATGAATTAGAATGGATACATTCGTGCGAATGAATTAGAATGGATCGTACCAATGAGTAAGAATGGATCGTACGAATGAATTAGAATGGATCATGTGAAAGAATTAGAATGGATTGTACGAATGAATTAGAATGGATCGTGCTAATGAATTAGAATTGATCGAACGAATTCATTCTAATTCATTCATACAATCCATTCTAATTCTTTCACACGATCCATTCTAATTCATTCGTACGATCCATTTTTCCTCATTGGTACGATCCATTCTAATTCATTCGCACGAATGTATCCATTCTAATTCATTCGTACGAATCCATTCTAATTCATTCAGACAATCTATTCGATTCCATTCTAATTCATTCATACGATCCATTCTTACTCATTCGTACGATCCATTCTAATTCATTCGTACGATCCATTCTAATTCATTTGTACGATCCATTCTAATTCATTCGTACAATCCATTCTATTTAATTCGTACGATCCATTCTTACTCATTCGTATGATCCATTCTAATTCATTCGCACGAATGTATCCATTCTAATTCATTCATACAATCCATTCTAATTCATTTCGTACGATCCATTCTAATTCATTCATACGATCGTACGAATGAATTAGAATGGATCGTACGAATGAATTAGAATAGATTGTGCGAATGAATTAGAATGGATCGTACGAATGAATTAGAATGGATCATACGAATGAATTAGAATGGATCATACGAATGAGTAAGAATGGATCGTACGAATGAATTAGAATGGATCGTACGAATGAATTATAATGGATCGTACGAATAAATTAGAATGGATACATTCGTGCGAATGAATTAGAATGGATCATACGAATGAGTAAAAATGGATCGTACGAATGAAATAGAATAGATTGTACGAATGAATTAGAATGGATCCTACGAATGAATTAGAATGGATCGTGTGAAAGAATTAGAATGGATTGTATGAATGAATTAGAATGGATCGTACGAATGAATTAGAATGGATCGTCCATTCTAATTCATTCTAATTCATTCGTACGATCCATTCTAATTCATTCATATATTCCATTCTAATTCATTAGCACGATCCATGCTAATGAATTAGAATGGATCATACGAATGAATTAGAATGGATCGTGTGAAAGAATTAGAATGGATTGTATGAATGAATTAGAATGGATCGTATGAATGGATTAGAATGGATACATTCGTGCGAATGAATTAGAATGGATCGTGCGAATCAATTAGACTGGATCGTGCGAATGAATAAGAATAGATCATACGAATGAATTAGAATGGATCGTACGAATGAATTAGAATGAATTAGAATGGATCGTATGAATGAATTAGAATGGATCGTACGAATGAATTAGAATGGATCGTACGAATGAATTAGAATAGATCGTACGAATGAATTAGAATGGATACATTCGTGCGAGAATGGATTGGACGAATGAATTAGAATGGATCGGACGAATGAATTAGAATGGATCGGATGAATAAATTAGAATGGATCAAATGAATGAATTAGAATGGATCGTACGAATAAATTAGAATGGATACATTCGTCCGAATGAATTAGAATGGATAGTACGAATGAATTAGAATGGATCGTACGAATGAATTAGATTAGATCGTACGAATGAACTAGAATGGATACATTCGTGCGAATGAATTAGAATGGATCGTACGAATGAATTAGAATGGATCTTACGAATGAATTAGAATGGATCGTACGAATGAGTAAGAATGGATCGTCATTCTAATTCCTTCGTATGATCCATTCTAATTCATTTGTATCCATTCTATTTCATTCGCACGATCCATTCTAATTCATTCGCGCAATCTAGTCTAATTCATTCGTACGATCCATTCTAATTCTTTCGTACGATCCATTCTAATTCATTCATACAATCCATTCTAATTTATTCGCACGAATGTATCCATTCTAATTCATTCGTACGATCCATTCTAATTCATTCGCACAATCTATTCTAATTCATTCATACGATCCATCTAATTCATTCGCACGAATGTCTCCATTCTAATTCATTCATATGATCCATTCTACTTCATTCGTACTATCCGTTCTAATTCACTCATACGATCCATTCTAATTCATTCATACGATCCATTCTAATTCATTTGCACGAATATATCCATTCTAATTCATTCGTACGATCCTGAATTAGAATGGATCGTACGAATGAATTAGAATGGATACCTTTGTGCATATGAATTAGAATGGATCGTACGAATGAATTAGAATGGATCATACGAACGAATTAGAATGGATCATATGAATGAGTAAGAATGGATCATACGAATGAATTAGAATGGATCGTATGAATGAATTAGAATGGTTACATTCGTGCGAATGAATTAGAATAGATCGTACGAAGGAATTAGAATGGATCGTATGAATGAATTAGAATGGATCGTACGAATGGATTAGAATGGATCGTACGAATGAATTAGAATGGATCGTACGAATGAATTAGAATGGATCATACGAATGAATTAGAATGGATCATACGAATGAGTAAGAATGGATCGTACGAATGAAATAGAATGGATTGTAGGAATGAATTAGAATGGATACATTCGTGCGAATGAATTAGAATGGATCGTATGAATGAATTAGAATGGATCGTACGAATGAATTAGAATGGATCGTGCGAATGAATTAGAATGGATCGTACGAATGAATTAGAATGCATCGTACGAAAGAATTAGAATGGATATATTCGTGCGAATGAATTAGAATGGATCGTACGAATGAATTAGACTGGATCGTACGAATGAATTTGAATGGATACATTTGTGCGAATGAATCTAAATGGATTGTATGAATGAATTACAATGGATCGTACGAATGAATTAGAATGGATCATACGAATGAATTAGAATGGATCAAATGAATGAATTAGAATGGTTACATTCATGCGAATGAATTAGAATGGATCGTACGAATGGATTAGAATGGATAGTATGAGTGAATTAGAATGGATACAAGGAATTAGAATGGATCGTACGAAGGAATTAGAATGGATCATACGAATGAAATAGAATGGATCGTACGAAGGAATTATAATGGATCGTACGAAGGAATTAGAACGCATTCATATGATCCATTCTAATTCATTCGGACGAATGTATCCATTCTAATTTATTCTTACGATCCATTCTAATTCATTCGTACGATCCATTCTAATTCATTCGTATGATCCATTCTTACTCATTCGTATGATCCATTCTAATTCATTCGTACGATCCATTCTAATTCATTCGCACGAATGTATCCATTCCATTCATACGATCCATTCATACAATCAATTCTAATTCATTCATACAATCCATTCTAATTCTTTCACACGATCCATTCTATTTCATTCGTACGATCCATTCTAATTCATTCGTACGATCCATTCTAATTCATTCGTACGATCCATTCTAATTCATTCTAATTCATTTGTACGATCCATTCTAATTCATTTGTATCCATTCTATTTCATTCGCACGATCCATTCTAATTCATTCGCGCAATCTATTCTAATTCATTCGTACAATCCATTCTAATTCATTCGTACGATCCATTCTAATTCATTCATACAATCCATTCTAATTTATTCGCACGAATGTATCCATTCTAATTTATTTGCATGATCCATTCTAATTTATTCCTATGATCTATTCTAATTCATTCGTACGATCCATTTTAATTCATTCTAATTCATTCGTACGATCCATTCTACGATCCATTGTAATTCATTCGTATATTCCATTCTAATTCATTAGCACGATCCATGCTAATGAATTAGAATGGATCGTACGATCCAACCTAATTCATTCATACGATCCATTCTTACTCATTCGTACGATCCATTCTAATTCAATCGTACGATCCATTCTAATTCATTCGTACGATCCATTCTAATTCCTTCGTACGATCCGTTCTAATTCATTCGTACGATCCATTCTAATTCATTCGTACGATCCATTCTAATTCATTCATACAATCCATTCTAATTCATTCGTACGATCCATTCTAATTCACTCATACGATCTATTCTAATACATTCATACGATCCATTCTAATTCATTTGCACGAATATATCATTTCTAATTCATTCGTACGATCCATTCTAATTCCTTCGTACGATCCATTCTAATTCATTCGTACGATCTATTCTAATTCATTCGTACGATCCATTCTAATTCATTCGTACGATCCATTCTAATTCCTTCGTACGATCCATTCTAATTCATTCGTACGATCCATTCCAATTCATTCGTACAATCTATTCTAATTCATTCATACGAATGGATACATTGGTGTGAATGAATTAGAATGGATAGTACGAATGAGTAAGAATGGATCGTACGAATGAATTAGAATGGATTGCACGAATGAATTACAATGGATCGTATGAATGAATTAGAATGGATCGTACGAATGAATTAGAATGGATACATTCGTGCGAATGAATTAGAATGGATACATTCGTGCGAAAGAATTAGAATAGATCGTATGAATGAATTAGAATGGATCCTATGAATGAATTAGAATAGATCGTACGAATGAATTAGAATGGATTGTACGAATGAATTAGAATACATTCGTGCGAATGAATTAGAATGGATTCATACGAATGAATTAGAATGGATCGTACGAATGAATTAGAATGGATCTTACGAATGAATTAGAATGGATCGTACGAATGAATTAGAATGGATCGTACGAATGAATTAGAATGGATACATTCGTGCGAATCAATTAGAATGGATCGGACGAATGAATTAGAATGGATCGTACGAATGAATTAGAATGGATCGTACGAATGAATTAGAATGGATCTTACGAATGAATTAGAATGGATCGTACGAATGAATTAGAATGGATCGTACGAATGAATTAGAATGGATACATTCGTGCGAATGAATTAGAATGGATCGGACAAATGAATTAGAATGGATCGTACGAATGAATTAGAATGGATCGCACGAATAAATTAGAATGGATCGTATGAATAAATTAGAATGGATACATTCGTCCGAATGAATTAGAATGGATCATATGAATGAGTAAGAATGGATCGTACGAATGTATTAGAATATATTGTACGAATAAATAAGAATGGATTAGACGAATGAATTATAATGGATCGTGTGAAAGAATTAGAATGGATTGTATGAATGAATTTGAATGGATCGTATGAATGAATTAGAATGGATCGTGCAAATGAATTCGAATTGATCGTACGAATTCATTCTAATTCATTAATACAATCCATTCTAATTCTTTGACACGATCTATTCTAATTCATTTGTAGGATCCATTCTAATTCATTCGTACAATGTATTCTATTTCATTCGTACGATCCATTCTTACTCATTCGTATGATCCATTCTAATTCATTCGCACGAATGTATCCATTCTAGTTCATTCGTACGATCCATTCTAGTTCATTCGTATGATCCATTCTAATTTATTCGTACGATCCATTCTAATTCATTCGTATGATCCATTCTAATTAATTCGTATGATCCATTCTAATTCATTCGTACGATCCATTCTAATTCATTCGTACGGTCCATTCTTACTCATTCGTATGATCCATTCTAATTCATTCGTACGATCCATTCTAATTCATTCGTACGATCCATTCTTACTCATTCGTATGATCCATTCTAATTCATTCGGACGAATGTATCCATTCTAATTTATTCGTACGATCCATTCTAATTCATTCGTACGATCCATTCTAATTCATTCGTACGATCCATTCTTACTCATTCGTATGATCCATTCTAATTCAATCGAATGAACTAGAATGGATCGAATGAATTAGAATGGATCATATTAACGAATTAGAATGGATCGTACGAATGAATTAGAATGGATACATTCGTGCGAATAAATTAGAATGGATTGTATGAATGAATTAGAATGGATCGTACGAATGAATTAGAATGGATCGTACGAATGAATTAGAATAGATTGCGCGAATGAATTAGAATGGATCGTACGAATGAATTAGAATGGATCGTACGAAGGAATTAGAATGGATCATACGAATGAATTAGAATGGATCGTACGAAGGAATTAGAATGGATCGTACGAATGAATTAGAATGGATCGTACGATTGAATTAGAATGGATCATACGAATGAGTAAGAATGGATCGTATGAATGAATTAGATTGGATCGTACGATCCATTCTAATTCATTAGCATGGATCGTGCTAATGAATCAGAATGGAATATACGAACGAATTAGATAGGATCGTAGAATGGATCGTACGAATGAATTAGAATGAATTAGAATGGATCGTACGAATGAATTAGAATAGATCATAGGAATGAATTAGAATGGATCGTGCAAATGAATTAGAATGGATACATTCGTGCGAATAAATTAGAATGGATTGTATGAATGAATTAGAATGGATCGTACGAATGAATTAGAATGGATCGTACGAATGAATTAGAATAGATTGCACGAATGAATTAGAATGGATCGTGCGAATGAAATAGAATGGATACAAATGAATTAGAATGGATCATACGAATGAATTAGAATGACGATCTATTCTTACTCATTCGTATGATCCATTCTATTTCATTCGCACGAATGTATCCATTCTAATTCATTCGTACGATTCATTCTAATTCATTCATAGGATCCATTCTAATTCATTCATACAATCCATTCTAATTCATTCGCACGAATGTATCCATTCTAATTCATTCGTACGATCAGTTCTAATTCATTCACAAAATCTATTCTAATTCATTCATACGATCCATTCTAATTCATTCACACGAATGTATCCATTCTAATTCATTCATACGATCCATTCTAATTCATTCGTACGATCCATTCTAATTCACTCATACGATCCATTCTAATACATTCATACGATCCATTCTAATTCATTTGCACGAATATATCCATTCTAATTCATTCGTACGATCCATTCTAATTCCTTCGTACGATCCATTCTAAGTCATTCGTACGATCTATTCTAATTCATTCGTACGATCCATTCTAATTCATTCGTACGATCCATTCTAATTCCTTCGTACGATCCATTCTAATTCATTCATACGATCCATTCTAATTCATTCGTACAATCTATTCTAATTCATTCGTACGAATGGATACATTCGTGTGAATGAATTAGAATGGATCGTACGAATGAGTAAGTTAGAATGGATCGTACGAATGAATTAGAATGGATCGTACGAATGAATTAGAATGGATCGTACGAATAAATTAGAATGGATACATTCGTCCGAATGAATTAGAATGGATCATACGAATGAGTAAGAATGGATCGTACGAATGAAATAGAATAGATTGTACGAATGAATTAGAATGGATCGTGCGAATAAATTAGAATGGATCGTACGAATGAATTAGAATGGATCGTACGAATGAATTAGAATGGATCGTGCGAATGAATTAGAATGGATCATATTAATGAATTAGAATGGATCGTACGAATGAATTAGAATGGATACATTCGTGCGAATGAATTAGAATGGATCGTGCGAATCCATTAGACTGGATCATGCGAATGAATAAGAATGGATCATACGAATGAATTAGAATGGACCGTACGAATTAATTAGAATGGATATATTCGTGTGAATGAATTAGAATGGATTATATGAATGAATTATTATGGATCGTACGAATGAATTAGAATGGATCATACGAATTAATTAGAATGGATCGTACGAATGAATTAGAATGGATCGTACGAATGAATTAGAATGGATCATACGAATGAATTAGAATGGATCGTACAACTGAACTAGAATGGATCGTACGAATGAACTAGAATGGATACATTCGTGCGAATGAATTAGAATGGATCGTACGAATGAATTAGAATGGATCGTACGATTCATTCTAATTCATTCGTACGATCCATTCTAATACATTCGTACGATTCATGCTAATTCATTCGCACGATCCATTCTAATTCATTCGTACAATCCATTCTTATTCATTCATACGATCCATTCTAATTCATTCGCACAATCCATTCTAATTCATTCGTACAATCCATTCTAATTCATTCGTTTGATCCATTCTAACTCATTCGGTGGATCCATTCTAATTCATTCGTACAATCCATTCTAATTCATTCCCACGATCCATTCTAACTTATTCGTACGATCCATTCTAATTCATTCGTACGATCTATTCTAATTCATTCGCACGAATGTAACTATTCTAATTCATTCATACGATTAATTCTAATTCATTCGTATGAGCTATTCTAATTCATTCGTACGATCCATTCTAATTCATTCGTACGATCCATTGTAATTCATTCATACAATCCATTTATATTCATTCGCACAAATGTATCCATTCAAATTCATTCGTATGATCCAGTCTAATTCATTCGTACGATCCATTCTAATTCATTCGCACGAATATATCCATTCTAATTCTTTCGTACGATGCATTCTAATTCATTCGTACGATCCATTCTAATTCATTCGTACGATCCATTCTAATTTATTCGTACGATCTATTCTAATTCATTCGCACGAATGTATCCATTTTAATTCATTCGTACAATCCATTCTATTTCATTCGTACGATCCATTCTTACTCATTCGTATGATCCATTCTAATTCATTCGTATGATCCATTCTAATTTATTCGTACGATCCATTCTAATTCATTCGTACGATCCATTCTAATTCATTCGTACGATCCATTCTAATTCATTCCTACGATCCATTCTAATTCATTCATACGATCCATTCTAATTCATTCCTACAATCCATTCTAGTTCATTCGCCCGATCCATTCTAATTCATTCATACGATCCATTCTATTCGAATGGATCATGCGATCCATTCGAATTCATTCGCACGATCCATTCTAATTCATTTGTACGATCCATTCTAATTCATTCGTACAATACATTCTATTTCATTTGTACGATCCATTCTTACTCATTCGTATGATCCATTCTAATTCATTCGTACGATCCATTCTAATTCATTTGTACGATCCATTCTAATTCATTCGTACAATCCATTCTATTTCATTCGTACGATCCATTCTTACTCATTCGTATGATCCATTCTAATTCATTCGCACGAATGTATCTGTTGGGGGTAGCAGAAATCTGCCCTGGAGTTCGCCCCCCCCGTGCTCCCCAAATCACCTTGACAGGGAGAGAGATCCACATTGGGCTGAAGGGGCCTAGGCCAAGGGCACTCATAGAAGCTCGCCTAAGCTCGCTGGAGCTCGCCTGATCTCGCCCAGGAGCCCGCCTAAGCTCGCTCAGGAGCTCGCCAAGCTCGCCCCGGAGCTCGCCTAAGCTCGCCCAAGAGCTCGCCAAGCCCGCGCGAGAACTCGCTTGCAGTGGTAGCGGGAGTTAGACCGTCATGCATAACAAAGACACAGGCATCGCAAACGCCCCTAGCTCATGCAGGAGCTAGCCCAAGCTCACACAGGAGCTCGCCCAAGTTCGCCCTTGCCTGTGGATCTCATAGACCCCAGGATTCCGAGGGGTGGGGAACTCGCCCAGGAACTCGCCCTCCCCCCCATGCTAACCAAGTCACCTTGACAGGGAGCGAGCTCCACATTGGGCCGAAGGTGCTTTAGGCAAAAAGCTCACTGGAGCCCGCCTGAGCTCGCCCAGGAGCTCGCCTAAGCTCGCCCAGGAGCTCACCAAGCTCTATCAGGAGCTCGCCAAGCTCGTCAGAACTCCCCAGTTTATCGAAGAGGTCGCTCCCGCGGGGTCCGACCCTTGGTAGATATGGAAGAGAAGGCGGAGCAATGGAGGGCGAGCTCGCTCTGGCTTCCCACCGGAGGTCGCCCACAGTGCACGAAGATCTCCCAGACTTGAACATTCTAGAACAGCCACCTGGCAGCGACAAGAAAGATGCTCTCCCCCACTCAAATCGTCTGGCAGGCTTAACGACAGAATGTCAGGGCGCGAGTACCAAGGACTGTCAGACCCACGCGAGCCAGAACGTGGGGGTCTAGAAGGCTCTGGAAGAATCTCCACACGTCGGGCCACGGTAGGCCGCCGATTGCTATAAATGCTCACCCCCAGGCTCCATAGTACAGGTTCGAAATCCTTTTCCTACCACTTTGGTATACAACAGCTCACCGTTGTGCTACCGTGACTGACTTGAGCGTCGGAGGGTCTGCGCTCCTAAGGGAGCCAGCCGTTCTCACGTTCTCTTTTCTTTGTCTTGCAGGCGGCCCGCACGGACCAGCGAAAAATCCCCCGAACATTTGGCGCCGTCTGTGGGATCTTCGACTGGTTCCTGCGAGAACACCCACGACCACACGGTTGAGCGCCGTCGGCTCTCGTAACCCCAAAGATGGCTCCGGTGACAAGGGGACGTAGGCGACCAAGGACCCGTGCGAGATCTGCGCGCAGCGAGCCTCCTGTTGAGACCCCTCAGCCCCAGGTCCAGCTCAGTGACCAGCTCTTGTTGGAGATGTTGGCCACCCAGCAGGCCATGATGGAGGAACTGACGTGATTGCGTCAGGCTCCGGTGGCCAGCCGACGGTCTGGGCCGGCGACGACGGCGTCTCCGGTGTGACCACCGGCGTCAACATCGCATCCGCCCACGACCGTTCCGGCACGGCAGGTTTCCCGCCAGGAACCCCAGGTCGAGAGAGCGGCCGTGCGCAGGATGCTGGAAACCCCGCTGACGAGGTTGCAGAAGCTAGTAACCCAGCGGTCTAGCAACCAGGTGACCTCGCACGCGACCATCCCTTGCCGCCGTAGCCGGAGCGTCGATTCTAACGGGTCGAAGGCGAGGTCTCTAGAGCGGGATCGCGACCCGCGCCATCGGCGACGAGGAAAAGAGCCTGCGGTGGCTATACTTTCCGAAGCTCGCGAGGCAACGGCTTCCCACAGACCAACTGACGCGCTGAAGGAATCCGCGGGCGGACAGCAAGGAGGCCGCCGAGCGGTAGCCCCCGAGGGTCGCCGCGGGGTGGGTCCGACCTTGCCACGAGGGAGCGTGCAAGACCGCCTAGGACCTGCGCAGCCGCCTCTGGGTGTTCTCCCCGAGCACTGGCAGCGATCTAGTGCGCCAGTAGATTTACTGGAAGACCTCGCCGCCCACGGAGGTAGCTCGCCTTTCACCAGCGAGGTCCACCAAGGGGGTTTTCCGCACCACTGGACCCCCCCGAAGTTTGTATTGTTCGACGGGTCGCAGGATCCCGTTGACCATCTCTTGGCCTACAGAAAGCTTCTGTTTTTTCGGGACCAAGACCACATCTTGTGCCGAGCATTCCCGAGCAGTTTGATCGGCTCGGCATTGAACTGGTTCCACAAGCTGCCGCCCGACATGATCCCCGACTTTCCAACTCTCTCTAGGCTATTCCTAGAGCAGTATCGCTGCAATAGGCAGCCCCCAAAAAGAATCGAATCTCTGTTTACTTTAGCCATGGGAGCTCGCGAAACGCTCCGGTGCTTCGCAACGCGATTCCGAAGCGCCTACCTCGCTCTGGAAAACGCGGCGGGCCAAGATCGTACCGTGGTGAGTGCTTTCAGAAGCGCCCTCCCCGAGGGAGGCAAGCTTCATGACGCTCTAGTGATCAAAGATCCTCGCACGATGGTTGAACTATTTGCCCTGGTCCAGCAACACATCAAGCTCGAAGATGCGGTGCTAGACCGGAAGGGAAAGGCAGTCGAGCAGCGACCTCCTCCGGCTCAGCGACCTCTCGTCGTTAAGGCCGTGGAGAGGCGGGAGGCGCCACAGGTGGCACCTTTGCCTGGACCGCCTGCCGCTCCTGCCGTACAGCTCGTGGAACCCCCCCCGGTGGTCGCTGGAAGGCCGGTGAACTGGCGCCTGCCTCCGGGACCCGGGGAGCGGGACTTCACCGTGCTAACCCACTCGCCAGGACAAATCTTTCATCAGATTCGGAATGAACCTTTCTTCCAGTACCCGCCACCCCTGCAGGTCGGAGAGCCTGGCTCTACCGACAACTCGCGGTGGTGCGCTTTTCATCGAAGCCCTGGGCATCACACTAACAGATGCCGGGCTCTGAAGAACCACTTGGAGGATTTGGTCGCCTTGGGGCACTTGAGCCAATTCATCTCGCCCCCGAGGAGATTCGAGGTGATACCGGCACGGGCTCCTCAGGAGGGAGATCGCCCGGGGCTCGCTGAGCCCGCCCTGCCTCCCCCGCCCCCGGGAGGGCCGGCGGTCTGTCACACCATCAACGGGCGCCTGAACGGCCCAAGATCCAGCAACGAGGTGCGGCGACAAGTGAGAGAGATGGAGCGGGCTCAGAAGGTATTCTCCGTTTCTCTGACCCTGTATTGCTCCAAACCCCGAAGGTGGAAGCCCGAGACTTTATTTGGTTCTCGGAGGAGGACATGGCCGGGGTCGTTACCCCCCACAATGACCCCCTCGTCATACGCCTTATGATGGCTAACATCGAAGTAAGGCGGGTCATGATTGACCCGGGAAGTGCAGTAGACGTCCTGTTCTTGTCGGCCTTCCAGCGAATGGGACTGAGACAAATCGATTTGTCTCCCTCAACGGGCTCGCTCACCAGTTTCACTGGCGAGGTCGCTAAGGTAGTAGGGGAGATAACCCTTACCGTAACGGCGGGCCCGGAGGTATGACAAGTCCGCTTCGCGGTGGTGGATGGGCAGTCCGCTGTCAATGCCATCCTAGGGCGACCTTGGTTGAGGCAGATGAAAGCGGTGTCCTCGCCTAATCATCAGGCCCTCAAGTTTCCCACCGACAGAGGGGTTGTGGTGATTCGAGAAGATCAGGTCGCTGCAACCAGGTGTGAGCAGGACGTCCTTAACCTTGCAAACGTTGAGGTCGCTGAGGCCAAGAGGCCCGCGCCCTCCTAGCAATTAGCGGTCACCTCGAGCGGGCTCCCTCAAAGCCCGAAAGAGGTCTCCTCGCTTAAAACCCCTACTTCACCCCCGGGTGGGAGCGGTGTGGATCTTGAGCTCGAGGAGAAAGGCCGCCTACTAGGGTCCCAGAGAGGAAGTTTTCCCATTGCCGAGCCGCTACAAGAAGTCAACATCGGTAGCGAGGATGGGCCGAGGATCGTTAGTCTCGGGACCTCGCTAACCCAGGGCGAGGTCCTGGCCCTAACCAATATACTCAGGGAGTACCGCGACGTGCTCGCCTGCAGCTTCGCGGACATGCCAGGGATTGACCCGGAGGTCGCCTGTCATCGTCTGCACACCATGAAGGAATTTCCACCGGTCAAGCAGAAAGCTCGGCACATACCTGCTGCGAAGTCCGTTGCAGTGGCGGCGGAGATAGACAAGCTAGAGCGAGCTGGCTTCATACGCGAGGCGCACTTCCCCGAGTGGATCTCCAATATCGTGGCGGTACCCAAGAAGAGCGGAGCGGTCAGAGTGTGCATTGACTTCTCCGACCTCAATAAGGCATGCCCGAAGGACGGTTTTCCTCTTCCGAGAATAGGCACGCTGGTCGACGCAGCTGTCGGGTTCCAGGCCCTGTCCTTCATGGATGGATATTCTGGGTATAACCAGATACCTCTCCACGCCGACGATCAAGAGAAGACCGCCTTCTACTCTGGAGCGGGCTACCAGAAGCTATACTGCTATCACGTGATGCCTTTTGGACTTAAGAACGCTGGAGCGACCTACCAAAGGTTAGTCACTCAGATGTTTAACGGCCAGATCGACAGAAATGTTGAAGTTTATGTAGACGACCTCCTAGTGAAAAGTCGGGAGCGAGGGGGCATGTTGCCGATCTCCGCGAAACCTTCAAAATACTGAGAAAGTACCAAATGAGGCTAAACCCGGCGAAGTGCGCATTCGGGGTGACTTCTGGGAAATTCCTCGGGTACCTGGTCACCCACAGGGGGATCAAGGCCGACCCTGGGCAAATCCGAGTACTTGTCGAAATGCCTGCACCAAGAACCAGGCAAGAGGTCCCAAGGTTGAGCGGGCGAATTGCCGTGCTAAATCGGTTCATCTCCAAATCCTCAGACAATTGCCGACCTCTCTTCGAGCTACTACGAAAAGGGGCGAGCATTTATTGGGATAAAGAGTGCGAGCTCGCTTTTCAGAAGATCAAGGACTATCTGGCGAGCCCGCCAATCTTAGCGGCACCCAAAGATGGCACCGAGCTTGGCGTATATCTCGCGGTCACCGAGAATGCGGTGAGCGGGGTCCTTGTTGTGGAAGAAGCAAAGGTGGAGTGGCCTGTCTACTTTGTAAGCCACACAATGCTTCCCGCCGAGCTCCGGTATCGACCAATCGAGAAGGCCGCATTGGCCTTGGTCCTTACCGCGAGAAAGCTCCACCCTTACTTCTCGGCGCACACCGTCAAAGTCATCACAGAGCACCCTCTGAAGAGCGCGCTCTCCAGACCCTCGGTAGCCGGCAGGCTCTATCGATGGTCAGCTGAGCTCGCCGCCTATGGTTTGGAGTATGTCCCTCGAGTTGCTATCAAAGGGCAGGCTCTCGCCGATTTCTTGGCGGACTTCCCCATGGAAGAACCGGTCCAGTACCAGGAGGATGAGCCAACTGAGGCACACCCCGGGAAGGCGAGGTTCTTGGACAGCAAAGGCGAGCTTCCTCCAACTAAGCGTTCAGAAGAGGCGGGCTGGGAATTATTCGTCGATGGATCCTCCAACGCTTTGGGGGCTGGGATCGGGGTCGCACTGATCGCCCAGTCGGTACTTCTGGAGAAATCAGTCCGGCTGGATTTCGCCGCTACCAACAATGAGGCGGAATATAAGGCACTGCTGGCTGGCCTGGAGCTCGCTCAAGAGGTAGGCGCCAAATGCTTGAAGGTCTTTAGTGATTCCTAGCTAATTATTTGCCAAATCAATGGGGAGTACGCCTCCCGGGATGCACGAATGGCGGGCTATGTGGATCTGGTAAAGCGCAAGGCCACGGAGTTCGAAAAGATTTCCTTCGAGCAAATTCCGCGAGCCGATAATAGGCGAGCTGATGCTTTGGCAAACGCCGCCTCCCTGCTGGGAACATCAGAAGCTCGCCAGATTCTCATCGAAGTCCAAAATCAGTCTTGGCTCCAAACGATGGAGCTCGCTGTTAACCAAGTTTTCGCCGACGTACCACCCAGCGGGTGGATCGCCCCCATTCTTCATTTTCTCCAGAAGGGCAAGCTTCCAGAGGATAGAGAGGAAGCCCGGCGAGTGGAGAAATGCGTTGGGCGCTACCTCATTCGCTGGGATCGCCTTTTTCGAAGATCCTTTGGTGGGCCAAGTCTCCGTTACGTCGAGAGCCCGGAGACTGAAGAAGTACTGAATTGCATCCACTCTGGCGAACTGGGAAACCACGCTGGTGGGCGGTCTCTAGCTGCAAAAGTATGAAGGCAAGGATACTGGTGGCCCACTCTGGAGCAAGACGCTTTGAAGGTCGCCCAAAGGTGCATCCAATGCCAGAAGCACGCCACAACGAATCATATACCCGCAGAGGAACTGCATCCTCTGGCGAGCCCCTGGCCGTTTCAACAGTGGGGGTTAGATATTGTGGGACCATTTCCCGTATCAGCCCGGCAAAAGAAATTCATCTTAGTGGCCACGGACTACTTCACCAAATAGGTGGAAGCGGTCCCGCTAGCTAAGATAGGTGAAAAGCAAGTGAAGGACTTCCTTTGGAAGAATATTTTCTGCCGGTTCGGTCTACCTCGGGTACTTATCACCGACAATGGTCGCCAGTTCGACAATCGCTTGATCAGAAGCTTTTGTGTTGAATATGGAGTCGACCTAAGGTTCTCTTCCCCAAGGTACCCTCAAAGCAATGGGCAGGCCGAAGCAACGAATCGCGTGATCCTTGACAACCTCAAGAAAAGGCTGGAAGGGAAAAAAGGATTATGGGAGCAGGAGCTCGATGGAGTCTTGTGCGCCTATCGCACTACTCCACGTCGCTCAACTAACGAGTCCCCTTTCAGCCTAACTTACGGGTGTGAAGCTGTGCTACCCATCGAAGTCGAGCTGTCCACTGAAAGAAGGCTCACTGCAGAGGAGGTCGATAATGACGCTCTGCTCACTGACTCTCTCGATCAGCTCGAAGAAAGACGAGAGCGCGCCAATCTACACCTCACCGGATACAGACAAGAAATGAAGCGCACCTATGACAAGAGAGTCCGCCATCGGGCATTCAAGGCCGGCGATCTGGTGATGAGAAAGGTGTTCGCAAACACGCAGGAGCCTAATGCAGGGAAGCTCGCGGCGAACTGGGAAGGCCCCTACATAGTACACGAAGCAGGAAGGTCGGGGGCTTACCGGTTGATGACCGCTGGAGGTGACCTGTTAGAGCGACCTTGGAACGCTCTGCACCTTCGCAAGTTTTATGCCTAAGGGAATTTTTGTAAATCATCTTCTGAAGAAGTTATGAATGTACAATGGAGGTTTCAACAAACAATTTAACTTGGAAGCTCGGCGCAGACAGAGCCCGCATGATCTATAGTGTGCAGTCCGCCGTTGTGCGGACTAAAAACAAGACTGGGATCCTCAGAGGCAGCCAGTGGGCAACCTTGAGCTTCCCGGGGCAGTCCGCCGTCGTGCGGACTTAAAGCAAGACCGGGATCCTCAGAGGCAGCTAGTGGGCGACCTTGAGCTTCCCGAGGCAGTCCCCCGCTGAGCGGACTTAAAGCAAGACCGGGATCCTCAGAGGCAGCCAGTGGGCGACCTTGATCTTCCCGGGGCAGTCCGCCGTTGTACGAACTTAAAGCAAGACCGGGATCCTCAGAGGCAGCCAGTGGGCGACCTTGAGATTCCCGGGGAAGTCCGCTGCCTAGTGGACTCTAAACCTAACCAGGATCCTTCGCGTTCACCTGCCACGAACAGAAGCATCCTGGCGTTGGCATACCCCTCAAAGGGCGAGCCCGCCGAACAGGATCATCGAGGGAAATTAACCGGGCAGGGGGCAGCTAGCACTTATTAGTTTCCTTTTAAAATAAAAATGGTTTAAGTCTCTGAGTGTAGGGAACTTTTTAGTCTTTTGGTTCGCTTATCGTTTTTTCCGGGCTCAGAGACTATTGAGTTTTAGCGAGCATGCCGAGCTTTTCGTTTGCATGTGTTTTAAAATAAAATGGTTGAATCGAATTAGTTGCCTCGCCCGGGGTATCACTCTCGAGATCGCTGCGAACTCCTAAAGCGGACTCATCAGCGGACTCGTAGAAAGAAAAGAAACACAGAAGAGTACACAAAGGCGAGCTTAGAAATATCCTATTCATCGCATTTATCGAAAAGATTACAACAGGGTTACAAAGATATAGCCTAGGCTGGGCCCGCGCCAGCGCCCTCGTCATCGCCGCGCTTCCGCTTCTTCGACCTTTCAGCCTTGTACTTCTCGATGGCGTCCAGCGCGCCCTTCTGGAGGAGCTCGCCCAGCTGCGACTGGAGGTGCTCTCGCTGGGTGTTGAGGTCGAGGATATGTGCCTCCTTCAGCACCGCGATCTCGTCCCTGGAGGCCGCCACCAGGCTGTGGAGCTCGAGGACCTCTTTCTGGGCGGCCTCTTTGGCTTTGGTCGCCTCTTGAAGGTCCACAGCGGCCCGGGCATGAGCGTCCTCGGCCGAGGCGAGCCCAATGGTGAGGGTGGCAGCCCGCTGGCGCAGCTGGGCAACCTCTGTGTCAACAGAGGTGGCCTGGTGGCGCAGTCGGTCCACCTCAGCTCGGAGCTCGCCGGAGTGGTCCATCTGGTGAAGCCGGAGGATGTGCTCATCTACTCTCCTCTCCGAGTCGTGGAGAGTGTCATCGTAGAGGGCAACCGTGTCCCCCGCGACACCCGCGACCTCATCGGCAAGAGCCCGACTGACTCGCTCTACCTATAGCAAGGGAAAACAGTTGGTTAGAAATTAGAACAGATTTAGGACAAAGGAGGGTGAAGGTAATCTTACCTCGAGGAGCCGGTTGATGAGGGCGATGTAGGGAGTCCGGGCAAAAATGTTGCACCCCAGGATCTCCCGCATGAAGAAGGGGGCACGCTCGGGGTCGCCTGAAGAGGAGCCCGCCTGGCTCACCACGGTTGGAGCAACCGGGGGAGGCACATCGACGGAAGCAGCGGTGGGCTCACCCCCTTGAGCGACGGCACCCCCTTTCTTGTTAAGGGGAGGCGCGGCGGCTCCCCCTTGCCCGGGCAAGTCTGGGTCCGAGGCTTCCGAGCTAGAGCTCGGAAGATCGTCCAGGATGGCCCCCAGGTCTGGAGACCAGTAGACCAACCCGCCCAGCTCCTCCGGGAGGCTGGGAACCTCGAGAACAGAGAGCGCGGGCTCGGGCGCGAGCGCAGGCGCGGGCTCGGGCGCGGGCTCGGGCGCGGGCGCGCTGGGAGCAGAGGGCGCGGGCGCGCTAGAAGCAGCAGTCGTGGCCGCGGGCTCGGGCGTGGGCGCGCTGGGAGCAGAGGGCGCGGGCGCGCTGGGAGCGGCGGGCGCGGGCTCGGACACGGGCGTGCTGGAAGCAGCAGCCGCTGGCACGGGCGCGCTGGGAGCAGGCGCCGCCGGTACCGGGGTCTCGTTCAGAGCGGGGGCTGGTGTCGAGGCCGGCGGCACCGGTCCCTCGAAGGGCGGCGGGAGCCCCGCGTTTGCTGGTGCGGGCTTATCTCCCGAAGCCCGTTCCTCGTCGTCGGAGCTGGAGGTCGTGCTGAGATCATCGGCTGATCCCAAGCCCGCCTCCGCGAGGGCGGCCTTCCTCCGCTCCTCGAGGACCTGTTGGAAGGCTTCGCGAGCCTCTCGAACAGTGTTGTCCTCTCTCGATGGGCGGGCAGAAGGAGCCTTCTTCTTCGTCTTCTTCCGCGGGGCGCCCTCCTCTGGATTCATCACCGCAACAAACAAAGTTTTAGTCAGGTCACCTGGGAATCCGCACATCAGCACTTCAGCCATTGGGGACTCCACTTCTGCCATGCTGAGAAGAAGCTCGACGCGTGGATCCTCGGGCTCGACGAAGGAAATGCGACATCGCCGAGGCTCCGGGACTGGGGCCCTCGGAGAGATGACAGAAAGGGTGGTCGCCTGACCTGGGGCTGCTTCGCGGGCTGGTGGCGGCGGTGGCGCGACATCCTCCTCGTGGAGCATCTCGAGGGTATCCTTGTCGGCGACCTGAATGGGGGAAGCCCGCTTCTTCCCCTTCTTCGCCGAAGTCCCCGCAGTGGAGGTCGCGGGAACCACCGTGGAGATCGCGGTAGTGCGCCGGGAGACCGCGACCTTCTTCCGCATCACCTTCTGCCGGGTGGTGATGGTTCCGGTCCGGAGATCCTTCCAAAGGAAGGAGAAGTCCGGCAGGAGGACCTTCTCGAGGGTTCGACCCCCGAGGAAGTCCAGAATCACCTCGTCGAGCGATCTTTCGCGGGCTGCAGCGATGCACTTCTTCCCCTTTGCCCGGTACTCCGCGATCTCCTTGAAGACAGGGAGAGGCGGTCTGCCGGGAAGAGAGGGGACGCCGGCTCGAGGACCTCACCACTCGCCGTCGATCACGAACGGGTACGCTTTCCAGTACCGGTCCTTATTCTCGACGGCGGCGAACGGAAGCACCTCGCCGGAGCGGCCCGTGAGGTAGAACTGACCACAGTCTACCTCGTTGAAGACGGGTCCCGGTTTGAGGAACCACTTCTTCAGGAGGTAGGCTAGGGGGATCCTCGCGTTTAGGGCTTCCTCGATGCGAGCAAGCCCATAGAGGATCCCCCACGAGTTTCCCGGAAGCTGGGCGGGGCATAAGCCCGCCAGTTCCAGGAGCTCGCTGGCCAGATGGTTCAGGGGCAGCCGGAGCCCTGACCATATCTGCCCCACGGAGACCATGGTCCCCGAGAGCGGCCTCCCGGAGCTCGGAAGAGGAAGAATGGCGAGCTCTTGGGGACTGCCCACCATGGTCTGCAGACTATCGGGGATGGGCGCACCCCCGATGTCATTGAACCAAACGACGGCGGGCTCCTTCGGAGGTGCCTCTTCCCCTGAGCCCGGAGCCCGCACCGAGATAGGGGCAACATTGAGAGGCCCCTCTCGGGAGGATGCAGCAACAGCGGCAGCTGAAGAAGCAGCAGCAGCAGAGGAAGCCATGAGCGGGAGGGCGCTAGCAAGTTGTGAGCTGAAAGCAAAGAAGGAAGGGAGAGCTGTTTTTCATGCAGCGGTAAAAAATCGCCCCCCATCCCCTATTTATAGGCAAGTGAGAGGCAGGTGAATCGATCCGTAGTTAATGCCCAAGCGCGCTCGGCGAGGCGATGTTACGGCAATCGAAGCGACAGATCGTTTCTTTCCAATCGTCAAGCGCCACGTGGGCCACGCGTGGAAAAGGCTGCACCGGCGCCGATACTGTCCTTTACTGACCGGAACATGAGCAAATGAGAAGGAGACACGTGTCTCGCGCCGATCGAGATCTCATGATGAGATTCATTGAATCAACATCGAGCCTCGCACCACATTTAAGATGAAGCGACCGTTGGAGATTTGGAGCGATACCCAAGTCACAAGATCGCCCGTGGCTGGTGCCCGGCCGCAGCTCGCCCGAGGTAGACCCTGACTGCGCGTGATGAGCTCACGCCGGAAGGAGATCGCTCGTGGCTGACGCTCCCGGCCCGCCCAGTGTTTGTGACATACTGGGAGTCAAAACTCTCGACGCAGATCGCCCACGGCTGGTGCCCAAGCTCACCCGAAGCAGACCCTGACCGCGCGTGATGAGCTCGCGCCGGAAGGAGATCGCTCGTGGCTGACGCTCCCGGCCCGCCCAGCGTTTATGACATACTGGGAGTCAAAACTCTCGACGCAGATCACCCACGGTTGGTGCCCGCAGCTCACCCGAGGCAGACCCTGACCGCGCGTGATGAGCTCGCGCCAGAAGGAGATCGCTCGTGGCTGACGCTCCCGGCCCGCCCAGCGTTTGTGAAATACTAGCAGTCAAAGCTCTCGGCGCAGACCGCCCACGGTAGGCGCCCAAGCTCGCCCGAAGCAGACCCTGACCGCGTGTGACAAGCTCGCACCGGAAGGAGGTCGCTCGCGGCTGACGCTCGCGGCCCGCCCGGTGTTTGTGGAGTACTGAGAGTCAAAACTCTCGACGCAGACCGCTCGCGGCAGGTGCCCGCAGCTCGCTCGAGGCAGACCCTGACCGCATGTGACGAGCTCGCATCGGAAGGAGATCGCTCGTGGCCCGCCCAGCGTTTGTGAAATACTGACAGTCAAAGCTCTCGGTGCAGACCGCCCACGGTTGGTGCCCGCATCCCACCAGGTGGAGGTCGCAAATGATTAGAACTCCCCATTCGACCATCGTGTGCAATAAGACTCCTGAGCAAGCACCAAAGTCTCCATAGTCGCTCCCTCAGGAGGGGGTAATGTTGGTGGTAGCAGAAATCTGCCCTGGAGTTCGCCCCCCCCATGCTCCTCAAATCACCTTGACAGGGAGCGACATCCACATTGGGCTGAAGGGGCCTAGGCCAAGGGCACTCATAGGAGCTCGCCTAAGCCCGCTGGAGCTCGCCTGATCTCGCCCAGGAGCCCGCCTAAGCTCGCTCAGGAGCTCGCCAAGCTCGCCCCGGAGCTCGCCTAAGCTCGCCCAGGAGCTCGCCAAGCCCGCGCGAGAACTCGCTTGCAGTGGTAGCGGGAGTTAGACCGTCATGCATAACAAAGACACCGGCATCGCAAACGCCCTTAGCTCATGCAGGAGCTCGCCCAAGCTCACGCAGGAGCTCGCCCAAGTTCGCCCTTGCTTGTGGATCTCATAGACCCCAGGATTCCGAGGGGTGGGGAACTCGCCCAGGAACTCGCCCTCCCCCCCCATGCTAACCAAGTCACCTTGACAGGGAGCGAGCTCCACATTGGGCCGAAGCTGCTTTAGGCAAAAAGCTCGCTGGAGCCCGCCTGAGCTTGCCCAGGAGCTCGCCTAAGCTCGCCCAGAAGCTCACCAAGCTCTATCAGGAGCTCGCCAAGCTCGTCAGAACTCCCCAGTTTATCGAAGAGGTCGCTCCCGCGGGGTCCGACCCTTGGTAGATATGGAAGAGAAGGCGGAGCAATGGAGGGCGAGCTCGCTCTGGCTTCCCATCGGAGGTCGCCCACAGTGCACGAAGATCTCCCAGACTTGAACATTCTAGAACAGCCACCTGGCAGCGACAAGAAAGATGCTCTCCCCCACTCAAACCGCCTGGCAGGCTTAACGACAGAATGTCAGTGCGCGAGTACCAAGGACTGTCAGACCCACGCGAGCCAGAACGTGGGGGTCTAGAAGGCCCTGGAAGAATCTCCACGCGTCGGGCCACGGTAGGCCGCCGATTGCTATAAATGCTCACCCCCAGGCTCCATAGTACAGGTTCGAAATCCTTTTCCTACCACTTTGGTATACAACAGCTCGCCGTTGTGCTACCGTGACTGACTTGAGCGTCGGAGGGTCTGCGCTCCTAAGGGAGCCAGCCATTCTCACGTTCTCTTTTCTTTGTCTTGCACGCGGCCCGCACGGACCAGCGAAAAATCCCCCGAACAGTATCCATTCTAATTCATTCATACAATCCATTCTAATTCATTCCGTACGATCCATTCTAATTCATTCGTACGATCGTACGAATGAATTAGAATGGATCGTGCGAATGAATTAGAATGGATCGTACGAATGAATTAGAATGGATCGTACGAATGAATTAGAATGGATCATACGAATGAGTAAGAATGGATCGTACGAATGAATTAGAATGGATCGTACGAATGAATTAGAATGGATCGTACGAATAAGTTAGAATGGATACATTCGTCTGAATGAATTAGAATGGATCATACGAATGAGTAACAATGGATCGTACGAATGAAATAGAATAGATTGTACGAATGAATTAGAATGGACCCTACGAATGCATTAGAATGGATCGTGTGAAAGAATTAGAATGGATTGTATGAATGAATTAGAATGGATCGTATGAATGAATTAGAATGGATCGTGCGAATGAATTCGAATGGATCGTACGAATGAGTAAGAATGGATCGTACGAATGAAATAGAATGGATCGTACGAATAAATTAGAATGGATCGTACGAATAAATTAGAATGGATACATTCGTACGAATGAATTAGAATGGATCATACGAATGAGTAAGAATGGATCGTACGAATGAAATAGAATAGATTGTACGAATGAATTAGAATGAATCTTATGAATGAATTAGAATGGATCGTGTGAAAGAATTAGAATGGATTGTATGAATGAATTAGAATGGATTGTATGAATGAATTAGAATGGATCCTATGAATGAATTAGAATGGATCGTGCGAATGAATTAGAATGGATCGTACGAATGAATTAGAATGGATCGTGCTAATGAATTAGAATTGATCGAACGAATGAATTAGCATGGATCGTGCTAATGAATTAGAATGGAACGTACGAATGAATTAGAATGGATCGTGTGAAAGAATTAGAATGGATTGTATGAATGAATTAGAATGAATTCGTACGATCCATTCGAATTCATTCGCACGATACATTCTAATTCATTCATACGATCCATTCTAATTCATTCATACAATCCATTCTAATTCATTCACACGATCCATTCTAATTCATTCGTAGGATCCATTCTAATTCATTCGTACAATCTATTCTATTTCATTCGTACGATCCATTCTTACTCATTCGTATGATCCATTCTAATTCATTCGGACGAATGTATCCATTCTAATTTATTCGTACGACCCATTCTAATTCATTCGTACGATCCATTCTAATTCATTCGTACGATTCATTCTAATTCATTCGTCCGATCCATTCTAATTCATTCGCACGAATGTATGCATTCTAATTCATTCGTACGATCCATTCTAATTCATTCGTACGATCCATTCTAATTCATTCGTACGATCTATTCTAATTCATTCGCACGAATGTATCCATTCTAGTTCATTCGTACGATCCATTCTAATTCATTCATACAATCCATTCTAATTCATTCGCACGAATGTATCCATTCTAATTCATTCGTACGATCAGTTCTAATTCATTCACAAAATCTATTCTAATTCATTCATACGATCCATTCTAATTCATTCACACGAATGTATCCATTCTAATTCATTCATACGATCCATTCTAATTCGTTCGTACGATCCATTCTAATTCGTTCGTACGATCCATTCTAATTCATTCGTATGATCCATTCTAATTCATCTCTACGATCTATTCTAATTCATTCGCTCGAATATATCCATTCTAATTCATTCGTTCGATCCATTCTAATTCATTCACACGATCCATTCTAATTCATTCGTATGATCCATTCTAATCCATTCGTACGATCCATTCTAATTCATTCGTACGATCCATTCTAATTCATTCACACAAATGTATCCATTCTAGTTCATTTGTACGATCCATTCTAATTCATTCGTACGATCCATTCTAATTCATTCGCACGATCCATTCTAATTCATTCGTACGATCAATTCTAATTCATTCATACGATCCACTCTAATTCATTCGTACGATCCATTGTAATTCATTCATACAATCCATTCTAATTCATTCGAACGATCCAGTCTAATTCATTCGTACGATCCATTCTAATTCCTTCGTACGATCCATTCTAATTCATTCGTACGATCTATTCTAATTCATTCGTACGATCCATTCTAATTCATTCGTACGACCCATTCTAATTCCTTCGTACGATCCATTCTAATTCATTCGTACGATCCATTCTAATTCATTCGTACAATCTATTCTAATTCATTCGTACGAATGGATACATTTGTGTGAATGAATTAGAATGGATCGTACGAATGAGTAAGAATGGATCGTACGAATGAAATAGAATGGATTACACGAATGAATTAGAATGGATCGTACGAATGAATTAGAATGGATCGTGTGAAAGAATTAGAATGGATTGTATGAATGAATTAGAATGGATCGTACGAAGGAATTAGAATGGATACATTTGTGAGAATGAATTAGAATGGATCGTACGAATGAATTAGAATGGATCGTATGAATGAATTAGAATGGATCGTACGAATGAATTAAAATGGATCGTGCGAATGAATTAGAATAGATCGTACGAATGAATTAGAATGGATCGTACGAATGAACTAGAATGGATACATTCGTGCGAATGAAATAGAATGGATTGTATGAATGAATTAGAATGGATCGTACGAATGAATTAGAATGGATCGTATGAGTGAATTTGAATGGATACGAAGGAATTAGAATGGATCGTACGAAGGAATTAGAATGGATCATACGAATGAAATAGAATGGATCGCACGAAGGAGTTAGAATGGATCGTACGAATGAATTAGAATAGATATATTCGTGCAAATGAATTAGAATGGATCGTATGAATGTATTAGAATTGATCGTATGAGTGAATTAGAACGGATAGTACGAATAAAGTAGAATGGATCGTATGAATGAATTAGAATGGATACATTCGTGCGAATGAATTAGAATGGATCGTATGAATGAATCAGAATAGATTGTGCGAATGAATTAGAATGGATCGTACGAATGAATTAGAATGGACACATTCGTGCTAATAAATTAGAATGGATCGGGCGAATGAATTAGAATGGATCGTACGAATGAATTAGAATGGATCGTACGAATGAATTAGAATGGATCGTACGAATAAATTAGAATGGATTATATGAATGAATTAGAATTGATCGTATGAGTGAATTAGAACGGATAGTACGAATGAAGTAGAATGGATCGTATGAATGAATTAGAATGGATACATTCGTGCGAATGAATTAAAATGGATCGTATGAATGAATTAGAATAGATTGTGCGAATGAATTAGAATGGATCATACGAATGAATTAGAATGGATACATTCGTGCAAATAAATTAGAATGGATCGGACGAATGAATTAGAATGGATCGTACGAATGAATTAGAATGGATCGTACGAATGAATTCTAATTCATTCATACAATCCATTCTAATTTATTCGTACGATCCATTCTAATTCATTCGTACGATACATTCTAATTCATTCGTCTGATCCATTCTAATTCATTCGCACGAATGTATCCAATCTAATTCATTCGTACGGTCCATTCTAATTCATTCGCACAATCCATTCTAATTCTTTCACACGATCCATTCTAATTCATTTGCACGAATGTATCCATTCTAGTTCATTCGTACGATCCATTCTAATTCATTCGTACGATCCATTCTAATCCATTCGTACAATCCATTCTAATTCATTCATACGATCCATTCTAATTCATTCATACAATCCATTCTAATTCTTTCATACGATCCATTCTAATTCATTCGTAGGATCCATTCTAATTCATTCGTACAATCTATTCTATTTCATTCGTACGATCCATTCTTACTCATTCGTATGATCCATTCGAATTCATTCGGATGAATGTATCCATTCTAATTTATTCGTACGATCCATTCTAATTCATTCGTACGATCCATTCTAATTCATTCGTACGATCCATTCTCACTCATTCGTATGATCCATTCTAATTCATTCGTACGATCCATTCTAATTCATTCGTACGATCGATTCTAATTCATTCGCACTATCCATTCTAATTCAGTCGTACGATCCATTCTAATTCATTCGTATGATCCATTCTAATTTATTCGTTCAAATATATCCAATCTAATTCATTCCGTACGATCCATTCTAATTCATTCGTACGATCCATTCTAATTCATTTGTACGAATGTATCCATTCTAATTCATTCGTACGATCCATTCTAATTCATTCGTACGATCCATTCTAATTCATTCGTAAGATCCATTCTAATTCATTCGTACAATCCATTCTAATTCATTCGTACGATCCATTCTAATTCATTCGCATGAATGTATCCATTCTAGTTCATTCGTACGATCCATTCTAATTCATTCATACGATCCATTCTAATTCATTCGCACGATCCATTCTAATTCATTCGTACGATCAATTCTAATTCATTCGCACGAATGTATCCATTCTAATTCATTCGTACGATCCATTCTAATTCATTCATACGATCCATTCTAATTCATTCATACAATCCATTCTAATTCTTTCACACGATCTATTCTAATTCATTCGTAGGATCCTTTCTAATTCATTCGTACAATCTATTCTATTTCATTCGTACGATCCATTCTTACTCATTCGTATGATCCATTCTAATTAATTCGGACGAATGTATCCATTCTAATTTATTCGTACGATCCATTCTAATTCATTCGTACGATCCATTCTAATTCATTCGTACGATCCATTCTAATTCATTCATCCGATCCATTCTAATTCATTCGCACGAATGTATCCATTCTAATTCATTCGTATGATCCATTCTAATTCATTCGTACGATCCATTCTAATTAATTCGTACGATCCATTCTAATTCATTCGTACGATCCATTCTAATTCATTCGTACGATCCATTCGTCTGATCCATTCTAATTCATTCGCACGATCTATTCTAATTCATTCACTCATTTGATCCATTCTAATTCATTCGTACGATCCATTCTAATTCATTCGTCCGATCCATTCTTACTCATTCGTATGATCAATTCTAATTCATTCGCACGAATGTATCCATTCTAATTCATTCGTACGATCCTGAATTAGAATGGATCGTACGAATGAATTAGAATGGATACCTTAGTGCATATGAATTAGAATGGATTGTACGAATGAATTAGAATGGATACATTCGTGCGAATGAATTAGAATGGATTGTGCGAATGAATAAGAACAGATCGTGCGAATGAATTAGAATGGATCGTACGAATGAATTAGAATGGATCGTATGTACGAATGAATTAGAATGGAGACATTCGTGCGAATGAATTAGAATGGATAGTACGAATGAATTTGAATGGATCGTGCGAATGAATTAGAATGAATCGTACAAATGAATTAGAATGGATCGTACGAATGAACTAGAATGGATACATTCGTGCGAATGATTTTGAATGGATCGTACGAATGAATTAGAATGGATCGTACTAATGAATTAGAATGGATCTTACGAATGAATTAGAATGGATCGTACGAATAAATTAGAATGGGTCGTATGAATGGTTTAGAATGGATACATTTATGCGAATGAGTTAGAATGGATCGTACGAATGAATTAGAATGGATCGTACGAATGAATTAGAATGGATCAAATGAATGAATTAGAATGGTTACATTCATGCGAAGGAATTAGAATGGATCGTACGAATGGATTAGAATGGATCGTACGAATAGATTAGAATGGATACATTCGTGCGAATGAATTAGAATGGATCATACGAATGAGTAAGAATGGATCGTACGAATGAAATAGAATGGATTGTACGAATGAATTAGAATGGATCGTGCGAATGAATTTGAATGGATCGTACGAATGAATTAGAATGGGTCGTGCTAATGAATTAGAATTGATCGTACGAATGAAATAGAATGGATTGTACGAATGATTTAGAATGGATCGTACGAATTAATTAGAATGGATCGTACGAATGATTTAGAATGGATACATTCGTGTGAATGAATTAGAATGGATCATACGAATGAGTAAGAATGGATTGTACGATTGAAAAAGAATGGATTGTACGAATGAATTAGAATGGATTCGTACGAATGAATTAGAATGGATACATTCATGCGAATGAATTATAATGGATCGTACCAATGAGTAAGAATGGATCGTACGAATGAAATAGAATGGATTGTGCGAATGAATTAGAATGGATCGTACGAATGAATTAGAATGGATCGTGTGAAAGAATTAGAATGGATTGTATGAATGAATTAGAATAGATCGTATGAATGAATTAGAATGGATCGTACGAATGAATTAGAATGGATCGTACGAATGAATTAGAATGGATACATTCTTGCGAACGAATTAGAATGGATACATTCGTGCGAAAGAATTAGAATAGATCGTATGAATGAACTAGAATGGATCCTATGAATGAATTAGAATGGATCGTGCGAATGAATTAGAATGGATCGTACGAATGAATTAGAATAGATCGTGCTAATGAAGTAGAATTGATCGAACGAATGAATTAGCATGGATCGTGCTAATGAATTAGAATGGAATGTACGAATGAATTAGAATGGATCGTGTGAAAGAATTAGAATGGATTGTATGAATGAATTAGAATGGACCGTACGAATGAATTAGAATGGATCGTGTGAAAGAGTTAGAATGGATTGTATGAATGAATTAGAATAGATTGTATGAATGAATTAGAATGGATCGTACGAAGGAATTAGAATAGATCGTACGAATGAATTAGAATGGATCGTACGAATGAATTAGAATAGATCGTACGAATGAATTAGAATGGATCGTACGAATGAATTAGAATGGATCGTGTGAATGAATTAGAATGGATCATACGAATGAATTAAAATGGATCGTGCGAATGAATTAGAATGGATCGTACGAATGAATTAGAATGGATCGTGCTAATGAATTAGAATTGATCAAACGAATGAATTAGCATGGATCGTGCATTCGTACGATCCATTCTAATTCATTCGTAAGATCCATTCTAATTCATTCGTACGATCCATTCTAATTCATTCGTACGATCCATTCTAATTCATTCGCACGAATGTATCCATTCTAGTTCATTCGTACGATCCATTCTAATTCATTCGTACGATCCATTCTAATTCATTCGTACGATCCATTCTAATTCATTCGCACGAATGTATCCATTCTAGTTCATTCGTACTATCCATTCTAATTCATTCGTACGATCCATTCTAATTCATTCGCACGATCCATTCTAATTCATTAGCACGATCCATGCTAATTCATTCGTTCGATCAATTCTAATTCATTAGCACGATCCATTCTAATTCATTCGTACGATCCATTCTAATTCATTCGCACGATCCATTCTAATTCATTCATAGGATCCATTCTAATATATTCGTACGATCCATTCTAATTCCTTCGTACGATCCATTCTAATTCATTCGTACGATCCATTCTAATTCATGCATACAATCCATTCTAATTCTTTCACACGATCCATTCTAATTCATTCGTACGATCCATTCTAAATCAGTCGTGCAATCCATTCTATTTCATTTGTACGATCAATTCTAATTCATTCATAGGATCCATTCTAATTCATTCATACGATCTATTCTAATTCTTTCGCACGAATATATCCATTCTAATTCATTCGCACGAATGTATCCATTCTAATTCATTCGTACGATCCATTCTAATTCTTTCACACGATCCATTCTAATTCATTCGTAGGATCCATTCTAATTCATTCGCACGAATGTATCCATTCTAGTTCATTCGTACTATCCATTCTAATTCATTCGTACGATCCATTCTAATTCATTCGCACGATCCATTCTAATTCATTAGCACGATCCATGCTAATTCATTCGTTCGATCAATTCTAATTCATTAGCACGATCCATTCTAATTCATTCGTACGATCCATTCTAATTCATTCGCACGATCCATTCTAATTCATTCATAGGATCCATTCTAATATATTCGTACGATCCATTCTAATTCCTTCGTACGATCCATTCTAATTCATTCGTACGATCCATTCTAATTCATTCGTACGATCCATTCTAATTCATTCGCACGAATGTATCCATTCTAGTTCATTCGTACTATCCATTCTAATTCGTTCGTACGATCCATTCTAATTCATTCGCACGATCCATTCTAATTCATTAGCACGATCCATGCTAATTCATTCGTTCGATCAATTCTAATTCATTAGCACGATCCATTCTAATTCATTCGTACGATCCATTCTAATTCATTCGCACGATCCATTCTAATTCATTCATAGGATCCATTCTAATATATTCGTACGATCCATTCTAATTCCTTCGTACGATCCATTCTAATTCATTCGTACGATCCATTCTAATTCATTCATACAATCCATTCTAATTCTTTCACACGATCCATTCTAATTCATTCGTACGATCCATTCTAAATCAGTCGTGCAATCCATTCTATTTCATTCGTACGATCAATTCTAATTCATTCATAGGATCCATTCTAATTCATTCATACGATCTATTCTAATTCTTTCGCACGAATATATCCATTCTAATTCATTCGCACGAATGTATCCATTCTAATTCATTCGTACGATCCATTCTAATTCTTTCACACGATCCATTCTAATTCATTCGTAGGATCCATTCTAATTCATTCGTACAATGAGTAAGAATGGATCGTACGAATGAAATAGAATGGATTGTACGAATGATTTAGAATGGATACATTCGTGCGAATGAATTAGAATGGATTGTGTGAATGAATTAGAATGGATCGTACGAATGAATTAGAATGGATCGTGTGAAAGAATTAGAATGGATTGTATGAATGAATTAGAATATATCGTATGAATGAATTAGAGTGGATCGTATGAGTGAATTAGAATGGATACGAAGGAATTAGAATGGATCGTACGAAGGAATTAGAATGGATCATACGAATGAATTAGAATGGATCGTGCTAATGAATTAGAATGGATACATTCGTGCGAATGAATTAGAATGGATCGTATGAATGAATTAGAATGGATCGTACGAATGAATTAGAATTAGAATGGATATATTCGTGCAAATGAATTAGAATGGATCGTACGAATGAATTAGAATGGATCATACGAATTAATTAGAATGGATCATACGAATGAATTAGAATGGATCGTACGAATGAATTAGAATGGATCGTACGAATAAATTAGAATGGTTACATTCCCGCGAATGAATTAGAATGGTTCCATTCTAATTCATTCATACGATCCATTCAAATTCATTCCGTACGATCCATTCTAATTCATTGGTACGATCGTACGAATGAATTAGAATGAATTAGAATGGATCGTACGAATGAATTAGAATGGATCTTTCGAATGAATTAGAATGGATCGTACGAATGAATTAGAATGGATCGTACGAATGAATTTGAATTGATACATTCGTGCGAATGAATTAGAATGGATCGGACGAATGAACTAGAATGGATCGTACGAATGAATTAGAATGGATCATATGAATTCATTAGAATGGTTACATTCATGCGAATGAATTAGAATGGATCGTACGAATGGATTAGAATGGATCGTACGAATGGATTAGAATGGATACATTCGAGCGAATGAATTTGAATGGATCGTACGAATGAATTAGAATGGATCGTACAAATGGATTAGAATGGATCCTACGAATGGATTAGAATGGATACCTTTGTGCATATGAATTAGAATGGATCATATGAATGAATTAGAATGGATCGTAGAATGGATCGTACGATTGAATTAGAATGAATTAGAATGGATCGTACGAATGAATTAGAATAGAGCATAGGAATGAATTAGAATGGATCGTGCAAATGAATTAGAATGGATACATTCGTACGAATGAATTAGAATGGATCGTACGAATGAATTAGAATGGATCGTACGAATGAATTAGAATGGATCATACGAATGAGTAAGAATGGATCGTACGAATAAAATAGAATGGATTGTACGAATGAATTAGAAAGGATCGTACGAATGAATTAGAATGGATCGTGTGAAAGAATTAGAATGGATTGTATGAATGAATTAGAATGGATCATATGAATGAATTAGAATGGATCGTGCGAATGAATTCGAATGGATTGTACGAATGAATTAGAATGGATCGTACGAATGAATTAGAATGGATACATTCGTGCGAATGAATTAGAATGGATACATTCGTGCGAAAGAATTAGAATAGATCGTATGAATGAATTAGAATGGATCCTATGAATGAATTAGAATGGATCGTGCGAATGAATTAGAATGGATCGTACGAATGAATTAGAATGTATCGTGCTAATGAATTAGAATTGATCGAACGAATGAATTAGAATCGATACATTCGTGCGAATGAATTAGAATGGATCGGACGAATGAATTAGAATGGATCGTATGAATGAGTAAGAATGGATCGTACGAATGAAATAGAATAGATCGTACGAATGAATTAGAATGGATCATACGAAGGAATTAGAATGGATCGTACGAAGGAATTAAAATGGATATATTCGTGCAAATGAATTAGAATGGATCGTATGAATGTATTAGAATGGATCGTATGAGTGAATTAGAATGGATCGTACGAATGAATTAGAATGGATCGTATGAATGAATTAGAATGGATACATTCGTGTGAATGAATTAGAATGGATCGTATGAATGAATTAGAATAGATTTTGCGAATGAATTAGAACTGATCGTACGAATGAATTAGAATGGATACATTCGTGCGAATGAATTAGAATGGATTGTATGAATGAATTAGAATGGATCCTATGAATGAATTAGAATGGATCGTGCGAATGAATTAGAATGGATCATACGAATGAATTAGAATGGATCGTGCTAATGAATTAGAATTGATCGAACGAATGAATTAGCATGGATCGTGCTAATGAATTAGAATGGAACGTACGAATGAATTAGAATGGATCGTGTGAAAGAATTAGAATGGATTGTATGAATGAATTAGAATGAATTCGTACGATCCATTCGAATTCATTCGCATGATGCATTCTAATTCATTCATACGATCCATTCTAATTCATTCATACAATCCATTCTAATTCTTTCACACGATCCATTCTAATTCTTTCGTAGGATCCATTCTAATTCATTCATACAATCTATTCTATTTCATTCGTACGATCCATTCTTACTCATTCGTATGATCCATTCTAATTCATTCGGACGAATGTATCCATTCTAATTTATTCGTACGATCCATTCTAATTCATTCGTACGATCCATTCTAATTCATTCGTCCGATCCATTCTAATTCATTCGCACGAATGTATCCATTCTAATTCATTCGTACGATCCATTCTAATTCATTCGTACGATCCATTCTAATTCATTTGTAAGATCCATTCTAATTCATTCATACGATCCATTCTAATTCATTCGTACGATCCATTCTAATTCATTCGAAGAAATGTATCCATTTTAGTTCATTCGTACGATCCATTCTAATTCATTCATACAATCCATTCTAATTCATTCGCACGAATGTATCCATTCTAATTCATTCGTACGATCAGTTCTAATTCATTCACAAAATCTATTCTAATTCATTCATACGATCCATTCTGATTCATTCACACGAATGTATCCATTCTAATTCATTCATACGATCCATTCTAATTCATTCGTATGATCCATTCTAATTCACTCATACGATCCATTCTAATACATTCATACGATCCATTCTAGTTCATTTGCACGAATATATCCATTCTAATTCATTCGTACGATCCATTCTAATTCCTTCGTACGATCCATTCTAATTCATTCGTACGATCTATTCTAATTCATTCGTACGATCTATTCTAATTCATTCGTACGAACCATTCTAATTCCTTTGTACGATCCATTCTAATTCATTCATACGATCCATTCTAATTCATTCATACAATCCATTCTAATTCTTTCACACAATCCATTCTAATTCATTCGTACGATCCATTCTAATTCATTCGTGCAATCCATTCTATTTCATTCGTACGATCCATTCTTACTCATTCGTACGATCCATTCTAATTCATTCACACGAATGTATCCATTCGTACGAATGAATTAGAATAGATTGTACGAATGAATTAGAATGGATCGTACGAATTAATTAGAATGGATCGTACGAAGGAATTAGAATGGATCGTACGAATGAATTAGAATGGATCGTACGAATGAATTAGATCCACATTCGTGCGAATGAATTAGAACGAATTAGAATGGATCGTACGAATGAATTAGAATGGATACATTTGTGCGAATGAATTAGAATGGATCGTACGAATGAATTAGAATGGATCGTACGAATGAATTAGAATGGATCGTGCGAATGAATTAGAATGGATCGTACGAATGAATTAGAATGGATCGTGTGAAAGAATTAGAATGGATCGTACGAATGAATTAGAATGGATCGTGCGAATGAATTAGAATGGATCGTACGAATGAATTAGAATGGAAACATTCGTGCGAATGAATTAGAATGGATCGTGCGAGTGAATTAGAATGGATCGTATGAATGAATTAGAATGGATCGTGCGAATGAATTCGAATGGATCGTACGAATGAATTAGAATGGATCGTACCAATGAGTAAGAATGGATCGTACGAATGAATTAGAATGGATCGTATGAATGAATTAGAATGGATCGTGCGAATGAATTAGAATGGATCGTACGAATGAATTAGAATGGATCGTACGAATGAATTAGAATGGATACATTCGTCCGAATGAATTAGAATGGATCGGACGAATGAATTAGAATGGATCGTACGAATGAATTAGAATGGATCAAATGAATGAATTAGAATGGTTACATTCATGCGAAAGAATTAGAATGGATCATACGAATGGATTAGAATGGACCGTACGAATGGATTAGAATGGATACATTCGAGCGAATGAATTAGAATGGATCGTACGAAAGAATTAGAATGGATCGTACGAATGGATTAGAATGGATCCTACGAATGGATTAGAATGGATACCTTTGTGATCGGACGAATGAATTAGAATGGATCGTACGAATGAATTAGAATGGATCGTACGAATGAATTAGAATGGATCGTCTGAATGAATTAGAATGGATCATACGAAGGAATAAGAATGGATCGTACGAATGAATTAGAATGGATCGTACGAATGAACTAGAATGGATCGTACGAATGAATTAGAATGGATCGTACGAATAAATTAGAATGGATACATTCGTCCAAATGAATTAGAATGGATCATACGAATGAGTAAGAATGGATCGTACGAATGAAATAGAATAGATTATACGAATGAATTAGAATGGATCCTACGAATGAATTAGAATGGATCATGCGAATGAATTAGAATGGATACATTCGTCTGAATGAATTAGAATGGATTATACGAATGAGAAAGAATGGATCATGCGAATGAATTAGAATGGATCATACGAATGAATTAGAATGGATATATTCGTGCAATTGAATTAGAATGGATCGTATGAATGTATTAGAATGGATCGTATGAGTGAATTAGAATGGATCGTACGAATGAATTAGAATTGATCGTACGAATGAATTAGAATGGATCGTGCTAATGAATTAGAATGGATCGTACGAATGAATTAGAATGGATCGTACGAATGAACTAGAATGGATACATTCGTGCGAATGAATTAGAATAGATCGTACGAATGAATTAGAATGGATCGTACGAATGAATTAGAATGGATACATTCGTGCGAATGAATTAGAATGGATCAGACGAATCAATTAGAATGGATCGTACGAATGAATTAGAATGGATCGTACGAATGAATTAGAATGGATCATATGAATGAATTAGAATGGATACATTCGTGCGAATGAATTAGAATTGATCGTACGAATGAATTAGAATGGATTGTGCGAATGAATTAGAATGGATCGTACGAATGAATTAGAATGGATCGTACGAATGAACTAGAATGGATACATTCGTGCGAATGAATTAGAATGGATCGTACGAATGAATTAGAATAGATCGTACGAATGAATTAGAATGGATCGTACGAATGAATTACAATGGATTATACGAATGAATTAGAATGGATACATTCGTGCGAATGAATTAGAATGGATCGGACGAATGAATTAGAATGGATCGTACGAATGAATTAGAATGGATCAAATGAATGAATTAGAATGGTTACATTCATGCGAATGAATTAGAATGGATCGTACGAATGGATTAGAATGGATCGTACGAATGGATTAGAATGGATACATTCGAGCGAATGAATTAGAATGGATCTTACGAATGAATTAGGATGGATCGTACAAATGGATTAGAATGGATCCTACGAATGGATTAGAATGGATACCTTTGTGCATATGAATTAGAATGGATCGTACGAATGAATTAGAATGGATCATATTAATGAATTAGAATGAATCATACGAATGAATTAGAATGGATACATTCGTGCACGATCTATTCTAATTCATTCGCACGAATGTATCCATTCTAATTCATTCGTACGATCCATTCTAATTCATTAATATGATCCATTCTAATTCATTCGTACGATCCATTCTAATTCATATGCACAAAGGTATCCATTCTAATTCATTCGTACGATCCATTCTAATTCAGGATCGTCCGAATGAATTAGAATGGATACATTCGTGCGAATGAATTAGAATTGATCGTACGAATGAATATATTTGAACGAATAAATTAGAATGGATCATACAAATGAATTAGAATGGATCATACGAATGAATTAGAATGGATAGTGCGAATGAATTAGAATCGATCGTACGAATGAATTAGAATGGATCGTACGAATGAATTAGAATGGATCATACGAACGAGTAAGAATGGATCGTACGAATGAATTAGAATGGATCGTACGAATGAATTAGAATGGATCGTACGAATAAATTAGAATAGATACATTCGTCCGAATGAATTAGAATGGATCATACGAATGAGTAAGAATGGATCGTACGAATGAAATAGAATAGATTGTACGAATGAATTAGAATGGATCCTACGAATGAATTAGAATGGATCGTGTGAAAGAATTAGAATGGATTGTATGAATGAATTAGAATGGATCGTATGAATGAATTAGAATGGATCGTGCGAATGAATTCGAATGGATCGTATGAATTCATTCTAATTCATTCATACAATCCATTCTAATTCTTTCACACGATCCATTCTAATTCATTCGTACGTTCCATTCTAATTCATTAGCACGATCCATGCTAATTCATTCGTTCGATCAATTCTAATTCATTAGCACGATCCATTCTAATTCATTCGTACGATCCATTCTAATTCATTCGCACGATCCATTCTAATTCATTCATAGGATCCATTCTAATTCATTCATACGATCTATTCTAATTCTTTCGCACGAATGTATCCATTCTAATTCATTCGCACGAATGTATCCATTCTAATTCATTCGTACGATCCATTCTAATTCATTCGTACGATCCATTCTAATTCATTCGTACGATCCATTCTAATTCATTCATACGATCTATTCTAATTCATTCATACAATCCATTCTAATTCTTTCACACGATCCATTCTAATTCATTCGTACGATCCATTCTAATTCATTCGCACAATCCATTCTATTTCATTCGTACGATCCATTCTTACTCATTCGTATAATCCATTCTAATTCATTCACACGAATGTATCCATAATGGATCATACGAATGAGTAAGAATGGATCGTACGAATGAAATAGAATGGATTGTGCGAATGAATTAGAATGGACCGTACGAATGAATTAGACGTACGAATGAATTAGAATGGATACATTCGTGCGAATAAATTAGAATGGATCATACGAATGAGTAAGAATGGATCGTCATTCTAATTCATTCGTATGATCCATTCTAATTCATTTGTATCCATTCTATTTCATTCGCATGATCCATTCTAATTCATTCGCGCAATCTATTCTAATTCATTCGTACGATCCATTCTAATTCATTCGTACGATCCATTCTAATTCATTCATATAATCCATTCTAATTTATTCGCACGAATGTATCCATTCTAATTCATTCATACGATCCATTCTAATTCATTCGCACAATCTATTCTAATTCATTCATACGAGCCATTCTAATTCATTCGCACGAATGTATCCATTCTAATTCATTCATACGATCCATTCTACTTCATTCGTAGTATCCGTTCTAATTCACTCATACGATCCATTCTAATTCATTCATACGATCCATTCTAATTCATTCGCACGAATATATCCATTCTAATTCTTTCGTACGATGCATTCTAATTCATTCGTACGATCCATTCTAATTCATTCATTTGATCCATTCTAATTCATTCGTACGATCCATTCTAATTCATTCGTCCGATCCATTCTAATCCATTCGCACGAATGTATCCATTCTAATTCATTCGTACGATCCATTCTAATTCATTCGCACGATCGATTCTAATTCATTCGTTCGATCCATTCTAATTCATTCATACGATCTATTCTAATTCATTCATACGATCCATTCTACTTTATTCGTACTATCCGTTCTAATTCACTCATACGATCCATTCTAATTCATTCATACGATCCATTCTAATTCAGTCGCACGAATATATCCATTTTAATTCTTTCGTACGATGCATTCTAATACATTCGTACGATCCATTCTAATTCATTCATTTGATCCATTCTAATTCATTCGTACGATCCATTCTAATTCATTCGTCCGATCCATTCTAATTCATTCGCACGAATGTATCCATTCTAATTCATTCGTACGATCCATTTTAATTCATTCGCACGATCCATTCTAATTCATTCGTACGATCCATTCTAATTCATTCATAAGATCTATTCTAATTCATTCATACAATCCATTCTAATTCTTTCACACGATCCATTCTAATTCATTCGTATGATCCATTCTAATTCATTCACACAATCCATTCTATTTCATTCGTACGATCCATTCTTACTCATTGGTACGATCCATTCTAATTCATTCGCACGAATGTATCCATTCTAATTCATGCGTACGAATCCATTCTAATTCATTCATACAATCTATTCTATTTCATTCGTACGATCCATTCTAATCCATTCTAATCCATTCTAATTCATTCGTACGATCCATTCTTACTCATTCGTATGATCCATTCTAATTCATTCGTACGATCCATTCTACGATCCATTCTAATTCATTCGTATATTCAATTCTAATTCATTAGCACGATCCATGCTAATGAATTAGAATGGATCGTACGATCCAATCTAATTCATTCATATAATCCATTCTTACTCATTTGTATGATCCATTCTAATTCAATCGTACGATCCATTCTAATTCATTCGTACGATCCATTCTAATTCCTTTGTACGATCCATTCTAATTCATTCGTACGATCCATTCTAATTCATTCGTACGATCCATTCTAATTCCTTCGTATGATCCATTCTAATTCATTCGTACGATCCATTCTAATTCATTCGCGCAATCTATTCTAATTCATTCGTACGATCCATTCTAATTCATTTGTACGATCCATTCTAATTCATTCATACAATCCATTCTAATTTATTCGCACGAATGTATCCATTCTAATTCATTCGTATGATCCATTCTAATTCATTAATATGATCCATTCTAATTCATTCGTACGATCCATTCTAATTCATTCGTAGGATCCATTCTAATTCATTCGTACAATCTATTCTATTTCATTCGTACGATCCATTCTTACTCATTCGTATGATCCATTCTAATTCATTCGGACGAATGTATCCATTCTAATTTATTCGTACGATCCATTCTAATTCATTCGTACGATCCATTCTAATTCATTCGTACGATCCATTCTTACTCATTTGTATGATCCATTCTAATTCATTTATACAATCCCGTCTAATTCTTTCACATGATCCATTCTAATTCATTCGTACGATCCATTCTAATTCATTCGCACAATCCATTCTATTTCATTCGTACGATCCATTCTTACTCATTGGTACGATCCATTCTAATTCATTCACAGGAATGTATCCATTCTAATTTATTCGTACGAATCCATTCTAATTCATTCGTACAATCTATTCTATTTCATTCGTACGATCTATTCTTACTCATTCGTATGATCCATTCTAATTCATTCGCACGAATGTATCCATTCAAAATCTTTCGTACGATCCATTCTAATTCATTCGTACGATCCATTCTAAATCATTCGTACAATCCATTCTTTTTCATTCGTACGATCAATTCTAATTCATTAGCACGATCCATTCTAATTCATTCGTACGATCCATTCAAATTCATTCGCACGATCCATTCTAATTCATTCGTACAATCCATTCTATTTCATTCGTACGATCCATTCTTTCTCATTCATATGATCGATTCTAATTCATTCGCACGAATGTATCCATTCTAATCCATTCGTACGATCCATTCTAATCCATTCATATGATCCATTCTAATTCATTCGCATGAATGCAGCCATTCTAATTCATTCATTTGATCCATTCTAATTCATTCGTACGATCCATTCTAATTCATTCGTCCGATCCATTCTAATTCATTCGCACGAATGTATCCATTCTAAACCATTCATACGATCCATTCTAATTTATTCGTACGATCCATTCTAATTCATCCGTAAGATCCATTCTAATTCATTCATACGATCCATTCTAATTCATTCGCACGAATATATCCATTCTAGTTCATTCGTACGATCCATTCTAATTCATTCGTACGATCCATTCTAATTCTTTCGCACGATCCATTCTAATTCATTCGTACGATCCATTCTAATTCATTCGCACGAATGTATCCATTCTAATTCATTCGTACATACGATCCATTCTAATTCATTCGCACGAATGTATCCATTCTAATTCATTTGTATAATCCATTCTATTTCATTCGTACGATCCATTCTTACTCATTCGTATGATCCATTCTAATTCATTCGCACGAATGTATCCATTCTAATTCATTCTTACGATCCATTCTAATTCATTCGCACTATCCATTCTAATTCATTCGTACGATCTATTCTAATTCATTCGTATGATCCATTCTAATTTATTCGTTCAAATATATCCATTCTAATTCATTCGTACGATCCATTCTAATTCATTCGCACGATCCATTCTAATTCATTCGCATGAATGTATCCATTCTAATTCATTTGCAAGATCCATTCTAATTCATTCCTATGATCTATTCTAATTCATTCGTACGATCCATTCTAATTCATTCGCTCGAATGTATCCATTCTAATTCATTCGTACGATCCATTCTAATTCGTTCATATGATCCATTCTAATTCGTTCATACGATCCATTCTAATTCGTTCGTATGATCTATTCTAATTCATTCGTTTGATCCATTCTAATTCATTCCTACGATCTATTCTAATTCATTCGCTCGAATATATCCATTCTAATTCATTCGTTCGATCCATTCTAATTCATTCGCACGATTCATTCTACTTCATTCGTATGATCCATTCTAATCCATTCATACGATCCATTCTAATTCATTCGTACGATCCATTCTAATTCATTCATATGATCCATTCTAATTCATTCGCACGAATGTATCCATTCTAGTTCATTCGTACGATCCATTCTAATTCATTCGTACGATCCATTCTAATTCATTTGCACGATCCATTCTAATTCATTCGTACGATCAATTCTAATTCATTCATACGATCCATTCTAATTCATTCGTACGATCCATTCTAATTCATTCATACAATCCATTCTAATTCAATCGTACGATCCATTCTAATTCACTCATACGATCCATTCTAATACATTCATACGATCCATTCTAATTCATTTGCACGAATATATCCATTCTAATTCATTCGTACGATCCATTCTAATTCCTTCGTACGAACCATTCTAATTCATTCGTACGATCTATTCTAATTCATTCGTACGATCCATTCTAATTCATTCGTACGATCCATTCTAATTCATTCGTACGATCCATTCTAATTCATTCGTACAATCTATTCTAATTCATTCGTTCGAATGGATACATTCGTGTGAATGAATTAGAGTGGATCGTACGAATGAGTAAGAATGGATCGTACGAATGAAATAGAATGGATTGCACGAATGAATTAGAATGGATCGTACGAATGAATTAGAATGGATCGTGTAAAAGAATTATAATGGATTGTATGAATGAATTAGAATGGATCGTATGAAGGAATTAGAATGGATACATTTGTGCGAATGAATTAGAATGGATCGTACGAATGAAAAAGAATGGATCGTATGAATGAATTAGAATGGATCGTACGAATGAATTAGAATGGATCGTGCGAATGAATTAGAATGGATTATATGAATGAATTAGAATGGATCGTACGAATGAATTAGAATGGATCGTATGAGTGAATTAGAATGGAAACGAAGGAATTAGAATGGATCGTACGAAGGAATTAGAATGGATCATACGAATGAAATAGAATGGATCGTACGAAGGAATTAGAATGGATCGCACGAAGGAATTAGAATGGATCGTACGAATGAATTAGAATGGATCGTACGAATGAATTAGAATGGATATATTCGTGCAAATGAATTAGAATGGATCGTATGAATGAGTTAAATGGATCGTATGAGTGAATTAGAACGGATAGTACGAATGAAGTAGAATGGATCGTATGAATGAATTAGAATGGATACATTCATGCGAATGAATTAGAATGGATCGTATGAATGAATTGGAATAGATTGTGCGAATGAATTAGAATGGATCGTACGAATGAATTAGAATGGATACATTCGTGCGAATAAATTAGAATGGATCGGACGAATGAATTAGAATGGATCGTACAAATGAATTAGAATGGATCGTACGAATGAATTAGAATGGATCGTACGAATAAATTAGAATGGATACATTCGTCCGAATGAATTAGAATGGATCATACGAATGAGTAAGAATGGATCGTACGAATGAAATAGAATAGATTGTACGAATGAATTAGAATGGATCCTACGAATGAATTAGAATGGATCGTGTGAAAGAATTAGAATGGATTGTATGAATGAATTAGAATGGATCGTATGAATGAATTAGAATGGATCGTGCGAATGAATTCGAATGGATCGTACGAATTCATTCTAATTCATACGATCCATTCTAATTAATTCGTCCGATCCATTCTAATTCATTCGCACGATCCATTCTTACTCATTGGTATGATCCATTCTAATCCATTCGTACGATCCATTCTAATTCATTCGTATGATCCATTCTAATTAATTCGTATGATCCATTCTAATTCATTCGTACGATCCATTCTAATTCATTCATACAATCCATTCCGTACGATCCATTCTAATTCATTCGTACGATCCATTCTATTTCATTCGTACGATCCATTCTTACTCATTGGTACGATCCATTCTAATTCATTCGCACGAATGTATCCATTCGAATTCATTCGTACGAATCCATTCTAATTCATTCGCACGATCCATTCTAATTCATTCGCACAATCTATTCTATTTCATTCTTACGATCCATTCTTACTCATTCGTATGATCCATTCTAATTCATTCGGACGAATGTATCCATTCTAATTCATTCGTACGATCCATTCTAATTCATTTGTACGATCCATTCTAATTCATTCGTATGATCCATTCTAATTAATTTGTGTGATCCATTCTAATTCATTCGTACGATCCATTCTAATTCATTCATACGATTCATTCTTACGATCCATTCTATTTCATTCGTACGATCCATTCTTACTTATTGGTACGATCCATTCTAATTCATTCGCACGAATGTATCCATTCAAATTTATTCGTACGAATCCATTCTAATTCATTCGTATGATCCATTCTAATTCATTCGCACGATCCATTCTAATTCATTCCTACGATCCATTCTAATTCATTTGCACGAATGTATCCATTCTAATTCATTCGTACGATCCATTCTAATTCATTCGTACGATCCATTCTAATTCATTCGCACGAATGTATCCATTCTAGTTCATTCGTACGATCCATTCTAATTCATTCGTACGATCCATTCTAATTCATTCGCACGATCCATTCTAATTCATTAGCACGATCCATGCTAATTCATTCGTTCGATCAATTCTAATTCATTAGCACGATCCATTCTAATTCATTCGTACGATCCATTCTAATTCATTCGCACGATCCATTCTAATTCATTCATAGGATCCATTCTAATTCATTCGCACGAATGTATCCATTCTAATTCATTCGTACGATCCATTCTAATTCATTCGTACGATCCATTCTAATTCATTCGTACGATCCATTCTAATTCATTCATACGATCTATTCTAATTCATTCATACAATCCATTCTAATTCTTTCACACGATCCATTCTAATTCATTCATATGATCCATTCAAATTCATTCGTACGATCCATTCTAATTCATATGCACAATGGTATCCATTCTAATCCATTCGTAGGATCCATTCTAATCCATTCGTATGATCCATTCTAATTCATTCGTACGATCCATTCTAATTCATTCGCTCGAATGTATCCATTCTAATCCATTCGTACGATCCATTCTAATCCATTCATACGATCCATTCTAATTCATTCGCATGAATGTAACCATTCTAATTCATTCATACGATCCATTCTAATTCATTCGTACGATCCATTCTAATTCATTCGTACGATCCATTCTAATTCATTCGCACGAATGTATCCATTCCAATTCATTCATATGATCCATTCTAACTCATTCATACAATCCATTCTAATTCATTCGCATGAATGTATCCATTCTAATTCATTCATACGATCCATTCTAATTCATTCGTAAGATCCATTCTAATTCAATCGTACGATCCATTCTAATTCATTCGTACGATCCATTCTAATTCATTCGCACGAATGTATCCATTCTAGTTCATTCGTACGATCCATTCTAATTCATTCGTACGATCCATTCTAATCCATTCGTACGATCCATTCTAATTCATTCATACGATCCATTCTAATTCATTCATACAATCCATTCTAATTCTTTCACACGATCCATTCTAATTCATTCGTAGGATCCATTCTAATTCATTCGTACAATCTATTCTATTTCATTCGTACGATCCATTCTTACTCATTCGTATGATCTATTCTAATTCATTCGGATGAATGTATCCATTCTAATTTATTCGTACGATCCATTCTAATTCATTCGTACGATCCATTCTAATTCATTCGTACGATCGATTCTAATTCATTCGCACTATCCATTCTAATTCATTCGTACAATCCATTCTAATTCATTCGTATGATCCATTCTAATTTATTCGTTCAAATATATCCATTCTAATTCATTCCGTACGATCCATTCTAATTCATTCGTACGAATGTATCCATTCTAATTCATTCGTACGATCCATTCTAATTCATTCGTACGATCCATTCTAATTCATTCGGACGAATGTATCCATTCTAATTTATTCGTACGATCCATTCTAATTCATTCATTTGATCCATTCTAATTCATTCGTAAAATCCATTCTAATTCATTCGTCTGATCTATTCTAATTCATTCGCACGAATGAATCCATTCTAATTCATTCGTACGATCCATTCTAATTCATTCGTACGATCCATTCTAATTCATTCGTAAGATCCATTCTAATTCATTCGTACGATCCATTCTAATTCATTCGTACGATCCATTCTAATTCATTCGCACGAATGTATCCATTCTAGTTCATTCGTACGATCCATTCTAATTCATTCGTACGATCCATTCTAATTCATTCGCACGACCCATTCTAATTCATTCGTACGATCCATTCTAATTCATTCATACGATCCATTCTAATTTATTCGCATGAATGTATCCATTCTAATTCATTCATACAATCCATTCTACTTCATTCGTACTATCCGTTCTAATTCACTCATACGATCCATTCTAATTCATTCATACGATCCATTCTAATCCATTCGTATGATCCATTCTAATTCATTCGTACGATCCATTCTAATTTCTTCGTATCCATTCTAATTCACTCATACGATCCATTCTAATTCATTCGTACGATCCATTCTAATTCATTCGCACGATCCATTCTAATTCATTCGCACGATCCATTCTAATTCATTCGTACGATCCATTCTAATTAATTCGTACGATCCATTCTAATTCATTCGTATGATCCATTCTAATTCATTCGTACGATCCATTCTAATTCATTCATACAATCCATTCTAATTCATTCCGTACGATCCATTCTAATTCATTCATACGATCTCTTCTTTCATACAATCCATTCTAATTCATTCATGCGAACGAATTAGAATGGATACCTTTGTGCATATGAATTAGAATGGATCGTACGAATGAATTAGAATGTATCATATTATTGAATTAGAATGGATCGTACTAATGAATTAGAATGGATACATTCGTGCGAATGAATTAGAATGGATCGTGCGAATCAATTAGACTGGATCGTGCGAATGAATAAGAATAGATCATACGAATGAATTAGAATGGATTGTACGAATTAATTAGAATGGATACATTCGTGCGAATGAATTAGAATGGATTGTATGAATGAATTAGAATGGATCGTACGAATGAATTAGAATGGATCATACGAATTAATTAGAATGGATCGTACGAATGAATTAGAATGGATCGTACGAATGAATTAGAATGGATCATGCGAATGAATTAGAATGGATCGTACGAATGAATTAGAATGGATCGTATGAATGAATTAGAATGGATCGTACGAATGAATTAGAATGGATCGTGTAAATGAATTAGAATGGATCGTACGAATGAATTAGAATGGATCGTGTGAAAGAATTAGAATGGATCATACGGAAGAATTAGAATGGATCGTGCGAATGAATTAGAATGGATCGTACGAATGAATTAGAATGGATACATTTGTGCGAATGAATTAGAATGGATCGTACGAATGAATTAGAATGGATCATATGAATGAATTAGAATGGATCGTACGAATGAATTAGAATGAATCGTGCGAATGAATTAGAATGGATCGTACGAATGAATTAGAATGGATCGTACGAATGAACTAGAATGGATACATTTGTGCGAATGAATTAGAATGGATCGTACGAATGAATTAGAATGGATCGTACGAATGAATTAGAATGGATCGTGCGAATGAATTAGAATGGATCGTACGAATGAATTAGAATAGATCGTGTGAAAGAATTAGAATGGATCGTATGGAAGAATTAGAATGGATCGTGCGAATAAATTAGAATGGATCGTATGAATGAATTAGAATGGATCGTACGAATGAATTAGAATGGATCGTGCGAATGAATTAGAATGGATCGTACGAATGAATTAGAATGGATCGTGTGAAAGAATTAGAATGGATCGTACGGAAGAATTAGAATGGATCGTGCGAATGTATTAGAATGGATCGTACGAATGAATTAGAATGGATACATTTGTGCGAATGAATTAGAATGGATCGTACGAATGAATTAGAATGGATCGTATGAATGAATTAGAATGGATCGTGCGAATGAATTAGAATGGATCGTACGAATGAATTAGAATGGATCGTACGAATGAATTAGAATGGGTCTTACGAATGAATTAGAATGGATCGTACGAATGAATTAGAATCGATCGTACGAATGAATTAGAATGGATCGTACGAATGAATTAGAATCGATACATTCGTGCGAATGAATTAGAATGGATACATTTATGCGAAAGAATTAGAATAGATCGTATGAATGAATTAGAATGGATCCTATGAATGAATTAGAATGGATCGTGCGAATGAATTAGAATGGATCGTACGAATGAATTAGAATAGATCGTACGAATGAATTAGAATGGATCGTACGAAGGAATTAGAATGGATCGTACGAATGAATTAGAATGGATATATTCGTGGAAATGAATTAGAATGGATCGTATGAATGTATTAGAATGGATCGTGCGAATGAATTAGAATGGATCGTACGAATGAATTAGAATGGATCGTACGAATGAATTAGAATGGATCTTACGAATGAATTAGAATGGATCGTACGAATGAATTAGAATGGATCCTACAAATGAATTAGAATAGATACATTCGTGCGAATGAACTAGAATGGATCGGACGAATGAATTAGAATAGATCGTACGAATGAATTAGAATGGATCGTACGAATGAATTAGAATGGATCGTACGAATAAATTAGAACGGATACATTCGTCCGAATGAATTAGAATGGATCATATGAATGAGTAAGAATGGATCGTACGAATGAAATATAATAGATTGTACGAATGAATTAGAATGGATCCTACGAATGAATTAGAATGGATCGTGTGAAAGAATTAGAATGGATTGTATGAATGAATTAGAATGGATCGTATGAATGAATTAGAATGGATCGTGCGAATGAATTCGAATGGATCGTACGAATTCATTCTAATTCATTCAAATAATCCATTCTAATTCTTTCACACGATCTATTCTAATTCATTCATAGGATCCATTCTAATTCATTCGTACAATCTATTCTATTTCATTCGTACGATCCTTTCTTACTCATTCGTATGATCCATTCTAATTCATTCGGACGAATGTATCCATTCTAATTTATTCGTACGATCCATTCTAATTCATTCGTACGATCCATTCTAATTCTTTCGTACGATCCATTCTAATTTATTCGTCCGATCCATTCTAATTCATTCGCACAAATGTATCCATTCTAATTCATTCGTACGGTCCATTCTAATTCATTCGCACAATCCATTCTATTTCATTCGTACGATCCATTCTTACTCATTCGTATGAATTAGAATGGATCGTACGAATGAATTAGAATGGATCGTGTGAATGAATTTGAATGGATCGTACGAATGAATTAGAATGGATCGTACGAATGAACAAGAATGGATACATTCGTGCGAATGAATTAGAATGGATCATACGAATGAATTAGAATGGATCGTACGAATGAATTAGAATGGATCATACGAATGAATTAGAATGGATCATACGAATGAGTAAGAATGGATCGTACGAATGAAATAGAATGGATTGTACGAATGAATTAGAATGGATCGTACGAATGAATTAGAATGGATCGTGTGAATGAATTAGAATGGATACATTCGTGCGAATGAATTAGAATGGATATATTCGTGTGAAAGAATTAGAATAGATCCTATGAATGAATTAGAATGGATCCTATGAATGAATTAGAATGGATCGTGCGAATGAATTAGAATGGATCGTGCTAATGAATTAGAATTGATCGAACGAATGAATTAGCATGGATCGTGCTAATGAATTAGAATGGAACGTACGAATGAATTAGAATGGATCGTGTGAAAGAATTAGAATGGATTGTATGAATGAATTAGAATGAATTCGTTCAATCAATTCTAATTCATTAGCATGATCCATTCTAATTCATTCGTACGATCCATTCTAATTCATTCACACGATCCATTCTAATTCATTCGCACGATCCATTCTAATTCATTCGTACGTTCCATTCTAATTCATTAGCACGATCCATGCTAATTCATTCGTTCGATCAATTCTAATTCATTAGCACGATCCATTCTAATTCATTCACACGATCCATTCTAATTCATTCATAGGATCCATTCTAATTCATTCATAGGATCTATTCTAATTCTTTCGCACGAATGTATCCATTCTAATTCATTCGCACGAATGTATCCATTCTAATTCATTCGTACGATCCATTCTAATTTATTCATACGATCCATTCTAACTCATTCCTACAATCCATTCTAATTCATTCGCCCGATCCATTCTAATTCATTCATACGATCCATTCTATTCGAATGGATCATACGATCCATTCGAATTCATTCGCACGATCCATTCTAATTCATTCATACGATCCATTCTAATTCATTCATACAATGCATTCTAATTCTTTCACACGATTCATTCTAATTCATTCGTACGATCCATTCTAATTCATTCGTACAATCCATTCTATTTCATTTGTACGATCCATTCTTACTCATTCGTATGATCCATTCTAATTCATTCGTACGATCCATTCAAATTCATTTGTACGATCCATTCTAATTCATTCGTACAATCCATTCTATTTCATTCGTACGATCCATTCTTACTCATTCGTATGATCCATTCTAATTCATTCGCACGAATGTATCCATTCTAATTCATTCATACAATCCATTCTAATTCATTCCGTACGATCCATTCTAATTCATTCGTACGATCGTACGAATGAATTAGAATGGATCGTACGAATGAATTAGAATAGATTGTGCGAATGAATTAGAATGGATCGTACGAATGAATTAGAATGGATCGTACAAATGAATTAGAATGGATCATACGAATGAGTAAGAATGGATCATATGAATGAATTAGAATGGATCGTACGAATAAATTAGAATGGATCGTACGAATAAATTAGAATGGATACATTCGTCCGAATGAATTAGAATGGATCATACGAATGAGTAAGAATGTATTGTACGAATGAAATAGAATAGATTGTACGAATGAATTAGAATGGATCCTACGAATGAATTAGAATGTATCGTGTGAAAGAATTATAATGGATTGTATGAATGAATTAGAATGGATCGTATGAATGAATTAGAATGGATCGTGCGAATGAATTCGAATGGATCGTACGAATTCATTCTAATTCATTCAAATAATCCATTCTAATTCTTTCACACAATCTATTCTAATTCATTCATAGGATCCATTCTAATTCATTCGTACAATCTATTCTATTTCATTCGTACGATCCATTCTTACTCATTCGTATGATCCATTCTAATTCATTCGGACGAATGTATCCATTCTAATTTATTCGTACGATCCATTCTAATTCATTCGTACGATCTATTCTAATTCTTTCGTACGATCCATTCTAATTTATTCGTCCGATCCATTCTAATTCATTCGCACAAATGTATCCATTCTAATTCATTCGTACGGTCCATTCTAATTCATTCGCACAATCCATTCTATTTCATTCGTACGATCCATTCTTACTCATTCGTATGAATTAGAATGGATCGTACGAATGAATTAGAATGGATCGTGTGAATGAATTTGAATGGATCGTACGAATGAATTAGAATGGATCGTACGAATGAGCTAGAATGGATACATTCGTGCGAATGAATTAGAATGGATCGTACGAATGAATTAGAATGGATCGTACGAATGAATTAGAATGGATCATACGAATGAATTAGAATGGATCATACGAATGAGTAAGAATGGATCGTACGAATGAAATAGAATGGATTGTACGAATGAATTAGAATAGATCGTACGAATGAATTAGAATGGATCGTGTGAATGAATTAGAAAGGATACATTCGTGCGAATGAATTAGAATGGATACATTCGTGTGAAAGAATTAGAATAGATCGTATGAATGAATTAGAATGGATCCTATGAATGAATTAGAATGGATCCTATGAATGAATTAGAATGGATCGTTCGAATGAATTAGAATGGATCGTGCTAATGAATTAGAATTGATCGAACGAATGAATTAGCATGGATCGTGCTAATGAATTAGAATGGAACGTACGAATGAATTAGAATGGATCGTGTGAAAGAATTAGAATGGAATGTATGAATGAATTAGAATGAATTCGTTCAATCAATTCTAATTCATTAGCATGATCCATTCTAATTCATTCGTACGATCCATTCTAATTCATTCACACGATCCATTCTAATTCATTCGCACGATCCATTCTAATTCATTCATACGATCCATTCTAATTCTTTCGTACGATCTATTCTAATTCATTCGTGCGATCCAGTCTAATTCATTCGTACGATCCATTCTAATTCCTTCGTACGATCCATTCTAATTCATTCATACAATCCATTCTAATTCTTTCACACGATCCATTCTAATTCATTCGTACGTTCCATTCTAATTCATTAGCACGATCCATGCTAATTCATTCGTTCGATCAATTCTAATTCATTAGCACGATCCATTCTAATTCATTCGCACGATCCATTCTAATTCATTCATAGGATCCATTCTAATTCATTCATACGATCTGTTCTAATTCTTTCGCACGAATGTATCCATTCTAATTCATTCGCACGAATGTATCCATTCTAATTCATTCGTACGATCCATTCAAATTTATTCATACGATCCATTCTAATTCATTCCTACAATCCATTCTAATTCATTCGCCCGATCCATTCTAATTCATTCATACGATCCATTCTATTCGAATGGATCATACGATCCATTCGAATTCATTCGCACGATCCATTCTAATTCATTCATACGATCCATTCTAATTCATTCATACAATGCATTCTAATTCTTTCACACGATCCATTCTAATTCATTCGTACGATCCATTCTAATTCATTCGTATAATCCATTCTATTTCATTTGTACGATCCATTCTTACTCATTCGTATGATCCATTCTAATTCATTCGTACGATCCATTCAAATTCATTTGTACGATCCATTCTAATTCATTCGTACAATCCATTCTATTTCATTCGTACGATCCATTCTTACTCATTCGTATGATCCATTCTAATTCATTCGCACGAATGTATCCATTCTAATTCATTCATACAATCCATTCTAATTCATTCCGTACGATCCATTCTAATTCATTCGTACGATCGTACGAATGAATTAGAATGGATCGTACGAATGAATTAGAATAGATTGTGCGAATGAATTAGAATGGATCGTACGAATGAATTAGAATGGATCGTACAAATGAATTAGAATGGATCATACGAATGAGTAAGAATGGATCGTATGAATGAATTATAATGGATCGTACAAATGAATTAGAATGGATCGTACGAATAAATTAGAATGGATACATTTGTCCGAATGAATTAGAATGGATCATACGAATGAGTAAGAATGTATTGTACGAATGAAATAGAATAGATTGTACGAATGAATTAGAATGGATCCTACGAATGAATTAGAATGTATCGTGTGAAAGAATTAGAATGGATTGTATGAATGAATTAGAATGGATCGTATGAATGAATTAGAATGGATCGTGCGAATGAATTCGAATGGATCGTACGAATTCATTCTAATTCATTCATACAATCCATTCTAATTCTTTCACACGATCCATTCTAATTCATTCGTACATTCCATTCTAATTCATTAGCACGATCCATGCTAATTCATTCATTCGATCAATTCTAATTCATTAGCACGATCCATTCTAATTCATTCGTACGATCCATTCTAATTCATTCGCACGATCCATTCTAATTCATTCATAGGATCCATTCTAATTCATTCATACGATCTATTCTAATTCTTTCGCACGAATGTATCCATTCTAATTCATTCGCACGAATGTATCCATTCTAATTCATTCGTACGATCCATTCGAATTCATTCGTACGATCCATTCGAATTCATTCGCACGATCCATTCTAATTCATTCATATGATCCATTCTAATTCATTCATACAATCCATTCTAATTCTTTCACACGATCCATTCTAATTCATTCGTAGGATCCATTCTAATTCATTCGTAAAATCTATTCTATTTCATTCGTACGATCCATTCTTACTCATTCGTATGATCCGTTCTAATTCATTCGGACGAATGTATCCATTCTAATTTATTCGTACGATCCATTCTAATTCATTCGTACGATCAATTCTAATTCATTCATACAATCCATTCTAATTTCATTCGTACGATCCATTCTTACTCATTCGTATGATCCATTCTAATTCATTCGTATGATCCATTCTAATTCATTCGTACGATCCATTCTAATTCATTCGTACGATCCATTCTAATTCATTCGTACGATCCATTCTAATTCATTCGAACGAATGTATCCATTCTAGTTCATTCGTACGATCCATTCTAATTCATTCGTACGATCCATTCTAATTCATTCGTACGATCCATTCTAATTCATTCATACGATCCATTCTAATTCATTCGTACGATCCATTCTAATTCATTCGTACAATCTATTCTAATTCATTCGTACGAATGGATACATTCGTGTGAATGAATTAGAATGGATCGTACGAATGAGTAAGAATGGATCGTACGAATGAAATAGAATGGATTGCACGAATGAATTAGAATGGATCGTACGAATGAATTAGAATGGATCGTGTGAAAGAATTAGAATGGATTGTATGAATGAATTAGAATGGATCGTATGAAGGAATTCGAATGGATCGTACGAATGAATTAGAATGGATCGTACGAATGAATTAGAATAGATCGTACGAATGAATTAGAATGGATCGTACGAATGAATTAGAATGGATCGTGTGAAAGAATTACAATGGATCGTATGAATGAATTAGAATGGATCGTGCGAATGAATTAGAATGGATCGTACGAATGAATTAGAATGGATCGTGCTAATGAATTAGAATTGATCGAACGAATGAATTAGCATGGATCGTGCATTCGTATGATCCATTCTAATTCATTCGTAATATCCATTCTAATTCATTCGTACGATCCATTCTAATTCATTCGCACGATCCATTCTAATTCATTCGCACGAATGTATCCATTCTAGTTCATTTGTACGATCCATTCTAATTCATTCATACGATACATTCTAATTCATTCATACGATCTATTCTAATTCATTCATACAATCCATTCTAATTCTTTCACACGATCCATTCTAATTCATTCATACGATCCATTCTAATTCATTCGCACAATCCATTCTATTTCATTCGTACGATCCATTCTTACTCATTCGTATGATCCATTCTAATTCATTCGCACGAATGTATCCATAATGGATCATACGAATGAGTAAGAATGGATCGTACGAATGAAATAGAATGGATTATGCGAATGAATTAGAATGGACTGTACGAATGAATTAGAATGGATACATTCGTGCGAATGAATTAGAATGGATCGAACAAATGAATTAGAATGGATCGTACGAATGAATTAGAATGGATCGTACGAATAAATTAAAATGGATACATTCGTCCGAGTGAATTAGAATGGATCATAGGAATGAGTAAGAATAGATCGTACGAATGAAATAGAATAGATTGTACGAATGAATTAGAATGGATCCTACGAATGAATTAGAATAGATCGTGTGAAAGAATTAGAATGGATTGTATGAATGAATTAGAATGAATTCGTACGATCCATTCGAATTCATTTGCATGATCCATTCTAATTCATTCATAAGATCCATTCTAATTCATTCATACAATCCATTCTAATTCTTTCACACGATCCATTCTAATTCATTCGTAGGATCCATTCTAATTCATTCGTACAATCTATTCTATTTCATTCGTACGATCCTTTCTTACTCATTCGTATGATCCATTCTAATTCATTCGGACGAATGTATCCATTCTAATTTATTCATACGATCTATTCTAATTCATTCGTACGATCCATTCTAATTCATACGTACGATCCATTCTAATTCATTTGTCCGATCCATTCTAATTCATTCGCACGAATGTATCCATTCTAATTCATTCGTAGGATCCATTCTAATTCATTCGTACGATCCATTCTAATTCATTCGTAAGATCCATTCTAATTCATTCGTACGATCCATTCTAATTCATTCGTACGATCCATTCTAATTCATTCGCACGATCCATTCTAATACATTCATACGATCCATTCTAATTCATTTGCACGAATATATCCATTCTAATTCATTCGTACGATCCATTCTAATTCCTTCGTACGATCCATTCTAATTTATTCGTACGATCTATTCTAATTCATTCGTACGATCCATTCTAATTCATTCGCACGATCCATTCTAATTCATTCATAGGATCCATTCTAATTCTTTCATACGATCTATTCTAATTCTTTCGCACGAATGTATCCATTCTAATTCATTCGCAGGAATGTATCCATTCTAATTCATTCGTACGATCCATTCTAATTCATTCGTACGATCCATTCTAATTCACTCATACGATCCATTCTAATACATTCATACGATCCATTCTAATTCATTTGCACGAATATATCCATTCTAATTAATTCGTACGATCCATTCTAATTCATTCGTATGATCCATTCTAATTTATTCTTACTCATTCGTGCACGATCCATTCTAATTCATTCGCACGAATGTATCCATTCTAATTCATTCGGACGCCATTCTAATTCATTCGTACGATCCATTCTAATTCATTCGTACGATCCATTCTTACTCATTGGTACGATCCATTCTAATTAATTCGCACGAATGTATCCATTCTTACTCATTGGTACGATCCATTCTAATTCATTCGCACGAATGTATCCATTCTAATTCATTCATACGAATCCATTCTAATTCATTCGTACGAACCATTCTAATACATTCATACGATCCATTCTAATTTATTTGCACGAATATATCCATTCTAATTAATTCGTGCGATCCATTCTAATTCCTACGTACGATCCATTCTAATTCATTCGTACGATCTATTCTAATTCATTCATACGATCCATTCTAATTCATTCGTACGATCCATTCTAATTCCTTCGTACGATCCATTCTAATTCATTCGCACGAATGTATCCATTCTAGTTCATTCGTACAATCCATTCTAATTCATTCGTACGATCCATTCTAATTCATTCATACGATCTATTCTAATTCATTCATACAATCCATTCTAATTCTTTCACACGATCCATTCTAATTCATTTGTATGATCCATTCTAATTCATTCGTACGATCATTTCTAATTCATTTGTACGATCCATTCTAATTCATTCGTACAATCCATTCTATTTCATTCGTACGATCCATTCTTACTCATTCGTATGATCCATTCTAATTCATTCGCACGAATGTATCCATTTTAATTCATTCATACAATCCATTCTAATTCATTCCGTACGATCCATTCTAATTTATTCGTACGATCGTATGAATGAATTAGAATGGATCGTACGAATGAATTAGAATAGATTGTACGAATGAATTAGAATGGATCCTACGAATGAATTAGAATGGATCGTGTGAAAGAATTAGAATGGATCGTACAAATGAATTAGAATGGATCGTACGAATGAATTAGAATGGATCATACGAATGAGTAAGAATGGATCGTACAAATGAAATAGAATGGATTGTACGAATGAATTAGAATGGATCGTACGAATGAATTAGAATGGATCGTGTGAAAGAATTAGAATGCATTGTATGAATGAATTAGAATGGATCGTACAAAGGAATTAGAATGGATCGTACGAATGAATTAGAATGGATATATTCGTGCAAATGAATTAGAATGGATCTTACGAATGAATTAGAATGGATCGTACGAATGAATTAGAATGGATACATTCGTGCGAATGAATTAGAATGGATCGAACGAATGAATTAGAATGGATCGTACGAATGAATTAGAATGGATCATACGAATAAATTAGAATGGATACATTCGTCCGAATGAATTAGAATGGATCATACGAATGAGTAAGAATGGATCGTACGAATGAAATAGAATAGATTGTACGAATTAATTAGAATGGATTCGTACGAATTAATTAGAATGGATACATTCGTGCGAATGAATTAGAATAGATCGTACCAATGAGTAAGAATGGATCGTACGAATGAAATAGAATGGATTGTGCGAATGAATTAGAATGGATCGTACGAATGAATTAGAATGGATCGTGTGAAAGAATTAGAATGGATTGTATGAATGAATTAGAATAGATCGTATGAATGAATTAGAATGGATCGTACGAATGAATTAGAATGGATCGTAAGAATGAATTAGAATGGATCGTACGAATGAATTAGAATGGATACATTCGTGTGAATGAATTAAAATGGATACATTCGTGCGAAAGAATTAGAATAGATCGTATGAATGAATTAGAATGGATCCTATGAATGAATTAGAATGGATCGTGCGAATGAATTAGAATGGATCGTACGAATGAATTAGAATGGATCGTACGAATGAATTAGAATGGATCGTGCTAATGAATTAGAATTGATCGAACGAATGAATTAGCATGGATCATGCTAATGAATTAGAATGGAACGTACGAATGAATTAGAATGGATCGTGTGAAAGAATTACAATGGATTGTATGAATGAATTAGAATGAATTCGTACGATCCATTCGAATTCATTCGCACGATCCATTCTAATTCATTCATACGATCCATTCTAATTCATTCATACAATCCATTCTAATTCTTTCACACGATCCATTCTAATACATTCGTAGGATCCATTCTAATTCATTCATACAATCTATTCTATTTCATTCGTATGATCCATTCTTACTCATTCGTATGATCCATTCTAATTCATTCGGACGAATGTATCCATTCTAATTTATTCGTACGATCCATTCTAATTCATTCGTACGATCCATTCTAATTCATTTGTACGATCCATTCTTACTCATTCGTATGATCCATTCTAATTCATTTGTACGATCCATTCTAATTCATTCGCACAATCTATTCTAATTCATTCGTACGATCCATTCTAATTCATTCGTACGATCGTACGAATGAATTAGAATGGATCATACGGAATGAATTAGAATGGATTGTATGAATGAATTAGAATGGATACATTCGTGCGAATGAATTAGAATGGATCATACGAATGAGTAAGAATGGATCGTATGAATGAAATAGAATGGATTGTACGAATGAATTAGAATGGATCATACAAATGAATTAGAATGGATCGTACGAATGAATTAGAATGGATCATACGAATGAGTAAGAATGGATCGTACAAATGAAATAGAATGGATTGTACGAATGAATTAGAATGGATCGTACGAATGAATTAGAATGGATCGTGTGAAAGAATTAGAATGCATTGTATGAATGAATTAGAATGGATCGTATGAATAAATTAGAATGGATCGTGCGAATGAATTCGAATGGATCGCATGATCCATTCGAATAGAATGGATCGTATGAATGAATTAGAATGGATCGGGCGAATGAATTAAAATGGATCGTATGAATGAATTAGAATGGATCGTATGAATGAATTAGAATGGATCGTGCGAATGAATTAGAATGGATCGTACGAATGAAATAGAATGGATCGTACGAATGAATTAGAATGGATCATACGAATGAATTAGAATGGATCATACGAATGAGTAAGAATGGATCGTACGAAAAAAATAGAATGGATTATACGAATGAATTAGAATGGATACATTCATGCGAATGAATTAGAATGGATCAGACGATTGAATTAGAATGGATCGTACGATTCATTCTAATTCATTCGTACGATCCATTCTAATACATTCGTACAAATCATGCTAATTCATTCGCACGATCCATTCTAATTCAGTCGTACGATCCATTCTTATTCATTAATACGATCCATTCTAATTCATTCGCACAATCCATTCTAATTCATTTGTACAATCCATTCTAATTCATTCGTATGATCCATTCTAACTCATTCGGTGGATCCATTCTAATCCATTCGTACGATCCATTCTAATTCATTCCAACGATCCATTCTAATTTATTCGTACGATCCATTCTAATTCATTCGTACGATCTATTCTAATTCATTCGCACGAATGTAACCATTCTAATTCATTCATACGATTCATTCTAATTCATTCGTATGAGCTATTCTAATTCATTCGTATGATCCATTCTAATTCATTCACAAGAATGCATCCATTCTAATTCATTCATACGATCCATTCTAATTCATTCGTACGATCCATTCTAATTCACTCATACGATCCATTCTAATACATTCATACAATCCATTCTAATTCATTTGCACGAATATATCCATTCTAATTCATTCGTACGATCCATTCTAATTCCTTCGTACGATCCATTCTAATTCATTCGTACGATCTATTCCATTTCATTCGTACGATCCATTCTTACTCATTCGTACAATCCATTCTAATTCATTCGTCCGATCCATTCTAATTCATTCGCACGAATGTATCCATTCTAATTCATTCGTTCGATCAATTCTAATTCATTAGCACGATCCATTCTAATTCATTCGTACGATCCATTCTAATTCATTCGCACGATCTATTCTAATTCATTCATAGGATCCATTCTAATTCATTCATACGATCTATTCTAATTCTTTCGCACGAATGTATCCATTCTAATTCATTCGCACGAATGTATCCATTCTAATTCATTCGTACGATCCATTCTAATTCATTCGTACGATCCATTCTAATTCATTAATATGATCCATTCTAATTCATTCGTACGATCCATTCTAATTCATATGCACAAAGGTATCCATTCTAATCCATTCGTATGATCCATTCTAATCCATTCGTACGATCCATTCTAATTCATTCGTACGATCCATTCTAATTCATTCGCTCGAATGTATCCATTCTAATCCATTCGTACGATATATTCTAATCCATTCGTACGATCCATTCTAATTTATTCGCATGAATGTAACCATTCTAATTCATTCATTTGATCCATTATAATTCATTCGTACGATCCATTCTAATTCATTCGTACGATCCATTCTAATTCATTCGCACGAATGTATCCATTCTAGTTCATTCATACGATCCATTCTAATTCATTCGTACGATCCATTCTAATTCATTCGCACGATCCATTCTAATTCATTCGTACGATCAATTCTAATTCATTCGTGCAATCCATTCTATTTTATTCGTACGATCCATTCTTACTCATTCGTACGATCCATTCTAATTCATTCACACGAATTTATCCATTCGTACGAATGAATTAGAATAGATTGTACGAATGAATTAGAATGGATCGTACGAAGGAATTAGAATGGATCGTACGAATGAATTAGAATGGATCGTACGAATGAATTAGAATGGATATTACGAAGGAATTAGAATGGATCGTACAATTGAATTAGAATGGATCGTACGATTGAATTAGAATGGATCATACGAATGAGTAAGAATGGATCGTATGAATGAATTAGATTGGATCGTACGATCCATTCTAATTCATTAGCATGGATCGTGCTAATGAATTAGAATGGAATATACGAATGAATTAGAATGGATCGTAGAATGGATCGTACGAATGAATTAGAATGAATTAGAATGGATCGTACGAATGAATTAGAATAGATCAAAGGATTGAATTAGAATTGATCGTGCAAATGAATTAGAATGGATACATTCGTGCGAATGAATTAGAATGGATCGTGCGAATGAATTAGAATGGATCTTACGAATGAATTAGAATGGATATATTTGAATGAATAAATTAGAATGGATCATACGAATGAATTAGAATGGATCGTACGAATGAATTAGAATGGATAGTGCGAATGAATTAGAATCGATCGTACGAATGAATTAGAATGGATCGTACGAATGAATTAGAATGGATCATACGAATGAGTAAGAATGGATCGTACGAATGAATTAGAATGGATCGTACGAATGAATTAGAATGGATCGTACGAATAAATTAGAATGGATACATTCGTCCGAATGAATTAGAATGGATTATACGAATGAGTAAAAATGGATCGTACGAATGAAATAGAATAGATTGTACGAATGAATTAGAATGGATCCTACGAATGAATTAGAATGGATCGTGTGAAAGAATTAGAATGGATTGTATGAATGAATTAGAATGGATCGTATGAATGAATTAGAATGGATCGTGCGAATGAATTCGAATGGATCGTACGAATTCATTCATACAATCCATTCTAATTCTTTCACACGATCCAATCTAATTCATTCGTACGTTCCATTCTAATTCATTAGCACGATCCATGCTAATTCATTCGTTCGATCAATTCTAATTCATTAGCACGATCCATTCTAATTCATTCGTACGATCCATTCTAATTCATTCGCACGATCCATTCTAATTCATTCATAGGATCCATTCTAATTCATTCTTACGATCTATTCTAATTCTTTCGCACGAATGTATCCATTCTAATTTCATTCGCACGAATGTATCCATTCTAATTCATTCGTACGATCCATTCTAATTCATTTGTACGATCCATTCTAATTCATTCGTACGATCTATTCTAATTCATTCATACGATCTATTCTAATTCATTCATACAATCCATTCTAATTCTTTCACATGATCCATTCTAATTCATTCGTACGATTCATTCTAATTCATTCGCACAATCCATTCTATTTTATTCGTACGATCCATTCTTACTCATTCGTATGATCCATTCTAATTCATTCGCACGAATGTATCCATAATGGATCATACGAATGAGTAAGAATGGATCGTACGAATGAAATAGAATGGATTGTGCGAATGAATTAGAATGGACCGTACGAATGAATTAGACGTACGAATGAATTAGAATGGATACATTCGTGCGAATAAATTAGAATGGATCATACGAATGAGTAAGAATGGATCGTCATTCTAATTCATTCGTATGATCCATTCTAATTCATTTGTATCCATTCTATTTCATTCGCACGATCCATTCTAATTCATTTGCGCAATCTATTCTAATTCATTCGTACGATCCATTCTAATTCATTCGTACGATCCATTCTAATTCATTCATACAATTCATTCTAATTTATTCACACGAATGTATCCATTCTAATTCGTTCGTACGATCCATTCTAATTCATTCGCACAATCTATTCTAATTCATTTATACGATCCATTCTAATTCATTCGCACGAATGTATCTATTCTAATTCATTCATACGATCCATTCTACTTCATTCGTACTATCCGTTCTAATTCACTCATACAATCCATTCTAATTCATTCATACGATCCATTCTAATTCATTTGCACGAATATATCCATTCTAATTCATTCGTACGATCCATTCTAATTCCTTCGTACGATCCATTCTAATTCATTCGTACGATCCATTCTATTTCATTCGGATGATCCATTCAAATTCCTTCGTACGATCCATTCTAATTCCTTCGTATCCATTCTAATTCACTCATACGATCCATTCTAATTCATTCGTATGATCCATTCTAATTCATTCATACAATCCATTCTAATTCATTCGCACGATCCATTCTAATTCATATGCACAAAGGTATCCATTCTAATTCATTCGTACGATCCATTCTAATTCAGGATCGTACGAATGAATTAGAATGGATACATTCGTGCGAATGAATTAGAATTGATCGTACGAATGAATTAGAATGGATCGTGCGAATGAATTAGAATGGATCGTACGAATGAATTAGAAAGGATCGTACGATTGAACTAGAATGGATACATTCGTGCGAATGAATTAGAATGGATCGTACGAATGAAATAGAATGGATCTTACGAATGAATTAGAATGGATCGTACGAATGAATTAGAATGGATCGTACGAATGAATTAGAATGGATCGTGCGAATGAATTAGAATGGATCGTACGAATGAATTAGAATGGATCGTGTGAAAGAATTAGAATGGATCGTACGAATGAATTAGAATGGATCGTACGAATGAATTAGAATGGATACATTTGTGCGAATGAATTAGAATGGATCGTACGAATGAATTAGAATGGATCGTATGAATGAATTAGAATGGATCGTACGAATGAATTAGAATGGATCGTGCGAATGAATTAGAATGGATCGTACGAATGAATTAGAATGGATCGTACGAATGATCTAGAATGGATACATTCATGCGAATGAATTAGAATGGATCGTACGAATGAATTAGAATGGATCTTACGAATGAATTAGAATGGATCTTACGAATGAATTAGAATGGATCGTATGAATGAATTAGAATGGATCGTACGAATGAATTAGAATGGATACATTTGTGCGAATGAATTAGAATGGATTGGACGAATGAATTAGAATGGATAGTACGAATGAATTAGAATGGATCGTACGAATGAATTAGAATGGATCGTACGAATAAATTAGAATGGATACATTCGTCCGAATGAATTAGAATGGATCATACGAATGAGTAAGAATGGATCGTACGAATGAAATAGAATAGATTGTACGAATGACTTAGAATGGATTCGTACGAATGAATTAGAATGGATACATTCGTGCGAATGAATTAGAATGGATTGTACCAATGAGTAAGAATGGATCGTACGAATGAAATAGAATGGATTGTGCGAATGAATTAGAATGGATCGTACGAATAAATTACAATGGATCGTGTGAAAGAATTAGAATGGATTATATGAATGAATTAGAATAGATCGTATGAATGAATTAGAATGGATCGTACGAATATATTAGAATGGATTGTACGAATGAATTAGAATGGATATATTCGTGCGAATGAATTAGAATAGATACATTCGTGCGAAAGAATTAGAATAGATCGTATGAATGAATTAGAATGGATCCTATGAATGAATTAGAATGGATCGTGCGAATGAATTAGAATGGATCGTACGAATGAATTAGAATAGATCGTACGAATGAATTAGAATGGATCGTACGCAAGAATTAGAATGGATCGTACGAATGAATTAGAATGGATATATTCGTGCAAATGAATTAGAATGGATCGTATGAATGTATTAGAATGGATCGTATGAGTAAATTAGAATGGATCGTACGAATGAATTAGAATGGATTGTATGAATGAATTAGAATGGATCGTACGAATGAATTAGAATGGATCATACGAATGAATTAGAATGGATCGTACGAATGAATTAGAATGGATCGTACGAATGAATTAGAATCGATACATTTGTGTGAATGAATTAGAATGGATTGTGCGAATGCATAAGAACAGATCATGCGAATGAATTAGAATTGATCGTACGAATGAATTAGAATGGATCGTACGAATGAATTAGAATGGATACATTTGTGCGAATGAATTAGAATGGATCGTACGAATGAATTAGAATGGATCGTACGAATGAATTACAATGGATCGTGCGAATGAATTAGAATGGATCGTACGAATGAATTAGAATAGATCATGTGAAAGAATTAGAATGGATCGTACGAATGAATTAGAATGGATCGTGCGAATGAAATAGAATGGATCGTACGAATGAATTAGAATGGATACATTTGTGCGAATGAATTAGAATGGATCGTACGAATGAATTAGAATGGATCGTATGAATGAATTAGAATGGACCGTACGAATGAACTAGAATGGATCGTGCGAATGAATTAGAATGGATCGTACGAATGAATTAGAATGGATCGTACGAATGAACTAGAATGGATACATTCGTGCGAATGAATTAGAATGGATCGTACGAATGAATTAGAATGGATCGTATGAATGAATTAGAAGGGATCTTACGAATGAATTAGAATGGATCGTACGAATGAATTAGAATGGATCGTACGAATGAATTAGAATGGATACATTCGTGCGAATGAATTAGAATGGATCGGACGAATGAATTAGAATGGATCGTACGAATGAATTAGAATGGATCATACGAATGAATTAGAATGGATCGTACGAATAAATTAGAATGGATACATTCGTCCGAATAAATTAGAATGGATCATACGAATGAGTAAGAATGGATCGTATGAATGAAATAGAATAGATTGTACGAATGAATTAGAATGGATCCTACGAATGAATTAGAATGGATCGTGTGAAAGAATTAGAATGGATTGTATGAATGAATTAGAATGGATCGTATGAATGAATTAGAATGGATCGAGCGAATGAATTCGAATGGATCGTACGAATTCATTCTAATTCATTCATACAATCCATTCTAATTCTGTCACACGATCCATTCTAATTCATTCGTACGTTCCATTCTAATACATTAGCACGATCCATGCAAATTCATTCGTTCGATCAATTCTAATTCATTCGCACGATCCATTCTAATTCCTTCGTACGATCCATTCTAATTCATTCGCACGATCCATTCTAATTCATTCATTGGATCCATTCTAATTCATTCATACGATCTATTCTAATTCTTTCACACGAATGTATCCATTCTAATTCATTCGCACGAATGTATCCATTCTAATTCATTCGTACAATCCATTCTAATTCATTCGTACGATCCATTCTAATTCATTCGTACGATCCATTCTAATTCATTCGTACGATCCATTCTAATTCATTCATACAATCCATTCTAATTCTTTCACACGATCCATTCTAATTCATTCATACGATCCATTCTAATTCATTCGCACAATCCATTCTATTTCATTCGTACGATCCATTCTTACTCATTCGTATGATCCATTCTAATTCATTCGCACGAATGTATCCATCATGGATCATACGAATGAGTAAGAATGGATCGTACGAATGAAATAGAATGGATTGTGCGAATGAATTAGAATGGACCGTACGAATGAATTAGACGTACGATTGAATTAGAATGGATACATTCGTGCAAATAAATTAGAATGGATCATACGAATGAGTAAGAATGGATCGTCATTCTAATTCATTCGTATGATCCATTCTAATTCATTTGTATCCATTCTATTTCATTCGCACGATCCATTCCAATTCATTCGCGCAATCTATTCTAATTCATTCGTACGATCCATTCTAATTCATTCGTATGATCCATTCTAATTCATTCATACAATCCATTCTAATTTATTCGCACGAATGTATCCATTCTAATTCATTCGTACGATCCATTCTAATTCATTCACACAATCTATTCTAATTCATTCATACGATCCATTCTAATTCATTCGCACGAATGTATCCATTCTAATTCATTCATACGATCCATTCTAATTCATTCGTACTATCCGTTCTAATTCACTCATACGATCCATTCTAATTCATTCATACGATCCATTCTATTTCATTTGCACGAATATATCCATTCTAATTCATTCGTACGATCCATTCTAATTCCTTCGTACGATCCATTCTAATTCCTTCGTACGATCCATTCTATTTCATTTGTATGATCCATTCTAATTCCTTCATACGATCCATTCTAATTCCTTCGTATCCATTCTAATTCACTCATACGATCCATTCTAATTCATTCGTACGATACATTCTAATTCATTCATACAATCCATTCAAATTCATTCGCACGAATGTATCCATTCTAATCCATTCGTACGATCCATTCTTATCCATTCGTACGATCCATTCTAATTCATTCGCATGAATGTAACCATTCTAATTCATTCATTTGATCCATTCTAATTCATTCGTACGATCCATTCTAATTCAATCGTCCGATCCATTCGAATTCATTCGCACGAATGTATCCATTCTAATTCATTCGTACGATCCATTCTAATTCATTCGTACGATCCATTCTAATTCATTCGTACGATCCATTCTAATTCATTCGCACGAATGCATCCATTCTAGTTCATTCGTACGATCCATTCTAGTTCATTCGTACGATCCATTCTAATTCATTCGTACGATCTATTCTAATTCATTCGTATGATCCATTCTAATTAATTCGTATGATCCATTCTAATTCATTCGTACGATCCATTCTAATTCATTCATACAATCCATTCTAATTCATTCGCACGAATGTATCCATTCTAATTAATTCGTACGATCCATTCTAATTCATTCGTATGATCCATTCTTATTCATTCGCACGATCTAGTCTAATGGATTCGCACGATCCATTCTAATTCATTCGCACGAATGTATCCATTCTAATTCATTCGTACGATCCATTCTAATTCATTAATATGATCCATTCTAATTCATTCGTACGATCCATTCTAATTCATATGCACAAAGGTATCCATTCTAATTCATTCGTACGATCCATTCTAATTCAGGATCGTACGAATGAATTAGAATGGATACATTCGTGCGAATGAATTAGAATTGATCGTACGAATGAATTAGAATGGATCGTGCGAATTAATTAGAATGGATCGTACGAATGAATTAGAATGGATCGTACGAATGAACTAGAATGGATACATTCATGCGAATGAATTAGAATGGATCGTACGAATGAATTAGAATGGATCGTACGAATGGATTAAAATGGATCATACGAATGAATTAGAATGGATCGTGCGAATGAATTAGAATGGATCGAACGAATGAATTAGAATGGATAAATTCGAGCGAATGAATTAGAATAGATCGTAGGAATGAATTAGCATGGATCATACGAATGAATTAGAATGGATCGTACGAACGAATTAGAATGGATCGTACGAACAAATTAGAATGGATCGTACGAATGAATTAGAATGGATACATTCGAGCGAATGAATTAGAATGGATCGTACAAATGAATTAGAATAGATCATAGGAATGAATTATAATGGATCGTGCAATTGAATTAGAATGGATACATTCGTGCGAATGAATTAGAATGGATCATGCGAATGAATTAGAATGGATTGTACAAATGAATTAGAATGGATATATTTGAACGAATAAATTAGAATGGATCATCTGAATGAATTAGAATGGATCGTACGAATGAATTATAATGGATAGTGCGAATGAATTAGAATCGATCGTACGAATGAATTAGAATGGATCGTACGAATGAATTAGATCGAACGAATGAATTAGAATAGATCGTACGAATAAATTAAAATAGATACATTCGAGAGAATGAATTAGAATAGATCGTAGGAATGAATTAGAATGGATCGTACGAATGAATTAGAATGGATACATTTGTGAGAATGAATTAGAATGGATCGTACGAATGAATTAGAATGCATCATACGAAAGAATTAGAATGGATATATTCGTGCGAATGAATTAGAATGGATCGTACGAATGAATTAGACTGGATCGTACGAATGAATTTGAATGGATACATTTGTGCGAATGAATCTAAATGGATTGTATGAATGAATTACAATGGATTGTACGAATGAATTAGAATGGATCGTACGAATGAATTAGAATAGCTCATACGAATGAATTAGAATGAATCGTATGAATGAATTAGAATGGTTACATTCGTGCAAATGAATTAGAATAGATCGTACAAATGAATTAGAATGGATCGTACGAATAAATTAGAATGGATCGTGGGAATGAATTAAAATGGATCGTACGAATGAATTAGAATGGATCCACCGAATGAGTTAGAATGGATCATACGAATGAATTAGAATGGATTGTACAAATGAATTAGAATGGATTGTGCGAATGAATTAGAATGGATCGTATGAATGAATAAGAATGGATCGTACGAATGAATTAGAATGGATCGTGCGAATGAATTAGCATGAATCGTACGAATGTATTAGAATGGATCGTACGAATGAATTAGAATGAATCGTACGATCCATTCTAATTCAATCGTCCGATCCATTCTAATTCATTCGCATGAATGTATCCATTCTAATTCATTCGTACAATCCATTCTATTTCATTTATACGATCCATTCTTACTCATTCGTATGATCCATCCTAATTCATTCGTATGATCCATTCTAATTCATTCGCACGATCCATTCTAATTCATTCATACGATCCATTCTAATTCATTCATACGATCCATTCTAATTCATTCCTACAATCCATTCTAATTCATTCGCCCGATCCATTCTAATTCATTCGTACGATCCATTCTATTCGAATGGATCATGCGATCCATTCGAATTCATTCGCACGATCCATTCTAATTCATTCATACGATCCATTCTAATTCATTCATACAATGCATTCTAATTCTTTCACACGATCCATTCTAATTCATTCGTACGATCCATTCTAATTCAATCATACAATCCATTCTATTTCATTTGTACGATCCATTCTTACTCATTCGTATGATCCATTCTAATTCATTCGTACGATCCATTCTAATTCATTTGTATGATCCATTCTAATTCATTCGTACAATCCATTCTACTTCATTCGTACGATCCATTCTTACTCATTCGTATGATCCATTCTAATTCATTCGCACGAATGTATCCATTCTAATTCACTCATACAATCCATTCTAATTCATTCCATACGATCCATTCTAATTCATTCGTACGATCGTACGAATGAATTAGAATAGATCGTACGAATGAATTAGAATAGATTGTGCGAATGAATTGGAATGGATCGTACGAATGAATTAGAATGGATCGTACGAATGAATTAGAATGGATCATACGAATGAGTAAGAATGGATCTTACGAATGAATTAGAATGGATCGTACGAATGAATTATAATGGATCGTACGAATAAATTAGAATGGATACATTCGTCCGAATGAATTAGAAGGATCATACGAATGAGTAAGAATGGATCGTACGAATGAAATAGAATAGATTGTACGAATGAATTAGAATGGATCCTACGAATGAATTAGAATGGATCGTGTGAAAGAATTAGAATGGATTGTATGAATGAATTAGAATGGATCGTATGAATGAATTAGAATGGATCGTGCGAATGAATTCTAATGGATCGTAAGAATTCATTCTAATTCATTCATACAATCCATTCTAATTCTTTCACACGATCCATTCTAATTCATTCGTACGTTCCATTCTAATTCATTAGCACGATCCATGATAATTCATTCGTTCGATCAATTCTAATTCATCAGCAGGATCCATTCTAATTCATTCGTACGATCCATTCTAATTCATTCGCACGATCCATTCTAATTCATTCATAGGATCCATTCTAATTCATTCATACGATCTATTCTAATTCTTTCGCACGAATGTATCCATTCTAATTCATTCGCACGAATGTATCCATTCTAATTCATTCGTACGATCCATTCTAATTCATTCGTACAATCCATTCGAATTCATTCGCACGATCCATTCTAATTCATTTATATGATCCATTCTAATTCATTCATACAATCCATTCTAATTCTTTCACACGATCCATTCTAATTCATTCGTACGATCCATTCTAATTCATTCGTACAATCCAGTCTATTTCATTCGTACGATCCATTCTTACTCATTCGTATGATCCATTCTAATTCATTCGTACGATCCATTCTAATTCATTCGTACGATCCATTCTAATTCATTCGCACGATCCATTCTAATTCATTTATATGATCCATTCTAATTCATTCATACGATCGATTCTAATTCATTCCTACAATCCATTCTAATTCATTCGCCCGATCCATTCTAATTCATTCATACGATTCATTCTATTCGAATGGATCATGCGATCCATTCGAATTCATTCGCCCGATCCATTCTAATTCATTCATACGATCCATTCTAATTCATTCATACAATGCATTCTAATTCTTTCACACGATCCATTCTAATTCATTCGTACGATCCATTCTAATTAATTCGTACAATCCATTCTATTTCATTTGTACGATCCATTCTTACTCATTCGTATGATCTATTCTAATTCATTCGTATGATCCATTCTAATTCATTTGTACGATCCATTCTAATTCATTCGTACAATCCATTCTATTTCATTCGTACGATCCATTCTTACTCATTCGTATGATCCATTCTAATTCATTCGCACGAATGTATCCATTCTAATTCATTCATACAATCCATTCTAATTCATTCCGTACGATCCATTCTAATTTATTCGTACGATCGTATGAATGAATTAGAATGGATCGTACGAATGAATTAGAATAGATTGTGCGAATGAATTAGAATGGATCGTACGAATGAATTAGAATGGATCGTACGAATGAATTAGAATTGATCATACGAATGAGTAAGAATGGATCGTACGAATGAATTAGAATAGATCGTACGAATGAATTAGAATGGATCGTACGAATAAATTAGAATGGATACATTCGTCCGAATGAATTAGAATGGATCATACGAATGAGTAAGAATGGATCGTACGAATGAAATAGAATAGATTGTACGAATGAATTAGAATGGATCCTACGAATGAATTAGAATGGATTGTGTGAACGAATTAGAATGGATTGTATGAATGAATTAGAATGGATCGTATGAATGAATTAGAATGGATCGTGCAAATGAATTCGAATGGATCGTACGAATTCATTCTAATTCATTCATACAATCCATTCTAATTCTTTCACACGATCCATTCTAATTCATTTGTACGTTCCATTCTAATTCATTAGCACGATCCATGCTAATTTATTCGTTCGATCAATTCTAATTCATTAGCACGATCGATTCTAATTCATTCGTACGATCCATTCTAATTCATTCGCACGATCCATTCTAATTCATTCATAGGATCCATTCTAATTCATTCATACGATCTATTCTAATTCTTTCGCACGAATGTATCCATTCTAATTCATTCGCACGAATGTATCTGTTGGGGGTAGCTGAAATCTGCCCTGGAGTTCGCACCCCCCTCCGTGCTGACCAAATCACCTTGACAGGGAGCGAGATCCACATTGGGCTGAAGGGGCCTTAGGCTAAAAGCTCGCTCAGGAGCTCGCCCAAGCTCGCGCAGGAGTTCGCTGGAGATGGCAGCGGGAGTTAGACCGTCATGCATATAAAGATACCGGCACCACAAACGCCCCTAGTGCATGCAGGAGCTCGCCCAAGCTCGCGCAGAAGCTTGCCCAAGATCGTGCAGGAGCTCGCCCAAGCTCGCGCAGGAGCTCGCCCAAGTTCGCCCTTGCCTGTGGATCTCATAGACCCCAGGATTCCAAGGGGTGGGGAACTCGCCCAGGAGCTCGCCCTCCCCCCCCCATGCTAACCAAATCACCTTGACAGGGAGCGAGCTCCACATTGGGCCGAAGGGGCCTTAGGCAAAGAGCTCGCTCAGGAGCTTGCCCAAGCTCGCTCAGGAGCTCGCCCAAGCTCGCTCAGGAGCTCGCCCAAGTTCGCTCAGGAGCTCGATCAAGCTCGCTCAGGAGCTCGCCCAAGCTAGCTCAGGAGCTCGCCAGAACTCCCCAGTTTATCGAAGAGGTCACTCCCGCGAGGTCCGACTCTTGATAGATATGGAAGAGAAGGCGGAGAAATGGAGGGCGAGCTTGCCCTGGCTTCCCACCGGAGGTCGCCCACAGTGCACGAAGATCTCCCAGACTTGAATATTCCAGAATAACCACCTGGCAGCAACAAGAAAGATGCTCTCCCCCACTCAAACCGCCTGGCAGGCTTGATGACAAAGAATGTCAGGGATGCGAGTACCAAGGACTGTCAGAGACCCACGCGAGCCAGAACGTGGGGGTCTAGAAGGCTCTGGAAAGAATCTCCACGTGTCGGGCCGCGGTAGGTCGCCAATGTCTATAAATGCTCACCCCCAGGCTCCAGAGTACAGGTTCGAAACCCTTTTCCCTATCACTTTCGTCCACTAAAGCTCGCCGTTGTGCACCTGAGACTGACTTGAGCGTCGGAGGGTCTGCGCTCCTAAGGGAGCCAGCCGTTCTCACGCTTTTTCTTTGTCTTGCAGGTAGCCCGCACGGACCAGCGAAAAAATCCCCCGAACATTTGGCACCGTCTGTGGGATCTTTCGACTGGTTCCGGCGAGAACGCCCACGACCACGCGGTTGAACACCGGAGGCTCCCGTAACCCAAAGATGGCTCCGGCGATAAGGGGACGCCGGCGACCGAGGACCCGTGCGAGGTCTACGCGCAGCGAACCCCTTGTTGAGACCCCCCAGCCTCACGTCCCGCTCAGTGACCAGCTCCTGTTGGATATGCTGGCTACCCAGCGGGCAATGATGGAGGAACTGACATGGCTCCGTCAGGTCCCGGCGGCCAGCCGACGGTCTGAGCTGGCGAAGACGGCGTCTCCGGTGCGACCACTAGCATCAACATCGCATCCGCCCATGACCGTTTTGGCGCGACAGGTTTCCCGTCCGGAACCCCCGGTCGAGAGAGCGGTCGTGCACAGGGTGCCAGAAACATTGCTTACGAGGCTGCAGAAGCTAGTAACCCAACGTTCTAGCAACCAGGCGACCTCGCGGGCGACTATCCCTCGCTGCCGTAGCCGGAGCGCCGACTCTAACGAGTCAGAGGCGAGGTCTCTAGAGCGGGATCGTGACCCGCGTCATCGGCGATGTGGGAAAGAGCCTGCGGTGGCTATACCTTCCGAAGCTCGAGAGGCAACGGCCTCCCATAGACCAACCGCCACGATGAAGGAATCCGCGGGCGAACAGCGAGGAGGCCGCCGAGCGGTAGCCCCCGAGGGTCGCCGCGGGGCGGATCCGAACCTCCCTCGAGGGAGCATGCACGGCCGCCTAGGACTTGCGCAGCAGCCTTTGGGAGTTTTCCTCGGGCACTGGCAGCGACCTAACGCGACGGTAGACCTGCTGGAGGACCTCACCGCCCACGGGGGTAGCTCGCCCTTCACGAGCGAGGTGCACCAAGGAGGTTTCCCTCACCATTGGACCCCGCCTAAGTTTGTACTGTTCGATGGATCGCAAGATCCAGTCGACCACCTATTGGCTTACCGGAAGCTGTTATTCTTCCGGGACCAAGATCATGTTTTGTGCCGGGCTTTCCCTAGCAGCTTGACGGGCTCGGCGTTAAATTGGTTCCACAAATTGCCGTCGGGCACCATTCCAGACTTCCCAACTCTCTCCAAGTTGTTTCTGGAGCAGTACCGGTGCAACAGACAGCCCCCTAAGAGGATCGAGTCCCTCTTCACTTTGTCCATGGGAACCCGCGAAACTCTTCGAAGCTTCGCGACGCGCTTCCGAAGCGCCCACCTCACTCTGGAGGACATTGTCGGCCAAGATCGCACGACGGTGAGCGCGTTCCGGAATGCCCTCCCCGAGGGAAGCAAGCTTCATGATGCCCTGGTAATCAAGGATCCCCGCACGATCGTCGAGCTATTCGCCCTTGTCCAGCAGCACATTAAGCTCGAAGATGCGGTGTTAGACCGGAAGGGAAAGGCAGTCGAGCAGCGACCTTCTCCGGCTCTGTGACCTCTCGTCGTTAAGGCCGTGGAGAGGCGGGAGGTGCCACAGGTGGCACCTTTGCCCGGACCGCCCGCAGCTCCTGCCGTACAGCCCGCGGAAGCCCCCCCGGTGGTCGCTGGAAGGCCGGCGAACTGGCGCCTGCCTCCGGGACCCGGGGAGCGGGATTTCACCGTGTTAACCCACTCGCCAGGGCAAATCTTTCACCAGATTCGGAACGAACAATTCTTTTAGTATCCCCCCCCTGCAGGTCGGGGAGCCCGGCTCAACCGATAATTCGCGGCGTTGCGCCTTTCATCGCAGCCCCGGGCATCACACCAACAGATGCCGGGCTCTCAAGAACCACCTCGAGGACTTGGTACCCAGGGCCATTTGGATCAGTTTATTTCGCCTCCAAGGAGGTTCGAGGTGATACCGGCACGGGCTCCTCGGGAGGGAGATCACCCGGGGCCCGCTGAGCCCGCCCTGCCTCCACCACCCCCGGGAGGGCCGGTGGTCTGTCACACCATCAGTGGGTGCCTGAACGGCCCAAGATCTAGCAACAAGGTTCGGCGGCAAGTTAGAGAGATGGAGCGGGCTCAGAAGGTATTCTCCGTTTCTCTAACTCCTGTATTGCTCCAAACACCAAGGGTAGAAGCCCGAGACTTTATTTGGTTCTCGGAGGAGGACATGGCCGGGGTCGTTACCCCCCACAATGACCCCCTCGTTATACGCCTAATGATGGCAAACATCGAAGTAAAGCGGGTCCTGGTTGACCCAGGAAGTGCCGTAGACATCCTGTTCTTGTCGGCCTTCCAGCGAATGGGACTGAGACAAATTGATTTGTCTCCCTCAACGGGCTCGCTCACCGGTTTCACTGGCGAGGTCGCTAAGGTGGTAGGGGAGATAACCCTCACCGTAACGGCGGGCCCGGAGGTACGTCAAGTCCGTTTCGCAGTAGTGGACGGGCAGTCCGCTTTCAATGCCATCCTAGGGCGACCTTGGTTGAGGCAGATGAAAGCGGTGTCCTCGCCTAATCACCAGGCCCTCAAGTTTCCCACCAGTGAATGGGTCGTGGTAATTCGAGGAGACCAGGTCGCTGCTACCAGGTGCGAGCAGGACGTCTTTCACCTCGCGGACGTTGAGGTCGCTGAGGCCAAGAGGCCCACGCCCTCCTAGCAATTAACGCCCACCTCAAGCGGGCTCCCTTAAATCCCGAGAAAGGTCGCCTCGCTTAGATCCCCCAGTTCACCCCCGGGTGGGAGCGGCGTGGATTTTGAGCTCGAGGAGAAAGGCCGCCTACCGGGGTCCCAGAGAGGAAGTTTTCCCATTGCCGAGCCGCTACAAGAAGTCAACATCGGAAGCGAGGACGGACCGAGGATTGTTAGTCTCGGGACCTCGCTAACCAAGGGCGAGGTCCTGGCCTTGACCGATATACTCAGGGAATACCGTGATGTATTCGCCTGGAGCTTCGTGGACATGCCAGGGATTGACCCGGAGGTCGCCTGTCATCGTCTGTACCCCATGAAAGAGTTCCCACCGATCAAGCAAAAATCTCGGCACATACCGGCTGCGAAGTCCATCGCAGTGGCGGCGGAGATAGACAAGCTAGAGCGAGCTGGCTTTATTCATGAGGTGCACTTTCCCGAGTGGATCTCCAACATCGTGGCGGTGCCAAAGAAGAGCGGGGCGGTCAGAGTGTGCATTGACTTCTCCGACCTCAATAAAGCATGCCCGAAGGACGGCTTTCCCCTTCCGCGGATAGGCACGCTGGTCGATGGAGCTGTCGGGTTCCAGGCCCTGTCCTTCATGGATGGATATTCTGGGTATAACCAGATACCTCTCCACGTCGACGATCAAGAGAAGACCGCCTTCTATTCTGGGGCGGGCTACCAGAAGCTATTCTGCTATCGAGTGATGCCTTTTGGACTCAAGAACGCTGGAGCGACCTACCAAAGGTTAGTCACTCAGATGTTCAAGGGTCAGATCGGCAGGAATGTCGAAGTTTATGTAGACGACCTCCTGGTGAAAAGTCGAGAGCGAGAGGGGCATGTCGCCGATCTCCGCGAAACCTTTGAAGTGTTGAGAAAGTACCAAATAAGGTTGAACCCGGCAAAGTGCGCATTCGGGGTGACTTCTGGGAAATTCCTAGGGTACCTGGTCACCCACAGGGGGATCGAGGCGGACCCTGGGCAAATCTGAGCACTTGTCGAGATGCCCGCACCAAGAACCCGGCAGGAAGTCCAGAGGTTGAGCGGGCAAATCGCCGCGCTCAATCGATTCATCTCCAAATCCTCAGACAATTGCCGACCTCTTTTCGAGCTACTACGAAAAGGAGCGAGCATTTGTTGGGATGAAAAGTGCGAGCGCGCCTTTCAGAAGATCAAGGATTATCTGGCGAGCCCGCGAATCCTAGCGGTACCAAAAGATGGCGCCGAGCTTGGCGTGTATCTCGCGGTCACAGAGAATGCGGTAAGCGGGGTCCTTGTTGTGGAAGAAGCAAAGGTGGAGCGGCCTGACTACTTTGTAAGCCACACAATGCTTCCCGCTGAGCTCCGGTATCGACCAATCGAGAAGGTCGCATTGGCCTTGGTCCTTACCGCGAGAAAGCTTCACCCCTACTTCTTGGCGCACACTGTCAAGGTCATCACGGAGCACCCTCTGAAGAGCACGCTCTCCAGACCCTCGGTAGCCGACAGGCTTTACCGATGGTCCGCCGAGCTCGCCGCCTATGGTTTGGAGTATGTCCCTCGAGTTGCCGTCAAAGGGCAGGCTCTCGCCGATTTCTTGGCGGACTTCCCCATAGAAGAACCGGTCCACTACCAGGAGGATGAGCCAACTGAGGCACACCTTGGGAAGGCAAGGTTCTTGGACAACCTAGGCGAGCTTCCTCCAACTAAGCATTCAGAGATGGGGGGCTGGGAGTTATTCGTCGACGGATCCTCCAATGCTTTGGGGGCCGGAATCGGGGTTGCACTGATCGCCCAGTCGATACTTCTTGAGAAATCAGTCCGGCTGGATTTCGCGGCAACCAACAATGAGGCAGAGTATGAGGTACTGCTCGCTGGACTAGAGCTTGCTCAAGAAGTAGGCGCCAAACGGTTAAAGGTTTTTAGCGATTCCCAGCTAATCATTTGTCAAATCAATGGAGAGTACGCCTCCCGGGATACGCGAATGGCGGGCTATGTGGATCTGGTAAAAGGAAAGGCCGCAGAGTTCGAAAATATCTCCTTCGAGCAAATCCCTCAAGCCGATAATAGGCGAGCTGATGCATTGGCAAACGCTGCCTACCTGCTAGGAACATCAGAAGCTCGCCAGATTCTCATCGAGGTACAGAATCAGTCTCGGCTCCGACTGATAGAGCCCGCTGTTAACCAAGTCTCTGTCGATGTATCACCCGTCGGGTGGACCGCCCCCATTCTTCGTTTTCTCCAGAAGGGCGAGCTTCCAGAGGATAGAGAGGAAGCCCGGAGAGTGGAGAAACACACTGGGCGCTACCTCATTCGCTGGGATCGCCTTTTTCGAAGATCTTTTGGCGGGCCAAATCTTCGTTGCGTCGAGAGCCCGGAGACCGAAGAAGTTTTGAATTGCATTCACTCGGGCGAGCTGGGAAACCACACTGGTGGGCGGTCTCTAGCTGTGAAAGTATGAAGGCAAGGATACTGGTTGCCCACTCCGGAGCGAGATGCCTTGAAGGTCGCACAAAGCTGCATCCAATGTCAGAAGCACGCCACGACAAATCATATGCCCGCAGAAGAACTGCATCCTCTGGCGAGCCCCTGGCCGTTTCAACAATGGGGGTTAGATATTGTGGGACCTTTCCCCGTATCAGCCCGGCAAAAGAAATTCATCTTAGTAGCTACGGACTACTTCACCAAATGGGTGAAAGCGGTCCCGCTAGCTAAGATAGGTGAGAAACAAGTGAAAGACTTCCTTTGGAAGAATATTTTCTGTCGTTTCGGGCTGCCCCGAGTACTTATCACCGACAATGGTCGCCAGTTTGATAATCGCTTGATTAGAGGCTTTTGCGCTGAATTTGGAGTCGACCTAAGGTTCTGTTCCCCAAGGTACCCTCAAAGCAATGGGCAGGCCGAATCTACGAATCGTGTAATCCTAGACAACCTCAAGAAAAGGCTGGAAGGGAAGAAAGGATTGTGGGAGCAGGAGCTCGATGGAGTCTTATGGGCCTATCGCACTACTCCACGTCGCTCAACTAACGAGTCCCCTTTCAGTCTCACTTTTGGTTGTGAAGCCGTGCTACCCGTAGAAGCTGAACTGCCCACTGAAAGAATTCTTGTGTCAAAGGAGGTCGACAATGACAAACTGCTCGCCGACTCCCTCGATCAACTCGAAGAAAGACGAGAGCGCGCCAATCTACACCTCACCGGATACAGGCAGGAAATGAAGCGCGCATATGACAAAAGAGTCCGCCATCGGGCATTCAAGGCTGGTGACATGGTGATGAGAAAGGTGTTCGCAAACACGCAAGAGCCTAATGCAAGAAAGCTCGCAACGAATTGGGAAGGCCCCTACATAGTACACGAAGCAGGAAGCTAGGGGGCTTACCGGTTGATGACCGCTGAAGACGACCTGTTAGAGCGACCTTGGAATGCTTTGCACCTTCGCAAGTTTTATGCATAAGACCAAGGGATTATGTAAATCAACTTCTGAAGAAGTTATGAATGAACAATGGAGGTTACAACGAAGAATTTAACTCGTAAGCTCGGCGCAGCAAGAGCCCGCATGATCTATAAAGTGTAGTCCACCGTTGTGCGGACTTAAAGCAAGACCGGGATCCTCAGAGGCAGCCAGTAGGCGACCTTGAGCTTCCTGGGGCAGTCCGCCGTTGTGCGGACTTAAAGCAAGACCGGGATCCTCAGAGGCGGCCAGTGGGCGACCTTGAGCTTCCCGGGGCAGTCCGCCATTGTGCGGACTTAAAACAAGACCGGGATCCTCAGAGGCGGCCAGTGGGCGACCTTGAGCTTCCCGAGGCAGTCCGCCGTTGCGCGAACTTAAAGCAAGACCGGGATCCTCAGAGGCAGCCAGTGGGCGACCTTGAGCTTCCCGGGGCAGTCCACCGTTGTGCGGACTTAAAGCAAGACCGGGATCCTCAGAGGCAGCCAGTGGGCGACCTTGAGATTCCTGGGGAAGTCCGCTGCCTAGTGGACTCTAAACCTAACCGGGATTCTTCGCGTTCACCTGCCATGAACGGAAGCATCCTGGCACGGGCATACCCCTCAAAGGGCAAGTCCGCCGAACAGGATCATCGAGGGAAATTAACCGGGCAGGGGGCAGCTAGCACTTATTAGTTTCCTTTTAAAATAAAAATGGTTTAAGTCTCTGAGTGTAGGGAAGTTTTTTTTGAAGTCATTTGGTTCGCTTATCGTTTTCCGGGCTCAGAGACTGTTGAGTTTTAGCGAGCATGCCGAGTTTTTCATTTGCATATACTTTAAAATAAAAAGGTTGAATCGAATTAGCTGCCTCGCCCGGGGTATCACTCTCGAGATCGCTGCGAAACTCCTAAAGCGGACTCATGAGCAACACGGAGAGAGAAAGAAACGCATAGGCGAGATCAAAAAGTATTTTCATTCATTGTTTAAAAGTACATTGAAGGGGTTACAAAAGGATGGAACCTAGGCAGGGCCAGCACCCGCGCCGTCGTCATCGCCGCGCTTCCTCTTCTTTGACCTTTCGGCCTTATACTTCTCAATGGCGTCCAGCGCGCCCTTCTGAAGGAGCTCGCCCAGCTGCGACTGGAGGCGCTCTCGCTGGGTGTTGAGGTCGCGGAGATGTGCCTCCTTCAGCACCGCGATCTCGTCCCTGGAGGCCGCCACCAGGCTGCGGAGCTCGAGGACCTCTTTCTGGGCGGCCTCTTTGGCTTTGGTCGCCTCTTGTAGGTCCGCGAGGGCACGAGCACGAGCATCCTCGACCGAGGCGAGCCCAGTGATGAGGGTGGCAGCCCGCTGGCGCAGCTGGGCAACCTCTGTGTCAACAGAGGCAGCCTGCTGGCGCAGCCGGTCCACCTCAGCTCGGAGCTCGCCGGAGTGGTCCATCTGGTGAAGTCGGTGGATGTGCTCGTCTACTCTCCTCTTCGAGCCGTGGAGAGTGTCATCATAGAGAGCAACCGTGTCCCCCGCAACGCCAGCGACCTCATCGGCGAGGGCCTGGCTGACCCGCTCCACCTACGCCAAGGTGAAATAGTTAGAGAAAGTCTTAGGAGAAATTTCGAACAGAGAGGGATTTAAGGCGAAGAAGTGTGAAGGTAATCTTACCTCGAGGAGCCGGTTGATGAGGGCGATGTAGGGAGTTCGGGCGAAAATATTGCGCCCCAGGATCTCCCGCTTGAAGTAGGGGGCGCGCTCGGGGTCGCCTGAAGAGGAGCCCGCCTGGCTCACCTCGGTTGGGGCAGACGGGGGAGGCGCATCGACGGCAGTAGCAGCGGGCTCGCCCCCTTGAGCGCCGGCACCCCCTTCCTTGATAAGGGGAGGCACGGCGGATCCCCCTTGCCCGGGCAAGTCTGGGTCCGAGGCTTCCAAGCTGGAGCTCGGAAGGTCGTCCAGGATGGCCCCCAGGTCCGGAGACCAGTAAACCAACCCGCCCAGCTCCGGGAGGATAGGAGCCTCGAGAGCAGAGGGAGCGGAGGCGCGGGCTCGGGCGCGGGCGCGCTGGGAGCGATAGGTGCGGGCACGGGCGCGGGCTCGGGCGCGGGCGCACTGGAAGCGGCAGGCGCGGGCTCGGGCGCGGGCGCGCTGGGAGCCATAGGTGCGGGCACGGGCGTGGGCGCGGGCGCACTGGAATCAGCAGGCGCGGGTGCGGGCGTGCTGGCAGCAGAGGGCACGGGCGCGTTGGGATCCATAGGCGCGGGCGCGGGCGTGGGCGCGGGCGCACTGGATTCAGTGGGCGCAGGCACGCTGGAAGTGGCAGGCGCGGGCTCGGGCGCGGGAGTGCTGGGAGCCATAGGCGCGGGCGCGGGCGCACTGGAATCAGCGGGCACGGGCGCGGGCGCGCTGGCAGCAGAGGGTGCGGGCGCGCTGGGAGCCATAGGCGCGGGCGCGGGCGTGGCCACGAGCGCGCTAGCAGCAGAGGGCGCGGGCGCGCTAGCAGTAGCGGGCGCGGGCACGCTGCAGCCAGACGCATCCGGTATAGAGGGCGCGGGCGCGATGGGGGGCGCAAGCGCGCTGGAAGCAGCGTGCGCGGGCGCACTGGGAGCAGACGCAGCCGGTGCGGCGGGCTCGGCAGCGCGGGCCGGCGCTTCTCCTTCTTCTTCCTCTTCCTCGGCCGAGCTGGAATCCTCGCAGGATCCCAGGTCCGCTTCCTCCAGAGCGGCTTTCCTCCTCCGCTCCTCAGCGGCTCGCGCAAAGGCTTCGTGAGCTTTGCGGACGACATCGTCTTCCCCCGTCGGGCGGGCCGCCGGAGCCCTCTTCTTCTTCTTTTTTATGTGGGCGCCCTCCATCTCTGGGGTCATTACCGTGACAAAGAGGGGTTTAGAGAGGTCGCCCGGGAACCCGTGCATCAGCACCTCGGCCATTGGGGTTTCCACCTCCGCCATGCCAAGAAGGAGCTCGACACGCGGGTCCTCAGGGTCGACCATCACAACTTGACGTTGTGGGGGTTCCGAAATTGAGGAGTGCGTAGGGAGATTGGAACCTAAGGGAGAGTTCGCCTGACCTGGGGCAACCTCGCGGGATGGAGGCGGCGGCAAGGGAATGTCCTCCTCGCGGAGCATGTCGATGGTGTCTTCATCGGCGAGCCTAATCGGGGAAGCCCGCTTCTTCTTCCCCTCGTCGCCGAAGAGGTGCCAGCACCGGGGGTCGTGGGAGTCGCCTTGGAGGTCGCCCCGGCGCGGCAAGAGACCGCCACCTTCTGGAGCATATTCTTTTGGCGGGTGGTGATGGCGCTAGTCCGGAGATCCTTCCAGAGGAAGGAGAAGTCCGGAGATAGGATCTTCTCGGGAGTTCGCCCGTCGAGGAACTCCAAGATCGCCTTGTCGAGTATTTGTTCTTGGGCCTCAGAGATACACTTCTTCCTTTTGGCACGGTACTTAGCGATCGCTTTGAAGTTGGGGAGGGGCGGCCTTTCGGGGTGAGCAGGAACGCCTGCGCAGGGACCTCGCCACTCCCCCGCGACGACGAAGGGGTACTCTTTCCAGTACCTATCCTTGTTTTCGACCGCGGAGAAGGGGAGCACCTCGCCAGAGCGGCCTGTGAGGTAGAACAGGCCGCAGCCCACCTCGTTGAAGACGGGCCCCGGCTTGAGGAACCACTTCTTCAGGAGGTAGGCGAGGGGGAACGTTACGTTAAGGGCTTCCTCGATTCGAGAAATCCCGTAGAGGATCCCCCATCAGTTTCCCGGAAGCTGGGCGGGGCATAAGCCCGCCAGCTCCAGTAGCTCGCTGGCCAAATGGTTCAGGGGGAGCCGGAGCCCTGACCAGACCTGCCCCACGGAGACCGCGATGCCGGAGAGCGGCCTCCCCGAGCGAGGAAGGGGCAAAATGGCGAGCTCCCGGGGAATTCCCACCGCAGTCCGCAGACTGTCGGGGACAGGCGCGCCCCCGATGTCGTGCAGCCAGATGACGGCGGGCACCTTGGGGGGAGCCTCGCCCTCAGTGCTGGAAGCGCGCACTAAGAGAGGAGCGACGTCGAGAGGCTCCTCTTGGGAGGGCGCAGCGGCAACAGCAGCAGAAGAAGAAGCGGCAGCAGAGGAAGCCATGAGTGCGAGAGGGTGCTAGCGAGCTGCGAGCTAAGGAGGAAGGGAGAGCTGTTTTTCACGCAGCAGTAAAAATCGCCCCCCCATCTCCTATTTATAGGCAGGCGAGAGACAAGTGAATCAGGCCGCAGTTAATGCCCGAGCACGCCCAACGAGGCGACATGACGGTTGTCGAAGCGACAGCTTGTTTCTTTCCAATCGTCAAGCACCATGTGGGCCACACGTGGAAAAGGCTACGCCGGCGCCGACACTGTCCTTTACTGATAGAAAAAGGAGCAAATAAGAACAAGACACGTGTCTTGCACCGATCGGGATCTCATGATGAGATTGATTATATCAGTATCGATCCTCGTGCCGCATTTAAGCTGAGGCGACCGTCGGAGATTCGGAGAGATACCCAAGTCACAAGATCGCCCGTGGCTGGTGCCCGCAGCTCGCCCGAAGCAGACCCTGGCCGCGTGTGACAAGCTCGCACCGAAAGGAGATCGCTCGTGGCTGACGCTCCCGGCCCGCCCAGCGTTTGTGAAATACTGGGAGTCAAAACTCTCGACGCAGATCGCCCATGGCTGGTGCCCAAGCTCGCCCGAAACAGACCCTGGCCGCGTGTGACAAGCTCGCACCGGAAGGAGATCGCTCGTGGCTGACGCTCCCGGCCCGCCCAGCGTTTGGGAAATACTGGGAGTCAAAACTCTCGACGCAGATCGGCCACGGCTGGTGCCCAAGCTCGCCCGAAGCAGACCCTGGCCGCGTGTGACAAGCTCGCACCAGAAGGAGATCGCTCGTGGCTGACGCACCCGGCCCGCCCAGCATCTGTGAAATACTGGCAGTCAAAGCTCTCGGCGCAGATCGCCCACGGCTGGCGCCCAAGCTCGCCCGAAGCAGACCCTGGCCGCGTGTGACAAGCTCGCACCAGAAGGAGATCGCTCGTGGCTGAAGCACCCGGCCCGCCCAACGTCTGTGAAATACTGATAGTCAAAGCTCTCGGCGCAGATCGCCCACGGCTGGCACCCAAGCTCGCCCGAAGCAGACCCTGGCCGTGTGTGACAAGCTCGCACCGGAAGGAGATCGCTCGTGGCTGATGCTCCGGCCCGCCCAGCGTTTGTGAAATACTGACAGTAAAAGCTCTCGGCGCAAACCGCCCACGGTTGGTGCCCGATGTCCGCCAAGTGGAGGTCGCAAATGACTAGAACTCCCAATTCGACCGTCGTGTACAATAAGACTCCTGAGCAAGCGCCAAAGTCTCCTTGGTCGCTCCCTCAGGAGGGGGTAATATTGGGGGTAGCTAAAATCTGCCCTGGAGTTCGCACCCCCCCTCCTTGCTCACCAAATCACCTTGACAGGGAGCGAGATCCACATTGGGCTGAAGGGGACTTAGGCTAAAAGCTCGCTCAGGAGCTCGCCCAAGCTCGCGTAGGAGTTTGCTGGAGATGGCAGCGGGAGTTAGACCGTCATGCATTTAAAGATACCGGCACCACAAACGCCCCTAGCTCATGCAGGAGCTCACCCAAGCTCGCGCAGGAGCTCGCCCAAGCTCGCGCAGGAGCTCGCCCAAGTTCGCCCTTGCCTGTGGATCTCATAGACCCCAGGATTCCAAGGGGTAGGGAACTCGCCCAGGAGCTCGCCCTCCCCCCCCATGCTAACCAAATCACCTTGACAGGGAGCGAGCTCCACATTGGGCCGAAGGGGCCTTAGGCAAAGAGCTCGCTCAAGAGCTCGCCCAAGCTCGCTCAGGAGCTCGCCCAAGTTCGCGCTCGCCCAAGCTCGCTCAGGAGCTCGCCAGAACTCCCCAGTTTATCGAAAAGGTCGCTCCTGCGAGGTTTGACTCTTGATAGATATGAAAGAGAAGGTGGAGCAATGGAGGGCGAGCTCGCCCTGGCTTCCCACCGGAGGTCGCCCACAGTGCACGAAGATCTCCCAGACTTGAATATTCCAGAATAGCCACCTGGCAGCAACAAGAAAGATGCTCTCCCCCACTCAAACCGCCTGGCAGGCTCGACGACAAAGAATGTCAGGGACGCGAGTACCAAGGACTGTCAGAGACCCACGCGAGCCAGAACGTGGGGGTCTAGAAGGCTCTGGAAAGAATCTCCACGTGTCGGGCCGCGGTAGGTCGCCAATGTCTATAAATGCTCACCCCCAGGCTCCAGAGTACAGGTTCGAAACCCTTTTCCCTATCACTTTCGTCAACTAAAGCTCGCCGTTGTGCACCTGAGATTGACTTGAGCGTCGGAGGGTCTGCGCTCCTAAGGGAGCCAGCCGTTCTCACGCTTTTTCTTTGTCTTGCAGGTAGCCCACACGGACCAACGAAAAAATCCCCCGAACAGTATCCATTCTAATTCATTCGTACGATCCATTCTAATTCATTCGTACAATCCATTCTAATTCATTCGTACGATCCATTCTAATTCATTCATACGATCTATTCTAATTCATTCATACAATCCATTCTAATTCTTTCACACGATCCATTCTAATTCATTCGTACGATCAATTCTAATTCATTCGCATAATCCATTCTATTTCATTCGTACGATCCATTCTTACTCATTGGTACGATCCATTCTAATTCATTCGTACGAATGTATCCATTCTAATTCATTCCTACGAATCCATTCTAATTCATTCGTACAATCCATTCTATTTCATTCGTACGATCCATTCTTACTCATTCATATGATCCATTCTAATTCATTCGCACGAATGTATCCATTCTAACTCATTCGTACGATCCATTCTAATTCATTCGTACGATCCATTCTAAATCATTCGTACAATCCATTCTATTTCATTCGTACGATCAATTCTAATTCATTAGCACGATCCATTCAAATTCATTCGTACGATCCATTCTAATTCATTTGCACGATCCATTCTAATTCATTCGTACGATCCATTCTATTTCATTCGTACGATCCATTCTTACTCATTCGTATGATCCATTCTAATTCATTCGCACGATTGCATCCATTCTAATTCATTCGTACGATCCATTCTAATTCACTCATACAATCCAATCTAATTCTTTTACACGATCCATTCTAATTTATTCGTACGATCCATTCTAATTCATTCGTACAATCCATTCTATTTCATTCGTACGATCCATTCTTACTCATTCGTATGATCCATTCTAATTCATTCGCACGAATGTATCCATTCTAATTCATTCATACGATCCATTCTAATTCATTCGTACGATCCATTCTAATTCATTCAGACGATCCATTCTAATTCATTCATACAATCCATTCTAATTCATTCGCACGATCCATTCGAATTCATTCGCACGATCCATTCTAATTCATTCATACGATCCATTCTAATTCATTCGCACGATCCATTCGAATTCATTCGCACGATCCATTCTAATTCATTTGCATGAATGTATCCATTCTAATTCATTCGTATGATCCATTCTAATTCATTCGTACAATCCATTCTTATTCCTTCGTACGAATGAATTAGAATGAATTAGAATGAATTAGAATGGATCGTATGAATGAATTAGAATGGATACATTCGTGTGAATGAATTAGAATGGATCGTATGAATGAATTAGAATAGATTTTGTGAATGAATTAGAACTGATCGTACGAATGAATTAGAATGGATACATTCGTGCGAATGAATTAGAATGGATTGTATGAATGAATTAGAATGGATCGTACGAATAAATTAGAATGGATCGTATGATTGAATTAGAATAGATACGAAGGAATTAGAATCGATCGTACGAAGGAATTAGAATGGATCATACGAATAAAATAGAATGGATCGTACGAAGGAATTAGAATGGATCATACGAATGAATTATAATGGATATATTCGTGCAAATGAATTAGAATGGATCGTATGAATGAATTAGAATGGATCGTATGAGTGAATTAGAATGGATAGTATGAATGAAGTAGAATGGATCGTATGAATGAATTAGAATGGATACATTCGTGCGAATGAATTAGAATGGATCGTATGAATGAATTAGAATAGATTGTGCGAATGAATTAGAATGGATCGTACGAATGAATTAGAATGGATACATTCGTGCGAATAAATTAGAATGGATTGTATGAATGAATTAGAATGGATCGTACGAATGAATTAGAATGGATCGTACGAATGAATTAGAATAGATTGTGCGAATGAATTAGAATGGATCGTACGAATGAATTAGAATGGATCGTACGAAGGAATTAGAATGGATCGTACGAAGGAATTAGAACGGATCATACAAATGAATTAGAATGGATCGTACGAAGGAATTAGAATGGATCGTACGAATGAATTAGAATGGATCGTACGGTTGAATTAGAATGGATCATATGAATGAGTAAGAATGGATCGTATGAATGAATTAGATTGGATCGTACGATCCATTCTAATTCATTAGCATGGATCGTGCTAATGAATTAGAATGGAATATACGAATGAATTAGAATGGATCGTACGAATGAATTATAATGGATTGTACAAATGAATTAGAATCGATCGTACGAATGAAATAGAATGGATTGTACGAATGAATAAGAATGGATTGTACGAATGAATTAGAATGGATCATACGAATGAGTAAGAATGGATCGTATGAATGAATTAGATTGGATCGTATGAATGAATTAGAATGGATCGTGCGAATGAATTAGAATGGATCGTACCGTACGATCCATTCTAATTCATTCGCACGATCCATTCTAATTTATTCGCATAATCTATTCTAATTAATTCGTACAATCCATTCTAATTCATTCGCACGATCCATTCTAATTAGAATGGATCATACGAATAAATTAGAATGGATCGTATGAATGAATTCGATTGGATGGTATGAATGAATTAGAATGGATCGTGCAAATGAATTAGAATGGATCGTACGAAGGAATTAGAATGGATCGTATGAATGAATTAGAATAGATCGTGCGAATGAATTAGAATGGATCGTGCGAATGAATTAAGATGGATCGTAGGAATGAATTAGATTGGATCGTATGAATGAATTAGAATGGATCGTACGAAGGAATTAGAATGGATCGTACAAAGGAAGTAGAATGGATCGTACAAAGGAATTAGAATGGATCGTACGAAGGAATTAGAATGGATCGTACGAATGAATTAGAATGGATCATACGAATAAATTAGAATGGATCGTATAAATGAATTAGAATGGATCGTGCGAATGAATTAGAATGGATCGTACGAATGAATTAGAATAGAAGGAATTAGAATGGATCGTACGAAGGAATTAGAATGGATCGTACGAATGAATTAGAATGTATCGTACGAATGAATTAAAATGGATCGTACGAATGAATTGGAATGGATCGTACGAATGAATTGGAATGGATCGTACAAATGAAGTAGAATGGATCGTGCAAATCAATTAGAGTGAATCGTACGAATGAATTAGAATGGATCGTACGAATGAATTAGAATCGATCGTGTGAAAGAATTAGAATGGATTGTACGAATGAATTAGAATAGATCGTACGAATGAATTAGAATGGATCGTATGAATGAATTAGAATGGATCGTACGAATGAGTGAGAATGGATCGTACGAATGAATTAGAATGGATCGTACGAATGAAATAGAATGGATTCGCACGAATGTATCCATTCTAATTTATTCGTACTATCCATTCTAATTCACTAGCACGATCGTACGAATTAATTAGAATGGATCATGCGAATGAATTAGAATAGATCGTGCGAATGAATTAGAATGGATATATTCGTGCAAATGAATTAGAATGGATCGTACGAATGAATTAGAATGGATCGTTTTAGTGAATTAGAATGGATACGAAGGAATAAGAATGGATCGTACGGAGGAATTAGAATGGATCATACGAATGAAATAGAATGGATCGTACGAAGGAATTAGAATGGATCGTACGAATGAGTAAGAATGGATCCTACGAATGAAATAGAATGGATTGTGCGAATGAATTAGAATGGATCGTACGAATGAATTAGAATGGATACATTCGTGCGAATGAATTATAATGGATCATACGAATGAGTAAGAATGGAACGTACGAATGAAATAGAATGGATTATACAAATGAATTAGAATGGATACATTCGTGCGAATGAATTAGAATGGATCGTATGTACGAATGAATTAGAATGGATACATTTGTGCGAATGAATTAGAATTGATCGTACGAATGAATTAGAATGGATCGTACGAATGAATTAGAATGGATCATACGAATGAATTAGAATGGATACATTCGTGCGAATGAATTAGAATGGATACATTCGTGCGAAAGAATTAGAATAGATCGTATGAATGAATTAGAATGGATCCTATGAATGAATTAGAATGGATCGTGCGAATGAATTAGAATGGATCGTACGAAAGAATTAGCATGGATCGTGCTAATGAATTAGAATGGAACGTTCGAATTCATTCGCACGATCCATTCTAATTCATTCATACGATCCATTCTAATTCATTCATACAATCCATTCTAATTCTTTCACACGATCCATTCTAATTCATTCGTAGGATCCATTCTAATTCATTCATACAATCTATTCTATTTCATTCGTACGATCCATTCTTACTCATTCGTATGATCCATTCTAATTCATTCGGACGAATGTATCCATTCTAATTTATTCGTACGATCCATTCTAATTCATTCGTACGATCCATTCTAATTCATTCGCTCGAATGTATCCATTCTAATCTATTCGTACGATCTATTCTAATCCATTCATACGATCCATTCGTACGATCCATTCTAATTCATTCGTACGATCTATTCTAATTCATTCGTACGATCCATTCTAATTCATTCGCACGATCCATTCTAATTCATTCATAGGATCCATTCTAATTCATTCATACGATCTATTCTAATTCTTTCGCACGAATGTATCCATTCTAATTCATTCGCACGAATGTATCCATTCTAATTCATTCGTACGATCCATTCTAATTCATTCGTACGATCCATTCTAATTCATTCATACGATCTATTCTAATTCATTCATACAATCCATTCTAATTCTTTCACACGATCCATTCTAATTCATTCATATGATCTATTCTAATTCATTCGTACGATCCATTCTAATTCATATGCACAAAGGTATCCATTCTAATCCATTCGTAGGATCCATTCTAATCCATTCGTACGATCCATTCTAATTCATTCGTACGATCCATTCTAATTCATTCGCTCGAATGTATCCATTTTAATCCATTCGTACGATCCATTCTAATCCATTCGTACGATCCATTCTAATTCATTCGCATGAAAGTAACCATTCTAATTCATTCATACGATCCATTCTAATTCATTCGTACGATCCATTCTAATTCATTCGTACGATCCATTCTAATTCATTCGTACGATCAATTCTAATTCATTCACACAAATGTATCCATTCTAATTCATTCATATGATCCATTCTAATTCATTCATACAATCCATTCTAATTCTTTCACACGATCCATTCTAATTCATTCGTACGATCCATTCTAATTCATTCGTACAATCAATTCTAATTCATTCGCACGAATGTATCCATTCTAATTCATTCATACGATCCATTCTAATTCATTCATACGATCCATTCTAATTCCTTCGTACGATCCATTCTAATTCATTCGTACGATCTATTCTAATTCATTCATACTATCCATTCTAATTCATTCGTACGATCCATTCTAATTCATTCGTAAGATCCTTTCTAATTCATTCGTACGATCCATTCTAATTCATTCGTACGATCCATTCTAATTCATTCGCACGAATGTATCCATTCTAGTTCATTCGTACGATTCATTCTAATTCATTCGTACGATCCATTCTAATCCATTCGTACGATCCATTCTAATTCATTCATACGATCCATTCTAATTCCTTCGTACGATCTATTCTAATTCATTCGCACGAATGTAACCATTCTAATTCATTCATACGATTTGTGGGTGCAAAAATTGTACCGGACCAGATCAGAGCAGCATGGGCCCGCGCAACGGCCCAAGTGAGTAAGCCCGCCCGGGTGCATGGGCCCACTCTACGAGGCTCGCAGATCAAGCCCTCCCCCTTATTGGGCCCGAACAACGGCCCAATAAGGGCCAGCAAGGAGGCCCAGAACCAGTGCCACGTCATCATCGCCACGTCACCACTGCCATATCGGGCATGTGCCTACGCTACAAAAGGACCCCCAAGGCATCCAGGAAAGGGGTTGGTCATTCGATCAGAGAAAGAGAGGATCCAGAGCCAGAGCCAGAGCCCTCTATTCTCCCCACCTTGTTCTCTTCTAATTGCTCCGTGCAACCCCACTGTACGAAGCTTCTCTCGGCCTGTCGAGAGAACGCTCACCCTTTGTATTCAAATTATAGTGAAGATCAGGTGGCACCTCTCGCCCGGAGACGTAGGTCGTAAGGCCAAACTCTGTCACCAATCCTTGTGTCATCGCTCTTTATTCTCTCTATCTATTCTCCCATCTCTCTAACTCTACAAACAATCCAATTCAAGCAAGGCTGTGGGGGCGGGATTCTCGATCAAGGCGGCTCGGAAATTTCCCCCCACAATCTTTGGCACCGTCTGTGGGATATCGTTAGAGGTCTTACCCACACCTCTACCGACTTCTATTCAACTTGTGGTGACGAGCCACAAGTCCTTCTCCAAATCAACATCAACGCCTTCATCACGCCGACATCAACACGCTCGATGGTGAAGGCCAGCACCAACCCACCAAAGGCGGGTGCTAAACGAATAAACGATATGCTGATCGAAGAAGAACAAGAAGTCTCAGTTGCAACCAGCCGAAGAAATGTTCGGGAGCGGCTGGGGCCGCAAGGCAGCCATCCAGAAGGGCACAGCGATCGGCGAGACCCATCATCCCCGAGGCGTCGATCTGGCAAAGAACACGCTATTCAAGGGAGCAAGCCTCAGGCTACATACGAGATCTCGGCTGCTGATTTCCGGCTGTTGAACCTTCTCAAGAGGAACGCAGCCCTCGAGCAAGAGAGGGATTCCCTAAAGAAGGTAGCTGAAAGAGCGGGGGTTGTGGCCCACAACTCTCCAACTGCTGATGAAGACCAACCAAAGACCTTCGATTCCACCCATTCAAGTCGAAAGCTCGAAGGCAATTCGGCTACGCCCTCTTGAGGCTAAAGTCCGATAAAAAGGCCCCTAGCAACCCAAGTCAACCAAAGACCTTCGATTCCGCCCATTCAAGTCGGAAGCTCGAAGGCAATTCGGCTACGCCCTCTCGAGGCTAAAGTCCGATAAAAAGGCTCCTGGCAACCCAGATCAACCAAAGACCTTCGATTCCGCCCATTCAAGTCGGAAGCTCGAAGGCAATTCGGCTACGCCCTTTCAAGGCAAAAGTCCGATAAAAAGGCTCCTGGCAACCCAGGTCAATCAAAGACCTTCGATTCCGCCCATTCAAGTCGGAAGCTCGAAGGCAATTCGGCTACGCCCTCTCGAGGCTAAAGTCCGATAAAAGGCTCCTGGTAACCCAGGTCAACCAAAAAAAAAACCTTCGATTCCGCCCATTCAAGTCGGAAGCTCGAAGGTAAGTCGGCTACGCCCTCTCGAGGCTAAAGTCCGATAAAAAGGCTCCTGGTAATCCAGGTCAACCAAAGACCTTCGATTCCGCCCATTCAAGTCGGAAGCTCGAAGGCAATTCGGCTACGCCCTTTCAAGGCGAAAGTCAGATAAAAATGCTCCTGACAATCCAGGTCAAGCTAAACTATCAACTATACTTATCCGAGGCGATGAGAATAAGTCCAAGGCAGACGTCGCCGCTTTGACATGCACCAAGTTCAAGGAGACGTCCTTGGCACTCGAAGATAAAGTCCGAGGCGACCAATGCCTTGGCACTCTACAAGCCCAAGACGTAGCCCTTGGCATTCGAAGATAAAGTCCGAGGTGACCAATGCCTCGGCACTCTACAAGCCCAAGGCCCAGTCCTTGGCACTTGAAGACAAAGTTCGAGGCGACCAACGCCTCGGCACTCTACAAGCCCAAGGCCCAGCCCTTGGCACTCGAAGACAAAGTCCGAGGCGATCAATGCCTCGGCACTCTACAAGCCCAAGGCCCAGCCCTTGGCACTCGAAGACAAAGTCCGAGGCGACCAATGCCTCGGCAGTCTACAAGCCCAAGGCCCAGCCCTTGGCACTCGAAGACAAAGTCCGAGGCGATCAATGCCTCGGCACTCTACAAGCCCAAGGCCCAGCCCTTGGCACTCGAAGATAAAGTCCGAGGCGACCAATGCCTCGGCATTCTACAAGCCCAAGGCGTAGCCCTTGGCACTCGAAGATAAAGTCCGAGGCGATCAATGCCTCGGCACTCTACAAGCCCAAGGCGTAGCCCTTGGCACTCGAAGATAAAGTCCGAGGCGACCAATGCCTCGGCACTCTACAAGCCCAAGGCCTAGCCCTTGGCACTCGAAGATAAAAGTCCGAGGCGACCAATACCTCAGCACTCTACAAGCCCAAGTCCCAGTCCTTGGCACTTGAAGACAAAGTCCGAGGCGACCAATGCCTCGGCACTCTACGAGCCCAAGGCCTAGCCCTTGGCACTCGAAGATAAAAGTCCGAGGCGACCAATGCCTCGGCACTCTACAAGCCCAAGTCCCAGTCCTTGGCACTTGAAGATAAAGTCCGAGGCGACCAATGCCTCGGCACTCTACAAGCCCAAGGCCTAGCCCTAGGCACTCGAAGATAAAAGTCCGAGGCGACCAATGCCTCGGCACTCTACAAGCCCAAGTCCCAGTCCTTGGCACTTGAAGACAAAGTCCGAGGCGACCAATGCCTCGGCACTCTACGAGCCCAAGGCCTAGCCCTTGGCACTCGAAGATAAAAGTCCGAGGTGACCAATGCCTCGGCACTCTACAAGCCCAAGTCCCAGTCCTTGGCACTTGAAGACAAAGTCCGAGGCGACCAATGCCTCGGCACTCTACGAGCCCAAGGCCCAGTCCTTGGCATTCGAAGATAAAGTCCGGGGTGACCAATGCCTTGGCACTCTACAAGCCCAAGGCCCAGTCCTTGGCACTTGAAGACAAAGTCCGAGGCGACCAATGCCTCGGCACTCTACGAGCCCAAGGCCCAATCCTTGGCATTCGAAGACAAAGTCCGAGGCGACCAACACCTCGGCACTCTATAATCCCAAGGCCCTACCCTTGACACATAAAGATAAAGTCCGAGATGTCGTCGCCGACATATTGGCATTCGATCAAAAGTCCAGGCTTAGTCCTGTCACTCAGGTCCAAGCATTAGATTGTCAATGGCCATCACCTTTTCTCGACGACTAACGGTTCCAAGCCGGTCAGGGGGTGGTTGGTCTGACTCTGTCAGTGCGTGTCTCCACACTGGTGCAGTCGACGGTGGGTAACACAGGATAAAATGGTGCTTCCTTGATCCTGGCCAAGTCAACACCCTCGCGTGATCGTAGTACCTGGTGAATACAGTAATCAGGTACGGTAATACATTGGGTGAAGACCGGCTGGCCATCATGCGGCGTCATCCTAGATTATCTCTAAGAAACCCCCTCGAATGTAGCATTGTCCCTCGCCGACATCCTCGCGCACCAGCGTTTTATCGAAAAAGTGTCGGTTTCAAATGGGGCTAAAATTCGAAAAATACACTATTTTCAATACCGACACTTTTTGGCCTCTTCTAGCAGCCCCAATAATGGGGGGTCGACATCAACTAGCAGCCCCCCCTCGGTTTCGCACAAAAACCGAGTGGGGAAAGGGTGACGGCACACCGTCAGTAGCACACCCCTCGGTTTCGTCAAAAAACCGAGAGGGGGTGTGCGTCGGCATCAACAAGCACACCCCTCGGTTTCGTCAGAAAACCGAGAGGGGGTGAGTGTCGGCATCAACAAGTAACCCCCCCTCGGCTTCGCACAAAAACCAAGTGGGGAGGGGGTGACGGCACACCGTCAGCAGCACACCCCTCGGTTTCGTCAGAAAACAGAGAGGGGATGTGTGTCGGCATCAACAAGCAGCCCCCACTCGGTTTCGCACAAAAACCAAGCAAGGGGGGGGATGCGACCGCACACCATCAGCAACCCACCCCTCGGTTTCGACAGAAAACCAAGAGGGGGGGTGTTCGGCATCAATATCAACCCACCTCGTGGTTTCGTCAGAAAACCGAGAGGGAGGGTGCTCGACGTCATCCAAAACCTATTAGTCAACCCAATTCAGGTGTCATCCACACACAAGGACCAGCCAAAGACGAAGAGTTATCTTCCATTGGGTTGGTTGAATAACATCTCAACCTAACCTATTGAGTTGGCCGTACAAACTTCACAAGCAAAATTCCTCCTTCTTATCTGGGGGTGGACTCATGGTAACCGCCGCGTCATCACTAGGGCCCGACTGCAGTCCCTAGTGAATACAGCAACTAGGTGCAGTTGGGTGTCGAACAGAGACGGAGGAGTACGTTACCACGTATCGATGCCTCTTCAAGACGCACGTAGGACACTCGGCCAACGCGTTCTTTAGAGTCATCTCTTTATGAAGGTGATTACCGGAAAAGTTACTCGTCAAGGTATATGATGTTTCACGTCCACTTTGACCGGTTTTTCAGCGCCTACACAACGACACCTTATACACATTCATCTGACACGTGTATGAAAAGTTAGGGCTGTCAGAGGTTTTCGAATGCCTTATCTCCGAAGCTGAGCAACGGAAAAGTTACTCGTCAAGGCGAACATTGTTTCACATCCACTTTGACCGATTTTTCGATACCGAGACAGTGCTAGCTTACATGCATCGAGTCAACGATCCCATGAAAGGACACAGTGGCTGAAAGAATTTAGAGCCTTATCCTGGGATGACCGGACGGATATTCAGTGACACCGACTCCTCCACGCGAGCAGCCCGTGGCCTTTTCCATGCCATGCGATGCCGACTTCTTCATGTGAGCGACCCGTGCGCTCTATCACGTCGTGCGATGCCGACTCCACCACGTGAGAGGACCATGGCTCTCTACACGTTGTGCGACACCGAATTCTTCACACGAGCAATCTGTGTGCTCCATCACGCGTGCACAACCCTTGCTGGTGGAGATCCCAGAACGAAAGAAACAAAGAAAGGCAAATAAAGAGACGAGTCCGGATGCTGTCCAAATAAAGAGACGAGTCCAGCCATCACGTGTGACGAAAGAAGGACTGAAAGAAGAAAATAATAAATAAAGAAGGAAAGAAGCAGAGTCAGAGAGAGAGACGACTGCTCTCTCCCACGGCCACCGGCGCCCGCTGCGACCCAGCCTCCTGCGCACCACCGCCGGCCTCCGCACCCGATCCCGAGCCCGGCCGCCGTCATCGCGCCGCATCCCAGCCCGCGGCCGCCTGACGCCAAGCCCGACGGCCCGGCCCGTGCCCCGCTGGCTCCCCGCAGCCATCACCACCAGCCGCACCAGCCCGACCTCCACCGCTCCTGCGCTGGCCCGCGCGATCTGGCCTCGACCTCGCACCGACAGCGCCGCCCGCCGTGCCTCCTGCTGCACTGACCCGCGCAACCCGGCCTCGACCAAGCACTGACGCCGCCGCCCGCCGTGCTCCCTATGTGAGCTGCCGTGTCGCGCGAACCAGATAGAGCAAAAAAAAAAAAAGAAGAAACAACCCTTCTTCTTCTCCTACTTCACCCCTATCCTTCTTTCACCTTTGCTCCCACCCAACCAACTATGAGGATCCACGTTCAGAACGGTTGGAACAATCGATATCAGCGGTAGCAATACGTGGAAGTGGAACCAATGGACATGATCCGCTTCCTGAAGGCCACGGTCCAGTCCCTGTTATCCATCGGCAATGACGAGTTCGGCCAGCGCATGCTTGTCCTCCTCAGCGACGATGGCTGCAGGGATCTGCAGGAAGACGACGATGATCGTACCCTCCTATCGCTCGGCCTCTTCAGATCCACCGGAGGAACGCCCCACCACTTGATCCGACAAAAAAAAAAAAAAGAAAAAGAAAAGGGTTCGCTGCACTCACGTGAATGTAAGCCAAAGAGGAAAGAGAGAGAGAGAGAAAGAAAAGAGAGAGCGGGTTCGCTGCACTCACTTGAATGAAAGCTAAAGAAAGGAAAGAGAGAAGCAAAGAAAGGAAAGAGAGAGAGAGAAAAAGCTGTTCTTTCACCAAAAGGGTCTCGGTACCCTCTCGGTATGCTCTCGGTATGCTCTCGGTACCCTCTCGGTATGCTCTCGGTACCCACTCGGTATGCACTCGGTACCCTCTCGGTATCCACTCGGTCGGAAAACGCACTGTGTTTTCGGAAACACTCCCTTGCAAAATCGAGACTTTTTGGCTTGCACCAAAAGGGTCTTGGTACCCACCCGGTATGCTCTCGGTACCCACTCGGTATGCACTCGGTACCCTCTCGGTATCCACTCGGTCGGAAAATGCACTGTGTTTTCGGAAACACCCCCTCGCAAAACCGAGACTTTTTGGCTCGCGCCAAAAAGGGTCTCGGCATCGGCGGAAGAAGGGTCTGCTAATACGAACCGCGAGCATCGACAACCCTCACCAACCGCGCCAGGATCCTAAAGCGTTTGCACCTTGGAATCCCAGCCGACCCAGGGGGTCCTGACCCGACTTGGAGGGGGTAACTGTGGGTGCAAAAATTGTACCGGACCAGATCAGAGCAGCATGGGCCCGCGCAACGGCCCAAGTGAGTAAGCCCGCCCGGGTGCATGGGCCCACTCTACGAGGCTCGCAGATCAAGCCCTCCCCCTTATTGGGCCCGAACAACGGCCCAATAAGGGCCCAGCAAGGAGGCCCAGAACCAGTGCCACGTCATCATCGCCACGTCACCACTGCCATATCGGGCACGTGCCTACGCTACAAAAGGACCCCCAAGGCATCCAGGAAAGGGGTTGGTCATTCGATCAGAGGAAGAGAGGATCCAGAGCCAGAGCCAGAGCCCTCTATTCTCCCCACCTTGTTCTCTTCTAGTTGCTCCGTGCAACCCCACTGTACGAAGCTTCTCTCGGCCTGTCGAGAGAACGCTCACCCTTTGTATTCAAATTATAGTGAAGATCAGGTGGCACCTCTCGCCCGGAGACGTAGGTCGTAAGGCCGAACTCCGTCACCAATCCATGTGTCATCGCTCTTTATTCTCTCTATCTATTCTCCCATCTCTCTAACTCTGCAAACAATCCAATTCAATCAAGGCTGTGGGGGCGGGATTCTCGATCAAGGCGGCTCGGAAATTTCCCCCCACACGATTCATTCTAATTCATTCGTATGAGCTATTCTAATTCATTCGTACGATCCATTCTAATTCATTCGTAAGATCCATTCTAATTCATTCGTACGATCCATTCTAATTCATTCATACGATCAATTCTATTCCATTCTAATTCATTAGCACGATCCATTCTAATTCATTCGTACGATCCATTCTAATTCATTCGCACGATCCATTCTAATTCATTCATAGGATCCATTCTAATTCATTCGTACGATCCATTCTAATTCATTCGCACGATCCATTCTAATTCATTCATACAATCCATTCTAATTCATTCACACGATCCATTCTAATTCACTCATACGATCTATTCTAATACATTCATACGATCCATTCTAATTCATTTGCACGAATATATCCATTCTAATTCATTCGTACGATCCATTCTATTTCATTCGTATGATCCATTCTAATTCGTTTGTACGATCCATTCTAATTCCTTCATATCCATTCTAATTCACTCATACGATCCATTCTAATTCATTCATACGATCTATTCTAATTCATTCATACAATCCATTCTAATTCTTTCACACGATCCATTCTAATTCATTCGTACGATCCATTCTAATTCATTCGTACGATCCATTCTAATTCATTCGCACGAATGTATCCATTCTAATTCATTCTTACATACGATCCATTCTAATTCATTCGCACGAATGTATCCATTCTAATTCATTTGTATAATCCATTCTATTTCATTCGTACGATCCATTCTTACTCATTCGTATGATCCATTCTAATTCATTCGCACGAATGTATCCATTCTAATTCATTCGTACGATCCATTCTAATTCATTCACACTATCCATTCTAATTCATTCGTACGATCCATTCTAATTCATTCGTATGATCCATTTTAATTTATTCGTTCAAATATATCCATTCTAATTCATTCGTACGATCCATTCTAATTCATTCGCACGATCCATTCTAATTCATTCGCACGAATGTATCCATTCTAATTCATTTGCACGATCCATTCTAATTCATTCCTATGATCTATTCTAATTCTTTCGTACGATCCATTCTAATTCATTAATACAATCCATTCTAATTCATTCGTACGATCCATTCTAATTCACTCATACGATCCATTCTAATACATTCATACGATCCATTCTAATTCATTTGCACGAATATATCCATTCTAATTCATTCGTACGATCCATTATAATTCCTTCGTACGATCCATTCTAATTCATTCGTACGATCTATTCTAATTCATTCGTACGATCCATTCTAATTCACTCATACGATCCATTCTAATACATTCATACGATCCATTCTAATTCATTTGCACGAATATATCCATTCTAATTCATTCGTACGATCCATTCTAATTCCTTCGTACGATCCATTCTTATTCATTCGTACGATCTATTCTAAATCATTCGGACTATCCATTCTAATTCATTCGTACGATCCATTCTAATTCCTTCGTACGATCCATTCTAATTCATTCATACGATCCATTCTAATTCATTCATACAATCCATTCTAATTCTTTCACACTATCCATTCTAATTCATTCGTACGATCCATTCTAAATCATTCGTGCAATCCATTCTATTTCATTCGTACGATTAATTCTATTTCATTAGAATGGATCGTACGAATGAATTAGAATGGATCATATTAATGAATTAGAATGGATCGTACGAATGAATTAGAATGGATCTTACGAATGAATTAGAATAGATCGTGTGAAAGAATTAGAATGAATTGTATGAATGAATTAGAATGGATCGTACGAATGAATTAGAATGGATCGTACGACGGAATTAGATTGGATCGTACGAATGAATTAGAATGGATCGAATGAATGAATTAGAATAGATTATATGAATGAATTAGAATGGATCGTACGAATGAATTAGAATGGATCATACGAATTAATTAGAATGGATCATACGGATGAATTAGAATGGATCGTACGAATGAATTAGAATGGATCGTACGAATGAATTAGAATGGATACATTCATGCGAATGAATTAGAATGGATTGTGCGAATGAATTAGAATGGATCGTACGAATGAATTAGAATGGATCATATAAATGAATTAGAATGGATCGTACGAATGAATTAGAATGGATACATTCGTGCGAATGAATTAGAATGGATCGTGCACGAATGTATCCATTCTAATTCATTCGTACGATCCATTCTAATTCATTAATATGATCCATTCTAATTCATTCGTACGATCCATTCTAATTTATATGCACAAAGGTATCCATTCTAATCCATTCGTAGGATCCATTCTAATCCATTCGTACGATCCATTCTAATTCATTCGTACGATCCATTCTAATTCATTTGCTCGAATGTATCCATTCTAATCCATTCGTACGATCCATTCTAATCCATTCGTACGATCCATTCTAATTCATTCGCATGAATGTAACCATTCTAATTCATTCATTTGATCCATTCTAATTCATTCGTACGATCCATTCTAATTCATTCGTACGATCCATTCTAATTCATTCGTCCGATCCACTCTAATTCATTCGCACGAATGTATCCATTCTAATTCATTTGTACGATCCATTCTAATTCATTCGTACGATCCATTCTAATTCATTCGTACGATCCATTCTAATTCATTCGCACGAATGTATCCATTCCATTCGTACGATCCATTCATACGATCCATTCTAATTCATTCATACAATCCATTCTAATTCTTTCACACGATCCATTCTATTTCATTCGTACGATCCATTCTAATTCATTCGTACGATCCATTCTAATTCATTCTAATTAATTCGTACGATCCATTCTACGATCCATTCTAATTCATTCGTATATTCCATTCTAATTCATTAGCACGATCCATGCTAATGAATTAGAATGGATCGTACGAATGAATTAGAATTGATCGTGTGAAAGAATTAGAATGGATTGTATGAATGAATTAGAATGGATCGTATGAATGGATCGTACGAATGGAATGGATATATTCGTGCGAATGAATTAGAATGGATCGTACGAATGAATTAGAATGGATCATACGAATGAGTAAGAATGGATCGTACGACTGAATTAGAATGGATCGTACGAATAAATTAGAATGGATCGTACGAATAAATTAGAATGGATACATTCGTCCGAATGAATTAGAATGGATCATACGAATGCATTCTAATTCCTTCGTACGATCCATTCTAATTCCTTCGTACGATCCATTCTATTTCATTCGTATGATCCATTCTAATTCCTTCGTACGATCCATTCTAATTCCTTCGTATCCATTCTAATTCACTCATACGATCCATTCTAATCCATTCGTACGATCCATTCTAATTCATTCGCATGAATGTAACCATTCTAATTCATTCATTTGATCCATTCTAATTCATTCGTACGATCAATTTTAATTCATTCGTACGGTCCATTGTAATTCATACATACAATCCATTTAGATTCATTCGCACAAATGTATCCATTCAAATTCATTCGTACGATCCAGTCTAATTCATTCGTACGATCCATTCTAATTCATTCGCACGGATATATCCATTCTAATTCTTTCGTACGATGCATTCTAATTCATTCGTACGATCCATTCTAATTCATTCGTACGATCCATTCTAATTCATTCGCACGAATGTATCCATTCTAATTCATTCGTACAATCCATTCTATTTTATTCGTACGATCCATTCTTACTCATTCGTATGATATATTCTAATTCATTCGTATGATCCATTCTAATTCATTCGTACGATCCATTCTAATTCATTCGTACGATCCATTCTAATTCATTCGCACAATCCATTCTAATTCATTTATACGATCCATTCTAATTCATTCATACGATCCATTCTAATTCATTCCTACGATCCATTCTAATTCATTCCTACAATCCATTCTAATTCATTCGCCCAATCCATTCTAATTCATTCATACGATCCATTCTATTCGAATGGATCATGCGATCCATTCGAATTCATTCGCACGATCCATTCTAATTCATTCATATGATCCATTCTAATTCATTCATACAATGCATTCTAATTCTTTCACACGATCCATTCTAATTCTTTCACACGATCCATTCTAATTCATTCTAATTCATTCATACGAATTAATTGGAATGGATCGGCGCGCTGGGAGCCATAGGAGCGGGCGCGGGCGCACTGGAATCAATGGGCACAGGCGCGCTGGAAGCGGCAGGCGCGGGCTCGGGCGCGGGCGCGCTGGGAGCCTTAGGCGCGGGCGCGGGCGTGGGCGCGGGCGCACTGGAATCAGCGGGCGCGCTGGCAGCAGAGGGCGCGGGCGCACTGGGAGCCATAGGCGCGGGCGTGGGCGTGGGCACGGGCGCGCTAGCAGCAGAGGGCACGGGCGCGCTAGCAGTAGCGGGCGCGGGCACGCTGCAGCCAGACGCATCCGGTAAAGAGGGCGCGGGCGCGATGGGGGGCGCAGGCGCGCTGGAAGCAGCGTGCGCGGGCGCATTAGGAGCAGACGCAGCCGGTGCGGCGGGCTCGGCAGCACAGGCCGGTGCTTCTCCTTCTTCTTCCTCTTTCTCGGCCGAGCTGGAATCCTCGCAGGATCCCAGGCCCGCTTCCTCCAGAGCGGCTTTCCTCCACCGTGTTAGAATTGGTGAGGTCTACAGCTCGTAAAACCAATAGTTTAGCTATGTATGGTTGATAGTATAGGAATGCATATTGGTACGTACCTTAGTACGTGTTCTGATTACAGAACAGAGAGTCATGGCTATATGGTAATCCACTTGAGTGGGAGACTCAAGGGACTGGTCCTATGTAACCTAAATACGTTCGCAGCTCTGATAAGGGTTGGTCGCCCTATAAGGATAAGCTGTTGGGATGACAGAGCGTGGGTGTCTCCACCACGATCATTACCAGGGACAGTGTCTGTGGCCGAACGGAACCAACACGGTGCACAGATCGATGAGCAGACATCGGTGCACTAAACTGTGTTTCTGCTTAGGGTAAAACGGTCCTAAACCCTGAGAAACCATGTCTGGTGGACTAACCAGTTGTGTGGTGCTTTGGCGCACCAATGTGTGAGGATCCGGATGCAGTGATCCAAAACCACGGTGTACTGGGTTACCCGGCTGGCGTTGCATCAGCATGTCACTCCTGCAGGCTATCCACACCCCTAACGGGAGGTGCGTTCCTTGGTCTGACCTACGTCGTATTAAACCCTGGCCAGGTGGTCAACAGTTGGACTGATGACGGATCCGGTTGCTCGTCAGAGTAATCGGAGGTACGATGTATGTGGTCAACTTGGAAGGAACCGAGTCATATGAGTACTCGAGTCTGACGGTATTCTCCACCGCTCGAGTTGCATCATGGCACCAGTGGAGGGACAGCGGGTTTACCATACTAAGCGGAGAGCAGGGGTATGAGGGAGAACATAGTAAGTCCGGGGGAATTGGAGTGCAGCCTGCGTCGCACTCTGGGTGGCTATGCAGGTTAACTCGGACTCAAGGATCGATGGTACACTCGGGTAGTATGTTGATCGATTCTGAGTTGGAAGCCATGAACCCTGGTCCCTGAAGGTTCCACCTTATCGACATTATGTATGGTTCTTATATCATCTCATCAAAACACAGAACGTAGTTAAAGGAAGCGAGAAATCTAAGCATACACTCCGTGAGTGCTTTGCACTAGTGCACGGTAGATGCGTAGCTACGTGTGTGCACTAAGGGGAAACCCTAGGTTAGTGCAGAGACGCATGTAGCAATTCCTTGTCATAAGTGGACTTTACCACATGGGTGCGATGCACCGGGATATATTGCGAGTTGACTAGTTGACTTCACTAGGGGAACCCTACAGGAACCTCAGAGAATAGTGAAATCACTAGTGCACTTCACTTATGTGTGCCTTGCAAAGTCTCGTACATGAGGAACGGCCAACTAGTGACATAAGGGCGTTTTGGTCATACTATGCGCCACTATGCACTAAGGGGGCCGGCCCTGAGTATTGAGAGACTGGTCAAGACCGGCCCTATTAGTTTCAGGAGGTTGTTGCCTCCGATGAAAGGGTCGGTCAAGAGGCGCAGAAAACGGGCTGGTTTTGACCGTTTTCGATAACAAGGAAATATAGAGATAAAAGAAGAGATATATAGGGAGAGGTTTGAATCAGTCAATCCTATCCGCTAGGCTTATTCGTAAGGATAAGGCCGGCCCTATATAATGCATAGGGAGAGAGGGGGGGACGAAATTAATGAGCCATGCAAGCCCTAGGGCCGGCCCATGCATGGGGAAACCCTTGCCGCCCCCCTCTCCTCTCTTCGCATCTCCTCTCTCGTCTCTCTCTCCCTCACTTGCGCCATTGGATGGCGACTCGTCTTTCTCGCATGGTGTTTCGTAGAAGGAGAAGGCTCATCATATGGAGGCACTCAGAGATCCATCGACGAGGTGCCGTGCATCGTGTGAGATCGGGTGAACTAGAAGGCGTCTCCCGCAACCTTTTGCTGTCCAGAATCTGCACAGAAAATCAGCATTGTTTCTATGATTCCGGGAGTTACAGAAGTCCAAACGACGTGAAACTTGTTGCAAAAGTTGCTTCTCGAAGTTGGCTACCTGCAGTCCATATTTCAGCCCAATCGGAGTTCGGAACAGAATGTTATGGCCGCCGCACCGAAGCTATGTCGAGCAGATCCGTAGCCCGTCTCCATCGATAAAGAAGAAATTTATCGCGGTGAAAGATTCCGCACGCAGGTATGATCTCTAACAAGTAGATCTAACATAATTAGAACATACATACATGCTAGATTGTTCTTTTGCGTTAAATCGTCGTTAGGGGTTCGCGTAGTTGCCATGCTAGTTTTATACACGCATATGTAGAACGTTTCGATGAAAATTTTGATATGTAACGCACACCGCTCACGGTCCTCGGACCTTCACTTTGCTTCCGCTGCGGGCCTCTACCATGGATTTATTTCCAACAATTGGTATCAGAGCACGCTAGTGGTGTGCGTTTTATGTTTTTCATGGAACCGTCATGTGCGCGCATGAATAGTATGTGCCGCCATCGGGGTTCTACGAGTAGATCATGCATAGTATATTTTTTGTGTGTTCTATGAATTGTTTTTGCAGGGCGCCGCTTCTAAAATTATTCTGGATATGTGATTGCTTGCTACCGGGGGTCGGACCCCGTGTTAGCGATTTTGTCTGGATGTTTTTTCTTCTGTGTGTGGATAGATTTTAGAGCCATAGTCGGGCAAGAGGTGAAGATATTATTTACCACCCTTGATTCCCAGGCTTTTGCTAGGTTTGTTTTCCTTTTCTTTCTAGAAAATTGTGTATGAGCGAGCACTTGCTCGAAGCGTACTAGATCTTTTTCGGTTACAGATTGAAGAGGAGGACTTGCCGTGGAGATCCACCACCGGAAAGATGAGCGGAACCTTAGAGGACGATGGCGATCCGGCGAAGCGTACACGATGACGGCAAAGGGCAGAAAGCGTCAAGAGATCGTATACAGAGGCTTGCACCGGATCGAGGAACCTTGCGAAGGAGACAGAGAGCCTGCGCTGTGCCAGTCAGGTTCAGGGGTCGGACCCTGAACTTGATTCAGTTATGTGCTTGTTTCTTTCAGTAGTTCTTTATAATTCTGTAGAGAACCCCGATGCGATAATTTAATTATCTGTATTAGAGGGATGCCCTTTCCCCTCGGGTCCTAGCGACCTTATTAGGATAGGATTCCACTAGTGATGCCTATTATTTAATTGACCCTTGATGATAGCATGAATTCCGCACATTTGGTTATGCCCCCATTAGGTCAACACCCGATTAGTCGGGTGTGCCTATTTGGCAAGCATCGAAACCTAGAATGAGTTGGAATTCTACTATGACATCATTCATCAAATTTATAAGCGAGGCGCCATGGTAGTGGAAAACCTTTCCTGTCAGTCTGACCTTAGGCTAGGCTCCAGGGCATTAGCATAATAGCCAAGTTTGCAAAGCATCGATGTTCTTGGGATATGTAATGTGACCCTTGAGTGGAGAAATCCACTCAAAGCAGGGACTATGATATTCCGAGATCGATTAATGCTTCGCAAAAGGCTTGAAACGCTAGTGGGAGCACGATATGACTAGGGTCTAGTGTATAGGTTGTCGTGACCTTAGTGTACACTCATACTTGCATTAAATAACCCTCAAATTTAATAAGGGATGCAAGAGAGGACTTTTAGAGATCCCCTGGCCTCCATGGCCAATCACTTCGTGCTCAGGTGGGAGGGCATAACTCAACAACCCCCTCGGGTGAGAGCTGTGTTTTTCCATGCCAAGTTACTTAGTGATCTCCCTCGGGATATGGCGGTTACGGCGCCAAGGATTCAGGCTTTACTCACCCTCGTGGGGACCGTTAGAACTTCCGTTCCGTAATTGCCTAGGCTCGTGGTTAAGCATCCGAAGTACACGTGAGGTATTCGTTGCGAAGACAATGGTGATCACGTGGTACTGGCCAAAAGATAATCATGGTTCATCAAAGCCCTTAGTTGGCAGATTTGGATAGGGTCAAGGGAAAGACCCGTGTAAGCGGATGACCTGCACACTGCCCCCTCGGACAGGTGCAGCCTATTCCGAGATCTTACATACATGGTTAAATTAATCCATAGAGGTGTCTTCGCTGTGAGGGTAGCGCTGACATTTGGATATAATTAGCTTATTTTCAAAATCCATAAAATGAGTCATTTTGTATTCGCTTTCATTCAACCATATAGTTCCCCTATCCGTTATCCCATAAGAGAACCAGTTATCGGGTCTCTAACTACGTAGAGCGGAAGCGCTATCTCTAGCTTATGCTTAGGGTAGAAAACGTACATTGGCTTCCAATCTAAATATCCCTGTACTAGACCTAACGAGTCCAGATATCACTAGGGCACTAACTAGGGCATATGATGACTAGCAAGAATCTGAGGAGATGTGCAAGTTCTGTGTCATAAGAGACTTGCAGACAACTCCTTAGAAGCAAGTCAGAGATATGCCGGGTCTTTTCAAATAAGTTTTATTTGCATAAGATGTCTGGAAGGCGAAGTCAGTCGACTCATCGCTTTTCCACTAAGATACTTGTCGGTACCGAGATGTCTGAGGGTATGCTTATTCGGGAACATATCTTTGAGTTCCAGATCGAACTAGATTCCAAAGACATAGTACCGGATGACAAGGTGGTGGAAGACGTCTGTCTTGCATCCTTGTCTGGAACCTTCAAAGGCGTTATCAGAGACTTTAGCTTTAACAAGTTAGAGATGATAAACGCAGAACTTCTAAGGAGATTTCCAAGAGACAAAGGATGGGATCAAGATTAAAGGCAATGCCTTTAGTGCTTAACCTAGGTCTTCTTTAGAAGAACCTAAGGGAGTAACTTATAAGAGATCGAAAACTATTCTAGTGCAGAAACTGGTGTGGAATCCTAAGTCTGGTAACGCCAAGGACGGAAGTATTTCCACTGTGGTGAGTGTAGGGGGTATTTGAAGATTGAGTATGGCCTCAGGGTGTTAGGAGTTGAGTCATTATCTAGTAGCGGTTCTTATGCTTCTTGGAATGTAGACTTTGGGTCTACAGAGATTTAAGGAAAGCAGAAGGCTACTTTATAGTGAAGTAATCCTAACATAGGTACTGATGCCATAAGCCGCTGCGAAAGCTGTTAGATATGATTGTCTTAGTTTTTCCGAAACACGGATTTTGATTTTTAGAGATGTAATTCTGTTTCCTCTTTGATAAATGAAGTTTTTAGTTTTAGATAGCACCGTAGGTGTGTATCCTAGACTAAATTGATAGCTTCATAGTTAGAGGAATAGATCAGAAAAATCTCTTTGTATTTAATCTGAATTCGGAAATAGATTTCATGACAGCTGCAGTGTCTAATTAAAATTCATCTAAATCCTTCGGAGAAGCTATCCCATTTGTGACCCCTCTGATTTAGATATTCTGCCTTAGATAAATTCAGAGATAACAGAAGGCCGAGTTTCTGTTCACAGAATCATCGGAGATCCTTCTAACCTATGAGTGTAATCTGGAAGGCAGAATAACTAAAAGGGCCATGAAGGTATGGGAGTTAGTTAATTTTGACGTCTATGGTTCCAAGAGCGTCCAGACGATAGGAGTCTCTTCGATTTAATCGAGGGAATGAGAACCTATCGGATGGGTTCCATAGGATCCTGAAGGAGCATGGGATTATCTCCCGGTTAAATGCTCCTAGGATGAAACGTCAGAATGAAGTCTTCGAGAGAAGGAATCGGACCCTGTTTGACATGGTCCGTAGTATGATGAATATTGCCAAATGTACTACCCACCCTTTGGTGGGGTTGTACCTTAAAACAGTAGCTTATATCTGAAACTCTCTCTCATCTAGATCAGTGTCTCAGACCTATAGAGAGCTATGGTCTAAGCGAAAGCTAACACTATAGAGTCTCGAGATATAGGGTTGTCCTGCACTTTTGCAAAAGGACAAGAGGGATGAGATGGAGATATAGTTTCAGGTATATTTGTTTGTAGATTACCCTTAGGAGGCATAAGGTGGACTGTTTTATGATCTTGAGGTTTGGAAGGTAATCGTTTCTACGAACACCATCTACCTAGACCAAGATTATATTATAGACCATAAGTTTATCAGTAAGGTAGTTCTAGGTAAACTACTGGGTACTGGTAGAGAGTGCGCATCTGAAAACGTAGTGGGAGTAGATGATACAAGAAACTAGTACACCAGGTACTGTAGAAACGATTCACTTTTGTACCACCACTACTTCGTCGTTGTGGGACCATCAGAGCTCCTGAAAGATACTATGGAGAAACTTCGATAGTTAATCCAGAGTTTCAGGAGGATGATCCCTAGAGCTACGAAGAAGTAGTGGGAGCTTCCGACAGCTCTGACTGACAAAAAACCATGGAGGCAAATTTGCATCAATGTCCCTTGGAACAGTCTTGACACTTATGACACTATCACCCTTCAGGGTGTAGGAGGTGTATAAAAAGAGCACCCAGTTAAGACTTAAGTAGCTAGATTAGTTACCAAAGGAGAAGGGATTGACTATGTCAAAACCATCTCATTGGTAGCTATGCATAAGTCTATAACGGATCCTCTTAATCCATCGCAGCCCATTATAGTTGGGAGATCTGGTAGATGGATGTCAAGACAGTTATTCCCTAACGGGAATTTAGAAAGGACATATGGATGATGTAGCCTCAGGCTTTGTGTCAGTAGGTTAGGAAGATATGGGATGTAAGTTGCAAAGGTCCATTTATGGACTGATGCAAGCATCCAAGTTGGAATATCTATTTTGATCAAGGAAATCCGCTCACACGGATTTGATCAGAATGATGATAAACCAAGTGGGTACAAGAAAGGTGAAAAAGCTACAAGGGTGTACGTAGTACTTTACGTTAACGATATCCTACTGATTGAAAATGACGTAAGAATATTGTTTACGATAAAGGTTTGTAGTCATCACAATTCGATGTGAAAGACCCTAGTGAGGCGAGTTATGCTCTGGGAATCAAGGTAACTCTAGATAACCAGAGCAAGGTTCTCTTGCTGTCACAGGCTACGCATGAAGATAAGATTCTAGCCAGATTCGTTTTACGAGGCTAGATATCAATTGCGCAGCAGGAATGATGGGTCGGTTTCAGTTGAACCCGGGTCCAGATCTCTGGACCGATGTGAAGGGTATACTCAGAAATCCTCATTAAGTAAGGATTGTGAGTTAGCTTGCACTTCACAGGTCCTGATATCGATTGGACACACAGGATCTGACTTTGGTGTCAGATGTGCGTTCCAGAAAATTGATTTCAGGGATTATTTTTATCTTGGGATTAGAAGCGGTAGTTGGTAGAGTGTGAAGCAAGTGCATCACAGACTCTACCACAGAGGCTTAGCACGTTGTTGCGTGCGAAGTAGTATATCAGGTGGTAAGGCTTAGGAAGTTCTTAGAGAACTTGGGACGCATACCAGAGGCTCAGTTATCTGTTGTTACAACAAAAGAGCGGTAAGCAAGGTCCAAGGAGACTAGGCACCGCCATGAGGGGAAACCTATCAAGTACAAACTCCACTTGATCTGACAGTTATAGGAGGAAATGCAAGTAGCGGTACTGAAGTGGAATCTACAGACAATGTTGCCAATTCCTTTAGGGAATTCCTGCAAAGGCTTTTGGGCAGCATGTAGAAGCTACAGAGCTCAACACCGTTATTCCTCGTTAGACCTAGTGGGAGATTGTTAGAATTGGTGAGGTCTACAGCTCGTAAAACCTATAGTTTAGCTATGTATGGTTGATAGTATAGGAATGCATATTGGTACGTACCTTAGTACGTGTTCTGATTACAGAACAGAGAGCCATGGCTACATGGTAATCCACTTGAGTGGGAGACTCAAGGGACTGGTCCCATGTAACCTAAATACGTTCGCAGCTCTGATAAGGGTTGGTCGCCCTATAAGGATAAGCTGTTGGGATGACAGAGCGTGGGTGTGTCCACCACGGTCATTACCAGGCACAGTGTCTGTGGCCGAACGGAACCAACACGGTGCACAGATCGATGAGCAGACATCGGTGCACTAAACCGTGTTTCTGCTTAGGATAAAACGGTCCTAAACCCTGAGAAACCATGTCTGGTGGACTAACCAGTTGTGTGGTGCTTTGGCGCACCAATGTGTGAGGATCCGGATGCAGTGATCCAAAACCACGGTGTACTGGGTTACCCGGCAGGCGTTGCATCAGCATGTCACTCCTGCAGGCTATCCACACCCCTAACGGGAGGTGTGTTCCTTGGTCTGACCTACGTCGTATTAAACCCTGGCCAGGTGGTCATCAGTTGGACTGATGACGGATCCGGTTGCTCGTCAGAGTAATCGGAGGTACGATGTATGTTGTCAACCTGGAAGGAACCGAGTCATATGAGCACTCGAGTCTGACGGTATTCTCCACCGCTCGAGTTGCATCATGGCACCAGTGGAGGGACAGCGGGTTTACCATACTAAGCGGAGAGCAGGGGTATGAGGGAGAACATAGTAAGTCCGGGGGAATTGGAGTGCAGCCTGCGTTGCACTCTGGGTGGCTACGCAAGTTAACTCGGACTCAAGGATCGATGGTACACTCGGGTAGTGTGTTGATCGAGTCTGAGTTGGAAGCCATGAACCCTGGTCCCTGAAGGTTCCACCTTATCGACATTATGTATGGTTCTTATATCATCTCATCAAAACACAGAACGTAGTTAAAGGAAGCGAGAAATCTAAGCATACGCTCCGTGAGTGCTTCGCACTAGTGCACGGTAGATGCGTAGCTACGTGTGTGCAGTAATGGGAAACCCTAGGTTAGTGCAGAGACGCATGTAGCAATTCCTTGTCATAAGTGGACTTTACCACATGGGTGCGATGCACCGGGATATATTGCGAGTTGACTAGTTGACTTCACTAGGAGCACCCTACAAGAACCTCAGAGAATAGTGAAATCACTAGTGCACTTCACTTATGTGTGCCTTGCAAAGTCTCGTACACGAGGAACGACCAACTAGTGACATAAGGGCGTTTTGGTCATACTATGCGCCACTATGCACTAAGGGGGCCGGCCCTGAGTGTTGAGAGACTGGTCAAGGCCGGCCCTATTAGTTTCAGGAGGTTGTTGCCTCCGATGAAAGGGTCGGTCAAGAGGCGCAGAAAACAGGCTGGTTTTGACCGTTTTCGAAAACAAGGAAAGATAGAGATAAAAGAAGAGATATATAGGGAGAGGTTTGAATTAGTCAATCCTATCCGCTAGGCTTATCCGTAAGGATAAGGCCGGCCCTATATAATGCATAGGGAGAGAGGAGGGGACGAAATTAATGAGCCATGCAAGCCCTAGGGCCGGCCCATGCATGGGGAAACCCTAGCCGCCCCCCTCTCATCTCTTCGCATCTCCTCTCTCGTCTCTCTCTCCCTCACTTGCGCCATTGGATGGCGACTCGTCTTTCTCGCGTGGTGTTTCGTAGAAGGAGAAGGCTCATCGTATGGAGGCACTCAGAGATCCATCGACGAGGTGCCGTGCATCGTGTGAGATCGGGTGAACTAGAAGGCGTCTCCCGCAACCTTTTGCTGTCCAGAATCTGCACAGAAAATCAGCGTTGTTTCTGTGATTCCGGGAGCTACAGAAGTCTAAACGACTTGAAACTTGTTGCAAAAGTTGCTTCTCGAAGTTGGCTACCTGCAGACCAAATTTCAGCCCAATCGGAGTTCGGAACAGAAAGTTATGGCCGTCGCACCGAAGCTATGTCGAGCAGATCCGTAGCCCGTCTCCATCGACAAAGAAGAAATTTATCGTGGTGAAAGATTTCGCACGCAGGTATGATCTCTAACAAGTAGATCTAACATAATTAGAACATGCATACATGCTAGATTGTTCTTTTGCGTTAGATCGTCGTTAGGGGTTCGCGTAGTTGCCATGCTAGTTTTATACACGCATATGTAGAACGTTTCGATGAAAATTTTGATATGTAATGCACACCGCTCACGGTCCTCGGACCTTCACTTTGCTTCCGCTGCAGGCCTCTACCATGGATTTATTTCCAACACTCCGCTCCTCAGCGGCTCGCGCAAAGGCTTCGTGAGCTTTGCGGACGACATCGTCTTCCCCCGTCGGGCGGGCCGCCGGAGCCCTCTTCTTCTTCTTCTTTATGTGGGCGCCCTCCATCTCTGGGGTCATTACCGCGACAAAGAGGGGTTTAGAGAGGTCGCCCGGGAACCCGCGCATCAACACCTCGGCCATTGGGGTTTCCACCTCCGCCATGCCAAGAAGGAGCTCGACGCGCGGGTCCTCAGGGTCGACCATCACAACTTGACGTCATGGGGGTTCCGAAATTGAGGAGTGCGTAGGGAGATTGGAACCTAAGGGAGAGTTCGCCTGACCTGGGGCAACCTCGCGGGATGGAGGCGGCGGCGAGGGAATGTCCTCCTCGCGGAGCATGTCGATGGTGTCTTCATCGGCGAGCCTAATCGGGGAAGCCCGCTTCTTCTTCCCTTTCGTCGCCGAAGAGGTGCCGGCACCGGGGGTCGTGGGAGCCGCCTTGGAGGTCGCCCTGGCGCGGCGAGAGACTGCCACCTTCTGGCGCATGTTCTTCTGGCGGGTGGTGATGGCGCCAGTCCGGAGATCCTTCCAGAGGAAGGAGAAGTCCGGAGCCAGGATCTCCTCGGGAGTTCGCCCGTCGAGGAACTCCAAGATCGCCTTGTCGAGCGTTTGTTCTTGGGCCTCAGAGATACACTTCTTCCCTTTGGCACGGTACTCAGCGATCGCTTTGAAGTTGGGGAGGGGCGGCCTTCCGGGGTGAGCAGGAACGCCTGCGCAGGGACCTCGCCACTCCCCCGCGACGACGAAGGGGTACTCTTTCCAGTACCTATCCTTGTTTTCGACCATGGAGAAGGGGAGCACCTCGCCGGAGCGGCCTGTGAGGTAGAACAGGCCGCAGCCCACCTCGTTAAAGACGGGCCCCGGCTTGAGGAACCACTTCTTCAGGAGGTAGGCGAGGGCGATCCTCACGTTAAGGGCTTTCTCGATTTGAGAAAGCCCGTAGAGGATCCCCCATGAGTTTCCCGGAAGCTGGGTGGGGCATAAGCCCGCCAGCTCCAGTAGCTCGCTGGCCAAATGGTTCAGGGGGAGCCGGAGCCCTGACCAGACCTGCCCCACGGAGACCGCGGTGCCGGAGAGCGGCCTCCCCGAGCGAGGGAGGAGCAAAATGGCGAGCTCCCGGGGAATTCCCACCGCAGTCCGCAGACTGTCGGGGACAGGCGCGCCCCCGATGTCGTGCAGCCAGATGACAGCGGGCGCCTTGGGGGGAGCCTCGCCCTCAGTGCCGAAAGCGCGCACTGAGAGAGGAGCGACGTCGAGAGGCTCCTCTTGGGAGGGCGCAGCGGCAGCAGCAGCAGAAGAAGAAGCGGCAGCAGAGGAAGTCATGAGTGCGAGAGGGTGCTAGCGAGCTGCGAGCTGAAAGCTAAGGAGGAAGGGAGAGCTGTTTTTCACGCAGCGGTAAAAATCGCCCCCCCATCTCCTATTTATAGGCAGACGAGAGACAAGTGAATCGGGCCGCAGTTAATGCCCGAGCACGCCCAACGAGGTGACATGACGGTTGTCGAAGCGACAGCTCATTTCTTTCCAATCGTCAAGCACCACGTGGGCCACGCGTGGAAAAGGCTGCGCCGGCACCGACACTGTCCTTTACTGATAGAAAAAGGAGCGAATAAGAAGAAGACACATGTCTCGCACCGATCGGGATCTCATGATGAGATTCATTGTATCAGCATCGAGCCTCGCGCCGCATTTAATCTGAGGCGACCGTCGGAGATTCGAAGCGATACCCAAGTCACAAGATCGCCCGTGGCTGGTGCCCGCAGCTCGCCCGAAGCAGACCCTGGCCGCATGTGACAAGCTCGCATCGGAAGGAGATCGCTCATGGCTGACGCTCCCGGCCCGCCCAGCGTTTGTGAAATACTGGGAGTCAAAACTCTCGACGCAGATCGCCCACGGCTGGTGCCCAAGCTCGCCCAAAGCAGACCCTGGCCGCGTGTGACAAGCTCGCACCGGAAGGAGATCGCTCGTGGCTGACGCTCCAGCCCGCCCAGCGTTTGTGAAATACTGGGAGTCAAAACTCTCAACGCAGATCGCCCACGGCTGGTGCCCAAGCTCACCCGAAGCAGACCCTGGCCGCGTGTGACAAGCTCGCACCAGAAGGAGATCGCTCGTGGCTGACGCACCCGGCCCGCCCAGCGTCTGTAAAAGACTAGCAGTCAAAGCTCTCGGCGCAGATCGCCCACGGCTGGCGCCCAAGCTTGCCCGAAGCAGACCCTGGCCGCGTGTGACAAGCTCGCACCAGAAGGAGATCGCTCGTGGCTGACGCACCCGGCCCGCCCAACGTCTGTGAAATATTGGCAGTCAAAGCTCTCAGCGCAGATCGCCCACGGCTGGCGCCCAAGCTCGCCCGAAGCAGACCCTGGCCGTGTGTGACAAGCTCGCACCGGAAGGAGATCGCTCGTGGCTGATGCTCCGGCCCGCCCAGCGTTTGTGAAATACCGACAGTCAAAACTCTCGGCACAGACCGCCCACGGTTGGTGCCTGCAGTCCGCCAGGTGGAGGTCGCAAATGACTAGAACTCCCAATTCGACCGTCGTGTGCAATAAGACTCCTGAGCAAGCGCCAAAGTCTCCTTGGTCGCTCCCTCAGGAGGGGGTAATGTTGGGGGTAGCTGAAATCTGCCCTGGAGTTCGCACCCCTCCTCCGCGCTCACCAAATCACCTTGACAGGGAGCGAGATCCACATTGGGCTGAAGGGGCCTTAGGCTAAAAGCTCGCTCAGGAGCTCGCCCAAGCTCACGCAGGAGTTCGCTGGAGATGGCAGCGGGAGTTAGACCGTCATGCATATAAAGATACCGGCACCACAAACGCCCCTAGCTCATGCAGGAGCTCGCCCAAGCTCGCGCAGGAGCTCGCCCAAGTTCGCCCTTGCCTGTGGATCTCATAGACCCCAGGATTCCAAGGGGTGGGGAACTCGCCCAGGAGCTCGCCCTCCCCCCCCATGCTAACCAAATCACCTTGACAGGGAGCGAGCTCCACATTGGGCCGAATGGGCCTTAGGCAAAGAGCTCGCCCAGGAGCTCGCCCAAGCTCGCTCAGGAGCTCGCCCAAGCTCGCTCAAGAGCTCGCCAGAACTCCCCAGTTTATCGAAGAGGTCGCTCCCGCGAGGTCCGACTCTTGATAGATATGGAAGAGAAGGCGGATCAATGGAGGGCGAGCTCGCCCTGGCTTCCCACCGGAGGTCGCCCACAGTGCACGAAGATCTCCCAGACTTGAATATTCCAGAATAGCCACCTGGCAGCAACAAGAAAGATGTTCTCCCCCACTCAAACCGCCTGGCAGGCTCGACGACAAAGAATGTCAGGGACGCGAGTACCAAGGAGTGTCAGAGACCCACGCGAGCCAGAACGTGGGGGTCTAGAAGGCTCTGGAAAGAATCTCCACGTGTCGGGCCGCGGTAGGTCGCCAATGTCTATAAATGCTCACCCCCAGGCTCCAGAGTACAGGTTCGAAACCCTTTTCCCTATCACTTTCGTCCACTAAAGCTCGTCGTTGTGCACCTGAGACTGACTTGAGCGTTGGAGGGTCTGCGCTCCTAAGGGAGCCAGCCATTCTCATGCTTTTTCTTTATCTTGCAGGTAGCCCGCACGGACCAGCGAAAAAATCCCCCGAACAGTATCCATTCTAATTCATTCGTACGATCCATTCTAATTCATTCGTACGATCCATTCTAATTCATTCCTACGATCCATTCTAATTTATTCATACGATCTATTCTAATTCATTCATACAATCCATTCTAATTCTTTCACACGATCCATTCTAATTCATTCGTACGATCCATTCTAATTCATTCGCACAATCCATTCTATTTCATTCGTACGATCCATTCTTACTCATTGGTACGATCCATTCTAATTCATTCGCACGAATGTATCCATTCCAATTCATTCATACGAATCCATTCTAATTCATTCGTACAATCCATTCTATTTTATTCGTACGATCCATTCTTACTCATTCGTATGATCCATTCTAATTCATTCGCACGAATGTATCCATTCTAAATCATTCGTACGATCCATTATAATTCATTCGTACGATCCATTCTAAATCATTCGTACAATCCATTCTATTTCATTCGTACGATCAATTCTAATTCATTAGCACGATCCATTCTAATTCATTCGTACGATCCATTCAAATTTATTCGCACGATCCATTCAAATTCATTCGTACAATCCATTCTATTTCATTCGTACGATCCATTCTTACTCATTCGTATGATTCATTCTAATTCATTCGCACGATTGTATCCATTCTAATTCATTCGTACGATCCATTCTAATTCATTCATACAATCCATTCTAATTCTTTCACACGATCCATTCTAATTCATTCGTACGATCCATTCTAATTCATTCGTACAATCCATTCTATTTCATTCGTACGATCCATTCTTACTCATTCGTATGATCCATTCTAATTCATTCGCACGAATGTATCCATTCTAATTCATTCGTACGATCCATTCTAATTCATTCGTACGATCCATTCTAATTCATTCAGACGATCCATTCTAATTCATTCATACAATCCATTCTAATTCATTCGCACGATCCATTCGAATTCATTCGCACGATCCATTCTAATTCATTCATACGATCCATTCTAATTCATTCGCACGATCCATTCGAATTCATTCACACGATCCATTCTAATTGATTCGCACGAATGTATCCATTCTAATTCATTCATATGATCCATTCTAATTCATTCGTACAATCCATTCTTATTCCTTCGTACGATCCATTCTAATTCATTAATTAATTCTTACGATCCATTCTAATTGATTCGTACAATCTATTCTAATTCATTCATACGATCCATTCTAATTCATTCGTACGATCCATTCTAATTCATTCATACGATCAATTCTAATTCATTCGCACGAATGTATCCATTCTAATTCATTCGTACGATCCATTCTAATTCATTCGTACAATCCATTCTATTTTATTCGTACGAATGAATTAGAATGGAAATATTCGTGCAAATGAATTAGAATGGATCATACGAATGAGTAAGAATGCATCGTATGAATGAAATAGAATGGATCGTATGAAGCAATTAGAATGGATCATACGAATAAATTATAATGGATCGTATGAATGAATTAGAATGGATCATGTGAAAGAATTAGAATGGATTGAATTAGAATGGATTGTACGAATGAGTAAGAATGGATCGTACGAATGAGTAAGAATGGATTGTACGAATGAAATAGAATAGATTGTACGAGTGAATTAGAATGGATCGTGTGAAAGAATTAGAATGGATTGTATGAATGAATTAGAATGGATCGAATGAATGAATTAGAATGGATCGTACGAATGAAATAGAATGGATCGTACGTATTAATTAGAATGGATACATTCCAATTCATTCATAAAATCTATTCTAATTCATTCGTATGATCCATTCTAATTCATTCGTACAATCCATTCTATTTCATTCGTACGATCCATTCTTACTCATTCGTATGATCCATTCTAATTCATTCGCACGAATGTATCCATTCTAATTCATTCGTACGATCCATTCTAATTCATTCGTACGATCCATTCTAATTCATTCATACGATCAATTCTAATTCATTCATACAATCCATTCTAATTCTTTTACACGATCCATTCTAATTCATTCGTACGATCAATTCTAATTCATTTGTGCAATCCATTCTATTTCATTCGTACGATCCATTCTTACTCATTCGTACGATCCATTCTAATTCATTCACACGAATGTATCCATTCGTATGAATGAATTAGAATTGATTGTACGAATGAATTAGAATGGATCGTACGAATGAATTAGAATGGATCGTATGAAGGAATTAGAATGGATCGTACGAATGAATTAGAATGGATCGTACGAATGAATTAGAATGGATCGTACGAATGAATTAGAATGGATCGTACGAATGAATTAGAATGGATATATTCGTGCAAATGAATTAGAATGGATCGTATGAATGTATTAGAATGGATCGTATGAGTGAATTAGAATGGATCGTACGAATGAGTTAGAATGGATCGTATGAATGAATTAGAATGGATACATTCGTGTGAATGAATTAGAATGGATCGTATGAATGAATTAGAATAGATTTTGTGAATGAATTAGAACTGATCGTACGAATGAATTAGAATGGATATATTCGTGCGAATGAATTAGAATGGATTGTATGATTGAATTAGAATAGATCGTACGAATGAATTAGAATGGATCGTATGAGTGAATTAGAATGGATACGAAGGAATTAGAATGGATTGTACGAAGGAATTAGAATGGATCATACGAATGAAATAGAATGGATCGTACGAATGAATTAGAATGGATATATTCGTGCAAATGAATTAGAATGGATCGTATGAATGAATTAGAATGGATCGTATGAGTGAATTAGAACGGATAGTACGAATGAAGTAGAATGAATCGTATGAATGAATTAGAATGGATACATTCGTGCGAATGAATTAGAATGGATCGTATGAATGAATTAGAATAGATTGTGCGAATGAATTACAATGGATCGTACGAATGAATTAGAATGGATACATTCGTGCGAATAAATTAGAAAGGATTGTATGAATGAATTAGAATGGATCGTACGAATGAATTAGAATGGATCGTACGAATGAATTAGAATAGATTGCGCGAATGGATTAGAATGGATCGTACGAATGAATTAGAATTGATTGTACGAAGGAATTAGAATGGATCGTACGAATGAATTAGAAAGGATCGTACGAATGAATTAGAATGGATCGTACGAAGGAATTAGAATGGATCGTACGAATGAATTAGAATGGATCATACGATTGAATTAGAATGGATCATACGAATGAGTAAGAATGGATCGTATGAATGAATTAGATTGGATCGTACGATCCATTCTAATTCATTAGCATGGATCGTGCTAATGAATTAGAATGGAATATACGAATGAATTAGAATGGATCGTAGAATGGATCGTATGAATGAATTAGAATGGATTGTACGAATGAATTAGAATCGATCGTACGAATGAAATAGAATGGATTGTACGAATGAATAAGAATGGATTGTACGAATGAATTAGAATGGATCATACTAATGAGTAAGAATGGATCGTATGAATAAATTAGATTGGATCGTATGAATGAATTAGAATGGATCGTGCGAATGAATTAGAATGGATCGTACCGTACGATCCATTCTAATTCATTCGCACGATCCATTCTAATTCATTCGCATAATCTATTCTAATTAATTCGTATGATCCATTCTAATTCATTCGCACGATCCATTCTAATTAGAATGGATCATACGAATGAATTAGAATGGATCGTATGAATGATTTAGATTGGATCGTATGAATGAATTAGAATGGATCGTGCGAATGAATTAGAATGGATCGTACGAAGGAATTAGAATGGATCGTACGAATGAATTAGAATAGATCCTGCGAATGAATTAGAATGGATCGTGCGAATGAATTAAGATGGATCGTAGGAATGAATTAGATTGGATCATATGAATGAATTAGAATGGATCGTACGAAGGAATTAGAATGGATCGTACAAAGGAAGTAGAATGGATCGTACGAAGGAATTAGAATGGATCGTACGAAGGAATTAGAATGGATCGTATGAATGAATTAGAATGGATCATATGAATAAATTAGAATGGATCGTATGAATGAATTAGAATGGATCGTGCGAATGAATTAGAATGGATCGTACGAATGAATTAGAATGGATCGTACGAAGGAATTAGAATGGATCGTACGAATGAATTAGAATGGATCGTACGAATGAATTAGAATGGATCGTACGAATGAATTGGAATGGATCGTACAAATGAAGTAGAATAGATCGTGCAAATGAATTAGAATGAATCGTATGAATGAATTAGAATGGATCGTACGAATGAATTAGAATGGATCGTGTGAAAGAATTAGAATGGATTGTACGAATGAATTAGAATGGATCGTACGAATGAATTAGAATGGATCGTATGAATGAATTAGAATGGATCGTACGAATGAGTGAGAATAGATCGTACGAATGAATTAGAATGGATCGTACGAATGAAATAGAATGGATTCGCACGAATGTATCCATTCTAATTCATTCGTACGATCCATTCTAATTCACTAGCACGATCGTATGAATTAATTAGAATGGATCGTGCGAATGAATTAGAATAGATCGTGCGAATGAATTAGAATGGATATATTCGTGCAAATGAACTAGAATGGATCGTACGAATAAATTAGAATGGATCGTTTTAGTGAATTAGAATGGATACGAAGGAATTAGAATGGATTGTACGAAGGAATTAGAATGGATCATACGAATGAAATAGAATAGATCGTACGAAGGAATTAGAATGGATCGTACGAATGAGTAAGAATGGATCGTACGAATGAAATAGAATGGATTGTGCGAATGAATTAGAATGGATCGTACGAATGAATTAGAATAGATACATTCGTGCGAATGAATTATAATGGATCATACGAATGAGTAAGAATGGATCGTACGAATGAAATAGAATGGATTATACAAATGAATTAGAATGGATACATTCGGGTGAATGAATTAGAATGGATCGTATGTACGAATGAATTAGAATGGATACATTCGTGCGAATGAATTAGAATTGATCGTACGAATGAATTAGAATGGATCGTACGAATGAATTAGAATGGATCGTACGAATGAATTAGAATGGATACATTCGTGCGAATGAATTAGAATGGATACATTCGTGCGAAAGAATTAGAATAGATCGTATGAATGAATTAGAATGGATCCTATGAATGAATTAGAATGGATCGTGCGAATGAATTAGAATGGATCGTACGAATGAATTAGAATGGATCGTGCTAATGAATTAGAATTGATCGAACAAATGAATTAGCGTGGATCGTGCTAATGAATTAGAATGGAACGTCCGAATGAATTAGAATGGATCGTGTGAAAGAATTAGAATGGATTGTATGAATGAATTAGAATGAATTCGTACGATCCATTCGAATTCATTCGCACGATCCATTCTAATTCATTCATACGATCCATTCTAATTTATTCATACAATCCATTCTAATTCTTTCACACGATCCATTCTAATTCATTCGTAGGATCCATTCTAATTCATTCGTACAATCTATTCTATTTCATTCGTACGATCCATTCTTACTCATTCGTATGATCCATTCTAATTCATTCGGACGAATGTATCCATTCTAATTTATTCGTACGATCCATTCTAATTCATTCGTACGATCCATTCTAATTCATTCGCTCGAATGTATCCATTCTAATCCATTCGTACGATCCATTCTAATCCATTCGTACAATCCATTCGTACGATCCATTCTAATTCATTCGTACGATCTTTTCTAATTCATTCGTATGATCCATTCTAATTCATTCGCACGATCCATTCTAATTCATTCATAGGATCCATTCTAATTCATTCATACGATCTATTCAAATTCTTTCGCACGAATGTATCCATTCTAATTCATTCGCACGAATGTATCCATTCTAATTCATTCGTACGATCCATTATAATTCATTCGTATGATCCATTCTAATTCATTCGTACGATCCATTCTAATTCATTCATACGATCTATTCTAATTCATTCATACAATCCATTCTAATTCTTTCACACGATCCATTCTAATTCATTCATATGATCCATTCTAATTCATTTGTACAATCCATTCTAATTCATATACACAAAGGTATCCATTCTAATCCATTCGTAGGATCCATTCTAATCCATTTGTACGATCCATTCTAATTCATTCGTACGATCCATTCTAATTCATTCGCTCGAATGTATCCATTCTAATCCATTCGTACGATCCATTCTAATTCATTCTCATGAATGTAACCATTCTAATTCATTCATACGATCCATTCTAATTCATTCGTATGATCCATTCTAATTCATTTGTACGATCCATTCTAATTCATTCGTACGATCCATTCTAATTAATTCGCACAAATGTATCTATTCTAATTTATTCATATGATCCATTCTAATTCATTCATACAATCCATTCTAATTCCTTCACACGATCCATTCAAATTCATTCGTACGATCCATTCTAATTCATTCGTACAATCCATTCTAATTCATTCGCACGAATATATCCATTCTAATTCATTCATACGATCCATTCTAATTCATTCGTACGATCCATTCTAATTCCTTCGTACGATCCATTCTAATTCATTCGTACGATCTATTCTAATTCATTTGTACGATCCATTCTAATTCATTCGTACGATCCATTCTAATTCATTTGTACGATCCATTCTAATTTATTCGTACGATCCATTCTAATTCATTCGCACGAATGTATCCATTCTAGTTCATTCGTACGATCCATTCTAATTCATTCGTACGATCCATTCTAATCCATTCGTACGATTCATTCTAATTCATTCATACGATCCATTCTAATTCCTTCGTACTATCTATTCTAATTCATTCGCACGAATATAACCATTCTAATTCATTCATACGATTCATTCTAATTCATTCGTATGAGCTATTCTAATTCATTTGTACGATCCATTCTAATTCATTCATAAGATCCATTCTAATTCATTCGTACGATCCATTCTAATTCATTCATACGATCTATTCTATTCCATTCTAATTCATTAGCACGATCCATTCTAATTCATTCGTACGATCCATTCTAATTCATTCGTACGATCCATTCTAATTCATTCATAGGATCCATTCTAATTCATTCGTACGATCCATTCTAATTCATTCGCACGATCCATTCTAACTCATTCATACAATCCATTCTAATTCATTCGCACGATCCATTCTAATTCACTCATACGATCCATTCTAATACATTCATACGATCCATTCTAATTCATTTGCACGAATATATCCATTCTAATTCATTTATACGATCCATTCTATTTCATTCGTATGATCCATTCTAATTCCTTCGTACGATCCATTCTAATTCCTTCGTATCCATTCTAATTCACTCATACGATCCATTCTAATTCATTCATACGATCTATTCTAATTCATTCATACAATCCATTCTAATTCTTTCACATGATCCATTCTAATTCATTCGTACGATCCATTCTAATTCATTCGTACGATCCATTCTAATTCATTCGCACGAATGTATCCATTCTAATTCATTCGTACATACGATCCATTCTAATTCATTCGCACGAATGTATCCATTCTAATTCATTTGTATAATCCATTCTATTTCATTCGTACGATCCATTCTTACTCATTCGTATGATCCATTCTAATTCATTCGCACGAATGTATCCATTCTAATTCATTCGTACGATCCATTCTAATTCATTCGCACTATCCATTCTAATTCATTCGTACGATCCATTCTAATTCATTCGTATGATCCATTCTAATTTATTCGTTCAAATATATCCATTCTAATTCATTCGTACGATCCATTCTAATTCGTTCGCACGATCCATTCTAATTCATTCGCACGAATGTATCCATTCTAATTCATTCGCACGAATGTATCCATTCTAATTCATTTGCACGATCCATTCTAATTCATTCCTATGATCTATTCTAATTCATTCGTACGATCCATTCTAATTCATTCGCTCGATCGATTCTAATTCATTCGCAATATCCATTCTAATTCATTCGTACGATCCATTCTAATTCATTCGTATGATCCATTCATTCATACGATCCATTCTAGTTCATTCGTACGATCCATTCTAATTCATTCATACAATCCATTCTATATCATTCGTACGATCCATTCTAATTCACTCATATGATCCATTCTAATACATTCATACGATCCATTCTAATTCATTTGCACGAATATAACCATTCTAATTCATTCGTACGATCCATTCTAATTCCTTCGTACGATCCATTCTAATTCATTCGTACGATGTATTCTAATTCATTCGTACGATCCATTCTAATTCACTCATACGGTCCATTCTAATACATTCATACGATCCATTCTAATTCATTTGCACGAATATATCCATTCTAATTCATTCGTATGATCCATTCTAATTCCTTCGTACGATCCATTCTAATTCATTCGTACGATCTATTCTAATTCATTCGTACGATCCATTCTAATTCATTCGTACGATCCATTCTAATTCATTCGTACGATCCATTCTAATTCATTCATACAATCCATTCTAATTCTTTCACACGATGCATTCTAATTCATTCGTACGATCCATTCTAAATCATTCGTGCAATCCATTCTATTTCATTCGTACGATCAATTCTAATTCATTAGAATGGATCGTACGAATGAATTAGAATGGATCATATTAATGAATTAGAATGGATCGTACGAATGAATTAGAATGTATCGTACGAATGAATTAGAATGGATCTTACGAATGAATTAGAATAGATCGTGTGAAAGAATTAGAATGGATTGTATGAATGAATTAGAATGGATCGTACGAATGAATTAGAATGGATCGTACGAAGGAATTAGAATGGATTGTACGAATGAATTAGAATGGATCGTACGAATGAATTAGAATAGATTGTATGAATGAATTAGAATGGATCGTACGAATGAATTAGAATGGATCATACGAATTAATTAGAATGGATCATACAAATGAATTAGAATGGATCGTACGAATGAATTAGAATGGATCGTACGAATGAATTAGAATGGATACATTCGTGCGAATGAATTAGAATGGATTGTGCGAATGAATTAGAATGGATCGTCAGAATAAATTAGAATGGATCATATTAATGAATTAGAATGGATCGTACGAATGAATTAGAATGGATACATTCGTGCGAATGAATTAGAATGGATCGTGCACGAATGTATACATTCTAATTCATTCGTACGATCCATTCAAATTCATTAATATGATCCATTCTAATTCATTCGTACGATCCATTCTAATTCATATGCACAAAGGTATCCATTCTAATCCATTCGTAGGATCCATTCTAATCCATTCGTACGATCCATTCTAATTCATTCGTACGATCCATTCTAATTCATTCGCTCGAATGTATCCATTCTAATCCATTCGTACGATCCATTCTAATCCATTCGTATGATCCATTCTAATTCATTCGCATGAATGTAACCATTCTAATTCATTCATTTGATCCATTCTAATTCATTCGTACGATCCATTCTAATTCATTCGTCCGATCCTATCTAATTCATTCGCACGAATGTATCCATTCTAATTCATTCGTACGATCCATTCTAATTCATTCGTAAGATCCATTCTAATTCATTTGTACGATCCATTCTAATTCATTCGTACGATCCATTCTAATTCATTCGCACGAATGTATCCATTCCATTCGTACGATCCATTCATACGATCCATTCTAATTCATTCATACAATCCATTCTAATTCTTTCACACGATCCATTCTATTTCATTTGTACGATCCGTTCTAATTCATTCGTACGATCCATTCTAATTCATTCGTACGATCCATTCTAATTCATTCTAATTCATTCGTACGATCCATTCTACGATCCATTCTAATTCATTCGTATATTCCATTCTAATTCATTAGCACGATCCATGATAATGAATTAGAATGGATCGTACGAAAGAATTAGAATGGATCGTGTGAAAGAATTAGAATGGATTGTATGAATGAATTAGAATGGATCGTATGAATGGATCGTACGAATGGCATGGATACATTCGTGCGAATGAATTAGAATGGATCGTACGAATGAATTAGAATGGATCATACGAATGAGTAAGAATGGATCGTACGAATGAATTAGAATGGATCGTACGAATGAATTAGAATGGATCGTACGAATAAATTATAATGGATACATTCGTCCTAATGAATTAGAATGGATCATACGAATGCATTCTTATTCCTTCGTACGATCCATTCTAATTCCTTCGTACGATCCATTCTATTTCATTCGTATGATCCATTCTAATTCCTTCGTACGATCCATTCTAATTCCTTCGTATCCATTCTAATTCACTCATAGGATCCATTCTAATCCATTCGTACGATCCATTCTAATTCATTCGCATGAATGTAACCATTCTAATTCATTCATTTGATCCATTCTAATTCATTCGTACGATCCATTCTAATTCATTCGTACGATCTATTGTAATTCATTCATATAATCCATTTAGATTCATTCGCACAAATGTATCCATTCAAATTCATTCGTACAATCCAGTCTAATTCATTCATACGATCCATTCTAATTCATTCGCACGAATATATCCATTCTAATTCTTTCGTACGATGCATTCTAATTCATTCGAACGATCCATTCTAATTCATTCATACGATCCATTCTAATTCATTCGCACGAATGTATCCATTCTAATTCATTCGTACAATCCATTCTATTTCATTCGTACGATCCATTCTTACTCATTCGTATGATCCATTCTAATTCATTCGTATGATACATTCTAATTCATTCGTACGATCCATTCTAATTCATTCGTACGATCCATTCTAATTCATTCGCACGATCCATTCTAATTCATTCATACGATCCATTCTAATTCATTCATACGATCCATTCTAATTCATTCCTACAATCCATTCTAATTCATTCGCCCGATCCATTCTAATTCATTCATATGATCCATTTTATTCGAATGGATCATGTGATCCATTCGAATTCATTCGCACGATCCATTCTAATTCATTCATACGATCCATTCTAATTCATTCATACAATGCTTTCTAATTCTTTCACACGATCCATTCTAATTCATTCGTACGATCCATTCTAATTCATTAATATGATCCATTCTAATTCATTCGTACGATCCATTCTAATTCATATGCACAAAGGTATCCATTCTAATCCATTCGTAGGATCCATTCTAATCCATTCGTACGATCCATTCTAATTCATTCGTACGATCCATTCTAATTCATTCACTCGAATGTATCCATTCTAATCTACTCGTACTATCCATTCTAATCCATTCGTACGATCCATTCTAATTCATTCGCATGAATGTAACCATTCTAATTCATTCATTTGATCCATTCTAATTGATTCGTACGATCCATTCTAATTCATTCGCACGATCCATTCTAATTCATTCATAGGATCCATTCCAATTCATTCGTACAATCCATTCTAATTCTTTCACATGATCTATTCTAAATCATTCGTACGATCCATTCTAATTCATTCATACAATCCATTCTAATTCATTCGTACGATCCATTCTAATTCACTCATACGATCCATTCTAATACATTCATACGATCCATTCTAATTCATTTGCATGAATATATCCATTCTAATTAATGCGTACGATCCATTCTAATTCCTTCGTATGATCCATTCTAATTCATTCGTACGATCTATTCTAATTCATTCGTACGATCCATTCTAATTCATTCGTACGATCCATTCTAATTCCTTCGTACGATCCATTCTAATTCATTCGTACGATCCATTCTAATTCATTCGTACGAATGGATACATTTGTGTGAATGAATTAGAATGGATCGTACGAATGAGTAACAATGGATCGTACGAATGAAATAGAATGGATTGCACGAATGAATTAGAATGGATCGTACGAATGAATTAGAATGAATTGTGTGAAAGAATTAGAATGGATTGTATGAATGAATTAGAATGGATCGTACGAAGGAATTAGAATGGATCGTACGAATGAATTAGAATGGATCATACGAATGAATTAGAATAGATCGTACGAATGAATTAGAATGGATCGTACGAATGAATTAGAATGGATCGTGTGAAAGAATTAGAATGGATCGTACGAATGAATTAGAGTGGATCGTGCGAATGAATTAGAATGGATCGTACGAATGAATTAGAATGGATCGTGCTAATGAATTAGAATTGATCGAACGAATTCATTCTAATTCATTCATACAATCCATTCTAATTCTTTCACACAATCCATTCTAATTCATTCGTACGTTCCATTCTAATTCATTAGCACGATCCATGCTAATTCATTCTAATCCATTCTAATTCATTTGTATCCATTCTAATCCATTCGCACGATCCATTCTAATTCATTCGTACGATCCATTCTAATTCATTAATATGATCCATTCTAATTCATTCATACGATCCATTCTAATTCATATGCACAAAGGTATCCATTCTAATCCATTCGTAGGATCCATTCTAATCCATTCGTACTATCCATTCTAATTCATTCGTACGATCCATTCTAATTCATTCGCTCGAATGTATCCATTCTAATCCATTCGTACGATCCATTCTAATCCATTCGTACGATCCATTCTAATTCATTCGCATGAATGTAACCATTCTAATTCATTCATTTAATCCATTCTAATTCATTCGTACGATCCATTCTAATTCATTCGCACGATCCATTCTAATTCATTCATAGGATCCATTCTAATTCATTCGTACAATCCATTCTAATTCTTTCACATGATCCTTTCTAATTCATTCGTACGATCCATTCTAATTCATTCATACAATCCATTCTAATTCATTCGTACGATCCATTCTAATTCACTCATACGATCCATTCTAATACATTCATACGATCCATTCTAATTCATTTGCACGAATATTTCCATTCTAATTCATTCGTACGATCCATTCTAATTCCTTCGTACGATCCATTCTAATTCATTCGTACGATCTATTCTAATTCATTCGTACGATCCATTCTAATTCATTCGTACGATCCATTCTAATTCCTTCGTATGATCCATTCTAATTCATTCGTACGATCCATTCTAATTCATTCGTACAATCTATTCTAATTCATTCGTACGAATGGATACATTCGTGTGAATGAATTAGAATGGATCGTACGAATGAGTAAGAATGGATCGTACGAATGAAATAGAATGGATTGCACGAATGAATTAGAATGGATCGTACGAATGAATTGGAATGGATCGTGTGAAAGAATTAGAATGGATTGTATGAATGAATTAGAATGGATCGTACGAAGGAATTAGAATGGATCGTACGTGAGTAAGAATGGATCGTACAAATGAAATAGAATGGATTGTGCGAATGAATTAGAATGGATCGTACGAATGAATTAGAATGGATCGTGTGAAAGAATTACAATGGATTGTATGAATGAATTAGAATAGATCGTATGAATGAATTAGAATGGATCGTACGAATGAATTAGAATGGATCGTACGAATGAATTAGAAAGGATCGTACGAATGAATTAGAATGGATATATTCGTTCGAAGGAATTATAATGGAAACATTCATGCGAAAGAATTAGAATAGGTCGTATGAATGAATTAGAATGGATCCTATGAATGAATTAGAATGGATCATGCGAATGAATTAGAATGGATCGTACGAATGAATTAGAATGGATCATATGAATGAATTAGAATGGATCGTGCTAATGAATTAGAATTGATCGAACGAATGAATTAGCATGGATCGTGCTAATGAATTAGAATGGAACGTACGATTGAATTAGAATGGATCGTGTGAAAGAATTAGAATGGATTGTATGAATGAATTAGAATGAATTCGTACGATCCATACGAATTCATTCGCACGATCCATTCTAATTCATTCATACGATCCATTCTAATTCATTCATACAATCCATTCTAATTCTTTCACACGATGCATTCTAATTCATTCGTAGGATCCATTCTAATTCATTCGTACAATCTATTCTATTTCATTCGTACGATCCATTCTTACTCATTCGTATAATCCATTCTAATTCATTCGGACGAATGTGTCCATTCTAATTTATTCGTACGATCCATGCTAATTCATTCGTACGATCCATTCTAATTCATTCGTACGATCCATTCTTACTCATTCGTATGATCCATTCTAATTCATTCGTACGATCCATTCTAATTCATTCGTACGATCCATTCTAATTCATTCGCACAATCTATTCTAATTCATTAGTACGATCCATTCTAATTCATTCGTACGATCGTACGAATGAATTAGAATGGATCGTACGGAATGAATTAGAATGGATTGTATGAATGAATTAGAATGGATACATTCGTGCGAATGAATTAGAATGGATCATACGAATGAGTAAGAATGGATCGTACGAATGAAATAGAATGGATCGTACGAATGAATTAGAATGGATCGTACAAATGAATTAGAATGGATCGTACGAATGAATTAGAATGGATCATACGAATGAGTAAGAATGGATCGTACAAATGAAATAGAATGGATTGTACGAATGAATTAGAATGGATCGTACGAATGAATTAGAATGGATCGTGTGAAAGAATTAGAATGTATTGTATGAATGAATTAGAATGGATCGTATGAATGAATTAGAATGGATCGTGCGAATGAATTCGAATGGATCGCATGATCCATTCGAATAGAATGGATCGTATGAATGAATTAGAATGGATCGGGCGAATGAATTAGAATGGATCGTATGAATGAATTAGAATGGATCGTATGAATGAATTAGAATGGATCGTGCGAATGAATTAGAATGGATCGTACGAATGAATTAGAATGGATCGTACGAATGAATTAGAATGGATCGTACGAATGAATTAGAATGGATCATAGGAATGAGTAAGAATGGATCGTACGAATGAAATAGAATGGATTGTACGAATGAATTAGAATGGATACATTCATGCGAATGAATTAAAATGGATCGGACGATTGAATTAGAATGGATCGTACCATTCATTCTAATTCATTTGGACGATCCATTCTAATACATTTGTACGATTCATGCTAATTCATTCGCACGATCCATTCTAATTCATTCGTGCGATCCATTCTTATTCATTCATACTATCCATTCTAATTCATTCGCACAATCCATTCTAATTCATTCGTACAATCCATTCTAATTCATTCGTATGATCCATTCTAACTCATTCGGTGGATCCATTCTAATTCATTCGTACGATCCATTCTAATTCATTCCAACGATCCATTCTAATTTATTCGTACGATCCATTCTAATTCATTCGTACGATCTATTCTAATTCATTCGCACGAATGTAACCATTCTAATTCATTCATACGATTCATTCTAATTCATTCGTATGAGCTATTCTAATTCATTCGTACAATCCATTCTAATTCATTCACACGAATGTATCCATTCTAATTCATTCATACGATCCATTCTAATTCATTCGTATGATCCATTCTAATTCACTCATACGATCCATTCTAATACATTCATACGTTCCATTCTAATTCATTTGCACGAATATATCCATTCTAATTCATTCGTACGATCCATTCTAATTCCTTCGTACGATCCATTCTAATTCATTCGTACGGTCTATTCTATTTCATTCGTATGATCCATTCTTACTCATTCGTACGATCCATTCTAATTCATTCGTTCGATCAATTCTAATTCATTAGCACGATCCATTCTAATTCATTCGTACGATCCATTCTAATTCATTCGCATGATCCATTCTAATTCATTCATAGGATCCATTCTAATTCATTCATACGATCTATTCTAATTCTTTCGCACGAATGTATCCATTCTAATTCATTCGCACGAATGTATCCATTCTAATTCATTCGTACGATCCATTCTAATTCATTCGTACGATCCATTCTAATTCATTAATATGATCCATTCTAATTCATTCGTACGATCCATTCTAATTCATATGCACAAAGGTATCCATTCTAATCCATTCGTAGGATCCATTCTAATCCATTCGTATGATCCATTCTAATTCATTCGTACGATCAATTCTAATTCATTCGCTCGAATGTATCCATTCTAATCCATTCGTACGATCCATTCTAATCCATTTGTACGATCCATTCTAATTCATTCGCATGAATATAACCATTCTAATTCATTCATTTGATCCATTCTAATTCATTCGTCCGATCCATTCTAATTCATTCGCACGAATGTATCCATTCTAATTCATTCGTACAATCCATTCTAATTCATTCGTACGATCCATTCTAATTCATTCGTAAGATCCATTCTAATTCATTCGTACGATCCATTCTAATTCATTCGTACGATCCATTCTAATTCATTCGCACGAATGTATCCATACTAGTTCATTCGTACGATCCATTCTAATTCATTCGTACGATCCATTCTAATTCATTCGCACGATCCATTCTAATTCACTCGTACGATCAATTCTAATTCATTCGTGCAATCCATTCTATTTCATTCGTACGATCCATTCTTACTCATTCGTACGATCCATTCTAATTCATTCACACGAATGTATCCATTCGTACGAATGAATTAGAATAGATTGTACGAATGAATTAGAATGGATCGTACGAAGGAATTAGAATGGATCGTACGAATGAATTAGAATGGATCGTACGAATGAATTAGAATGGATCGTACGAAGGAATTAGAATGGATCGTACGAATAAATTAGAATGGATCGTACGATTGAATTAGAATGGATCATACGAATGAGTAAGAATGGATCGTATGAATGAATTAGATTGGATCGTACGATCCATTCTAATTCATTAGCATGGATCGTGCTAATGAATTAGAATGGAATATACGAATGAATTAGAATGGATCGTAGAATGGATCGTACGAATGAATTAGAATGAATTAGAATGGATCGTACGAATGAATTAGAATAGATCATAGGAATGAATTAGAATGGATCGTGCAAATGAATTAGAATGGATACATTCGTGCGAATGAATTAGAATGGATCGTGTGAATGAATTAGAATGGATCGTACAAATAAATTAGAATGGATATATTTGAACGAATAAATTAGAATGGATCATACGAATGAATTAGAATGGATCGTACGAATGAATTAGAATGAATAGTGCGAATGAATTAGAATCGATCATACGAATGAATTAGAATGGATCGTACGAATGAATTAGAATAGATCATACGAATGAGTAAGAATGGATCGTACGAATGAATTAGAATGGATCGTACGAATGAATTAGAATGGATCGTACGAATAAATTAGAATGGATACATTCGTCCGAATGAATTTGAATGGATCATACGAATGAGTAAGAATGGATCGTACGAATGAAATAGAATAGATTGTACGAATGAATTAGAATGGATCCTACGAATGAATTAGAATGGATCGTGTGAAAGAATTAGAATGGATTGTATGAATGAATTAGAATGGATCGTATGAATGAATTAGAATGGATCGTGCGAATGAATTCGAATGGATCGTACGAATTCATTCTAATTCATTCATACAATCTATTCTAATTCTTTCACACGATCCATTCTAATTCATTCGTACGTTCCATTCTAATTCATTAGCACGATCCATGCTAATTCATTCGTTCGATCAATTCTAATTCATTAGCACGATCTATTCTAATTCATTCGTACGATCCATTGTAATTCATTCGCACGATCCAGTCTAATTCATTCATAGGATCCATTCTAATTCATTCATACGATCTATTCTAATTCTTTCGCACGAATGTATCCATTCTAATTCATTCGCACGAATGTATCCATTCTAATTCATTCGCACGAATGTATCCATTCTAATTCATTCGTACGATCCATTCTAATTCATTCGTACGATCCATTCTAATTCATTCATACGATCTATTCTAATTCATTCATACAATCCATTCTAATTCTTTCACACGATCCATTCGAATTCATTCGTACGATCCATTCTAATTCATTGGCACAATCCATTCTATTTCATTCGTACGATCCATTCTTACTCATTCGTATGATCCATTCTAATTCAATTGCACGAATGTATCCATAATGGATCATACGAATGAGTAAGAATGGATCGTACGAATGAAATAGAATGGATAGTGCGAATGAATTAGAATGGACCGTACGAATGAATTAGACGTACGAATGAATTAGAATGGATACATTCGTGCGAATAAATTAGAATGGATCATACGAATGAGTAAGAATGGATCGTCATTCTAATTCATTCGTATGATCCATTCTAATTCATTTGTATCCATTCTATTTCATTCGCACGATCCATTCTAATTCATTCGCGCAATCTATTCTAATTCATTCGTACGACCCATTCTAATTCATTCATACGATCCATTCTAATTCATTCATACAATCCATTCTAATTTATTCGCACGAATGTATCCATTCTAATTCATTCGTACGATCCATTCTAATTCATTCGCACAATCTATTCTAATTCATTCATACGATCCATTCTAATTCATTCGCACGAATGTATCCATTCTAATTCATTCATACGATCCATTCTACTTCATTCGTACTATCCGTTCTAATTCACTCATACGATCCACTCTAATCCATTCATACGATCCATTCTAATTCATTCGCACGAATATATCCATTCTAATTCTTTCGTACGATGCATTCTAATTCATTCATACGATCCATTCTAATTCATTCATTTGATCCATTCTAATTCATTCGTACGATCCATTCTAATTCATTCGTCCGATCCATTCTAATTCATTCGCACAAATGTATCCATTCTAATTCATTCGTACGATCAATTCTAATTCATTCGCACGATCCATTCTAATTCATTCGTATGATCCATTCTAATTCATTCATACGATCTATTCTAATTCATTCATACAATCCATTCTAATTCTTTCACACGACCCATTCTAATTCATTCGTACGATCCATTCTAATTCATTCGCACAATCCATTCTATTTCATTCGTACGATCCATTCTTACTCATTGGTACGATCCATTCTAATTCATTCGCACGAATGTATCCATTCTAATTCATTCGTACGAATCCATTCTATTTCATTCGTACAATCTATTCTATTTCATTCGTACGATCCATTCTAATCCATTCTAATCCATTCTAATTCATTCGTACGATCCATTCTTACTCATTCGTATGATCCATTCTAATTCATTCGTACGATCTATTCTAATTCATTTGTAAGATCCATTCTAATTCTATCGTACGATCCATTCTAATTCATTCGTACGATCCATTCTAATTCATTAGTATGATCTATTCTAATTCATTCGTACGATCCATTCAAATGAATTAGAATTGATCGTACGAATGAAATAGAACGGATTGCACGAATGATTTTGAATGGATCGTACGAATGAATTAGAATGGATCGTCTGAAAGAATTAGAATGGATTGTATGAATGAATTAGAATGGATCGTACGAATGAATTAGAATGGATCGTACGAAGGAATTAGAATGGATCGTACGAATGAATTAGAATGGATCGTACGAATGAATTAAAATAGATCGTACGAATGAATTAGAATGGATCGTACGAATGAATTAGAATAGATTGTACGAAGGAATTAGAATGGATCGTACGAATGAATTAGAATAGATCGTATGAATGAATTAGAATAGATTGTACGAATGAATTAGAATGGATCGTACGAAGGAATTAGAATGGATCGTACGAATGAATTAGAATGGATATATTCGTGCAAATGAATTAGAATGGATCGTATGAATGTATTAGAATAGATCGTTTGAGTGAATTAGAATGGATCGTACGAATGAATTAGAATGGATCGTACGAAAGAATTAGAATAGATTGTATGAATGAATTAGAATGAATCGTGCGAATGAATTAGAATGGATCGTACGAATGAATTAGAATGGATCTTATGAATGAATTAGAATGGATCGTGCGAATGAATTAGAATGGATCGTACGAATGAATTAGAATGGATCGTGCTAATGAATTAGAATGGAATAGAATAGATTGTACGAATGAATTAGAATGGATTCGTCCGAACGAATTAGAATGGATACATTCGTGCGAATGAATTAGAATGGATCGTACCAATGGGTAAGAATGGATCGTACGAATGAAATAGAATGGATTGTGCGAATGAATTAGAATGGATCGTACGAATGAATTAGAATGGATCGTGTGAAAGAATTAGAATGGATTGTATGAATGAATTAGAATAGATCGTATGAATGAATTAGAATGGATCGTATGAGTGAATTAGAATGGATACGAAGGAATTAGAATGGATCATACGAAGGAATTAGAATGGATCATACGAATGAAATAGAATGGATCGTACGAAGGAATTAGAATGGATCGTACGAAGGAATTAGAATGGATCGTTCGAATAAATTAGAATGGATATATTCGTGCAAATGAATTAGAATGGATCGTATGAATGAATTACAATGGATCGTATGAGTGAATTAGAACGGATCGTACGAATGAAATAGAATGAATTAGAATTGATCGTACGAATGAAATAGAATGGATTGTACGAATGATTTAGAATGGATCGTACGAATGAATTAGAATGGATCGTACGAATGATTTAGAATGGATATATTCGTGCGAATGAATTAGAATGGATCATACGAATGAGTAAGAATGGATCGTACGAATGAAATAGAATTGATTGTACGAATGAATTAGAATGGATTCGTACGAATGAATTAGAATGGATACATTCGTGCGAATGAATTAGAATGGATCGTACCAATGAGTAAGAATGGATCGTACGAATGAAATAGAATAGATTGTGGGAATGAATTAGAATGGATCGTACGAATGAATTAGAATGGATCATACGAATGAATTAGAATGGATCATACGAATTAATTAGAATGGATCATACGAATGAATTAGAATGGATCGTATGAATGAATTAGAATGGATCATACGAATGAATTAGAATGGATCGTACGAATGAATTAGAATGGATTATACGAATTAATTAGAATGGATCATACGAATGAATTAGAATGGATCGTACAAATGAATTAGAATGGATCGTACGAATGAATTAGAATGGATCGTACGAATGAATTAGAATGGATACATTTGTGCGAATGAAGTAGAATGGATCGTACGAATGGATTAGAATGGATCGTACGAATGGATTAGAATGGGTACATTCGTGCGAATGAATTAGAATGGATTGTATGAATGAATTAGAATGGACCGTACGATCCATTCGAATTCATTCGCACGATCCATTCAAATTCATTCGTACGATCCATTATAATTCATTCATACTATCCATTCTAATTCATTCGTTCGATCCATTCTAGTTCATTCGTATATTCCATTCTAATTCATTCGTACGATCTATTCTATTTCATTCGTACGATCCATTCATACTCATTCGTATGATCCATTCTAATTCATTCGAACGAATGTATCCATTCTAGTTTATTCGTATGATCCATTCTAATTCATTCGTACGATCCATTCTAATTCATTCGTACGATCCATTCTTACTCATTCGTATGATCCATTCTAATTCATTCGTACGATCCATTCTAATTCATTCGCTCGAATGTATCCATTCTAATCCATTCGTACGGTCCATTCTAATTCATTAGCACGATCTATTCTAATTCTTTCACACGATCAATTCTAATTCATTCGTACGATCCGTTCTAATTCATTCGCACAATCCATTCTATTTCATTCGTACGATCCATTCTTACTCATTCGTATGATCCATTCTAATTCATTCGCACGAATGTATCCATAATGGATCATACGAATGAGTAAGAATGGATCGTACGAATGAAATAGAATGGATTGTGCGAATGAATTAGAATGGACCGTACGAATGAATTAGAATGGATCGTACGAATGAATTAGAATGGATATATTTGAACGAATAAATTAGAATGGATCATACGAATGAATTAGAATGGATCGTACGAATGAATTAGAATGGATAGTGCGAATGAATTAGAATCGATCGTACGAATGAATTAGAATGGATCGTACGAATGAATTAGAATGGATCATACGAATGAGTAAGAATGGATCGTACGAATGAATTAGAATGGATCGTACGAATGAATTAGAATGGATCGTACGAATAAATTAGAATGGATACATTCGTCCGAATGAATTAGAATGGATCATACGAATGAGTAAGAATGGATCGTACGAATGAATTAGAATGGATACATTCGTGCGAATAAATTAGAATGGATTGTATGAATGAATTAGAATGGATCGTACGAATGAATTAGATTGGATCGTACGAATGAATTAGAATGGATACATTCGTGCGAATAAATTAGAATGGATTGTATGAATGAATTAGAATGGATCGTACGAATGAATTAGATTGGATCGTACGAATGAATTAGAATGGATACATTCGTGCGAATAAATTAGAATGGATTGTATGAATGAATTAGAATGGATCGTACGAATGAATTAGAATGGATCGTACGAATGAATTAGAATAGATTGCGCGAATGAATTAGAATGGATCGTACGAATGAATTAGAATGGATCGTACGAAGGAATTAGAATGGATCGTACGAATGAATTAGAATGGATCGTACGAAGGAATCAGAATGGATCGTACGAATGAATTAGAATGGATCGTACGATTCAATTAGAATGGATCATACGAATGAGTAAGAATGGATCGTATGAATGAATTAGATTGGATCGTACAATCCATTCTAATTCATTAGCATGGATCGTGCTAATGAATTAGAATGGAATATACGAATGAATTAGAATGGATCGTAGAATGGATCGTACGAATGAATTAGAATGAATTAGAATGGATCGTACGAATGAATTAGAATAGATCATAGGAATGAATTAGAATGGATCGTGCAAATGAATTAGAATGGATACATTCGTGCGAATAAATTAGAATGGATTGTATGAATGAATTAGAATGGATCGTACGAATGAATTAGAATGGATCGTACGAATGAATTAGAATAGATTTCGCGAATGAATTAGAATGGATCGTGCGAATGAAATAGAATGGATACAAATGAATTAGAATGGATCATACGAATGAATTAGAATGACGATCCATTCTTACTCATTCGTATGATCCATTCTATTTCATTCGCACGAATGTATCCATTCTAATTCATTCGTACGATCCATTCTAATTCATTCATAGGATCCATTCTAATTCATTCATACAATCCATTCTAATTCATTCGCACGAATGTATCCATTCTAATTCATTCGTACGATCAGTTCTAATTCATTCACAAAATCTATTCTAAGTCATTCATACGGTCCATTCTAATTCATTCACACGAATGTATCCATTCTAATTCATTCATACGATCCATTCTAATTCATTCGTACGATCCATTCTAATTCACTCATACGATCCATTCTAATACATTCATACGATCCATTCTAATTCATTTGCACGAATATATCCATTCTAATTCATTCGTACGATCCATTCTAATTCCTTCGTACGATCCATTCTAATTCATTCGTACGATCTATTCTAATTTATTCGTACGATCCATTCTAATTCATTCGTACGATCCATTCTAATTCCTTCATACGATCCATTCTAATTCATTCGTACAATTTATTCTAATTCATTCGTACGAATAGATACATTTGTGTGAATGAATTAGAATGGATCGTACGAATGAGTAAGAATGGATCGTACGAATGAGTAAGAATGGATTGCACGAATGAATTAGAATGGATCGTACGAATGAATTAGAATGGATCGTGTGAAAGAATTAGAATGAATTGTATGAATGAATTTGAATGGATCGTACGAATGAATTAGAATGGATCGTACGAAGGAATTAGAATGGATCGTACGAATGAATTAGAATGGATCGTACGAATGAATTAGAATAGATCGTACAAATGAATTAGAATGGATCGTACGAAGGAATTAGAATAGATCGTACGAATGAATTAGAATGGATCGTATGAATGAATTAGAATGGATACATTCGTGTGAATGAATTAGAATGGATCGTATGAATGAATTAGAATAGATTTTGTGAATGAATTAGAACTGATCGTACGAATGAATTAGAATGGATACATTCGTGCGAATGAATTAGAATGGATTGTATGAATGAATTAGAATGGATCCTATGAATGAATTAGAATGGATCATACGAATGAATTAGAATGGATCGTACGAATGAATTAGAATGGATATATTCGTGCAAATGAATTAGAATGGATCGTATGAACGTATTAGAATGGATCGTATGAGTGAATTAGAATGGATCGTGCGAATGAATTAGAATGGATTGTATGAATGAATTAGAATGGATCGTACGAATGAATTAGAATGGATCATACGAATTAATTAGAATAGATTATACGAATGAATTAGAATGGATCGTACGAATGAATTAGAATTAGAATGGATATATTCGTGCGAATGAATTAGAATGGATATTGTGGGGGAAAATCTTCGTGCCGACCCGAAGGCCTCGCCTCACTAGTCAATTGGAGTTGAAGTTGATGCTGAAGATCGTTGGTCGATCTGTTGATCGAAGTTGAAACTTTTCGCAGTATACAGGCAAAGAGAGATGCAATCAGAGAAGCACTCAGAGAGAATTGACACGAGAGATATGATCTCGGAGTTCAGCCGAAGCCTACGTCTCCGTGCTACAGGGAGCAACCCGAATTCACTAACACTTGTTTCGAAGTGACCTCGACAGGCCGAGTGTCACCGAAGTTTCTTCGACTTGTTCAAAGACAAGAAGAAGATCAAGGTGAGGTAGAGGGTAAGAGGAGATAGAGGTTTCTGTGACAGATATCAGATGATGGCACTGATCTGTTTTCAGAGCTCTGGTTTGAGTTTTGGAGTTTCAGGTTTTGAAAGTCCGATCCCTTTACATTCGAAGGCTCTGCTATTTATAGACTTCCCGGGGAGGAATTCCGGGACTAATGGCGGTTTCTGCTGCCGTATCTGGGGATCCACCAGGCAGGGCCGGTGGGTCTCGTGGTAGTCTTCGTGGGCCCACCAGGCAGGGCCGGTGGGTCCCGCTGTTATCTTCGTGGGCCTACCAGGCAGGGCCGGTGGGTCCCGCTGTTGTCTTCGGGGGCCCACCAGGCAGGGCCGGTGGGTCCCGCTGTGGTACTCGGGGGCCCACCAGGCAGGGCCGGTGGGTCCCGCTGTTGTTTTCGGGGGCCCACCAGGCAGGGCCGGTGGGTCCCGCTGTTTGCAGACTTCTTGCCAAAATTTGCACCCACAGTTACCCCCTCCAAGTTAGCTAGAGATCATCTGGCTGGCTTGGATTCGTGGTGCAAAGCTAATGACCCCCTGCCACACTCACAGAGGAGCTTTGTCGAGTGTTAGTTTAAAATAGACTGATCGGTCAAATTTGACCGTTCGGTCAAATTTGACTGTTCAGTCAAATTTGACCGTTCGGTCAATTTTGACCGATCGGTTAATTTTGACCAAACGGTCGATTTCAACCGGTCAAGGATTGGGTGATCGGTCAAAAAACATGGTTTTTTGACCGATCCAGTGGAAAATTGCCCGATCGGTTGATTTTGATCGTTCGGTCAATTTTGACCGTTCGGTCAAATTTGACCGTTCGGTCAATTTTGACAGATCGGTCGATTTTGACCGATAGGTCAATTTTGACCGATCGGTCGATTTCAACCGGTCAAGGATTGGGTGATCGGTCAAAAAACATGGTTTTTTGACCGATCCAGTGGAAAATTGACCGATCGGTTGATTTTGACCGTTCAGTCAAATTTGACCGAACGGCTTAAATCAGCCGGTCAAGGTTTGGGTGATCAGCAAAAAACCTCAGTTTTTTGCCAGATCTAGTAGGAAATCGACCGATCGGTTGATTTTGACCGAACGGTCAAATTTGACCGAACGGCTAAAATCAGCCGGTCAAGGTTTGGGTGATCGGTAAAAAACCTCAGTTTTTTGCTAGATCTAGTAGAAAATCGACCGATCGGTTGATTTTGACCGAACGGTCAAATTTGACCGAACGGCTAAAATCAGCCGGTCAAGGTTTGGGTGATCGGCAAAAAACCTTAGTTTTTTGCCAGATCTAGTAGGAAATCGACCGATCGGTTGATTTTGACCGAACGGTCAAATTTGACCGAACGGCTAAAATCAGCCGGTCAAGGTTTGGGTGATCGGTAAAAAACCTCAGTTTTTTGCCAGATCTAGTAGAAAATTGACCGATCGGTTGATTTTGACCGAACGGTCAAATTTGATCGAACAGCTAAAATCAGCCGGTCAAGGTTTGGGTGATCGGCAAAAAACCTCAGTTTTTTGCTAGATCTAGTAGAAAATCGACCGATCGGTTTATTTTGACCAAACGGTCAAATTTGATCGAACGGCTAATATCAGCCGGTCAAGGTTTGGGTGATCGGCAAAAAACCTCAGTTTTTTGCCAGATCTAGTAGAAAATCGACCGATCGGTTGATTTTGACCGAACGGTCAAATTTGACCGAATGGCTAAAATCAGCCGGTCAAGGTTTGGGTGATCGGCAAAAAACCTCGGTTTTTTGCCAGATCTAGTAGGAAATCGACCGATCGGTTGATTTTGACCGAACGGTCAAATTTGACCGAACGGCTAAAATCAGTCGGTCAAGGTTTGGGTGATCGGCAAAAAACCTCGGTTTTTTGCCAGATCTAGTAGAAAATCGACCGATCGATTGATTTTGACCGAACGGTCAAATTTGACCGAACGGCTAAAATCAGCCGGTCAAGATTTGGGTGATCGGTAAAAAACCTCGGTTTTTTGCCAGATCTAGTAGAAAATCGACCGATCGGTTGATTTTGACCGAACGGTTAAATTTGACCGAACGGCTAAAATCAGCCGGTCAAGGTTTGGGTGATCGGCAAAAAACCTCGGTTTTTTGCCAGATCTAGTAGAAAATCGACCGATCGATTGATTTTGACCGAACGGTCAAATTTGACCGAACGGCTAAAATCAGCCGGTCAAGATTTGGGTGATCGGCAAAAAACCTCAGTTTTTTGCCAGATCTAGTAGAAAATCGACCGATCGGTTGATTTTGACCGAACGGTCAAATTTGACCGAACGGCTAAAATTAGCCGGTCAAGGTTAAAGTCTTGAACCTGTACTTTTGAGGAAGTGGTATAGCTTGTGCTTCTTCTTTGATCTTTGGCAGTCTTGAATATCGATGGAGTTTGATTTTTTCTGCTTTGAATCCTTGGTTGGCCGGAATGTGGTTTTGAACCGGCGGTCCGGTTCACTCAAACCGGTGGTTTGTTTGGACCGTTGGTTTACGCAGACCGGTAGGTCTGACGCTTCGTCTGGTCCGACGGTTCGCCTATTTTTGCGATTGCTATGGATGGATGCCACGTGTACCTGCAAAAACATGCGATTTGATATGGTGAAGACACGTGTCTTCTCGATTTGCGTACCGTTTTACCCTGGATATATAAGTCTTTCTCGCTGTCATTTTCGCCTCACGCTTTCAGAATTTTTCGAAGTCCAGACTCTTAGCTTCCTCTCTCTTGTTCTTTGTCTCCTTTTGATCGGTCAAATGGCGTCTTCGGGCAATTCGAAGAAGAGTGTTCCTTCCAAGAGGAAGGGCAAGGAAGTTATCGAGGTCTCTTCTATTCCGAAGGACCGAGGCAAAGGCAGGGCAGAATTGATCGAGCTTGGCCAACTGGGCAAGAGGCACCAAGGAGTGGGATTTGCTTCTGCACCGTCAAGGCCAGAGCAGATCCCCAAGGCAAAGTTTGTCCTCTGCCCTCAGCTACCTTTGGAGGCGGAGATGGAGTTTGGGTACAATATTGGCAGTAAACTAACAAATGTAAAGAGGGCGAAGCTGCAGGAGTTGCTGGCATGCTTCACAGAGGGAAAGGCTCGACCAGCGCTCCCTGGAGTTCTAACTGCTTTTGGCGTTGATAGGCGGACGATCTTTGTCTCGTAGGCGAGCAAGGAACAAGTGATGGGAACCATCGTCACGATCGGCCAGCTCAACTGTGGACTGCGCCTTCCGCTGCCGCCTTTCGCCGCGAGGTTGCTGAACGCCTCCTGTCTCTGTCCCGGGCAGGTTACCGGGAACTCCTGGAGGATCATCTACGCTTTCTGTCGCGTAGAGTCGGACTTTCAGAAGGAGCTAAGGGAATGCTACTCCAGCCTCCCTAAAGGTGAAGAAGCCCGAATCGAGCTGGGGTATTTCTTTTACCATTATCAATGGGCTTGGAGGAAGGATAGCCCGTTCTACTACTTGACAGGTGTCACTGCCCTACGCCCGATTGCTGACACCATTGGTTCCGACAAACTCTATACCGACTGGCCGCTGTCAGTGTCTGGTGCCTGGACTCCAATGTCCGTTCCGGAGGTTCCTCGATACAAGGTGCATGAAGAGATCGACATGTACTGCACAGGAGGAGCTTTCTCTTGGCCTCCAGAGCGGGTAGGGGCCCTTGACAACCTCTTCTTGGAGTTGACCTGCGGGACTAGATCATGGAAGCAATTCTCGAATTGTCCAGTCCGATATGGCAAATCCAACCTCCTCCACCGATCGAAGCTTCGCTACGAAGATAACGAGGTTATCTATTCTGACTACGAGGAGGACCCTCAGTCTGGAAAAATTGTTAGAAGGCTTCGGTTCGAGAAGAAGGCTTACGGAGCCAGGCGCTCACTTCCCACAGAGGAGAAATTGGTGCTTCAGAGGGGCCCGGCGAAGAAGAAGAGAAAAATCCCCATCAAACAGGAGGAGGATGAGAAGAAAAAGGAGGAGGAAGATGAAGAAGAGGAGGTAGAGAGGGAGGAGGAAGGTGAAGATGAGGAGGGCGAGGGTACAAGCAGCGATGGGGAAGATAGAGAAGACGATAATGATGAGGAAGGGGGTGGTGAGGAAGAGATTCCTCCCACCCCCACTGATGGTGGTCAAGGACATGGGGGTGGCGAGGAAGAAATTCCTCCCACCCCCACTGGTGATGCCAATGAGGATTCGCAGCCGATCCTCATAGACGAGGCAAAGGCTCGTAAAATGGAGGGGGTAATGGATGCAATGGGCGATGGCCCTAGGGTGATTCCTACTTATCACTTTGGGGAGTTGCAGAAGAACCCACTGCGCTTCAAGATCAAGGTATCGGGGAGTGGCGGGGTTGGAAGCAACCCTACACCCCTCGATCAGGTACCTCCCGAGGTTCCCCGTCTCGAAGGGGCAACTACAAGTGGGGGTGTGGAGGTTGAACAACCCCCACCCCCCTCACGATCTCTGGCTGAGGAGGTAGCTGCCATGGTGGCAGGGCTCGATAATTCGAGCGGGCGAGAAGATGAAGGGGGTACTTCACCTCCTCGGGATGTTCCCTCTCCTGCTCACTTGGAGAGAGGAAGCCGGGTGGGTGAGGCTACCCCCCAACCCTTGTCAGAGCCAACCCCCATCAAGGAGAAGTCGACCCCCAAGGGTAAGAGCTCCGACCGTGGGAGGGGAAAGGCTCCTCAGGTCGAGGCTTCAGGTATCTGCACTAACTTGCTTTGATTGCCTTGCCGTTGAAGCTCGAAAATATTCTAACCCTTTGAATTCTTGTGTCGATTGCAGGTACGCCTGCTGGCTCGACTCCAAAGATAAAGAACTTGGGTGATGTTGATATCAACCACCCCACTGGTGTGATTCGGAAGCTTTGCAACGTTCCGGATGCTCCTTTTGACGAAGCCTTCGATAGGCTTGAAGTAGTGGTATGTGCATTTGCTTGATCAAGTATTTGAATATTATCTTCAGAATAATTCTAACTCTTTGTCCATCTGCAGAGCTCAGCAGTTTTGAGAATCGTGAGCAAACTCTCCAAGAGGGCGGGAGAACGGGAGGCCGCATCTGAGGTATCCCGTTTGACAGCCGAACTGAAGACTGTGAGCGAGGAGAGAGATAGGCTGAGGGAACTCTTGTCTTCGAAGAAAACCTCTCTCAAGGCCAAGATCGAGGATCTTCGCAAGGGGAAGCTGGAGATCAAGGGGCTACAGGACCGTTGCGAGGCGCAGAGTCACGAACTCGAATCCTTGAAGAATCGGATCGTCAAGGTTGAGGACGTGTCTTGTGGTCGCGCCAACGAGATCCAGGAGCTGAAAGAACAACTTGCTGCTCAACACGCTGCTTTTACTGCCGAAGAGGAGACTTCCAAGAAGGCGTTGGAGCATGCGCTGTCTGAATGCAAGATTTACAAGGAGACAGCTGAGAAAGCGGCAGGGGCACTCAGGGCACATGTCAGCAGTGTCCGATCTTCTAAAGCTTCGGTTGCGAGCAAGGCTCGTGGCGAATCTGAAGGGGAGAAGTCGCGCGCTCCAAGCGTAGCCAAGCCCTGATGTGTTTGTCTTTTTCTTTGCGGTTTACACTTGTAAACTTTTGATATGTAACAGCTCGAAATTGTACTTGACAAATTTTTGATAATAGAAGATATCTTTTTGATATTTGAAAATTGAATGTCTCTTGAGTTGAATGTCTTGTGTCTGAACTCTTTGAATGCTGTGTTCTGGATGGCATTAAAATAGATAGAATCTTTGAAATGTAAGGGGTCGAGTCGCAATTCGATTACCCAAACTTATTGTAACTTGAAAATTGAACTTGAATTCGTGTAACATTTGAATGTGAGGGGTTGAGTCGCAACTCAAGCACCCAAACCTGTTAGACGATATCGAAATTGATTGAAATTGAATATTTGAAATTTGAAGGTCAGTTTAACATTTAGTAAGGGGTTGAGTCGCAACTTAACACCCAAACTTGTTAAAAGACTTGGCCACTTGAATGTAGATAATTTGAAACTGCTTCAGAACTTGAATTGAAGAGCTGAACAGTTGCACATTTGAACACTTGCACATTTGAACACTTAAAAGAGATCTTTAGTCATTACATAGTTTACATCATGGGTAGAACAACTTGAGGTGTCTAGAATTCCAAGCTCAAGGCAATCTATCTCCTTCTGGTGAGATCAGTCTGTAAGAACCTTTGCCTCCTATTGATTCAACGATATATGGACCTTCCCAGTTAGGAGCAAGCTTTCCACTACTGTGTTCTTTGGTGTTGTAGAAAACTGCTCTGAGAACTAGACTACCCATTGGGAACTGTCTTTTGTAGACTTTCTCGTCGTAGGCTCGTTTGATCTTCTGCTGATACTTGGCCACACGAAGGAAGGCTTGGTCTCGTAGTTCTTCAGAGAAGTCTAGATCATTGATCCGAAGCTCTTCGTTGATTCCTTCTTCAACTGCCCTGGTCTTCAGAGTACTTGATATGTTTTCTGTTGGGAGTACTGCTTCCGATCCATATGTTAGACGAAAGGGTGAGAACCCTGTTGATCTTCTCGGAGTTGTGCGATACCCCCAAAGAACTTCAGGTAGGACCTGTTCCCACAATCCTTTCTTGTCGTTGAGTTTCTTCTTGAGTATACCAAGAATAGTTCTATTTGAGGCTTCAGCTTGACCATTGCATTGAGGATATCTTGGAGTTGAATAGAATAGCTTGATACCGTTGTTCAGACAGAACTCTCGGAATTTGTCGGAATCAAATTGAGCTCCATTGTCAGCAACAAGAACTTGAGGTGTACCGAATCTTGAGAAGATGTTGTGCCGAATGAATTTGATCACTTCGTCGTCAGTCTCTCGGAAGAGGGGCACAGCTTCAACCCATTTGGTAAAGTAATCAGTGGCCAGCAGTAAATACTTCTTCTTGCTCGGAGTTGGAGGGAAAGGACCCAAGAAATCTAACCCCCATTGATGGAAAGGCCAGGGGCTTGATAGTTGGTGAAGCTCATCTGCAGGGAGATGGATAGCTCGAGCGTGTCGTTGGCATGGCTCGCATCTTTGAACAACTTGTCGAGCATCTTTTGCCATTGTAGGCCAGTAATAACCTTGTAGTTTTGTCTTGGCTTCAAGAGACCTCCCTCCTGAATGATTCCCACAAGCTCCAGAGTGGATATCAATCAGGATTGCCTGTGCTTGCTCGGGACCAAGGCACTTGAGCAATATCCCATTGTAGGATTTGAAATATAAATTTTCTCCTTGCAGAATGTAGCATGGGAGCTTCCTTTGAAGCCTTCGGGCTTGATTTGGATTTGCCATGCTCGAAGAAGTCGAAAATTGATCGTCTCCAGTCTTCAAGCTCACTCGTAGTAGTGAGGATCGATGTCAGTTGATCTTCACCCCCAGATCCTTTTGTAGTAGCAAGGATCTGTTGATCGGGGATGGTCTTGGGCACTTCTTGATAATCGATCTGTATTTGCCTTCCTCCAAGTGAGTCTCCAAGAACTGAGGCAGCATTGGCTAAGGCATCTGCTTCTCGGTTCTCTGCTCTTGGGATCTGAATGAATTCGGCCTCAGTAAAACATTGTTGAAGACGTCGTACTAAGGCCAAATAGAGTTGCATTCTCTCTTCTCGAGCCGTATATTCTCCATTGATTTGCCTTATGATCAACTGAGAGTCGCTATAGACAATAATCCGATCCACCTCCAGGGATTTCGCCATCTCGAGTCCAGAAATGAGTGCTTCGTATTCGGCTTCGTTGTTGGTGGCAGTGAATCCGAGGAGAGTGGCCTTCTGGAGATGATCAAGTTCGGGGGATACCAAGACTATCCCAGTTCCCGAGCCGATCGCACTTGAAGCTCCATCAGTGTATAACTTCCATGGAGGAGTTGCAGCAATAGCCTCAAGACTTGGATCAAGTTTTATTGCAAGATTGATTGGAGGATTATTCTCATCTTTCAAGCGCATGTCGACATCTTCTTCCCAAGCGATGGGGTCTTCAACTGGAAAGTCAGCTAGAAAATCAGCAACAGCTTGACCTTTGATAGAAGTGCGAGGTTCGAACTGAATCCCCAGAGCACTCATTTCGATCACCTATTTGGTCATTCGACCAGCTCGACCAGCTTTGTCGACGATATCTTTGAGCGAGTGTTCTGAAATAACAGTGATCTGATGGGAGACGAAGTATGTTTGGAGACGGCGCGATGCAGTGAGCAAGGCCAGGATAACCTTCTCAGTTTTTGAGTAACGAGTTTCAGCTGGAAGGAGAGTATGGCTGATGTAGTAGACTGGATGCTCGACGCCTTCTGTTCTACTGACTAGAACCGCGCTGATTGCTTGATCAGTCACGGCGAGATAAAGCCACAGGTCTTCTTTTGGAAGTGGAGCCGTCAAGATTGGAGCTTGCACCAGATATTTCTTGATGCTTTGGAATGCTTCTTCACAGATCGGACTCCAGCCGGAGGTGTCTGCCTTTCGTAGTTTGTCGAAGAGAGGCTTACACTTGTCGGAAGACTTTGAAATGAACCGATTGAGGGCAGCAAGTCTTCCAGTGAGGCGCTGTACTTCCTTTCGATTAGTAGGTGATGGCATGTCGAGGATAGCTCGAATTTGATCGGGATTGGCTTCAATACCTCTCCTGGTCACAAGATGACCCAGGAATTTGCCAGATTGAACTCCGAAAGTGCACTTGGCTGGATTGAGCTTCATACTATATTTTCGAAGAACTTGAAAGGTTTCCGGCAGATCAGAAAGATGCTTGCTTCGCACGGAGCTCTTGGTGAGGAGATCATCGACATAGACTTCGACGTTGCGACCGATCTGATCTTCGAACATCTTTGTGACTAATCTTTGATAGGTGGAACCAGCATTCTTGAGGCCGAATGGCATGACATTATTGCAGTAGAGACCTCGGCTAGTCACAAAACATGTCTTCTCTTGATCATCAGTGTGAAGAGGAATTTGATTATATCCAGAGTACCCATCCATGAAAGATAATAGCTCGTGGCCAGCAGTGGCATCGATGAGTCTATCAATCCTTGGCATGGGGAACGGGTCTTTGGGGCAAGCCTTGTTGAGATTGGTGAAGTCGATACAGACTCTGACCTTCCCATTCTTCTTAGGAACAGCAACAATATTAGAGATCCAAGTAGGATACTCTACTTCACGGATGAAGCCTGCTGTGAGTAGCTTGGTGATTTCTTCTTGAACAACAATTTGTAGCTCTGGTCGGATGGTGCATGGCTTCTGCTTGACAGGCTTCGCTTCTTCTTTGATAGCAAGTCGGTGACAAGCATCATCTGGATTGATCCCAGGCATGTCTTCGAAACTCCAAGCGAAGACGTCGATATTGGACTTGAGGAAGGTTACCATGTCTTGCGCTTCTGCGTCGCTAAGACCGGTACCAATGAAAGTTTGTCGAGGGAGATCTCCGCTGCCGATGTTGATTGGGATGATTTCTTCAATTGAAGGTGACGCTTCCCATTCGATTGGTGGAGGTTCCGTCAGCGGAATCTCCTTTGATTGCTATTTAGAAGAGGGACCAGCTTCATCTCGTGGCCACTTTGGAGGAGCAATGTTGATCTTTCGATCTGTCTTAGCCGCAGCAGCCTCACAAGACCTTCCAGCTTGCTGATCACCTCGGATGCAGACGATGCCTTCGCCAGTTGCAAATTTGAGTAGTTGATGATAAGAAGAGGAGATGGCATTGATCTGATGGAGGAATGGTCGCCCGAGGATGGCATTGTAACTGGATACTCCTTCGACAATTGCGAACCTGACCGAGACTCGAGTCTCTCGGCTGAGGTCGAGAGTGAATCTCGATTCACCCACCGTGATGCTTTGTTCGCCGTTGAAGCCAGTGATCACGGTCGGGACGACGTCGAGGCTTTGATACTTATGTCCCAGACGTTTGAAGCAGTCTGAGAATATAATATCGATGGAGCTCCCGGTGTCGATGAGGATCCGATTGACGGTGCTTCCGTCGATGATGAGTTTCAAGACCAGAGGGTCTCGATGGGGAGTATGAACTCCTTGAAGATCGGTGTCGTTGAAGACGATGGACGGCCAAGAAAGACCTTCGATGGGCTTCTCGATCCAGGTATCTTCTTTGTTTGCAGTAGATCGAACATGGAAGATGCGCCGAATCTGCCGATCAACTTCCTTCCCGGTCATTGATTGATTGTGCAATGATCCATGAATGCCGAAGACATTGGCATTCACGGTGAGAGGTGATGGGTTGGAAGAGATCTGATGGATCCAGCAAGCCTCCTTCCCCTTTGCAGAGGATCGACGTTGATCTTGTCCTTCTCTGGTGAATTCATGGAGATGGCCTTCTCTCAGCAAGTCTTCGAGATGAAACTTTAGCCGATAGCACCGATCGGTGGAATGGTCGTGGCTTCGATGGAAATCACAATAAACAGTTTTATCAGCCGTGAACTTAGTGTTTGGCTGAAGTGGATTGGGCCTTCGAAGGAACTCCTCTTGTTGAATGCGGTCGAGTATTTGTTCGACCGGCATATTCCACTCGGTGAAAGTGGTCTTCGTTGGAGATCGACGCCCGTCATTCTTTGATCGTTTGTTGGCTGGAGGGGCTGCTGCCTCAGCATTGTGGGCCTTGGCAGCATACTTGGGAGCTTCTCTCTCCGCAGGTCTTCGTTTTGTTTCTCGCCCTTTCCGAGCGACTTGGTCATCTTCGACCTCGATCTCTCTCTGGATTCGATCGAACATAGCCCCCAGAGAAGGAGGAGGATTGCGGATGAAGTCGTTGTAGATGTGTAGATCAAAGCGGAGAGTGTTCTGGAAAGCCAAAATGATGGCTTCATCATCCAGATGTCTTCCAGAGAGGGCAGCATGCTCATTGCGAAACCTCCTAGTGAAACTTCGGAGAGTCTCATCAGCACCCATCCTTAACCGATAGAGAGAGTCGAGCTTCTTCTCGGGCTTCAGATTGAGCTGATAATGCTGCACAAAGAGTTTAGCCAAAACATCGAACTGGGTGATGGACCCAGCTCGGAGATTGTGATACCAGTCGAGCGACGGTTCATCGAGACTTCCTGCAAAAGTGCAGCAGAGCACATTGTTTTCTTCTTCGTGTGGCGTTAGAGTTTGCTTGAATGCGAGGATGTGGAGAGTAGGGTCTCCTCGTATACAGTTGAATTTGGGGAGGATAGGAGTTCTCCATCCCCTTGGAAATGTTGACTCGAAGAGGCTTCGATGTAGAGGCCCGGCAGAGGAATATCCATCCCTACGACCATGTCCTCGACCTAGAGATGGGTCAAGAGGCAAGATCGCAAGGTCTTGCTCAGGCACTGAAGTATTGGCCGGTTGAAGTCTATGTCGGAGGTCCGATCCAAGCCCACGTTGAAGTGGAATGGAAGGGGAGACTCTACTCTTTGAAGGTGCGCCTTTTATTTGGTGCTTCCTTGGTATTTTGAGCTTTGAAGGTGCCCTCTTGTTGCAGTTGCGGCCAGAAGACGATTGGGAAGACTCATCGTCAAGGCGATCCCACACACTCTGCTTCCAGGGGGCAGCAGAGGGAGTTGGGTCGCGTCGGATCCTCTCGAGGGCAGCAGTGCCCATTGACCTCCGTTGTTCGGAGTGAATTGAATGTCGAGGAAGATCGACCCTCTCATTTGTAGAGGGGTTAGGAAGAGCAATCCCAGCCTCAGAAGCTGCCTTCTTAAGAGCATCCCTCTCGGCGGTGAGGGTGGTGTTTTGCTTCGCCAATTGGAGTAGCTGGAAGTCGACCGCAGAGATCTAATAGGTCGATGGAGGGTCTTCAGCAGGAGTGGGGGCAGTTTGCCCAACCGATTGTCGTGCAGGATGGGCAATAGGTCGATCGATAGATCTTCCACTCCCTGAGCGAACCCCCATCTCAGGAACAGCAAGGGGTTGTCCGAAGTTGAGCCTTTGACTCATTGAACGAGTCTCAGGACGAGCTTGTTGTTGAGTGTTACTTCCTTCTGGTTGACCCTGGTGTTTAGTCCTCGCCATTCAGAGAGCGAAGGGTGCAACGAGAGTGCCGACGTCCGATCAGTTGTATGATCAACCGAGGAGGCGAGGAAGTTTGGCTATCAAGATTGGTTGTATGCTCAACCGATCGAGTAGTAGCGGAGAGCTGGACTTTTTACTCGGATCCTACAAACGGTGCCAAACTGTGGGGGAAAATCTTTGTGCCGACCCGAAGACCTCGCCTCACTAGTCAATTGGAGTTGAAGTTGATGCTGAAGATCGTTGGTCGATCTGTTGATCGAAGTTGAAACTTTTCGTAGTATACAGGCAAAGAGAGATGCAATCAGAGAAGCACTCAGAGAGAATTGACACGAGAGATGTGATCTCGGAGTTCAGCCGAAGCCTACGTCTCCGTGCTATAGGGAGCAACCCGAATTCACTAACACTTGTTTCGAAGTGACTTCGACAGGCCGAGTGTCACCGAAGTTTCTTCGACTTGTTTAAAGACAAGAAGAAGATCAAGGTGAGGTAGAGGGTAAGAGGAGATAGAGGTTTCTGTGACAGATATCAGATGATGGCACTGATCTGTTTTCAGAGCTCTGGTTTGAGTTTTGGAGTTTCAGGTTTTGAAAGTCCGATCCCTTTACATTCGAAGGCTCTGCTATTTATAGACTTCCCGGGGAGGAATTCCAGGACTAATGGCGGTTTCTGCTGCCGTATCTGGGGATCCTCCAGGCAGGGCCGGTGGGTCTCGTGGTAGTCTTCGTGGGCCCACCAGGCAGGGCCGGTGGGTCCCGCTGTTGTCTTCGGGGGCCCACCAGGCAGGGCCGGTGGGTCCCGCTGTTGTCTTCAGGGGCCCACCAGGCAGGGCCGGTGGGTCCCGCTGTGGTACTCGAGGGCCCACCAGGCAGGGCCGGTGGGTCCCGCTGTTGTTTTCGGGGGCCCACCAGGCAGGGCCGGTGGGTCCCGCTGTTTGCAGACTTCTTGCCAAAATTTGCACCCACAGTTAGAGGGTAAGAGGAGATAGAGGTTTCTGTGACAGATATCAGATGATGGCACTGATCTGTTTTCAGAGCTCTAGTTTGAGTTTTGGAGTTTCAGGTTTTGAAAGTCCGATCCCTTTACATTCGAAGGCTCTGCTATTTATAGACTTCCCGGGAAGGAATTCCGGGACTAATGGCCGTTTCTGCTGCCGTATCTGGGGATCCTCCAGGCAGGGCCGGTGGGTCTCGTGGTAGTCTTCGTGGGCCCACCAGGCAGGGCCGGTGGGTCCCGCTGTTGTCTTCGGGGGCCCACCAGGCAGGGCCGGTGGGTCCCACTGTGGTACTCGGGGGCCCACCAGGCAGGGCCGGTGGGTCCCGCTGTTGTTTTCGGGGGCCCACCAGGCAGGGCCGGTGGGTCCCGCTGTTTGCAGACTTCTTGCCAAAATTTGCACCCACAGTTAGGCAGGGCCGGTGGGTCTCGTGGTAGTCTTCGTGGGCCCACCAGGCAGGGCCGGTGGTTCCCGCTGTTGTCTTCAGGGGCCCACCAGGCAGGGCCGGTGGGTCCCGCTGTTGTCTTCGGGGGCCCACCAGGCAGGGCTGGTGGGTCCCGCTGTGGTACTCGGGGGCTCACCAGGCAGGGCCGGTGGGTCCCGCTGTTGTTTTCGGGGGCCCACCAGGCAGGGCCGGTGGGTCCCGCTGTTTGCAGACTTCTTGCCAAAATACATTCGTGCGAAAGAATTAGAATAGATCGTATGAATGAATTAGAATGGATCCAATGAATGAATTAGAATGGATCGTGCGAATGAATTAGAATGGATCGTACGAATGAATTAGAATGGATACATTCGTGCGAATGAATTAGAATAGATCGGACGAATGAATTAGAATGGATCGTACGAATGAATTAGAATGGATCAAATGAATGAATTAGAATGGTTACATTCATGCGAATGAATTAGAATGGATCGTATGAATGAATTAGAATGGATCGTACGAATGAATTAGAATGTTGTTAGGATTGATGTGTTCTAAGCTTGTAAAACTTTATGTTTTAGTCTAATAAATATTGATAGTTATTAATATATGAGATGCATATAGGTGCGTAACATAGTTACGTGTTCTTTAGGGAACAGAGAGCCATGGTTATATGGTAGTCCACTGAGTTGAAGACTGAGTGGATTGGTCTCGTATAACCTAAATCAGTTCGCAGCTATGATCAGGTTGGTCGCCTCATCATGATAAGCTGTTGGCGATGACAGTTCATGGGATGTCTTCACCATGGTCATCACCAGGCACAGTGTCTGTGGCTGAACGGAACTAACACGATGTACAGATCAGTGAGCAGACATTGGTATACTAAGCCGTGTTTCTGCTTAGGGTAAAACGGTCCTAAACCCTGAGGAACCACGACTGATGGACTAACCAGTTGCGTGGTGCTTTGGCGCACCAATGTGTGAGGATCCATATACAGTGATCCAAAACCACGGTGTACTGGGTTACCCGGCTGGCGTTGCATTAGCGTGTCACTCCTGCAGGCCATCCACACCCCTGATGGGAGGTGCGTTCCTTGGTGTGACTTACACTGTACCAAACCCAGGCCTGGTGGTCATCAGTTTGACTGTTGACCGGGTTCGATTACTCGATGAGGTAATCAGAGGTACGATGTATAGGTCAACCTGGAAGGAACCATGTCATATGATCATTCGAGTCTGACGGTAGTCTTCACCGCTCGAAGTGAATCATGGCATCAAGTGGAAGGACAGCTGGTTTACCACTACTAAGCGGAGAGCAAGGGTATGATGGAGAACATAGTAAGTCTGGGTGAATTCGAGTGCAGCCTGCGTCGCACTCTAGTGGCTACGCAGGTTAACTCGAGCTCAGAGGATCGATGGTACACTCGGGTAGTGTGTCGATCGAGCTTGAGTTGGAAGCCATGAACCCCGGTCCCTGACGGTTCCACCTTATCAACATTATGTACGGTTCTTGAACCGTCTCCTCGGAACACCATAAGCATAAGGAAGAAAGAAGTATACGCTCCGTGTGTGCTTGGCACTAGAGCACAGTAGATGCGTAACTATATGCGAGTACTAAGGGTTGTGCCCGAGACTAGTACAGAGTCGCATGTAGTAATCCCTAGCCATACGTGAACTTCGCTGCACAGGTGCGATGCACCGAGATGTGCTGCGAGTTGACTAGTTGAGTTTGCTAGAGGCACCCTCCGGTGGCCTCAGTTAATAGTAGGTAACTAGTAAAGATCACTTAAGAAGTGGCCGCTAGGTATCGCACGCTAGAAATGGTCAAAATGAGGCGTCGGGGCGTTTTGGTAAAAACCTTACTCTACCGGACCTCACTGTTGGCCGACCCTAGAAGTGAGGCACCTTGCTAGGGCCGGCCCTATGATGTAGGGATAAGAATCCCTCATCTATAGGGCCGGCCATATAGATAGGGATGGGGTGATAGAAACGGATAAAGTCGAGCCCTAAAAAGTGGGAAAACGGATAAATACGCGGAGAGATAAAAAGGAGATAATGGAGAGATAATTGTGGGAGGTCTTTATCCCCTGGGATCCTTATCCAAGGGGGTAGGCCGGCCCTATAAAAGGACCTATGGGGCACCGGCCCCATGTGCCAGAAAATCCGAACCCCCCTCCTCTCATCTCTCTAGTTCTCTCCCGTTTTATCTCCCGTTTCCCGCTTGCTACTTCGTCTTCCTCGCGTGGAGTTCTGAAGAAGGAGAAGGGTCGTTCTTCGGAGGCACTCAGAGATCCGAGAGCGATGTTCCATGCATCGTGTGAGATCGGGTGAACAAGAAGGCAACATCTCCATTCGTACCATCGGCATCTTCGCGAACGATCTTTCGTCTCCATCGACAAAGAAGACAATTCTCCGTGGTTAAAAGATCCGTACGAAAGGTATGTATAATCTAACATGTAGATCTAGCGAGCATTATGATTTGTATGCATGCTAGTTAATCATTACGCTAGATTGCCGTTAGGGGTTTTCGATTCTCGTGCATACACATGCACACATATGTAGATTAGTTTCTATGAAAATTAAAATAGGGTAACGTGCACCATGAACGGTCTTTCGATCGCCAAATCGCTTCCGCTGCGAGCCTCTGACCCGGATTAACCTCCAACAATTGGTATCAAAGCCGCATTAGTGGTGTGCGTTTCATGTTTTTTCATGAAACCAATATGTGTGCGCATGATGAATGCGTGAGATCATCGGGGTTCTTACGCTTAGATCATGCATACGTATAGATTGTGCTTGTTCTATTAATCATTCTTGCAGGGCGCCGCTATAAAAAATCTAGATCTATGCTTTGTGCTTGCTACCGGGGGTCGGACCCCGAGTTAGCAATTGTCTGGATTTGCTTTCTGTGTGTGGATATGTAATTGAGCCGTAGATTGGGCGAGTGATGGGGGTTGACCATCCTCGGTTTCCCATGGCCTTTTCCTAGGTATGTTTTCTTTTCTTTCTAGGAAATTGTGTACGAGCGAGCACTTGCTCGAAGCGTACTAGACTTTTTCGGTTACAGATCGAGAAGAAAGATGTGCCAAAGAAATCCACCATCGGGAGCGGAAGCGGAACCCTGGAGGATGAAGACGATCCGGCAAAGTGTTCGCGAGCGCGACGAAGGAGCCGGACCGAGGAACCTTGTGAAGAAAGCTAGAGGCCTGCGCTGTGCTAATTAGGTTCAGGGGTCGGACCCTGAACTTAATTCAGTCTTTATGGTTGCTTTCTTTATTAGTTCTTTATGCTTCATATCGAATCCCGATGAGATAATATGATTTATCAGTTTTTTGAGGGATGCCTTTCCCCTCCGGTCCAAGCTACTGTTTGAGGTTAGGATCCCGCTAGATGACGCCTATTATCTATTTGACTTTTGATGTTAGTGGGATCCCATCACATAAGGTTATGCCACCATTAGGTTAGCACCCGACTAGTCGGGTGTGCCTATTTGGCCAGCATCGAAATCAAAGATGAGATGGAGATCCATTGAATATCAATTGTCAAATCTATAATCAAGGCGCCATGACTAGTGAGAGTCCTTTCCAGTGAGTCTGACTCTAGGATTAGCTCCAGAGCATTAGCGTGATAACCAATTTTGCAAAGCATCGATATTCTTGGAATATGTAATGTGACCCTTGAATGGAGAAATCCACTTGAGGCAGGGACTATGATATTCCGAGAGTGATTAATGCTAGGCGAAGGGCTTGAACGCTAGTGGGAGCATGGTATGACCAGGGTCTAGTATTTAGGAGGTCGCTACCTTTGCATTTGCATAAATTCATACTCGCAAAATAACCCTCAGAATAATAAGGGATGCAAGAGAGGACTTTTATAAGATCCTCTGGCCTCCACGGCCAGTCGTTTTGTGTTTGGGTGGGGATGCATAACTTCACACCCCCTAGGGTGGGAGCTGTGTGTTTCCATGCCAAATTACTTAATGACCTCCCTGAGGATATGGCGATTACGAGGCCAGGAGAGAAGGGCTTTTCATCCCACCCTAGTGGGGGCCGCATGAACTCCCGTGTCGTAATTACTTAGGCTCGTGGGTAAGCATCCTAAGTACACGTGAGGTATTCATTGCGAAGACAATGGTGATCACATGGTACTGGCCGAAAGATAACCATGGTCCATCACAGCCCTTAGTTGGCAGATTTGGATAGGGTCAAGGAAAAGGCCCGTGTAAGCGGATTGACGCTGTATGATGCCCCCTAGGGCAGGTACAGTCGATTCTGAGATCTTACATATATGGTTAATTAATCCATGGTAATGACTTCGCTTGAGGGTAGCGTTGACATATGGATATAATTAGCTTGTTTTAAAAATCCATAAAATAAGTTTTTATGCATACTCATTATTCAATCTTTATTTTCAGATGACTAAGTTAGACCCCCTGTCCGCTATCCTAAATAACCACAAACTTACCGGTCCCAACTATGAGGACTGGAAGCGTAACCTGTACCTGGTCCTAAGGATTGGTAAACATATGACAGCCCTGAATGACCCTGAGCCAGATTTACCAGGACCCAATGCCACAGAGGCACAGTTAAAGGCATTCACTGACTGGAAGGAATCTAATAAGATATGTAAATGCTATATTATAGCATCCTTGCAAACAACTCTGCAAAAGCAAGTCGAGGAGATGCCCGACGCTTCTGACATGATGTTGTATTTGAAGGAGATGTTTGAAGGTCACAATCGCGTTACGCGATACCTTACCATCAAGAAACTCGTCGGCACTAAGATGTCCAATGGGACGCTGGTTCGGGAACACATGATGAAAATGTTTGGGTTCCAGAATAAACTAGCTACCATGGATATTGTGCTAGAAGGCGAGGTGATGACAGACATCTTCCTCTCGTCACTGTCTGGAGCCTTTGAAGGCTTTGTCACCAACTTTAATTTGAACAAGTTGGCTATGACAAATGCAGAGCTTCTGGGAGCTCTCCAGGCAGCTGAGGATGGCTTCAAGCAGAAGGGCGAAGCACTTCACGTGCAACGTAGATCCTTCAAGAAGCCTGGTAAACCTCAAGGCAAGAAACATAAAAAGAAACCTAAGTCACTGCCTGTGCAGGACTCTGTTGGAGCCTCTGGGTCTGGAGAATCAAAGAAACCGGGCACGAAGTGCTTCCGGTGTGGCCAGAAGGGTCATTGGAAAAAGGACTGCAAGAAGCCTCAGAATGCTAGTGAAGGTAATCTACAACTCTTAGTTGTTGAATCATTTCTTTCAAGTAATAGTACTTTTGCTAGTTGGATTATGGATTCTGGATCCACTAACCATGCCTGTAACTCTCTTCAGGGGTTTCGGGAAAGCAGAAGATTGCTTGATGGAGAGGTGACCTTGAGCATGGGAACTGAGGCCATGGCTACTGCTGAAGCTATTGGAGACGTTAATCTTAGTTTTTCGAATAATAAGACTTTGACTCTTAGAGATGTCTTTTATGTACCGTCCTTGAGACGTAACTTAATTTCTGTTTCTTCTTTAGTTAATGAAGGTTATTCAGTTTATTTTGATGCTTCTGGTGTGTCATTTAAACTGAATGGAACTTTTATAATAAGAGGAATGGTTCAGAATCATCTCTATGTTGTAAGTCCTAAATTTGAAAAAGATAATATAATAACTTCAGCATTTAATGTTAATTCATCTAAGCGTAAGAATTCTTCGGAAAATTTAACCCACCTGTGGCACTTACGACTTGGGCATATTGCCTTAGACAGGATCCATAGAATGGTGAAGGCCGGGCTTCTGGAAACAGATCCTACGGAGATCCTTCCCACCTGTGAATCCTGCCTGGAAGGCAAGATGACCAAGAGGTCCTTTAAAGGCAAAGGAGTAAGTGCTACTGAGGTATTAAAGTTAATCCATTCAGATGTGTGTTGGACCCATGAACGTCAAGGCGATAGGAGGCCATGAGTACTTCATCACATTCATTGATGATTACTCAAGATATGGTTACGTTTACCTGATGCATCGGAAGTCGGAATCCTTTGACATGTTCAAAGAGTTCAGGGCTGAAGTATAAAAGCAGACAGGTAAATATATAAAAACCCTTCGATCTGATCGAAGAGGTGAATACCTATCTGACGAGTTCCTAGGGTATTTGGTGGAGCATGGGATAAAATCCCAGTTAACTGCTCCAGGTACCCCACAACAGAATGGAGTTTCCGAGAGAAGGAATCGAACCTTGTTGGACATGGTTCATAGCATGATGAGTTACGCCAGTTTACCAATGACCTTTTGGGGATATGCCCTACAAACAGTAGTTTATATTTTGAATCACGTTCCGTCTAAGTCAGTGCCTCAGACCCCTAGAGAACTGTGGTCAAAGCGAAAGCCATTGCTACAGCATTTCAGAATATGGGGATGCCCTGCACATGTGCGAAGGGATAAGAGGGAAAAGATGGAATCTAAAACCAGAGTATGCTTATTTGTAGGGTATTCTAAGGAGACCAAAGGTGGTCTATTTTATGATCCTGAGGAAAAGAAAGTGATCGTTTCTACGAACGCCTATTTCCTAGAACAGGATTATATTATGGACCACAAGCCTACTAGTAAGGTAGTTCTGGATGAACTGCTGGGTACTAGTACAGATAGCGCATCCGAAAGCATAGTGGGAGCTGACATTACAGATAATAATATACCAGATACTGTAGAACCTATTAATCCTGTAACACCACCACCACCTCGTCGCAGTGGGAGAAACATCAGAGCTCCTGACAGATACTATAGAGAAACCTTATTGGTTGATCTAGAGGGTCAGGAGGATGACCCACTGAGCTACGATGAGGCAATGGGAGCTTCTGACAGCTCTGACTGGCAAAAGGCTATGGAGGCAGAAATTGCATCAATGTCCCATAACGCTGTCTGGACTCTTGTTACACCATCATCCAATATTAAACCTATTGGGTGTAAGTGGGTGTATAAAAGGAAGAGAGGATCTGATGGATTAATAGAGACTTATAAAGCTAGATTAGTTGCCAAGGGTTATACCCAGAGAGAAGGAATCGACTTTGACGAAACCTTCTCGCCGGTAGCTATGATAAAGTCTATTCGGATCCTCCTATCCATTGCAGCCCATTATGACTGGGAGATCTGGCAAATGGATGTCAAGACAGCATTCCTTAACGGGAATTTGGAAGAAGACATTTATATGATGCAGCCACCAGGTTTTGAGTTAGAGGGTCAGGAACATCTAGTTTGCAAGTTGCAGAAGTCCATTTATGGACTAAAGCAAGCATCTAGAAGTTGGAACATCCGTTTTGATCAGGCAATCCAGTCATATGGATTTACTCAAAACGAGGATGAACCATGTGTATACAAGAGGAGTGATAAGACTACAGTGATATATTTGATACTTTACGTAGACGATATTCTACTCATTGGGAATGATGTAGGAACATTGTCAACGGTAAAGGTCTGGTTGTCAACACAGTTTGATATGAAAGACCTAGGTGAAGCGAGTTATGTTTTGGGGATCAAGGTAACACGTGATCGCCAGAACAGGATTCTCTCGCTATCACAGGCTGCGTATATAGATAAGGTTATGGCTAGATTTGATATGCAAAACTCCAAGAAGGGTTTTGTGCCATTTAGACATGGCGTAAAACTGTCTAAGGATCAATGTCCTAAGACACCTGAGGAGAGAGCAGAAATGCAGAAGATACCTTATGCTTCGGCATTAGGTAGTCTAATGTATGCTATACATTGTACAAGGCCTGATATCTGTTTCGCAATAGGAATGATGGGTCGGTTTCAGTCAAATCTGGGTCCAGATCACTAGACAGCTATGAAGTGTATACTCAAGTACCTTCGTAGAACAAGGGACTATGAGTTGGTTTACACTGGACAAGAACTGACGCCGATTGGATATACAGATTCTGACTTTATGTCAGATTTGGAATCCAGGAAGTTGACATCAGGTTTTGTGTTTATGCTAGGAGGAGCAGCGGTTAGTTGGCAGAGTGTGAAGCAGAAATGCATCACAGACTCTACCATAGAGGCTGAGTACATTGCAGCGTGCGAGGCAGCCAAAGAGGCGGTATGGCTCAAGAAATTCCTTACGGATTTAGGGTGCGTACCAGAGGCCCAGTTACCTATTGTGCTTTACTGCAACAATAGTGGGGCGGTAGCACAAGCAAAGGAGCCAAGACATCACCAAAAGGGGAAGCACATTGAGCGCAAGTTCCACTAGATTCGGCAGTTTCAAAAGCAAGGGCGAGTAGCGGTGACACAGATTGCATCTACAGATAATGTTGCTGATCCTTTCACAAAGGCAATACCTACCAAGGCATTCGAGCGACATGTGGACGTGATGGGAGTCAAAACCGTTTTGCTTCGCTAGACCAAGTGGGAGATTGTTAGGATTGATGTGTTCTAAGCTTATAAAACTTTATGTTTTAGTCTAATAAAGATTGATAGTTATTAATATATGAGATGCATATAGGTGCGTAACATAGTTACATATTCTTTAGGGAACAGAGAGCCATGGTTATATGGTAGTCCACTGAGTTGAAGACTGAGTGGATTGGTCCCGTATAACCTAAATCAGTTCGCAGCTATGATCAGGTTGGTCGCCTCATCATGATAAGCTATTGGCGATGACAGTTCATGGGATGTCTTCACCATGGTCATCACCAGGCACAGTGTCTGTGGCTGAACGGAACTAACACGGTGTACAGATCAGTGAGCAGACACTGGTACACTAAGCCGTGTTTCTGCTTAGGGTAAAACGGTCATAAACCCTAAGGAACCACGACTGATGGACTAACCAGTTGCATGGTGCTTTGGCACACCAATGTGTGAGGATCCATATACAGTGATCCAAAACCACGGTGTACTGGGTTACCCGGCTGGCGTTGCATTAGCGTGTCACTCTTGCAGGCCATCCACACCCCTGATGGGAGGTGCGTTCCTTGGTGTGACTTATACTGTACCAAACCCAGGCCTGGTGGTCATCAGTTTGACTGTTGACCGGGTTCGATTACTCGACGGGGTAATCAGAGGTACGATGTATAGGTCAACCTGGAAGGAACCATGTCGTATGATCATTCGAGTCTGACGGTAGTCTTCATCGCTCGAAGTGAATTATGGCATCAAGTGGAGGGACAGCGGGTTTACCACTACTAAGCGGAGAGCAGGGGTATGATGGAGAACATAGTAAGTCTGGGTGAATTGGAGTGCAGCCTGCGTCGCACTCTGGGTGGCTACGCAGGTTAACTAGAGCTCAGAGGATCGATGGTACACTCGGGTAGTGTGTCGATCGAGCTTGAGTTGGAAGCCATGAACCCCGGTCCCTGATGGTTCCACCTTATCAATATTATGTACGGTTCTTGAACCGTCTCCTCGGAACACCATAAGCATGAGGAAGAAAGAAGTATACGCTCCGTGTGTGCTTGGCACTAGAGCACGGTAGATGCGTAACTATATGCGAGTACTAAGGGTTGTGCCCGAGACTAGTACAGAGTCGCATATAGTAATCCCTAGCCATAAGTGAACTTCGCTGCACAGGTGCGATGCACCGGGATGTGCTGCGAGTTGACTAGTTGACTTTGCTAGAGGCACCCTCCGGTGGCCTCAGTTAATAGTAGGTAACTAGTAAAGATCACTTAAGAAGTGGCCGCTAGGTATCGCACGCTAGAAATGGTCAAAATGAGGCGTCGGGGCGTTTTGGTAAAAACCTCACTCTGCTGGACCTCACTGTTGGCCGACCCTAGTAGTGAGGCACCTTGCTAGGGCCGGCCCTATGATGTAGGGATAAGAATCCCTTATCTATAGGTCCAGCCATATAGATAGGGATGGGGCGATAAAAACGGATAAAGTCGAGCCCTAAAAAGTGGGAAAACGGATAAATACGCGGAGAGATAAAATGGAGATAATGGAGAGATAATTATGGGAGGTCTTTATCCCCTTGGATCCTTATCCAAGGGGGTAGGCCGGCCCTATAAAAGGACCTATGGGGCACCGGCCCCATGTGCCAGAAAATCCGAACCCCCCCTCCTCTCATCTCTCTAGTTCTCTCCCGTTTTATCTCCCGTTTCCCGCTTGCTACTTCATCTTCCTCGCGTGGAGTTCTGAAGAAGGAGAAGGGTCGTTCTTCGGAGGCACTCAGAGATCCGAGAGCGACGTTCCGTGCATCGTGTGAGATCGGGTGAAAAAGAAGGCAACATCTCCATTCGTACCATCGGCATCTTCGCGAACGATCTTCCGTCTCCATCGACAAAGAAGACAATTCTCCGCGGTTAAAAGATCCGTACGAAAGGTATGTGTAATCTAACATGTAGATCTAGCGAGCATTATGATTTGCATGCATGCTAGTTAATCATTACGCTAGATTGCCGTTAGGGGTTTTCGATTCTCGTGCATACACATGCACACATATGTAGATTAGTTTCTATGAAAATTAAAATAGTGTAACGTGCACCATGAACGGTCTTTCGACCGCCAAATCGCTTCCGTTGCGAGCCTCTGACCCGGATTAACCTCCAACAAATGGATCATACGAATGAACTAGAATGGATACATTCGTGCGAATGAATTAGAATGGATCGGACGAATGAATTAGAATGGATCGTACGAATGAATTAGAATGGATCGTATGAATGAATTAGAATAGCTCATACGAATGAATTAGAATGAATCTTATGAATGAATTAGAATGGTTACATTCGTGCGAATGAATTAGAATAGATCATACGAATGAATTAGAATGGATCGTACGAATAAATTAGAATGGATCGTGGGAATGAATTAGAATGGATCGTACGAATGAATTAGAATGGATCCACCGAATGAGTTAGAATGGATCATACGAATAAATTAGAATGGATTGTACGAATGAATTAGAATGGATTGTGCGAATGAATTAGAATAGATCCTACGAATGAATTAGAATGGATCGTGTGAAAGAATTAGAATGGATTGTCTGAATGAATTAGAATGGATATATTCGTGCAAATGAATTAGAATGGATCGTATGAATGTATTAGAATGGATCGTATGAGTGAATTAGAATGGATCGTACGAATGAATTAGAATGGATTGTTTGAATGAATTAGAATGGATCGTACGAATGAATTAGAATGGATCGTATGAATGAATTAGAATGGATCGTACAAATGAATTAGAATGGATCAAATGAATGAATTAGAATGGTTACATTCATGCGAATGAATTAGAATGGATCGTACGAATGGATTAGAATGGATCGTACGAATGGATTAGAATGGATACATTCGAGCGTACGATCCATTCTAATTCATTCGTCCGATCCATTCTAATTCATTCGCACGAATATATCCATTCTAATTCATTCGTACGTACGATCCATTCTAATTCATTCATTTGATCCATTCTAATTCATTCGTACGATCCATTCTAATTCATTCGTCCGATCCATTCTAATTCATTCGCACGAATGTATCCATTCTAATTCATTTGTACGATCCATTCTAATTCATTCGCACGATCCATTCTAATTCATTCGTACGATCCATTCTAATTCATTCATACGATCTATTCTAATTCATTCATACAATCCATTCTAATTCTTTCACACGATCCATTCTAATTCATTCGTACGATCCATTCTAATTCATTCGTACGATCCATTCTATTCTAGTTCATTCGTACGATCCATTCTAATTCATTCATACGATCCATTCTTATTCATTCTTACTCATTCATATGATCCATTCTAATTCATTCGGACGAATGTATCCATTCTAATTTATTCGTACGATCCATTCTAATTCATTCGTACGATCCATTCTAATTCATTCGTAAGATCCATTCTCATTCATTCGTACGATCCATTCTAATTCATTCGTACGATCCATTCTAATTCATTCGTACGATCCATTCTAATTCATTCATACGATCCATTCTAATTCATTCATTCGTACGATCCATTCTAATACATTCGTACGATTCATGCTAATTCATTCGCACGATCCATTCTAATTCATTCGTACGATCCATTCTTATTCATTCATACGATCCATTCTAATTCTTTCACACGATCCATTCTAATTCATTCGTACGATCCATTCTAATTCATTCGTACGATCTATTCTAATTCATTCGTACGATCCATTCTAATTCATTCGTACGATCCATTCTAATTCCTTCGTACGATCCATTCTAATTCATTCATACAATCCATTCTAATTCTTTCACACGATCCATTCTAATTCATTCGTACGTTCCATTCTAATTCATTAGCACGATCCTTGCTAATTCATTCGTTCGATCAATTCTAATTCATTAGCACGACCCATTCTAATTCATTAGCACGATCCAATCTAATTCATTCATAGGATCCATTCTAATTCATTCATACGATCTATTCTAATTCTTTCGCACGAATATATCCATTCTAATTCATTCGTACGATCCATTCTAATTCCTTCGTACGATCCATTCTAATTCATTCGTACGATCTATTCTATTTCATTCGTACGATCCATTCTTACTCATTCGTACGATCCATTCTAATTCATTCGTCCGATCCATTCTAATTCATTCGCACGAATGTATCCTTTCTAATTCATTCGTTCGATCAATTCTAATTCATTAGCACGATCCATTCTAATTCATTCGTACGATCCATTCTAATTCATTCGCACGATCCATTCTAATTCATTCATTGGATCCATTCTAATTCATTCGTATGATCCATTCTAATTCATTCGTACGATCCATTCTAATTCATTCGCACAATCCATTCTATTTCATTCGTACGATCCATTCTTACTCATTGGTACGATCCATTCTAATTCATTCGCACGAATGTATCCATTCTAATTCATTCATACGAATCCATTCTAATTCATTCGTACAATCTATTCTATTTCATTCGTACGATCAATTCTTACTCATTCGTATGATCCATTCTAATTCATTCGGACGAATGTATCCATTCTAATTTATTCGTACGATCCATTCTTATTCATTCGTACGATCCATTCTAATTCATTCGTACGATCCATTCTAATTCATTCGTCCGATCCATTCTAATTCATTCGCACGAATGTATCCATTCTAATTCATTCGTACGATCCATTCTAATTCATTCGTACGATCCATTCTAATTCATTCGCACGAATGTATCCATTCTAGAATGAATTAGAATGGATCGTATGAATGAATTAGAATGGATCGTACTAATGAATTAGAATGGATCGAGCGAATGAATTAGAATGGATCGTACGAATGAATTAGAATGGATCGTACGAATAAACTAGAATGGATACTTTCGTGCGAATGAATTAGAATGGATCGTACGAATGAATTCGAATGGATCGTACGAATGAATTTGAATGGATCGTACGAATGGATTAGAATGGGTCCATTCGCACGAATGTATCCATTCTAATTCATTCGCACGAATGTATCCATTCTAATTCATTCGTACAATCCATTCTATTTCATTTGTACGATCCATTCTTAGTCATTCGTATGATCTATTCTAATTCATTCGTATGATCCATTCTAATTCATTCGTACGATCCATTCTAATTCATTCGCACGATCCATTCTAATTCATTCATACGATCCATTCTAATTCATTCATACGATCCATTCTAATTCATTCCTACAATCCATTCTAATTCATTCGCCCGATCCATTCTAATTCATTCATACGATCCATTCTATTCGAATGGATCATGCGATCCATTCAAATTCATTCGCACGATCCATTCTAATTCATTCATACGATCCATTCTAATTCATTCATACAATGCATTCTAATTCTTTCACACGATCCATTCTAATTCATTCGTACGATCCATTCTAATTCATTCGTACAATCCATTCTATTTCATTTGTACGATCCATTCTTACTCATTCGTATGATCCATTCTAATTCATTCGTACGATCCATTCTAATTCATTTGTACGATCCATTCTAATTCATTCATACAATCTTTTCTATTTCATTCGTACGATCCATTCTTACTCATTCGTATGATCCATTCTAATTCATTTGCACGAATGTATCCATTCTAATTCATTCATACAATCCATTCTAATTCATTCTGTACGATCCATTCTAATTCATTCGTACGATCGTACGAATGAATTTGAATGGATCGTACGAATGAATAAGAATAGATTGTGCGAATGTATTAGAATGGATCGTACGAATGAATTAGAATGGATCGTACGAATGAATTAGAATGGATCATACGAATGAGTAAGAATGGATCGTACGAATGAATTAGAATGGATCGTACAAATGAATTAGAATGGATCGTACGAATAAATTAGAATGGATACATTCGTCCGAATGAATAAGAATGGATCATACGAATGAGTAAGAATGGATCGTACGAATGAAATAGAATAGATTGTACGAATGAATTAGAATGGAACGTGCGAATGAATTAGAATGGATCGTGTGAAAGAATTAGAATGGATTGTATGAATGAATTAGAATGGATCATATGAATGAATTAGAATGGATCGTGCGAATGAATTCGAATGGATCGTACGAATTCATTCTAATTCGTTAATACAATCCATTCTAATTCTTTCACACGATCCATTCTAATTCATTCATACGTTCCATTCTAATTCATTAGCACGATCCATGCTAATTCATTCGTTCGATCAATTCTAATTCATTAGCATGATCCATTCTAATTCATTCGTACGATGCATTCTAATTCATTCGCACGATCCATTCTAATTCATTCATAGGATCCATTCTAATTCATTCATACGATCTAGTCTAATTCTTTCGCACGAATGTATCCATTCTAATTCATTCGCACGAATGTATCCATTCTAATTCATTCATACGATCCATTCTAATTCATTCGTACGATCCATTCGAATTCATTCGCATGATCCATTCTAATTCATTCATATGATCCATTCTAATTCATTCATACAATCCATTCTAATTCTTTCACACGATCTATTCTAATTCATTCGTACGATCCATTCTAATTCATTCGTACAATCCATTCTATTTCATTCGTACGATCCATTTTACTCATTCGTATGATCGATTCTAATTCATTCGTATGATCCATTCTAATTCATTCGTATGATCCATTCTAATTCATTCGTACGATCCATTCTAATTCATTCGTAAGAATGTATCCATTCTACTTCATTTGCACGATCCATTCGAATTCATTCCTATGATCTATTCTAATTCATTCGTACGATCCATTCTAATTCATTCTAATTCATTCGTACGATCCATTCTATGATCCATTCTAATTCATTCATACGATCCATTCTAATTCATATGGACAAAGGTATCCATTCTAATCCATTCGTAGGATCCATTCTAATCCATTCGTACGATCCATTCTAATTCATATGTACGATCCATTCTAATTGATTCACTCGAATGTATCCATTCTAATCCATTCGTACGATCAATTCTAATTCATTCGCATGAATGTAACCATTCTAATGAATTCATATGATCCATTCTAATTCATTCATACGATCCATTCTAATTCATTCGTCCGATCCATTCTAATTCATTCGCACGAATGTATCCATTCTAATTCATTCGTACGATCCATTCTAATTCATTCGTAAGATCCATTCTAATTCATTCGTACGATCCATTCTAATTCATTCTAATTCATTCGTACGATCGTACGAATGAATTAGAATGGATCGTACGGAATGAACTAGAATGGATCGTACGAATGAATTAGAATGGATCGTACGAATGAACTAGAATGGATACATTCGTGCGAATGAATTAGAATGGATCGTACGAATGAATTAGAATGGATCGTACGAATGAATTAGAATGGATCTTACGAATGAATTAGAATGGATCGTACGAATGAATTTGAATGGATCGTAAGAATGAATTAGAATGGATACATTCGTGCGAATGAATTAGAATAGATCGGACGAATGAATTAGAATGGATCGTACGAATGAATTAGAATGGATCAAATGAATGAATTAGAATGGATCGTACGAATGAATTAGAATGCATCGTACGAAAGAATTAGAATGGATATATTCGTGCAAATGAATTAGAATGGATCGTACGAATGAATTAGACTGGATCGTACGAATGAATTTGAATGGATACATTTGTGCGAATGAATCTAAATGGATTGTATGAATGAATTACAATGGATCGTACTAATGAATTAGAATGGATCGTACGAATGAATTAGAATAGCTCATACGAATGAATTAGAATGAATCATATGAATGAATTAGAATGGTTACATTCGTGCGAATGAATTAGAATAGATCGTACGTATGAATTAGAATGGAACGTACGAATAAATTAAAATGGATCGTGGGAATGAATTAGAATGGATCGTACGAATGAATTAGAATGGATCCACCGAATGAGTTAGAATGGATCATACGAATGAATTAGAATGGATTGTACGAATGAATTAGAATGGATTGTGCGAATGAATTAGAATGGATCGTATGAATGAATAAGAATGGATCGTACGAATGAATTAGAATGGATCGTGCGAATGAATTAGCATGAATCGTACGAATGTATTAGAATGGATCATACGAATGAATTAGAATGAATCGTACGATCCATTCTAATTCATTCGTACGATCCATTCTAATTTATTCGCACGAATGTATCCATTCTTGTTCATTCGTACGATCCATTCTAATTCATTCGTACGATCCATTCTAATTCATTCATACGATCCATTCTAATTCATTCGTACGATCCATTCTAATTAATTCATTTGATCCATTCTAATTCATTCGTACGATCCATTCTAATTCATTCGTACGATCCATTCTAATTCATTCGTACGATCCATTCTAATTCATTCGTAAGATCCATTCTAATTCATTCGTACGATCCATTCTAATTCATTCGTACGATCCATTCTAATTCATTCGCACGAATGGATCTATTCTAGAATGAATTAGAATGGATCGTATGAATGAATTAGAATGGATCGTACGAATGAATTAGAATGGATCGAGCGAATGAATTAGAATGGATCGTACGAATGAATTAGAATGGATCGTACGAATGAACTAGAATGGATACATTCGTGCGAATGAATTAGAATGGATCGTACGAATGAATTAGAATGGATCAAATGAATGAATCCATTCTAATTCATTCGTGTGATCCATTCTAATTCATTCGTACGATCCATTCTAATTCATTCGTACGATCCATTCTAATTCATTCGTACGATCCATTCTAATTCATTTGCACGATCCATTCTAATTCATTCATAGGATCCATTCTAATTCATTCATACGATCTATTCTAATTCTTTCGCACGAATTTATCCATTCTAATTCATTCGCACGAATGTATCCATTCTAATTCATTCGTACGATCCATTCTAATTCATTCGTACGATCCATTCAAATTCATTCGCACGATCCATTCTAATTCATCCGTACAATCCATTCTATTTCATTCGTACGATCCATTCTTACTCATTCGTACGATCCATTCTAATTCATTCGCACGAATGTATCCTTTCTAATCCAATCGTACGATCCATTCTAATCCATTCGTACGATCCATTCTAATTCATTCGCATGAATGTAACCATTCTAATTCATTCATTTGATCCATTCTAATTCATTCGTACGATCCATTCTAATTCATTCGTCCTATCCATTCTAATTCATTCGCACGAATGTATCCATTCTAAACCATTCATACGTTCCATTCTAATTCATTTGTAAGATCTATTCTAATTCATTCATACGATCCATTCTAATTCATTCGTACGATCCATTCTAATTCATTCGCACGAATGTATCCATTCTAGTTCATTCCATACGAATTAATTAGAATGGATCATACGAATGAATTAGAATGGATCGTACGAATGAATTAGAATGGATACATTTGTGCGAATGAATTAGAATGGATCGTACGAATGGATTAGAATGGATCGTACGACTGGATTAGAATGGATACAGTCGTGCGAATGAATTAGAATGGATTGTATGAATGAATTAGAATGGATCGTACGATCCATTCGAATTCATTCGCACGATCCATTCTAATTCATTCGTACGATCCATTCTAATTCATTCATACGATCCATTCTAATTCATTCGTACGATCCATTCTAATTCATTCGTATATTCCATTCTAATTCATTTGTACGATCTATTCTATTTCATTCGTACGATCCATTCTTACTCATTCGTATGATCCATTCTAATTCATTCGGACGAATGTATCCATTCTAATTTATTTGTACGATCCATTCTAATTCATTCGTACGATCCATTCTAATTCATTCGTACGATCCATTCTTATTCATTCGTATGATCCATTCTAATTCATTCGTACGATCCATTCTAATTCATTCGCTCGAATGTATCCATTCTAATCCATTCGTACGATCCATTTTAATTCATTAGCACGATCCATTCTAATTCTTTCACACGATCCATTCTAATTCATTCGTACGATCCATTCTAATTCATTCGCACGATCCATTCTATTTCATTCGAACGATCTATTCTTACTCATTCGTATGATCCATTCTAATTCATTCGCACGAATGAATTAGAATGGATCGTACGAATGAATTAGAATGGATAGTGCGAATGAATTAGAATCGATCGTACGAATGAATTAGAATGGATCGTACGAATGAATTAGAATGGATCATACGAATGAGTAAGAATGGATCGTACGAATGAATTAGAATGGAACGTACGAATGAATTAGAATGGATCGTACGAATAAATTAGAATGGATACATTCGTCCGAATGAATTAGAATGGATCATACGAATTAGTAAGAATGGATCGTACGAATGAAATAGAATAGATTGTACGAATGAATTAGAATGGATCTTACGAATGAATTAGAATGGATCGTACGAATGAATTAGAATGGATCGTGCGAATGAATTAGAATGGATCGTACGAATGAATTAGAATGGATCGTACGAATGAATTAGAATGGATCTTACGAATGAATTAGAATGGATCGTACGAAATAATTAGAATGGATCGTACGAATGAATTAGAATGGATACATTCGTGCGAATGAATTAGAATGGATCGGACGAATGAATTAGAATGGATCGTACGAATGAATTAGAATGGATCAAATGAATGAAATAGAATGGATCGTACGAATGAATTAGAATGGATACATTCGTACGAATAAATTAGATTGGATCGTACGAATGAATTAGAATGGATCGTACGGAATGAATTAGAATGGATATATTTGAACGAATAAATTAGAATGGATTATACGAATGAATTAGAATGGATCGTATGAATGAATTAGAATGGATAGTGCGAATGAAATAGAATCGATTGTACGAATGAATTAGAATGGATCGTACGAATGAATTAGAATGGATCATACGAATGAGTAAGAATGGATCATACGAATGAATTAGAATGGATCGTACGAATGAATTAGAATGGATCGTACGAATAAATTAGAATGGATACATTCGTCCGAATGAATTAGAATGGATCATACGAATGAGTAAGAATGGATCGTACGAATGAAATAGAATAGATTGTACGAATGAATTAGAATGGATCCTACGAATGAATTAGAATGGATCGTGTGAAAGAATTAGAATGGATTGTATGAATGAATTAGAATGGATCGTATGAATGAATTAGAATGGATCGTACGAATGGATTAGAATGGATCGTACGAATGAATTAGAATGGATCGTACGAATGGATTAGAATGGATCGTACGAATGAATTAGAATGGATCGTACGAATGAACTAGAATGGATACATTCGTGCGAATGAATTAAAATGGATCGTACGAATGAATTAGAATGGATCGTACGAATGAATTAGAATGGATCTTATGAATGATTTAGAATGGATCGTACGAATGAATTAGAATGGATCGTACGAACGAATTAGAATAGATCGTACGAATGAATTAGAATGATTCGTACGAAGGAATTAGAATGGATCGTACAAATGAATTAGAATGGATCGTATGAATGAATTAGAATGGATACATTCGTGCAAATGAATTAGAATGGATTGTACGAATGAATTAGAATGGATCGTATGAATGAATTAGAATGGATCGTGTGAAAGAATTAGAATGGATTGTATGAATGAATTAGAATGGATCATATGAATGAATTAGAATGGATACATTCGTGCGAATGAATTAGAATGGATCGTACGAATGAATTAGAATGGATCGTACGAATGAATTAGAATGGATCGTACGAATGAATTAGAATGGATCGTATAAATGAATTAGAATGGTTATATTCATGCGAATGAATTAGAATGGATCGTACGAATGGATTAGAATGGATCGTACGAATGGATTAGAATGGATACATTCCAGCGAATGAATTAGAATTGATCGTACGAATGAATTAGAATGGATCGTACGAATGGATTAGAATGGATCCTACGAATGGATTAGAATGGATACCTTTGTGCATATGAATTAGAATGGATCGTACGAATGAATTAGAATGGATCATATGAATGAATTAGAATGGATCGTGTGAAAGAATTAGAATGGATTGTATGAATGAATTAGAATAGATCGTATGAATGAATTAGAATGGATCGTAGGAATGAATTAGAATGGATCGTATGAATGAATTAGAATGGATCGTACGAATGAATTATAATGGATACATTCGTGTGAATGAATTAAAATGGATACATTCGTGCGAAGGAATTAGAATAGATCGTATGAATGAATTAGAATAGATCCTATGAATGAATTAGAATGGATCGTGCGAATGAATTAGAATGGATCGTACGAATGAATTAGAATAGATCGTACGAATGAATTAGAATGGACCGTACGAATGGATTAGAATGGATCGTACGAATGGATTAGAATGGTTATATTCGAGCAAATGAATTAGAATGGATCGTACGAATGAATTAGAATGGATCGTACGAATAAATTAGAATGGATACATTCGTCCGAATGAATTAGAATGGATCATACGAATGAGTAAGAATGGATCGTACGAATGAAATAGAATAGATTGTACGAATAAATTAGAATGGATCCTACGAATGAATTAGAATGGATCGTGTGAAAGAATTAGAATGGATTGTATGAATGAATTAGAATGGATCGTATGAATGAATTAGAATGGATCGTGCGAATGAATTCGAATGGATCGTACGAATTCATTCTAATTCATTCATATAATCCATTCTAATTCTTTCACACGATCCATTCTAATTCATTCGTACGTTCCATTCTAATTCATTAGCACGATCCATGCTAATTCTTTCGTTCGATCAATTCTAATTCATTAGCACGATCCATTCAAATTCATTCGTACGATCCATTCTAATTCATTCGCACGATCCATTCTAATTCATTCATAGGATCCATTCTAATTCATTCATAAGATCTATTCTAATTCTTTCGCACGAATGTATCCATTCTAATTCATTCGCACGAATGTATCCATTCTAATTCATTCGTACGATCCATTCTAATTCATTCGCACAAATGTATCTATTCTAATTCATTCGTACGATCCATTCTAATTCATTCGCACGATCCATTCTAATTCATTCGTACGATCCATTCTAATTCTTTCACATGATCTATTCTAATCCATTCTAATTCATTCGTACGAATGCATTCTAATTCATTCGTACAATCTATTCTATTTCATTCGTACGGTCCATTCTTACTCATTCGTATGATCCATTATAATTCATTCAGACAAATGTATCCATTCTAATTTATTCATACGATCCATTCTAATTCATTCGTACGATCCATTCTAATTCATTCGCTCGAATGTATCTATTCTAATCAATCCGTACGATCCATTCTAATCCATTCGTACGATCCTTTCTAATTCATTTGCATGAATGTAACCATTCTAATTCATTCATTTGATCCATTCTAATTCATTCGTACTATCCATTCTAATTCATTAGCACGATCCATGCTAATTCATTCGTTCGATCAATTCTAATTCATTAGCACGATCCATTCTAATTCATTCGTACGATCCATTCTAATTCATTCGCACGATCCATTCTAATTCATTCGTACGATCCATTCTAATTCATTAGCACGATCCATGCTAATTCATTCGTTCGATCAATTCTAATTCATTAGCACGATCCATTCTAATTCATTCGTACGATCCATTCTAATTCATTCGCACAAATGTATCCATTCTAATTCATTCGTACGATCCATTCTAATTCATTCGCACAAATGTATCCATTCTAATTCATTCGTACGATCCATTCTAATTATTTCACACGATCCATTTAATTCATTCATACGATCCATTCTAATTCATTCGCACGATCCATTCTAATTCATTCATAGGATCCATTCTAATTCATTCATACGATCTATTCTAATTCTTTCGGACGAATGTATCCATTCTAATTCATTCGCACGAATGTATCCATTCTAATTCATTCGTACGATCCATTCTAATTCATTCGTACGATCCATTCTAATTCATTCATACGATCTATTCTAATTCATTCATACAATCCATTCTAATTCTTTCACACGATCCATTCTAATTCATTCGTACGGTCCATTCTAATTCATTCGTACGATCCATTCTAATTCATTCGCTCGAATGTATCCATTCTAATCCATTCGTACGATCCATTCTAATCCATTCGTACGATCCATTCTAATTTATTCGCATGAATGTAACCATTCTAACTCATTCATTTGATCCATTCTAATTCATTCGTATGATCCATTCTAATTCATTCGTCCGATCCATTCGAATTCATTCGCACGAATATATCCATTCTAATTCATTCGTACGATCCATTCTAATTCATTCACACGATCCATTCTAATTCATTCTTACGATCTATTCTATTCTAATTCATTCATACGATCTATTCTAATTCTTTCGCACGAATGTATCCATTCTAATTCATTCGCACGAATATATCCATTCTAATTCTAATTCATTCGTACGATCCATTCTAATTCATTCGTATGATCCATTCTAATTAATTTGTATGATCCATTCTAATTCATTCGTACGATCCATTCTAATTCATTCATACAATCCATTCTAATTCATTCGCACGATCCATTCTAATTCACTCATACGATCCATTCTAATACATTCATACGATCCATTCTAATTCATTTGCACGAATATATCCATTCTAATTCATTCGTACGATCCATTCTAATTCCTTCGTACGATCCATTCTAATTCATTCATACAATCCATTCTAATTCATTCATACGATCCATTCTAATTCATTCGTATGATCCATTCTAATTCATTCGCACAAATGTATCCATTCTAATTCATTCGTACGATCCATTCTAATTCATTCGTACGATCCATTCTAATTCATTCGTAAGATCCATTCTAATTCATTCGTACGATCCATTCTAATTCATTCGTACGATCCATTCTAATTCATTTGCGAATGTATCCATTCTAATTCATTCGTACGATCCATTCTAACTTATTCGTACGATCCATTCTAATTCATTCGTACGATCCATTCTAATTCATTCATACGATCTATTCTAATTCATTCATACAATCCATTCTAATTCTTTCACACGATCCATTCTAATTCATTCGTACGATCCATTCTAATTCATTCGCACAATCCATTCTATTTCATTCGTACGATCCATTCTTACTCATTCGTATGATCCATTCTAATTCATTCGCACGAATGTATCCATAATGGATCATACGAATGAGTAAGAATGGATCGTAGGAATGAAATAGAATGGATTGTGCGAATGAATTAGAATGGACCGTACGAATGAATTAGACGTACGAATGAATTAGAATGGATACATTCGTGCGAATAAATTAGAATGGATCATACGAATGAGTAAGAATGGATCGTCATTCTAATTCATTCGTATGATCCATTCTAATTCATTTGTATCCATTCTATTTCATTTGCACGATCCATTCTAATTCATTCGCGCAATCTATTCTAATTCATTCGTACGATCCATTCTTACTCATTCGTACGATCCATTCTAATTCATTCATAGGATCCATTCTAATTCATTCATACAGTCCATTCTAATTCATTCGCACAAATGTATCCATTCTAATTCATTTGTACGATCAGTTCTAATTCATTCACAAAATCTGTTCTAATTCATTCATACGATCCATTCTAATTCATTCGCACGAATGTATCCATTCTAATTCATTCGTACGATCCATTCTAATTCATTAATATGATCCATTCTAATTCATTCGTACGATCCATTCTAATTCATTCTAATTCATTCGTACGATCCATTATACGATCCATTCTAATTCATTCATACAATCCATTCTAATTCTTTCACACGATCAATTCTAATTCATTCGTAGGATCCATTCTAATTCATTCTTACTCATTCGTATGATCCATTCTAATTCATTCGCACGAATGTATCCATAATGGATCATACGAATGAGTAAGAATGGATCGTACGAATGAAATAGAATGGATTGTGCGAATGAATTAGAATGGACCGTACGAATGAATTAGACGTACGACTGAATTAGAATGGATACATTCGTGCGAATAAATTAGAATGGATCATACGAATGAGTAAGAATGGATCGTCATTCTAATTCATTCGTATGATCCATTCTAATTCATTTGTATCCATTCTATTTCATTCGCACGATCCATTCTAATTGATTCGCGCAATCTATTCTAATTCATTCGTATGATCCATTCTAATTCATTCGTATGATCCATTCTAATTCATTCATACAATCAATTCTAATTTATTCACACGAATGTATCTGTTCGGGGGATTTTTCGTTGGTCCGTGCGGGCTGCCTGCAAGACAAAGAAAAAAGAACGTGAGAACGGCTGGCTCCCTTAGGAGCGCAGACCCTCCGACGCTCAAGTCAGTCACGGTGGCACAACGGCGAGCTGTGGTATACCAAAGTGGTAGGGAAAAGGATTTCGAACCTGTACTATGGAGCCTGGGGGTGAGCATTTATAGCAATCAGCGGCCTACCACGGCCCGACGCATGGAGATTCTTCCAGGGCCTTCTAGACCCCCCACGTTCTGGCTCTCGTGGGTCTGACAGTCCTTGGTACTCGCGCCCTGACATTCTGTCGTCAACCTGTCAGGCGGTTTGAGTGGGGGAGAGCATCTTTCTTGTCACTACCAGCTGGCTGTTCTGGAATATTCAAGTCTGGGCGGTCTCAGGGAGGGAGCAAAGGCAAGCTCGCCCGGCACTGCTCCATCCTTTCATCCATATTTATCAAGAGTCGGACCTCGCGGGGGCAACCTCTTCGATAAACAGGGGTCGGGGCGAGCTTGGGCGAGCTCCGGAGCGAGCTAAGCGAGCTCCTGAACGAGCTTGGCGAGCTCCTGAGCGAGCTTGGGCGAGCTTAGGCGAGCTCCTGAACGAGCTTAGGCGAGCTCCGGGGCGAGCTTGGCGGGCTCCCGAGCGAGCTTAGGCGGGCTCCTAGGCGAGTTCCCCACCCCTTGGAATCCTAGGGTCTATGAGATCCACAGGCAAGGGCGAACTTGGGCGAGCTCCTGCGCGATCTTGGGCGAGCTCCTGCATGAGCCAGGGGCGTTTGCGATGCCGGTGTCTTTGTTATGCATGACGGTCTAACTCCCGCTACCACTGCTAGCGAGCTTGGGCGAGCTCCTGAGAGAGCTTAGGCGAGCTCCTGGGCGAGCTCAGGCGGGCTCCTGGGCGAGCTCAACGAGCTCCAGCGAGCTTAGGCGAGCTCCTATGAGTGCCCTTGGCCTAGGCCCCTTCAGCCCAATGTGGATCTCGCTCCCTGTCAAGGTGATTTGGTGAGCACGGGGGGGGGGCGAACTCCAGGGCAAATTTCAGCTACCCCCAACAGTATCCATTCTAATTCATTCGTACGATCCATTCTAAATCATTCGCACAATCTATTCTAATTCATTCATATGATCCATTCTAATTCATTCGCACGAATGTATCCATTTTAATTCATTCATATGATCCATTCTACTTCATTCGTACTATCCGTTCTAATTCACTCATACGATCCATTCTAATTCATTCATACAATCCATTCTAATTCATTTGCACGAATATATCCATTCTAATTCATTCGTACGATCCTGAATTAGAATAGATCGTACGAATGAATTAGAATGGATACCTTTGTGCTCGCACGAATGTATCCATTCTAATTAATTCGTACGATCCATTCTAATTCATAGGATCTATTCTAATTCATTCGTACGATCCATTCTAATTCATTCGCAAAATCTATTCTAATTCATTCATACGATCCATTCTAATTCATTCGCACGAATGTATCCATTCTAATTCATTCATACGATCCATTCTAATTCATTCGTACGATTCATTCTAATTCATTCGTATGAGCTATTCTAATTCATTCGTACGATCCATTCTAATTCATTCGTACGATCCATTCTAATTCATTCGTACGATCCATTCTAATTCATTCGTAAGATCCATTCTAATTCATTCATACAATCCATTCTAATTCATTCGTACGATCCATTCTAATTCATTCGCACGATCCATTCTAATCCATTCTAATTCATTTGTACGATCCATTCTAATTCTTTCACACGATCCATTCTAATTCATTCTAATCCATTCTAATTCATTCGTACAATCTATTCTATTTCATTCGTACAAATGAACTAGAATGGATACATTCGTACGAATGAATTAGAATGGATCATACGAATTAATTAGAATGGATCCTACGAATGAATTAGAATGGATCGTACGAATGAATTAGAATAGATCGTACGAAGGAATTAGAATGGATCGTACGAATGAATTAGAATGGATCGTACGAAGGAATTAGAATGGATCGTACGAATGAATTAGAATGGATCGTGCTAATGAATTAGAATTGATCGAACGAATGAATTAGCATGGATCGTGCTAATGAATTAGAATGGAACGTACGAATGAATTAGAATGGATCGTGTGAAAGAATTAGAATGGATTGTATGAATGAATTAGAATGAATTCGTACGATCCATTCGAATTCATTCGCACGATCCATTCTAATTCATTTATAAGATCCATTCTAATTCATTCATATAATCCATTCTAATTCTTTCACACGATCCATTCTAATTCATTTGTAGGATCCATTCTAATTCATTCGTACAATCTATTCTATTTCATTTGTACGATCCATTCTTACTCATTCGTATGATCCATTCTAATTCATTCGGACGAAAGTATCCATTCTAATTTATTCGTACGATCCATTCTAATTCATTCGTACGATCCATTCTAATTCATTCGTACGATCTATTATAATTCATTCGTACGATCCATTCTAATTTCATTCGTACGATCCATTCTAATTCATTCGCTCGAATGTATCCATTCTAATCCATTCGTACGATCCATTCTAATCCATTCGTACGATCCATTCTAATTCATTCGCATGAATGTAACCATTCTAATTCATTCATTTGATCCATTCTAATTCATTCGTACGATCCATTCTAATTCATTCGTCCGATCCATTCTAATTCATTCGCACGAATGTATCCATTCTAATTCATTCGTACGATCCATTTTAATTCATTCGTACGATCCATTCTAATTCATTCGTAAGATCCATTCTAATTCATTCGTACGATCCATTCTAATTCATTCGTACGATCCATTCTAATTCATTCGCATGAATGTATCCATTCTAGTTCATTCGTACGATCCATTCTAATTCGTTCGTACGATCCATTCTAATTCATTCGCACGATCCATTCTAATTCATTCGTACGATCAATTCTAATTCATTCGCACGAATGTATCCATTCTAATTCATTCGTACGATCCTGAATTAGAATGGATCGTACGAATGAATTAGAATGGATACCTTTGTGTATATGAATTAGAATGGATCGTACGAATGAATTAGAATGGATCATATTAATAAATTAGAATGGATCGTACGAATGAATTAGAATGGATCGTACGAATGAATTAGAATGGATCTTACGAATGGATTAGAATGGATACATTCGTGCGAATAAATTAGAATGGATCGGACGAATGAATTAGAATGGATCGTACGAATGAATTAGAATGGATCGTAACAATGAATTAGAATGGATCAAATGAATGAATTAGAATGGTTACATTCATGCGAATGAATTAGAATGTATCGTACGAATGGATTAGAATGGATCGAACGAATGGATTAAAATGGATACATTCGAGCGAATGAATTAGAATGGATCGTACGAATGAAATTAGAATGGATCGTACAAATGAATTAGAATAGATCGTACGAATGAATTAGAATGGATCATACGAATGAATTAGAGTGGATCATGTGAAAGAATTAGAATGGATCGTACGAATGAATTAGAATGGATCGTGCGAATGAATTAGAATGGATCATACGAATGAATTAGAATGGATCGTGCTAATGAATTAGAATTGATCGAACGAATGAATTAGCATGGATCGTGCATTCGTACGATCCATTCTAATTCATTCGTAAGATCCATTCTAATTCATTCGTACGATCCATTCTATTTCATTCATACGATCCATTCTAATTCATTCGCACGAATGTATCCATTCTAGTTCATTCGTACGATCCATTCTAATTCATTCGTACGATCCATTCTAATTCATTCATACAATCTATTCTAATTCATTCATACAATCCATTCTAATTCTTTCACAAGATACATTCTAATTCATTCGTACGATCCATTCTAATTCATTCGCACAATCCATTCTATTTCATTCGTACGATCCATTCTTACTTATTCGTATGATCCATTCTAATTCATTCGCACGAATGTATCCATAATGGATAATACGAATGAGTAAGAATGGATCGTACGAATGAAATAGAATGGATTGTGCGAATGAATTAGAATGGACCGTACGAATGAATTAGAATGGATACATTCGTGCGAATGAATTAGAATGGATCGGACGAATGAATTAGAATGGATCGTACGAATGAATTAGAATGGATCGTACGAATGAATTAGAATGGATCGTACGAATAAATTAGAATGGATACATTCGTCCGAATGAATTAGAATGGATCATACGAATGAGTAAGAATGGATCGTACGAATGAAATAGAATAGATTGTACGAATGAATTAGAATGGATCGTGCGAATGAATTAGAATGGATCGTACGAATGAATTAGAATGGATCGTACGAATGAATTAGAATGGATCGGGTGAATGAATTAGAATGGATCATATTAATGAATTAGAATGGATCGTACGAATGAATTAGAATGGATACATTCGTGCGAATGAATTAGAATGGATCGTGCGAATCCATTAGACTGGATCGTGCGAATGAATAAGAATGGATCATACGAATGAATTAGAATGGATCGTACGAATTAATTAGAATGGATACATTCGTGCAAATGAATTAGAATGGATTGTATGAATGAATTAGAATGGATCGTACGAATGAATTAGAATGGATCATACGAATTAATTAGAATGGATCATACGAATGAATTAGAATGGATCGTACGAATGAATTAGAATGGATCGTAGGAATGAACTAGAATGGATCGTACGAATGAACTAGAATGGATACATTCGTGCGAATGAATTAGAATGGATCGTATGAATGAATTAGAATGGATCATACGATTCATTCTAATTCATTCGTACGATCCATTCTAATACATTCGTACGATTCATGCTAATTCATTCGCACGATCCATTCTAATTCATTCGTACGATCCATTCTTATTCATTCATACGATCAATTCTAATTCATTCGCACAATCCATTCTAATTCATTCGTACAATCCATTCTAATTCATTCGTATGATCCATTCTAACTCATTCGGTGGATCCATTCTAATTCATTCGTACGATCCATTCTAATTCATTCCCACGATCCATTCTAATTTATTCATACGATCCATTCTAATTCATTCGTACGATCTATTCTAATTCATTCGCACGAATGTAACCATTCTAATTCATTCATACGATTCATTCTAATTAATTCGTATGAGCTATTCTAATTCATTCGTACGATCTATTCTAATTCATTCGTACGATCCATTGTAATTCATTCATACAATCCATTTAGATTCATTCGCACAAATGTATCCATTCAAATTCATTCATACGATCCAGTCTAATTCATTCATACGATCCATTCTAATTCATTCGTACGATCCATTCTAATTCATTCGTACGATCCATTCTAATTCATTCATACGATCCATTCTAATTCATTCGTACGATCCATTCTAATTCATTCGCACAAATGTATCCATTCTAATTCATTCGTACGATCCATTCTAATTCATTCGTATGATCCATTCTAATTCATTCGCACAAATGTATCCATTCTAATTCATTCATACGATTCATTCTTACTCATTCGTATGATACATTCTAATTCATTCGTACGATCCATTCTAATCCATTCGTACGATCCATTCTAATTCATTCGCATGAATGTAACCATTCTAATTCATTCATTTGATCCCTTCTAATTCATTCGTACGATCCATTCTAATTCATTCGTCCGATCCATTCTAATTCATTCGCACGAATATATCCATTCTAATTCATTCATACGATCCATTCTAATTCATTCGTACGGTCCATTCTAATTCATTCGCACAATCCATTCTAATTCATTCGTACGATCCATTCTAATTCATTCTAATTCTTTCACATGATCCATTCTATTCCATTCTAATCCATTCAAATTCTTTCACACGATCCATTCTAATTCATTCGTACGTTCCATTCTAATTCATTAGCACGATCCATGCTAATTCATTCGTTCGATCAATTCTAATTCATTAGCACGATCCATTCTAATTCATTCGTACGATCCATTCTAATTCATTCGTACGATCCATTCTAATTCATTCGCAAGATCCATTCTAATTCATTCATAGGATCCATTCTAATTCATTCATACGATCTATTCTAATTCTTTCGCACGAATGTATCGATTCTAATTCATTCGCACGAATATATCCATTCTAATTCATTCGTACGATCCATTCTAAATCATTCGTACAATCCATTCTATTTTATTCGTACGATCAATTCTAATTCATTAGCACGATCCATTCTTTTTCATTCGTACGATCCATTCTAATTCATTCGTACGATCCATTCTAATTCATTCGTATATTCCATTCTAAGATCCTACGAATGAATTAGAATGGATCGTGCAAATGAATTAGAATGGATACATTCGTGCGAATGAATTAGAATGGATCGGACGAATGAATTAGAATGGATCGTACGAATGAATTAGAATGGATCAAATGAATGAATTAGAATGGTTAATTACATTCATGCGAATGAATTAGAATGGATCGTACGAATGGATTAGAATGGATCGTACGAATGAACTAGAATGGATATATTCGTGCGAATGAATTAGAATGGATCGTACGAATGAATTAGAATGGATCGTATGAATGAATTAGAATGGATCTTACGAATGAATTAGAATGGATCGTACGAATGAATTAGAATGGATCCTACGAATGATTAGAATGGATCGTGTGAAAGAATTAGAATGGATTGTATGAATGAATTAGAATGGATCGTATGAATAAATTAGAATGGATCGTGCGAATGAATTCGAATGGATCGTACGAATTCATTCTAATTCATTCATACAATCCATTCTAATTCTTTCACACGATCCATTCTAATTCATTCGTACGTTCCATTCTAATTCATTAGCATGATCCATGCTAATTCATTCGTTCGATCAATTCTAATTCATTAGCACGATCCATTCTAATTCATTCGTACGATCCATTCTAATTCATTCGTACGATCCATTCTAATTCATTCATAGGATCCATTCTAATTCATTCATACGATCTATTCTAATTCTTTCCCACGAATGTATCCATTCTAATTCATTCGCACGAATGTATCCATTCTAATTCATTCGTACGATCCATTCTAAATCATTCGTACAATCCATTCTATTTCATTCGTACGATCAATTCTAATTCATTAGCACGATCCATTCTAATTCATTCGTACGATCCATTCAAATTCATTCGCACGATCCATTCTAATTCATTCGTACAATCCATTCTATTTCATTCGTACGATCCATTTTTACTCATTCGTATGATCCATCGCACAATCCATTCTATTTCATTCGTACGATCCATTCTTACTCATTCGTATGATCCATTATGGATACATTCGTGCGAATGAATTAGAATGGATCATACGAATGAGTAAAAATGGATCGTGCGAATGAATTAGAATGGATCGTACGAATGAATTAGAATGGATACATTTGTGCGAATGAATTAGAATGGATCGTACGAATGAATTAGAATGGATCGTATGAATGAATTAGAATGGATCGTACGAATGAATTAGAATGGATCGTGCGAATGAATTAGAATGGATCGTACGAATGAATTAGAATGGATCGTACGAATGAACTAGAATGGATACATTCGTGCGAATGAATTAGAATGGATCGTACGAATGAATTAGAATGGATCGTACGAATGAATTAGAATGGATCTTACGAATGAATTAGAATGGATCGTACGAATGAATTAGAATGGATCGTACGAATGAATTAGAATGGATCGTACGAATGAATTAGAATGGATCGTGTGAAAGAATTAGAATGGATTGTATGAATGAATTAGAATGAATTCGTACGAGCCATTCGAATTCATTCGCACGATCCATTCTAATTCAATCATATGATCCATTCTAATTCATTCATACAATCCATTCCAATTCTTTCACACGATCCATTCTAATTCATTCGTAGGATCCATTCTAATTCATTCGTACAATCTATTCTATTTCATTCGTACGATCCATTCTTACTCATTCGTATGATCCATTCTAATTCATTCGGACGAATGTATCCATTCTAATTTATTCGTACGATCCATTCTAATTCATTTGTACGATCTATTCTAATTCATTCGTACGATCCATTCTAATTCATTCGTCCGATCAATCCTAATTCATTCGTACGATCCATTCTAATTCATTCGTAAGATCCATTCTAATTCATTCGTACGATCCATTCTAATTCATTCGCATGAATGTATCCATTCTAGTTCATTCGTACGATCCATTCTAATTCATTCGTATGATCCATTCTAATTCATTCGCACGATCCATTCTAATTCATTCGTACGATCCATTCTAATTCATTCATACAATCCATTCTAATTCATTCGTACGATCCATTCTAATTCATTCGCACAAATGTATCCATTCTAATTCATTCGTACGATCCATTCTAATTCATTCGCACGATCCATTCTAATTCATTCGTACGATCCATTCTAATTCATTCGAACGATCTGTTCTTATTCATTCGCACAATCCATTCTAATTCATTCGCATGAATGTATCCATTCTAATTCATTCGTACGATCCATTCTAATTCATTCGTACGATCCATTCTAATTCATTCGTATGATCCATTCTAATTAATTCGGATGATCCATTCTAATTCATTCGTACGATCCATTCTAATTCATTCGTACGATCCATTCTAATTCCTTCGTACGATCCTTTCTAATTCATTCGTACGATCTATTCTAATTCATTTGTACGATCCATTCTAATTCATTCGTACGATCCATTCTAATTCCTTCGTACAATCCATTCTAATTCATTCGTACGATCTATTCTAATTCATTCGTACAATCTATTCTAATTCATTCGTACGAATGGATACATTCGTGTGAATGAATTAGAATGGATCGTACGAATGAGTAAGAATGGATCGTACGAATGAAATAGAATGGATTGCACGACTGAATTAGAATGGATCGTACGAATGAATTAGAATGGATCGTACGAAGGAAATAGAATGGATCGTACGAATGAATTAGAATGGATCGTACGAATGAATTAGAATAGATCGTACGAATAAATTAGAATGGATTGTACGAAGGAATTAGAATGGATCATACGAATGAATTAGAATGGATATATTCGTGCAAATGAATTAGAATGGATCGTATGAATGTATTAGAATGGATCGTATGAGTGAATTAGAATGGATCGTACGAATGAATTAGAATTGATCGTACGAAGGAATTAGAATGGATCGTACGAATGAATTAGAATGGATCGTACGAATGAACTAGAATAGATCGTACGAATGAATTAGAATGGATCGTACGAAGGAATTAGAATGGATCATACGAATGAATTAGAATGGATATATTCGTGCAAATGAATTAGAATGGATCGTATGAATGTATTAGAATGGATCATATTAGTAAATTAGAATGGATCGTACGAATGAATTAGAATTGATCGTACGAATGAATTAGAATGGATCGTGCGAATGAATTAGAATGGATCGTACGAATGAATTCGAATGGATCATACGAAACAACTAGAATGGATACATTCGTGCGAATTCATACGAATGAGTAAGAATGAATCGTACGAATGAATTAGAATGGATACATTTGTGCGAATGAATTAGAATGGATCGTACGAAGGAATTAGAATGGATCGTATGAATGAATTAGAATGGATCGTGCGAATGAATTCGAATGTATCGTACGAATTCATTCTAATTCATTCATACAATCCTTTCTAATTCTTTCACACGATCCATTCTGATTCATTCGTACGTTCCATTCTAATTCATTAGCACGATCCATGCTAATTCATTCGTTCGATCAATTCTAATTCATTAGCATGATCCATTCTAATTCATTCGTACGATCCATTCTAATTCATTCTAACGATCCATTCTAATTCATTCATAGGATCCATTCTAATTCATTCATACGATCTATTCTAATTCTTTCGCCTGAATGTATTCATTCTAATTCATTCATACGATCCATTCTAATTCATTCGTACGATCCATTCTACTTCATGCGAATGAATTAGAATGGATCGTACAAATGGATTAGAATGGATCGTACGAATGGATTAGAATGGATACATTCGAGCGAATGAATTAGAATGGATCGTACGAATGAATTAGAATGGATCGTACGAATGAATTAGAATGGATCCTACGGATCGATTAGAATGGATACCTTTGTGCATATGAATTAGAATGGATCGTACGAATGAATTAGAATGGATCATATTAATGAATTAGAATGGATCGTACGAATGAATTAGAATGGATACATTCGTGCGAATGAATTAGAATGGATCGTGCGAATCAATTAGACTGGATCGTACGAATGAATTAGAATGGATCGTACGAATGAACTAGAATGGATACATTCGTGCGAATGAATTAGAATGGATCGTACGAATGAATTAGAATGGATCGTACGAATAAATTAGAATGGATCTTACGAATGAATTAGAATGGATCGTACGAATGCACGATCCATGCTAATTCATTCGTTCGGTCAATTCTAATTCATTAGCACGATCCATTCTAATTCATTCATACGATCCATTCTAATTCATTCGCACGATCCATTCTAATTCATTCGTACGATTGATTCTAATTCTTTCACACGATCTATTCTAATTCATTCGTACGATCCATTCTAATTCATTCGCAATCTATTCTAATTCATTCGTAAGAATGGATACATTCGTGTGAATGAATTAGAATGGATCGTGTGAAAGAATTAGAATGGATCGTACGAATGAATTATAATGGATCGTACGAATGAATTAGAATGGTTACATTCATGCGAATGAATTAGAAAAGATCGTGCGAATGAATTAGAATGGATTCGTACGAATGAATTAGAATGGATACATTCGTGCGAATGAATTAGAATGGATCGTACCAATGAGTAAGAATGGATCGTACGAATGAAATAGAATGGATTATGCGAATGAATTAGAATGGATCGCACGAATGTATCCATTCTAATTCATTCGTACGATCCATTCTAATTCATTCGTACGATCCATTCTAATTCATTCGTATGATCCATTCTAATTAATTCGTATGATCCATTCTAATTCATTCGTACGATCCATTCGTACGATCGTACTAATGAATTAGAATGGATCGTACGAATGGATTAGAATGGATACATTCGTGCGAATGAATTAGAATGGATTGTATGAATGAATTAGAATGGATCGTACGAATGAATTAGAATGGATCGTACGAATGAATTAGAATGGATCGTACGAATGGATTAGAGTGGATTGTACGAATGAATTAGAATGGATCCTACGAAATAATTAGAATAGATCGTGTGAAAGAATTAGAATGGATTGTGTGAATGAATTAGAATGGATCGTATGAATGAATTAGAATGGATCGTGCGAATGAATTAGAATTGATCGAACGAATGAATTAGCATGGATCGTGCTAATGAATTAGAATGGAACGTACGAATGAATTAGAATGGATCGTGTGAAAGAATTAGAATGGATTGTATGAATGAATTAGAATGAATTTGTACGATCCATTCGAATTCATTCGCACGATCCATTCTAATTCATTCATACGATCCATTCTAATTCATTCATACAATCCATTCTAATTCTTTCACACGATCCATTCTAATTCATTCGTAGAATCCATTCTAATTCATTTGTACAATCCATTCTAATCCATTCATACGATCCATTCTAATTCATTCGTACGATCCATTCTAATTCATTCGTACGATCCATTCTAATTCATTCATACAATCCATTCTAATTCATTCGCACGAATGTATCCATTCTAATCCATTCGTACGATCCATTCTAATTCATTCGTAAGATCCATTCTAATTCATTCGTACGATCCATTCTAATTCATTCGTACGATCCATTCTAATTCATCCGCACGAATGTATCCATTCTAATTCATTCGTACAATCCATTCTATTTCATTCGTACGATCCATTCTTAATCATTCGTATGATCCATTCTAATTCATTCGTATGATCCATTCTAATTCATTCGTACGATCCATTCTAATTCATTCGCACGATCCATTCTAATTCATTCATACGATCCATTCTATTTCATTCATACGATCCATTCTAATTCATTCCTACAATCCATTCTAATTCATTCGCCCGATCCATTCTAATTCATTCATACGATCCATTCTATTCGAATGGATCATGCGATCCATTCGAATTCATTCACACGATCCATTCTAATTTATTCATACGATCCATTCTAATTCATTCATACAATGCATTCTAATTCTTTCACACGATCCATTCTAATTTATTCGTACGATCCATTCTAATTCATTCGTACAATCCATTCTATTTCATTTGTACGATCCATTCTTACTCATTCGTATGATCCATTCTAATTCGTTTGTACGATCCATTCTAATTCATTTGTACGATCCATTCTAATTTTTCACACGATCCATTCTAATTCATTCGTAGGATCCATTCTAATTCATTCGTATAATTTATTCTAATTCATTCGTACGATCCATTCAACTTCATTTGTACGATCGTACGAATGAATTAGAATGGATCGTACGGAATGAATTAGAATGGATTGTATGAATGAATTAGAATGGATACATTCGTGCGAATGAATTAGAATGGATCATACGAATGAGTAAGAATGGATCGTACGAAGGAAATAGAATGGATAGTACGAATGAATTAGAATGGATCGTACAAATGAATTAGAATGGATCGTACGAATGAATTAGAATGGATCATACGAATGAATTAGAATGGATCGTGTGAAAGAATTAGAATGGATTGTATGAATGAATTAGAATAGATCGTATGAATGAATTAGAATGGATCGTAAGAATGAATTAGAATGGATAGTACGAATGAACTAGAATGGATACATTTGTGCGAATGAATTTGAATGGATCGTACAAATAAATTAGAATGGATCGTACGAATGAATTAGAATGGACCTTACGAATGAATTAGAATGGATCGTACGAATGCACGATCCATGCTAATACATTCGTTCGATCAATTCTAATTCATTAGCACGATCCATTCTAATTCATTCGTACGATCCATTCTAATTCATTCGCACGATCCATTCTAATTCATTCGTACGATCCATTCTAATTCTTTCACACGATCCATTCTAATTCATTCGTACGATCCATTCTAATTCATTCGTACGATCCATTCTAATTAATTCGTACGATCCATTCTAATTCCTTCGTACGATCCATTCTAATTCATTCATACAATCTATTCTAATTCATTCATACAATCCATTCTAATTCTTTCACACGATCCATTCTAATTTATTCGTACGATCCATTCTAATTCATTCATACAATCCATTCTAATTCTTTCACACGATCCATTCTAATTCATTTGTACGTTCCATTCTAATTCATTAGCACGATCCATGCTAATTCATTCGTTCGATCAATTCAAATTCATTAGCACGATCCATTCTAATTTATTGGTACGATCCATTCTAATTCATTCGCACGATCCATTCTAATTCATTCATAGGATCCATTCTAATTCATTCATACGATCTATTCTAATTCTTTCGCACGAATGTATCCATTCTAATTAATTCGCACGAATGTATCCATTCTAATTCATTCGTACGATCCATTCTAATTCTTTCGTACGATCCATTCTAATTCATTCGTACGATCCATTCAAATTCATTCATACGATCTATTCTAATTCATTCATACAATCCATTCTAATTCTTTCACATGATCCATTCTAATTCATTCGTACGATCCATTCTAATTCATTCGCACAATCCATTCTATTTCATTCGTACGATCCATTCTTACTCATTGGTACGATCCATTCTAATTCATTCGCACGAATGTATCCATTCTAATTCATTCGTACGAATCCATTCTAATTCATTCGTACAATCCATTCTATTTCATTCGTACGATCCATTCTTACTCATTCGTATGATCCATTCTAATTCATTCGCACGAATGTATCCATTCTAATTCATTCGTACGATCCATTCTAATTCATTCGTACGATCCATTCTAAATCATTCGTACAATCCATTCTATTTCATTCGTACGATCAATTCTAATTCATTAGCACGATCCATTCTAATTCATTCGTACGATCCATTCGAATGAATCATACGAATGAATTAGAATAGATCGTACGAATGAATTAGAATGGATCGAACGAATGAATTAGAATGGATACATTCGTGCGAATGAATTAGAATGGATCGGACGAATGAATTAGAATGGATCGTACGAATGAACTAGAATGGATACATTCGTGCGAATGAATTAGAATGGATTCATTCTAATTCATTCGTGCAATCCATTCTATTTCATTCGTACGATCCATTCTTACTCATTCGTACGATCTATTCTAATTCATTCACACAAATGTATCCATTTGTACGAATGAATTAGAATAGATTATACGAATGAATTAGAATGGATCATACGAATGAATTAGAATGGATCGTACGAAGGAATTAGAATGGATTGTATGAATGAATTAGAATGGATCGTACGAATGAATTAGAATAGATCGTACGAATGAATTAGAATGGATGGTACGAAGGAATTAGAATGGATCGTACGAATGAATTAGAATAGATATATTCGTGCAAATGAATTAGAATGGATCGTATGAATGTATTAGAATGGATCGTATGAGTGAATTAGAATTGATCGTACGAATGAATTAGAATTGATTGTATGAATGAATTAGAATGGATCGTGCGTTCCATTCTAATTCATTCATTCTAATTCATTCATACAATCCATTCTAATTCTTTCACACGATCCATTCTAATTCATTCGTACGTTCCATTCTAATTCATTAGCATGATCCATGCTAATTCATTCGTTCGATCAATTCTAATTCATTAGCACGATCCATTCTAATTCATTCGTACGATCCATTCTAATTCATTCGTACGATCCATTCTAATTCATTCATAGGATCCATTCTAATTCATTCATACGATCTATTCTAATTCTTTCCCACGAATGTATCTATTCTAATTCATTCGCACGAATGTATCCATTCTAATTCATTCGTACGATCCATTCTAAATCATTCGTACAATCCATTCTATTTCATTCGTACGATCAATTCTAATTCATTAGCACGATCCATTCTAATTCATTCGTACGATCCATTCAAATTCATTCGCACGATCCATTCTAATTCATTCGTACAATCCATTCTATTTCATTCGTACGATCCATTTTTACTCATTCGTATGATCCATCGCACAATCCATTCTATTTCATTCGTACGATCCATTCTTACTCATTCGTATGATCCATTATGGATACATTCGTGCGAATGAATTAGAATGGATCATACGAATGAGTAAAAATGGATCGTGCGAATGAATTAGAATGGATCGTACGAATGAATTAGAATGGATACATTTGTGCGAATGAATTAGAATGGATCGTACGAATGAATTAGAATGGATCGTATGAATGAATTAGAATGGATCGTACGAATGAATTAGAATGGATCGTGCGAATGAATTAGAATGGATCGTACGAATGAATTAGAATGGATCGTACGAATGAACTAGAATGGATACATTCGTGCGAATGAATTAGAATGGATCGTACGAATGAATTAGAATGGATCGTACGAATGAATTAGAATGGATCTTACGAATGAATTAGAATGGATCGTACGAATGAATTAGAATGGATCGTACGAATGAATTAGAATGGATCGTACGAATGAATTAGAATGGATCGTGTGAAAGAATTAGAATGGATTGTATGAATGAATTAGAATGAATTCGTACGAGCCATTCGAATTCATTCGCACGATCCATTCTAATTCAATCATATGATCCATTCTAATTCATTCATACAATCCATTCCAATTCTTTCACACGATCCATTCTAATTCATTCGTAGGATCCATTCTAATTCATTCGTACAATCTATTCTATTTCATTCGTACGATCCATTCTTACTCATTCGTATGATCCATTCTAATTCATTCGGACGAATGTATCCATTCTAATTTATTCGTACGATCCATTCTAATTCATTTGTACGATCTATTCTAATTCATTCGTACGATCCATTCTAATTCATTCGTCCGATCAATCCTAATTCATTCGTACGATCCATTCTAATTCATTCGTAAGATCCATTCTAATTCATTCGTACGATCCATTCTAATTCATTCGCATGAATGTATCCATTCTAGTTCATTCGTACGATCCATTCTAATTCATTCGTATGATCCATTCTAATTCATTCGCACGATCCATTCTAATTCATTCGTACGATCCATTCTAATTCATTCATACAATCCATTCTAATTCATTCGTACGATCCATTCTAATTCATTCGCACAAATGTATCCATTCTAATTCATTCGTACGATCCATTCTAATTCATTCGCACGATCCATTCTAATTCATTCGTACGATCCATTCTAATTCATTCGAACGATCTGTTCTTATTCATTCGCACAATCCATTCTAATTCATTCGCATGAATGTATCCATTCTAATTCATTCGTACGATCCATTCTAATTCATTCGTACGATCCATTCTAATTCATTCGTATGATCCATTCTAATTAATTCGGATGATCCATTCTAATTCATTCGTACGATCCATTCTAATTCATTCGTACGATCCATTCTAATTCCTTCGTACGATCCTTTCTAATTCATTCGTACGATCTATTCTAATTCATTTGTACGATCCATTCTAATTCATTCGTACGATCCATTCTAATTCCTTCGTACAATCCATTCTAATTCATTCGTACGATCTATTCTAATTCATTCGTACAATCTATTCTAATTCATTCGTACGAATGGATACATTCGTGTGAATGAATTAGAATGGATCGTACGAATGAGTAAGAATGGATCGTACGAATGAAATAGAATGGATTGCACGACTGAATTAGAATGGATCGTACGAATGAATTAGAATGGATCGTACGAAGGAAATAGAATGGATCGTACGAATGAATTAGAATGGATCGTACGAATGAATTAGAATAGATCGTACGAATAAATTAGAATGGATTGTACGAAGGAATTAGAATGGATCATACGAATGAATTAGAATGGATATATTCGTGCAAATGAATTAGAATGGATCGTATGAATGTATTAGAATGGATCGTATGAGTGAATTAGAATGGATCGTACGAATGAATTAGAATTGATCGTACGAAGGAATTAGAATGGATCGTACGAATGAATTAGAATGGATCGTACGAATGAACTAGAATAGATCGTACGAATGAATTAGAATGGATCGTACGAAGGAATTAGAATGGATCATACGAATGAATTAGAATGGATATATTCGTGCAAATGAATTAGAATGGATCGTATGAATGTATTAGAATGGATCATATTAGTAAATTAGAATGGATCGTACGAATGAATTAGAATTGATCGTACGAATGAATTAGAATGGATCGTGCGAATGAATTAGAATGGATCGTACGAATGAATTCGAATGGATCATACGAAACAACTAGAATGGATACATTCGTGCGAATTCATACGAATGAGTAAGAATGAATCGTACGAATGAATTAGAATGGATACATTTGTGCGAATGAATTAGAATGGATCGTACGAAGGAATTAGAATGGATCGTATGAATGAATTAGAATGGATCGTGCGAATGAATTCGAATGTATCGTACGAATTCATTCTAATTCATTCATACAATCCTTTCTAATTCTTTCACACGATCCATTCTGATTCATTCGTACGTTCCATTCTAATTCATTAGCACGATCCATGCTAATTCATTCGTTCGATCAATTCTAATTCATTAGCATGATCCATTCTAATTCATTCGTACGATCCATTCTAATTCATTCTAACGATCCATTCTAATTCATTCATAGGATCCATTCTAATTCATTCATACGATCTATTCTAATTCTTTCGCCTGAATGTATTCATTCTAATTCATTCATACGATCCATTCTAATTCATTCGTACGATCCATTCTACTTCATGCGAATGAATTAGAATGGATCGTACAAATGGATTAGAATGGATCGTACGAATGGATTAGAATGGATACATTCGAGCGAATGAATTAGAATGGATCGTACGAATGAATTAGAATGGATCGTACGAATGAATTAGAATGGATCCTACGGATCGATTAGAATGGATACCTTTGTGCATATGAATTAGAATGGATCGTACGAATGAATTAGAATGGATCATATTAATGAATTAGAATGGATCGTACGAATGAATTAGAATGGATACATTCGTGCGAATGAATTAGAATGGATCGTGCGAATCAATTAGACTGGATCGTACGAATGAATTAGAATGGATCGTACGAATGAACTAGAATGGATACATTCGTGCGAATGAATTAGAATGGATCGTACGAATGAATTAGAATGGATCGTACGAATAAATTAGAATGGATCTTACGAATGAATTAGAATGGATCGTACGAATGCACGATCCATGCTAATTCATTCGTTCGGTCAATTCTAATTCATTAGCACGATCCATTCTAATTCATTCATACGATCCATTCTAATTCATTCGCACGATCCATTCTAATTCATTCGTACGATTGATTCTAATTCTTTCACACGATCTATTCTAATTCATTCGTACGATCCATTCTAATTCATTCGCAATCTATTCTAATTCATTCGTAAGAATGGATACATTCGTGTGAATGAATTAGAATGGATCGTGTGAAAGAATTAGAATGGATCGTACGAATGAATTATAATGGATCGTACGAATGAATTAGAATGGTTACATTCATGCGAATGAATTAGAAAAGATCGTGCGAATGAATTAGAATGGATTCGTACGAATGAATTAGAATGGATACATTCGTGCGAATGAATTAGAATGGATCGTACCAATGAGTAAGAATGGATCGTACGAATGAAATAGAATGGATTATGCGAATGAATTAGAATGGATCGCACGAATGTATCCATTCTAATTCATTCGTACGATCCATTCTAATTCATTCGTACGATCCATTCTAATTCATTCGTATGATCCATTCTAATTAATTCGTATGATCCATTCTAATTCATTCGTACGATCCATTCGTACGATCGTACTAATGAATTAGAATGGATCGTACGAATGGATTAGAATGGATACATTCGTGCGAATGAATTAGAATGGATTGTATGAATGAATTAGAATGGATCGTACGAATGAATTAGAATGGATCGTACGAATGAATTAGAATGGATCGTACGAATGGATTAGAGTGGATTGTACGAATGAATTAGAATGGATCCTACGAAATAATTAGAATAGATCGTGTGAAAGAATTAGAATGGATTGTGTGAATGAATTAGAATGGATCGTATGAATGAATTAGAATGGATCGTGCGAATGAATTAGAATTGATCGAACGAATGAATTAGCATGGATCGTGCTAATGAATTAGAATGGAACGTACGAATGAATTAGAATGGATCGTGTGAAAGAATTAGAATGGATTGTATGAATGAATTAGAATGAATTTGTACGATCCATTCGAATTCATTCGCACGATCCATTCTAATTCATTCATACGATCCATTCTAATTCATTCATACAATCCATTCTAATTCTTTCACACGATCCATTCTAATTCATTCGTAGAATCCATTCTAATTCATTTGTACAATCCATTCTAATCCATTCATACGATCCATTCTAATTCATTCGTACGATCCATTCTAATTCATTCGTACGATCCATTCTAATTCATTCATACAATCCATTCTAATTCATTCGCACGAATGTATCCATTCTAATCCATTCGTACGATCCATTCTAATTCATTCGTAAGATCCATTCTAATTCATTCGTACGATCCATTCTAATTCATTCGTACGATCCATTCTAATTCATCCGCACGAATGTATCCATTCTAATTCATTCGTACAATCCATTCTATTTCATTCGTACGATCCATTCTTAATCATTCGTATGATCCATTCTAATTCATTCGTATGATCCATTCTAATTCATTCGTACGATCCATTCTAATTCATTCGCACGATCCATTCTAATTCATTCATACGATCCATTCTATTTCATTCATACGATCCATTCTAATTCATTCCTACAATCCATTCTAATTCATTCGCCCGATCCATTCTAATTCATTCATACGATCCATTCTATTCGAATGGATCATGCGATCCATTCGAATTCATTCACACGATCCATTCTAATTTATTCATACGATCCATTCTAATTCATTCATACAATGCATTCTAATTCTTTCACACGATCCATTCTAATTTATTCGTACGATCCATTCTAATTCATTCGTACAATCCATTCTATTTCATTTGTACGATCCATTCTTACTCATTCGTATGATCCATTCTAATTCGTTTGTACGATCCATTCTAATTCATTTGTACGATCCATTCTAATTTTTCACACGATCCATTCTAATTCATTCGTAGGATCCATTCTAATTCATTCGTATAATTTATTCTAATTCATTCGTACGATCCATTCAACTTCATTTGTACGATCGTACGAATGAATTAGAATGGATCGTACGGAATGAATTAGAATGGATTGTATGAATGAATTAGAATGGATACATTCGTGCGAATGAATTAGAATGGATCATACGAATGAGTAAGAATGGATCGTACGAAGGAAATAGAATGGATAGTACGAATGAATTAGAATGGATCGTACAAATGAATTAGAATGGATCGTACGAATGAATTAGAATGGATCATACGAATGAATTAGAATGGATCGTGTGAAAGAATTAGAATGGATTGTATGAATGAATTAGAATAGATCGTATGAATGAATTAGAATGGATCGTAAGAATGAATTAGAATGGATCGTACGAATGAACTAGAATGGATACATTTGTGCGAATGAATTTGAATGGATCGTACAAATAAATTAGAATGGATCGTACGAATGAATTAGAATGGACCTTACGAATGAATTAGAATGGATCGTACGAATGCACGATCCATGCTAATACATTCGTTCGATCAATTCTAATTCATTAGCACGATCCATTCTAATTCATTCGTACGATCCATTCTAATTCATTCGCACGATCCATTCTAATTCATTCGTACGATCCATTCTAATTCTTTCACACGATCCATTCTAATTCATTCGTACGATCCATTCTAATTCATTCGTACGATCCATTCTAATTAATTCGTACGATCCATTCTAATTCCTTCGTACGATCCATTCTAATTCATTCATACAATCTATTCTAATTCATTCATACAATCCATTCTAATTCTTTCACACGATCCATTCTAATTTATTCGTACGATCCATTCTAATTCATTCATACAATCCATTCTAATTCTTTCACACGATCCATTCTAATTCATTTGTACGTTCCATTCTAATTCATTAGCACGATCCATGCTAATTCATTCGTTCGATCAATTCAAATTCATTAGCACGATCCATTCTAATTTATTGGTACGATCCATTCTAATTCATTCGCACGATCCATTCTAATTCATTCATAGGATCCATTCTAATTCATTCATACGATCTATTCTAATTCTTTCGCACGAATGTATCCATTCTAATTAATTCGCACGAATGTATCCATTCTAATTCATTCGTACGATCCATTCTAATTCTTTCGTACGATCCATTCTAATTCATTCGTACGATCCATTCAAATTCATTCATACGATCTATTCTAATTCATTCATACAATCCATTCTAATTCTTTCACATGATCCATTCTAATTCATTCGTACGATCCATTCTAATTCATTCGCACAATCCATTCTATTTCATTCGTACGATCCATTCTTACTCATTGGTACGATCCATTCTAATTCATTCGCACGAATGTATCCATTCTAATTCATTCGTACGAATCCATTCTAATTCATTCGTACAATCCATTCTATTTCATTCGTACGATCCATTCTTACTCATTCGTATGATCCATTCTAATTCATTCGCACGAATGTATCCATTCTAATTCATTCGTACGATCCATTCTAATTCATTCGTACGATCCATTCTAAATCATTCGTACAATCCATTCTATTTCATTCGTACGATCAATTCTAATTCATTAGCACGATCCATTCTAATTCATTCGTACGATCCATTCGAATGAATCATACGAATGAATTAGAATAGATCGTACGAATGAATTAGAATGGATCGAACGAATGAATTAGAATGGATACATTCGTGCGAATGAATTAGAATGGATCGGACGAATGAATTAGAATGGATCGTACGAATGAACTAGAATGGATACATTCGTGCGAATGAATTAGAATGGATTCATTCTAATTCATTCGTGCAATCCATTCTATTTCATTCGTACGATCCATTCTTACTCATTCGTACGATCTATTCTAATTCATTCACACAAATGTATCCATTTGTACGAATGAATTAGAATAGATTATACGAATGAATTAGAATGGATCATACGAATGAATTAGAATGGATCGTACGAAGGAATTAGAATGGATTGTATGAATGAATTAGAATGGATCGTACGAATGAATTAGAATAGATCGTACGAATGAATTAGAATGGATGGTACGAAGGAATTAGAATGGATCGTACGAATGAATTAGAATAGATATATTCGTGCAAATGAATTAGAATGGATCGTATGAATGTATTAGAATGGATCGTATGAGTGAATTAGAATTGATCGTACGAATGAATTAGAATTGATTGTATGAATGAATTAGAATGGATCGTACGAATGAATTAGAATGGATCGTATGAATGAATTAGAATGGATCGTACGAATAAATTAGAATGGATCGTGCGAATGAATTAGAATAGATCGTACGAATGAATTAGAATGGATCGTACGAATGAACTAGAATGGATACATTCGTGCGAATGAATTAGAATGGATCGTACGAATGAATTAGAATGGATCGTACGAATGAACTAGAATGGATACATTCGTGCGAATGAATTAGAATGGATCGTACGAATGAATTAGAATGGATCGTACGAATGAATTAGAATGGATCGTATGAATGGATTAGAATGGATCATACGAATGAATTAGAATGGATCATGCGAATGAATTAGAATGGATCAAACGAATGAATTAGAATGGATATATTCGAGCGAATGAATTAGAATAGATCATAGGAATGAATTAGAATGGATCATACGAATGAATTAGAATGGATCGTACGAACGAATTAGAATGGATCGTACGAATGAATTAGAATGGATACATTCGAGCGAATGAATTAGAATGGATCGTACGAATGAATTAGAATAGATCATAGGAATGAATTAGAATGGATCGTGCAAATGAATTAGAATGGATACATTCGTGCGAATGAATTATAATGGATCGTGCGAATGAATTAGAATGGATCGTACGAATGAATTAGAATGGATATATTTGAACGAATAAATTAGAATGGATCATACGAATGAATTAGAATGGATCGTACGAATGAATTAGAATGGATAGTGCGAATGAATTAGAATGGATCGTACGAATGAATTAGAATGGATACATTCATGCGAATGAATTAGAATGGATCATACGAATCAGTAAGAATGGATCGTATGAATGAAATAGAATGTATTATACAAATGAATTAGAATGGATACATTCGTGCAAATAATTAGAATGGATCGTATGTACGAATGAATTAGAATGGATACATTCGTGCGAATGAATTAGAATGGATCGTACGAATGAATTAGAATGGATCGTGCGAATGAATTAGAATGGATCGTACGAATGAATTAGAATGGATATATTTGTGCGAATGAATTAGAATGGATCGTACGAATGAATTAGAATGGATCGTATGAATGAATTAGAATGGATCGTACAAATGAATTAGAATGGATCGTGCGAATGAATTAGAAAGGATCGTACGAATGAATTAGAATGGATCGTACGAATGAACTAGAATGGATACATTCGTGCGAATGAATTAGAATGGGTCGTACGAATGAATTAGAATGGATCGTACGAATGAATTAGAATGGATCTTACGAATGAATTAGAATGGATCGTACAAATGAATTAGAATGGATCATACGAATAAATTAGAATGGATCTTACGAATAAATTAGAATGGATCGTACGAATAAGTTAGAATGGATCGTATGAATGGTTTAGAATGGATACATTCGTGCGAATGAATTAGAATGGATCGGACGAATGAATTAGAATAGATCGTACGAATGAATTAGAATGGATCAAATGAATGAATTAGAATGGTTACATTCATGCGAATGAATTAGAATGGATCGTACGAATGGATTAGAATGGATCGTACGAATGGATTAGAATGGATACATTCGTGCGAATGAATTAGAATGGATCATACGAATGAGTAAGAATGGATCGTACGAATGAAATAGAATGGATTGTATGAATGAATTAGAATGGATCGTGCGAATGAATTTGAATGGATCGTACGAATGAATTAGAATGGATCGTGCTAATGAATTAGAATTGATCGTACGAATGAAATAGAATGGATTGTACGAATGATTTAGAATGGTTCGTAAAAATGAATTAGAATGGATCATACGAATGATTTAGAATGGATACATTCGTGCGAATGAATTAGAATGGATCATATGAATAAGTAAGAATGGATCGTACGAATGAAATAGAATGGATTGTACGAATGAATTAGAATGGATTCGTACGAATGAATTAGAATGGATACATTCGTGCGAATGAATTAGAATGGATTATACCAATGAGTAAGAATGGATCGTACGAATGAATTAGAATGGATCGTACGAATGAATTAGAATGGATCGTGTGAAAGTATTAGAATGGATTGTATGAATGAATTAGAATAGATCATATAAATGAATTAGAATGGATCGTACGAATGAATTAGAAAGGATCATATGAATGAAATAGACGTACGAATGAATTAGAATGGATACATTCGTGCGAATGAATTAGAATGGACCGTACGAATGAATTAGACGTACGAATGAATTAGAATGGATACATTCGTGCGAATAAATTAGAATGGATCATACGAATGAGTAAGAATGGATCGTCATTCTAATTCATTCGTATGAACCATTCTAATTCATTTGTATCCATTCTATTTCATTCGCACGATCCATTCTAATTCATTCGCGCAATCTATTCTAATTCATTCGTACGATCCATTCTAATTCATTCGTACGATCCATTCTAATTCATTCGTACGATCCATTCTAATTCATTCGCACGAATGTATCCATTCTAGTTCATTCGTACGATCTATTCTAATTCATTCATACAATCCATTCTAATTCATTCGCACGAATGTATCCATTCTAATTCATTCATACGATCCATTCTAATTCATTCACAAAATCTATTCTAATTCATTCATACGATCCATTCTAATTCATTCGCATGAATGTATCCATTCTAATTCATTCATACGATCCATTCTACTTCATTCGAACTATCCGTTCTAATTCACTCATACGATCCATTCTAATTCATTCATACGATCCATTCTAATTCATTTGCACGAATATATCCATTCTAATTCATTCGTACGATCCATTCTAATTCCTTTGTACGATCCACTCTAATTCCTTCGTACGACCCATTCTAATTCCTTCGTACGATCCATTCTATTTCATTCATATGATCTATTCTAATTCCTTCGTACGATCCATTCTAATTCCTTCGTATCCATTCTAATTCACTCATACGATCCATTCTAATTCATTCGTACGATCCATTCTAATTCATTCTAATCCATTCGTACGAATGAATTAGAATGGATCGTACGAATGAATTAGAATGGATCGTACGAATGAATTAGAATGGATCGTACGAAATTATTAGATTGGATCGTACGAATGAATTAGAATGGATATATTCGTGCAAATGAATTAGAATGGATCGTATGAATGTATTAGAATGGATCGTATGAGTGAATTAGAATGGATCGTACGAATGAATTAGAATGGATCGTATGAATGAATTAGAATGGATACATTCGTGTGAATGAATTAGAATAGATCGTATGAATGAATTAGAATAGATTTTGTGAATGAATTAGAACTGATCGTACGAATGAATTAGAATGGATACATTCGTGCGAATGAATTAGAATGGATTGTATGAATGAATTAGAATGGATCGTACGAATGAATTAGAATGGATCGTATGAGTGAATTAGAATGGATACGAAGGAATTAGAATGGATCGTACGAAGGAATTAGAATGGATCATACGAATGAAATAGAATGAATCGTACGAAGGAATTAGAATGGATCGTACGAAGGAATTAGAATGGATCATATGAATGAATTCGAATGGATATATTCGTGCAAATGAATTAGAATGGATCGTATGAATGAATTAGAATGGATCGTATGAGAGAATTAGAACGGATAGTACGAATGAAGTAGAATGGATCGTATGAATGAATTAGAATGGATACATTCGTGCGAATGAATTAGAATGGATCGTATAAATAAATTAGAATAGATTGTGCGAATGAATTAGAATGGATCGTGCGAATGAATAAGAATGGATACATTCGTGCGAATAAATTAGAATGGATTGTATGAATGAATTAGAATGGATCGTACGAATGAATTAGAATGGATCGTACGAATGAATTAGAATAGATTGCGCAAATGAATTAGAATGGATCGTACGAATGAATTAGAATGGATCCTACGAAGAAATTAGAATGGATCGTACGAATGAATTAGAATGGATCGTACGAATGAATTAGAATGGATCGTACGAAGGAATTAGAATGGATCGTACGAATGAATTAGAATGGATCGTACGATTGAATTAGAATGGATCATACGAATGAGTAAGAATGGATCATATGAATGAATTAGATTGGATCGTACGATCCATTCTAATTCATTAGCATGGATCGTGCTAATGAATTAGAATGGAATATACGAATGAGTTAGAATGGATCGTAGAATGGATCGTACGAATGAATTAAAATAAATTAGAATGGATCGTACGAATGAATTAGAATAGATCATAGGAATGAATTAGAATGGATCGTGCAAATGAATTAGAATGGATACATTCGTGCGAATGAATTAGAATGGATCGTACTAATGAATTAGAATGGATCGTACGAATGAATTAGAATGGATATATTTGAACGAATAAATTAGAATGGATCATACGAAATAATTAGAAAGGATCGTACGAATGAATTAGAATGGATAGTGCGAATGAATTAGAATCGATCGTACGAATGAATTAGAATGGATCGTACGAATGAATTAGAATGGATCATACGAATGAGTAAGAATGGATCGTACGAATGAATTAGAATGGATCGTACGAATGAATTAGAATGGATCGTATGAATAAATTAGAAAGGATACATTCGTCCGAATGAATTAGAATGGATCATACGAATGAGTAAGAATGGATCGTACGAATGAAATAGAATAGATTGTACGAATGAATTAGAATGGATCCTAGTACGATCCATTCTAATTCATTCGTACGATCCATTCTAATTCATTCATACAATCCATTCTAATTCTTTCACACGATCCATTCTAATTCATTCGTACGATCCATTCTAATTCATTCGTGCAATCCATTCTATTTCATTCATACGATCCATTCTTACTCATTCGTACGATCCATTCTAATTCATTCACTCGAATGTATCCATTCGTACGAATAAATTAGAATAGATTGTACGAATGAATTAGAATGGATCGTACGAATGAATTAGAATGGATCGTACGAAGGAATTAGAATGGATCGTACGAATGAATTAGATTGGATCGTACGAATGAATTAGAATAGATCGTACGAATGAATTAGAATGGATCGTACGAAGGAATTAGAATGGATCGTGTGAAAGAATTAGAATGGATCGTATGAATGAATTAGAATAGATCATATGAATGAATTAGAATGGATCGTATGAATGAATTAGAATGGATCGTACGAATGAATTAGAATGGATCGTACGAATGAATTAGAATGGATACATTCGTGCGAATGAATTAGAATGGATACATTCATGCGAAAGAATTAAAATAGATCGTATGAATGAATTAGATTGGATCCTATGAATGAATTAGAATGGATCGTGCGAATGAATTAGAATGGATCGTACGAATGAATTAGAATGGATCGTGCTAATGAATTAGAATTGATCGAACGAATGAATTAGCATGGATCGTGCTAATGAATTAGAATGGAACGTACGAATGAATTAGAATGGATCGTGTGAAAGAGTTAGAATGGATTGTATGAATGAATTAGAATGAATTCGTATGATCCATTCGAATTCATTTACACGATCCATTCTAATTCATTCATACGATCCATTCTAATTCATTCGTACGATCCATTCTAATTCATTCGCACAAATGTATCCATTCTAATTCATTCGTACGATCCATTCTAATTCATTCGCACGATCCTTTCTAATTCATTCGTATGATCCATTCTAATTCAATCGTACGTTCCATTCTAATTCATTCGTACGATCCATTCTAATTCATTCGTACGATCCATTCGATTTTACGAATGAATTAGAATGGATCGTACGAATGAATTAGAATGGATCGTACGAATAAATTAGAATGGATACATTCGTCCGAATGAATTAGAATGGATCATACGAATGAGTGAGAATGGATCGTGCGAATGAATTAGAATGGATCGTACAAATGAATTAGAATGGATACATTTGTGCGAATGAATTAGAATGGATCGTACGAATGAATTAGAATGGATCGTATGAATGAATTAGAATGGATCGTACGAATGAATTAGAATGGATCGTGCGAATGAATTAGAATGGATCGTACGAATTAATTAGAATGGATCGAACGAATGAAGTAGAATGGATACATTCGTGTGAATGGATTAGAATGGATTGTACGAATGATTTAGAATGGATCGTACGAATGAATTAGAATGGATCTTACGAATGAATTAGAATGGATCGTACGAATGAATTAGAATGGATACATTTGTGCGAATGAATTAGAATGGATCGGACGAATGAATTAGAATGGATCGTACAAATGAATTAGAATGGATCGTACGAATGAATTAGAATGGATCGTGCGAATGAATTAGAATGGATCGTGTGAAAGAATTAGAATGGATTGTATGAATGAATTAGAATGGATCGTACGAATGAATTAGAATGGATCGTATGAATGAATTAGAATGTATACATTCGTGCGAATGAGTTAGAATGGATCGGACGAATGAATTACAATGGATCGTACGAATGAATTAGAATGGATCAAATGAATGAATTAGAATGGTTACATTCATTCGAATTAATTAGAATGGATCGTACGAATGGATTAGAATGGATCGTACGAATGGATTAGAATGGATACATTCGAGCGAATGAATTAGAATGGATCGTACGAATGAATTAGAATGGATCGTACGAATAGATTAGAATGGATCCTACGAATGGATTACAATGAATACCTTTGTGCATATGAATTAGAATGGATCATACAAATGAATTAGAATGGATCATATTAATGAATTAGAATGGATCGTACGAATGAATTAGAATGGATACATTCGTGCACGATCCATTCTAATTCATTCGCACGAATGTATCCATTCTAATTCATTCGTACGATCCATTCTAATTCATTCGTATGATCCATTCTAATTTATTCGTAAGATCCATTCTAATTCATTCATACGATCCATTCTAATTCATTCATACAATCCATTCTAATTCTTTCACACGATCCATTCTAATTCATTCGCACGATCCATTCTAATTCATTCGTACGATCCATTCTAATTCATTTGTACGATCCATTCTAATTCATTCGTCCGATCCATTCTAATTCATTCGCACAAATGTATCCATTCTAATTCATTCGTACGATCCATTCTAATTCATTCGTAAGATCCATTCTAATTCATTCGTACGATCCATTCTAAATCATTCGTACGATCCATTCTAATCCATTCACACGAATGTATCCATTCTACTTCATTCGTACGATCCATTCTAATTCATTCGTACGATCCATTCTAATTCATTCATACAATCTATTCTAATTCATTCATACAGTCCATTCTAATTCTTTCACAAGATACATTCTAATTCATTCGTACGATCCATTCTAATTCATTCGCACAATCCATTCTATTTCATTCGTACGATCCATTCTTACTTATTCGTATGATCCATTCTAATTCATTCGCACGAATGTATCCATAATGGATAATACGAATGAGTAAGAATGGATCGTACGAATGAAATAGAATGGATTGTGCGAATGAATTAGAATGGACCGTACGAATGAATTAGAATGGATACATTCGTGCGAATGAATTAGAATGGATCGGACGAATGAATTAGAATGGATCGTACGAATGAATTAGAATGGATCGTACGAATGAATTAGAATGGATCGTACGAATAAATTAGAATGGATACATTCGTCCGAATGAATTAGAATGGATCATACGAATGAGTAAGAATGGATCGTACGAATGAAATAGAATAGATTGTACGAATGAATTAGAATGGATCGTGCGAATGAATTAGAATGGATCGTACGAATGAATTAGAATGGATCGTACGAATGAATTAGAATGGATCGGGTGAATGAATTAGAATGGATCATATTAATGAATTAGAATGGATCGTACGAATGAATTAGAATAGATACATTCGTGCGAATGAATTAGAATGGATCGTGCGAATCCATTAGACTGGATCGTGCGAATGAATAAGAATGGATCATACGAATGAATTAGAATGGATCGTACGAATTAATTAGAATGGATACATTCGTGCAAATGAATTAGAATGGATTGTATGAATGAATTAGAATGGATCGTACGAATGAATTAGAATAGATCATACGAATTAATTAGAATGGATCATACGAATGAATTAGAATGGATCGTACGAATGAATTAGAATGGATCGTAGGAATGAACTAGAATGGATCGTACGAATGAACTAGAATGGATACATTCGTGCGAATGAATTAGAATGGATCGTATGAATGAATTAGAATGGATCATACGATTCATTCTAATTCATTCGTACGATCCATTCTAATACATTCGTACGATTCATGCTAATTCATTTGCACGATCCATTCTAATTCATTCGTACGATCCATTCTTATTCATTCATACGATCAATTCTAATTCATTCGCACAATCCATTCTAATTCATTCGTACAATCCATTCTAATTCATTCGTATGATCCATTCTAACTCATTCGGTGGATCCATTCTAATTCATTCGTACGATCCATTCTAATTCATTCCCACGATCCATTCTAATTTATTCATACGATCCATTCTAATTCATTCGTACGATCTATTCTAATTCATTCGCACGAATGTAACCATTCTAATTCATTCATACGATTCATTCTAATTAATTCGTATGAGCTATTCTAATTCATTCGTACGATCCATTCTAATTCATTCGTACGATCCATTGTAATTCATTCATACAATCCATTTAGATTCATTCGCACAAATGTATCCATTCAAATTCATTCGTACGATCCAGTCTAATTCATTCATACGATCCATTCTAATTCATTCGTACGATCCATTCTAATTCATTCGTACGATCCATTCTAATTCATTCATACGATCCATTCTAATTCATTCGTACGATCCATTCTAATTCATTCGCACAAATGTATCCATTCTAATTCATTCGCACGATCCATTCTAATTCATTCGTATGATCCATTCTAATTCATTCGCACAAATGTATCCATTCTAATTCATTCATACGATTCATTCTTACTCATTCGTATGATACATTCTAATTCATTCGTACGATCCATTCTAATCCATTCGTACGATCCATTCTAATTCATTCGCATGAATGTAACCATTCTAATTCATTCATTTGATCCCTTCTAATTCATTCGTACGATCCATTCTAATTAATTCGTCCGATCCATTCTAATTCATTCGCACGAATATATCCATTCTAATTCATTCATACGATCCATTCTAATTCATTCGTGCGGTCCATTCTAATTCATTCGCACAATCCATTCTAATTCATTCGTACGATCCATTCTAATTCATTCTAATTCTTTCACATGATCCATTCTATTCCATTCTAATCCATTCTAATTCTTTCACACGATCCATTCTAATTCATTCGTACGTTCCATTCTAATTCATTAGCACGATCCATGCTAATTCATTTGTTCGATCAATTTTAATTCATTAGCACGATCCATTCTAATTCATTCGTACGATCCATTCTAATTCATTCGTACGATCCATTCTAATTCATTCGCAAGATCCATTCTAATTCATTCATAGGATCCATTCTAATTCATTCATACGATCTATTCTAATTCTTTCGCACGAATGTATCGATTCTAATTCATTCGCACGAATATATCCATTCTAATTCATTCGTACGATCCATTCTAAATCATTCGTACAATCCATTCTATTTTATTCGTACGATCAATTCTAATTCATTAGCACGATCCATTCTTTTTCATTCGTACGATCCATTCTAATTCATTCGTACGATCCATTCTAATTCATTCGTATATTCCATTCTAAGATCCTACGAATGAATTAGAATGGATCGTGCAAATGAATTAGAATGGATACATTCGTGCGAATGAATTAGAATGGATCGGACGAATGAATTAGAATGGATCGTACGAATGAATTAGAATGGATCAAATGAATGAATTAGAATGGTTAATTACATTCATGCGAATGAATTAGAATGGATCGTACGAATGGATTAGAATGGATCGTACGAATGAACTAGAATGGATATATTCGTGCGAATGAATTAGAATGGATCGTACGAATGAATTAGAATGGATCGTATGAATGAATTAGAATGGATCTTACGAATGAATTAGAATGGATCGTACGAATGAATTAGAATGGATCCTACGAATGATTAGAATGGATCGTGTGAAAGAATTAGAATGGATTGTATGAATGAATTAGAATGGATCGTATGAATAAATTAGAATGGATCGTGCGAATGAATTCGAATGGATCGTACGAATTCATTCTAATTCATTCATACAATCCATTCTAATTCTTTCACACGATCCATTCTAATTCATTCGTACGTTCCATTCTAATTCATTAGCATGATCCATGCTAATTCATTCGTTCGATCAATTCTAATTCATTAGCACGATCCATTCTAATTCATTCGTACGATCCATTCTAATTCATTCGTACGATCCATTCTAATTCATTCATAGGATCCATTCTAATTCATTCATACGATCTATTCTAATTCTTTCCCACGAATGTATCCATTCTAATTCATTCGCACGAATGTATCCATTCTAATTCATTCGTACGATCCATTCTAAATCATTCGTACAATCCATTCTATTTCATTCGTACGATCAATTCTAATTCATTAGCACGATCCATTCTAATTCATTCGTACGATCCATTCAAATTCATTTGCACGATCCATTCTAATTCATTCGTACAATCCATTCTATTTCATTCGTACGATCCATTCTTACTCATTCGTATGATCCATCGCACAATCCATTCTATTTCATTCGTACGATCCATTCTTACTCATTCGTATGATCCATTATGGATACATTCGTGCGAATGAATTAGAATGGATCATACGAATGAGTAAAAATGGATCGTGCGAATGAATTAGAATGGATCGTACGAATGAATTAGAATGGATACATTTGTGCGAATGAATTAGAATGGATCGTACGAATGAATTAGAATGGATACATTTGTGCGAATGAATTAGAATGGATCGTACGAATGAATTAGAATGGATCGTATGAATGAATTAGAATGGATCGTACGAATGAATTAGAATGGATCGTGCGAATGAATTAGAATGGATCGTACGAATGAATTAGAATGGATCGTACGAATGAACTAGAATGGATACATTCGTGCGAATGAATTAGAATGGATCGTACGAATGAATTAGAATGGATCGTACGAATGAATTAGAATGGATCTTACGAATGAATTAGAATGGATCATACGAATGAATTAGAATGGATCGTACGAATGAATTAGAATGGATCGTACGAATGAATTAGAATGGATCCTACGAATGAATTAGAATAGATCGTGTGAAAGAATTAGAATGGATTGTATGAATGAATTAGAATGAATTCGTACGAGCCATTCGAATTCATTCGCACGATCCATTCTAATTCAATCATACGATCCATTCTAATTCATTCATACAATCCATTCCAATTCTTTCACACGATCCATTCTAATTCATTCGTAGGATCCATTCTAATTCATTCGTACAATCTATCCTATTTCATTCGTACGATCCATTCTTACTCATTCGTATGATCCATTCTAATTCATTCGGATGAATGTATCCATTCTAATTTATTCGTACGATCCATTCTAATTCATTTGTACGATCTATTCTAATTCATTCGTACGATCCATTCTAATTCATTCGTCCGATCAATCCTAATTCATTCGTACGATCTATTCTAATTCATTCGTAAGATCCATTCTAATTCATTCGTACGATCCATTCTAATTCATTCGCATGAATGTATCCATTCTAGTTCATTCGTACGATCCATTTTAATTCATTCGTACGATCCATTCTAATTCATTCGCACGATCCATTCTAATTCATTCGTACGATCCATTCTAATTCATTCATACAATCCATTCTAATTCATTCGTACGATCCATTCTAATTCATTCGCACAAATGTATCCATTCTAATTCATTCGTACGATCCATTCTAATTCATTCGCACGATCCATTCTAATTCATTCGTACGATCCATTCTAATTCATTCGAACGATCTGTTCTTATTCATTCGCACAATCCATTCTAATTCATTCGCATGAATGTATCCATTCTAATTCATTCGTACGATCCATTCTAATTCATTCGTACGATCCATTCTAATTCATTCGTATGATCCATTCTAATTAATTTGGATGATCCATTCGAATTCATTCGTACGATCCATTCTAATTCATTCGTACGATCCATTCTAATTCCTTCGTACGATCCATTCTAATTCATTCGTACGATCTATTCTAATTCATTCGTACGATCCATTCTAATTCATTCGTACGATCCATTCTAATTCCTTCGTACGATCCATTCTAATTCATTCGTACGATCTATTCTAATTCATTCATACAATCTATTCTAATTCATTCGTACGAATGGATACATTCGTGTGAATGAATTAGAATGGATCGTACGAATGAGTAAGAATGGATCGTACGAATGAAATAGAATGGATTGCACGACTGAATTAGAATGGATCGTACGAATGAATTAGAATGGATCGTACGAAGGAAATAGAATGGATCGTACGAATGAATTAGAATGGATCGTACGAATGAATTAGAATAGATCGTACGAATAAATTAGAATGGATTGTACGAAGGAATTAGAATAGATCATACGAATGAATTAGAATGGATATATTCGTGCAAATGAATTAGAATGGATCGTATGAATGTATTAGAATGGATCGTATGAGTGAATTAGAATGGATCGTACGAATGAATTAGAATTGATCGTACGAAGGAATTAGAATGGATCGTACGAATGAATTAGAATGGATCGTACGAATGAACTAGAATAGATCGTACGAATGAATTAGAATGGATCGTACGAAGGAATTAGAATGGATCATACGAATGAATTAGAATGGATATATTCGTGCAAATGAATTAGAATGGATCGTATGAATGTATTAGAATGGATCATATTAGTAAATTAGAATGGATCGTACGAATGAATTAGAATTGATCGTACGAATGAATTAGAATGGATCGTGCGAATGAATTAGAATGGATCGTACGAATGAATTCGAATGGATCATACGAAACAACTAGAATGGATACATTCGTGCGAATTCATACGAATGAGTAAGAATGAATCGTACGAATGAATTAGAATGGATACATTTGTGCGAATGAATTAGAATGGATCGTACGAAGGAATTAGAATGGATCGTATGAATGAATTAGAATGGATCGTGCGAATGAATTCGAATGTATCGTACGAATTCATTCTAATTCATTCATACAATCCTTTCTAATTCTTTCACACGATCCATTCTGATTCATTCGTACGTTCCATTCTAATTCATTAGCACGATCCATGCTAATTCATTCGTTCGATCAATTCTAATTCATTAGCATGATCCATTCTAATTCATTCGTACGATCCATTCTAATTCATTCTAACGATCCATTCTAATTCATTCATAGGATCCATTCTAATTCATTCATACGATCTATTCTAATTCTTTCGCCTGAATGTATTCATTCTAATTCATTCATACGATCCATTCTAATTCATTCGTACGATCCATTCTACTTCATGCGAATGAATTAGAATGGATCGTACAAATGGATTAGAATGGATCGTACGAATGGATTAGAATGGATACATTCGAGCGAATGAATTAGAATGGATCGTACGAATGAATTAGAATGGATCGTACGAATGAATTAGAATGGATCCTACGGATCGATTAGAATGGATACCTTTGTGCATATGAATTAGAATGGATCGTACGAATGAATTAGAATGGATCATATTAATGAATTAGAATGGATCGTACGAATGAATTAGAATGGATACATTCGTGCGAATGAATTAGAATGGATCGTGCGAATCAATTAGAATGGATCGTACGAATGAATTAGAATGGATCGTACGAATGAACTAGAATGGATACATTCGTGCGAATGAATTAGAATGGATCGTACGAATGAATTAGAATGGATCGTACGAATAAATTAGAATGGATCTTACGAATGAATTAGAATGGATCGTACGAATGCACGATCCATGCTAATTCATTCGTTCGGTCAATTCTAATTCATTAGCACGATCCATTCTAATTCATTCATACGATCCATTCTAATTCATTCGCACGATCCATTCTAATTCATTCGTACGATTCATTCTAATTCTTTCACACGATCTATTCTAATTCATTCGTACGATCCATTCTAATTCATTCGCAATCTATTCTAATTCATTCGTAAGAATGGATACATTCGTGTGAATGAATTAGAATGGATCGTGTGAAAGAATTAGAATGGATCGTACGAATGAATTATAATGGATCGTACGAATGAATTAGAATGGTTACATTCATGCGAATGAATTAGAAAAGATCATGCGAATGAATTAGAATGGATTCGTACGAATGAATTAGAATGGATACATTCGTGCGAATGAATTAGAATGGATCGTACCAATGAGTAAGAATGGATCGTACGAATGAAATAGAATGGATTATGCGAATGAATTAGAATGGATCGCACGAATGTATCCATTCTAATTCATTCGTACGATCCATTCTAATTCATTCGTACGATCCATTCTAATTCATTCGTATGATCCATTCTAATTAATTCGTATGATCCATTCTAATTCATTCGTACGATCCATTCGTACGATCCATTCGTACGATCGTACTAATGAATTAGAATGGATCGTACGAATGGATTAGAATAGATACATTCGTGCGAATGAATTAGAATGGATTGTATGAATGAATTAGAATGGATCGTACGAATGAATTAGAATGGATCGTACGAATGAATTAGAATGGATCGTACGAATGGATTAGAGTGGATTGTACGAATGAATTAGAATGGATCCTACGAAATAATTAGAATGGATCGTATGAAAGAATTAGAATGGATTGTGTGAATGAATTAGAATGGATCGTATGAATGAATTAGAATGGATCGTGCGAATGAATTAGAATTGATCGAACGAATGAATTAGCATGGATCGTGCTAATGAATTAGAATGGAACGTACGAATGAATTAGAATGGATCGTGTGAAAGAATTAGAATGGATTGTATGAATGAATTAGAATGAATTTGTACGATCCATTCGAATTCATTCGCACGATCCATTCTAATTCATTCATACGATCCATTCTAATTCATTCATACAATCCATTCTAATTCTTTCACACGATCCATTCTAATTCATTCGTAGAATCCATTCTAATTCATTTGTACAATCCATTCTAATCCATTCATACGATCCATTCTAATTCATTCGTACGATCCATTCTAATTCATTCGTACGATCCATTCTAATTCATTCATACAATCCATTCTAATTCATTCGCACGAATGTATCCATTCTAATCCATTCGTACGATCCATTCTAATTCATTCGTAAGATCCATTCTAATTCATTCGTACGATCCATTCTAATTCATTCGTACGATCCATTCTAATTCATCCGCACGAATGTATCCATTCTAATTCATTCGTACAATCCATTCTATTTCATTCGTACGATCCATTCTTAATCATTCGTATGATCCATTCTAATTCATTCGTATGATCCATTCTAATTCATTCGTACGATCCATTCTAATTCATTCGCACGATCCATTCTAATTCATTCATACGATCCATTCTATTTCATTCATACGATCTATTCTAATTCATTCCTACAATCCATTCTAATTCATTCGCCCGATCCATTCTAATTCATTCATACGATCCATTCTATTCGAATGGATCATGCGATCCATTCGAATTCATTCACACGATCCATTCTAATTTATTCATACGATCCATTCTAATTCATTCATACAATGCATTCTAATTCTTTCACACGATCCATTCTAATTCATTCGTACGATCCATTCTAATTCATTCGTACAATCCATTCTATTTCATTTGTACGATCCATTCTTACTCATTCGTATGATCCATTCTAATTCGTTTGTACGATCCATTCTAATTCATTTGTACGATCCATTCTAATTTTTCACACGATCCATTCTAATTCATTCGTAGGATCCATTCTAATTCATTCGTATAATTTATTCTAATTCATTCGTACGATCCATTCAACTTCATTTGTACGATCGTACGAATGAATTAGAATGGATCGTACGGAATGAATTAGAATGGATTGTATGAATGAATTAGAATGGATACATTCGTGCGAATGAATTAGAATGGATCATACGAATGAGTAAGAATGGATCGTACGAAGGAAATAGAATGGATAGTACGAATGAATTAGAATGGATCGTACAAATGAATTAGAATGGATCGTACGAATGAATTAGAATGGATCATACGAATGAATTAGAATGGATCGTGTGAAAGAATTAGAATGGATTGTATGAATGAATTAGAATAGATCGTATGAATGAATTAGAATGGATCGTAAGAATGAATTAGAATGGATCGTACGAATGAACTAGAATGGATACATTTGTGCGAATGAATTTGAATGGATCGTACAAATAAATTAGAATGGATCGTACGAATGAATTAGAATGGACCTTACGAATGAATTAGAATGGATCGTACGAATGCACGATCCATGCTAATACATTCGTTCGATCAATTCTAATTCATTAGCACGATCCATTCTAATTCATTCGTACGATCCATTCAAATTCATTCGCACGATCCATTCTAATTCATTCGTACGATCCATTCTAATTCTTTCACACGATCCATTCTAATTCATTCGTACGATCCATTCTAATTCATTCGTACGATCCATTCTAATTAATTCGTACGATCCATTCTAAATCCTTCGTACGATCCATTCTAATTCATTCATACAATCTATTCTAATTCACTCATACAATCCATTCTAATTCTTTCACACGATCCATTCTAATTTATTCGTACGATCCATTCTAATTCATTCATACAATCCATTCTAATTCTTTCACACGATCCATTCTAATTCATTTGTACGTTCCATTCTAATTCATTAGCACGATCCATGCTAATTCATTCGTTCGATCAATTCAAATTCATTAGCACGATCCATTCTAATTTATTGGTACGATCCATTCTAATTCATTCGCACGATCCATTCTAATTCATTCATAGGATCCATTCTAATTCATTCATACGATCTATTCTAATTCTTTCGCACGAATGTATCCATTCTAATTAATTCGCACGAATGTATCCATTCTAATTCATTCGTACGATCCATTCTAATTCTTTCGTACGATCCATTCTAATTCATTCGTACGATCCATTCAAATTCATTCATACGATCTATTCTAATTCATTCATATAATCCATTCTAATTCTTTCACATGATCCATTCTAATTCATTCGTACGATCCATTCTAATTCATTCGCACAATCCATTCTATTTCATTCGTACGATCCATTCTTACTCATTGGTACGATCCATTCTAATTCATTCGCACGAATGTATCCATTCTAATTCATTCGTACGAATCCATTCTAATTCATTCGTACAATCCATTCTATTTCATTCGTACGATCCATTCTTACTCATTCGTATGATCCATTCTAATTCATTCGCACGAATGTATCCATTCTAATTCATTCGTACGATCCATTCTAAATCATTCGTACAATCCATTCTATTTCATTCGTACGATCAATTCTAATTCATTAGCACGATCCATTCTAATTCATTCGTACGATCCATTCGAATGAATCATACGAATGAATTAGAATAGATCGTACGAATGAATTAGAATGGATCGAACGAATGAATTAGAATGGATACATTCGTGCGAATGAATTAGAATGGATCGGACGAATGAATTAGAATGGATCGTACGAATGAACTAGAATGGATACATTCGTGCGAATGAATTAGAATGGATTCATTCTAATTCATTCGTGCAATCCATTCTATTTCATTCGTACGATCCATTCTTACTCATTCGTACGATCTATTCTAATTCATTCACACAAATGTATCCATTTGTACGAATGAATTAGAATAGATTATACGAATGAATTATAATGGATCATACGAATGAATTAGAATGGATCGTACGAAGGAATTAGAATGGATTGTACGAATGAATTAGAATGGATCGTACGAATGAATTAGAATAGATCGTACGAATGAATTAGAATGGATGGTACGAAGGAATTAGAATGGATCGTACGAATGAATTAGAATAGATATATTCGTGCAAATGAATTAGAATGGATCGTATGAATGTATTAGAATGGATCGTATGAGTGAATTAGAATTGATCGTACGAATGAATTAGAATTGATTGTATGAATGAATTAGAATGGATCGTACGAATGAATTAGAATGGATCGTATGAATGAATTAGAATGGATCGTACGAATGAATTAGAATGGATCGTGCGAATGAATTAGAATAGATCGTACGAATGAATTAGAATGGATCGTACGAATGAACTAGAATGGATACATTCGTGCGAATGAATTAGAATGGATCGTACGAATGAATTAGAATGGATCGTACGAATGAACTAGAATGGATACATTCGTGCGAATGAATTAGAATGGATCGTACGAATGAATTAGAATGGATCGTACGAATGGATTAGAATGGATCATACGAATGAATTAGAATGGATCATGCGAATGAATTAGAATGGATCAAACGAATGAATTAGAATGGATATATTCGAGCGAATGAATTAGAATAGATCATAGGAATGAATTAGAATGGATCATACGAATGAATTAGAATGGATCGTATGAACGAATTAGAATGGACCGTACGAACGAATTAGAATGGATCATATGAACGAATTAGAATGGATCGTACGAATGAATTAGAATGGATACATTCGAGCGAATGAATTAGAATGGATCGTACGAATGAATTAGAATAGATCATAGGAATGAATTAGAATGGATCGTGCAAATGAATTAGAATGGATACATTCGTGCGAATGAATTATAATGGATCGTGCGAATGAATTAGAATGGATCGTACGAATGAATTAGAATGGATATATTTGAACGAATAAATTAGAATGGATCATACGAATGAATTAGAATGGATCGTACGAATGAATTAGAATGGATAGTGCGAATGAATTAGAATGGATCGTACGAATGAATTAGAATGGATACATTCATGCGAATGAATTAGAATGGATCATACGAATCAGTAAGAATGGATCGTATGAATGAAATAGAATGTATTATACAAATGAATTAGAATGGATACATTCGTGCAAATAATTAGAATGGATCGTATGTACGAATGAATTAGAATGGATACATTCGTGCGAATGAATTAGAATGGATCGTACGAATGAATTAGAATGGATCGTGCGAATGAATTAGAATGGATCGTACGAATGAATTAGAATGGATATATTTGTGCGAATGAATTAGAATGGATCGTACGAATGAATTAGAATGGATCGTATGAATGAATTAGAATGGATCGTACAAATGAATTAGAATGGATCGTGCGAATGAATTAGAAAGGATCGTACGAATGAATTAGAATGGATCGTACGAATGAACTAGAATGGATACATTCGTGCGAATGAATTAGAATGGGTCGTACGAATGAATTAGAATGGATCGTACGAATGAATTAGAATGGATCTTACGAATGAATTAGAATGGATCGTACAAATGAATTAGAATGGATCATACGAATAAATTAGAATGGATCTTACGAATAAATTAGAATGGATCGTACGAATAAGTTAGAATGGATCGTATGAATGGTTTATAATGGATACATTCGTGCGAATGAATTAGAATGGATCGGACGAATGAATTAGAATAGATCGTACGAATGAATTAGAATGGATCAAATGAATGAATTAGAATGGTTACATTCATGCGAATGAATTAGAATGGATCGTACGAATGGATTAGAATGGATCGTACGAATGGATTAGAATGGATACATTCGTGCGAATGAATTAGAATGGATCATACGAATGAGTAAGAATGGATCGTACGAATGAAATAGAATAGATTGTATGAATGAATTAGAATGGATCGTGCGAATGAATTTGAATGGATCGTACGAATGAATTAGAATGGATCGTGCTAATGAATTAGAATTGATCGTACGAATGAAATAGAATGGATTGTACGAATGATTTAGAATGGTTCGTAAAAATGAATTAGAATGGATCATACGAATGATTTAGAATGGATACATTCGTGCGAATGAATTAGAATGGATCATATGAATAAGTAAGAATGGATCGTACGAATGAAATAGAATGGATTGTACGAATGAATTAGAATGGATTCGTACGAATGAATTAGAATGGATACATTCGTGCGAATGAATTAGAATGGATCATACCAATGAGTAAGAATGGATCGTACGAATGAATTAGAATGGATCATACGAATGAATTAGAATGGATCGTGTGAAAGTATTAGAATGGATTGTATGAATGAATTAGAATAGATCATATAAATGAATTAGAATGGATCGTACGAATGAATTAGAAAGGATCATACGAATGAAATAGACGTACGAATGAATTAGAATGGATACATTCGTGCGAATGAATTAGAATGGACCGTACGAATGAATTAGACGTACGAATGAATTAGAATGGATACATTCGTGCGAATAAATTAGAATGGATCATACGAATGAGTAAGAATGGATCGTCATTCTAATTCATTCGTATGAACCATTCTAATTCATTTGTATCCATTCTATTTCATTCGCACGATCCATTCTAATTCATTCGCGCAATCTATTCTAATTCATTCGTACGATCCATTCTAATTCATTCGTACGATCCATTCTAATTCATTCGTACGATCCATTCTAATTCATTCGCACGAATGTATCCATTCTAGTTCATTCGTACGATCTATTCTAATTCATTCATACAATCCATTCTAATTCATTCGCACGAATGTATCCATTCTAATTCATTCATACGATCCATTCTAATTCATTCACAAAATCTATTCTAATTCATTCATACGATCCATTCTAATTCATTCGCATGAATGTATCCATTCTAATTCATTCATACGATCCATTCTACTTTATTCGAACTATCCGTTCTAATTCACTCATACGATCCATTCTAATTCATTCATACGATCCATTCTAATTCATTTGCACGAATATATCCATTCTAATTCATTCGTACGATCCATTCTAATTCCTTCGTACGATCCACTCTAATTCCTTCGTACGACCCATTCTAATTCCTTCGTACGATCCATTCTATTTCATTCATATGATCTATTCTAATTCCTTCGTACGATCCATTCTAATTCCTTCGTATCCATTCTAATTCACTCATACGATCCATTCTAATTCATTCGTACGATCCATTCTAATTCATTCTAATCCATTCGTACGAATGAATTAGAATGGATCGTACGAATGAATTAGAATGGATCGTACGAATGAATTAGAATGGATCGTACGAAATTATTAGATTGGATCGTACGAATGAATTAGAATGGATATATTCGTGCAAATGAATTAGAATGGATCGTATGAATGTATTAGAATGGATCGTATGAGTGAATTAGAATGGATCGTACGAATGAATTAGAATGGATCGTATGAATGAATTAGAATGGATACATTCGTGTGAATGAATTAGAATAGATCGTATGAATGAATTAGAATAGATTTTGTGAATAAATTAGAACTGATCGTACGAATGAATTAGAATGGATTCATTCGTGCGAATGAATTAGAATGGATTGTATGAATGAATTAGAATGGATCGTACGAATGAATTAGAATGGATCGTATGAGTGAATTAGAATGGATACGAAGGAATTAGAATGGATCGTACGAAGGAATTAGAATGGATCATACGAATGAAATAGAATGAATCGTACGAAGGAATTAGAATGGATCGTACGAAGGAATTAGAATGGATCGTATGAATGAATTCGAATGGATATATTCGTGCAAATGAATTAGAATGGATCGTATGAATGAATTAGAATGGATCGTATGAGAGAATTAGAACGGATAGTACGAATGAAGTAGAATGGATCGTATGAATGAATTAGAATAGATACATTCGTGCGAATGAATTAGAATGGATCGTATAAATAAATTAGAATAGATTGTGCGAATGAATTAGAATGGATCGTGCGAATGAATTAGAATGGATACATTCGTGCGAATAAATTAGAATGGATTGTATGAATGAATTAGAATGGATCGTACGAATGAATTAGAATGGATCGTACGAATGAATTAGAATAGATTGCGCAAATGAATTAGAATGGATCGTACGAATGAATTAGAATGGATCGTACGAAGAAATTAGAATGGATCGTACGAATGAATTAGAATGGATCGTACGAATGAATTAGAATGGATCGTACGAAGGAATTAGAATGGATCGTACGAATGAATTAGAATGGATCGTACGATTGAATTAGAATGGATCATACGAATGAGTAAGAATGGATCATATGAATGAATTAGATTGGATCGTACGATCCATTCTAATTCATTAGCATGGATCGTGCTAATGAATTAGAATGGAATATACGAATGAGTTAGAATGGATCGTAGAATGGATCGTACGAATGAATTAAAATGAATTAGAATGGATCGTACGAATGAATTAGAATAGATCATAGGAATGAATTAGAATGGATCGTGCAAATGAATTAGAATGGATACATTCGTGCGAATGAATTAGAATGGATCGTACTAATGAATTAGAATGGATCGTACGAATGAATTAGAATGGATATATTTGAACGAATAAATTAGAATGGATCATACGAAATAATTAGAAAGGATCGTACGAATGAATTAGAATGGATAGTGCGAATGAATTAGAATCGATCGTACGAATGAATTAGAATGGATCGTACGAATGAATTAGAATGGATCATACGAATGAGTAAGAATGGATCGTACGAATGAATTAGAATGGATCGTACGAATGAATTAGAATGGATCGTATGAATAAATTAGAAAGGATACATTCGTCCGAATGAATTAGAATGGATCATACGAATGAGTAAGAATGGATCGTACGAATGAAATAGAATAGATTGTACGAATGAATTAGAATGGATCCTAGTACGATCCATTCTAATTCATTCGTACGATCCATTCTAATTCATTCATACAATCCATTCTAATTCTTTCACACGATCCATTCTAATTCATTCGTACGATCCATTCTAATTCATTCGTGCAATCCATTCTATTTCATTCATACGATCCATTCTTACTCATTCGTACGATCCATTCTAATTCATTCACTCGAATGTATCCATTCGTACGAATAAATTAGAATAGATTGTACGAATGAATTAGAATGGATCGTACGAATGAATTAGAATGGATCGTACGAAGGAATTAGAATGGATCGTACGAATGAATTAGATTGGATCGTACGAATGAATTAGAATAGATCGTACGAATGAATTAGAATGGATCGTACGAAGGAATTAGAATGGATCGTGTGAAAGAATTAGAATGGATTGTATGAATGAATTAGAATAGATCATATGAATGAATTAGAATGGATCGTATGAATGAATTAGAATTGATCGTACGAATGAATTAGAATGGATCGTACGAATGAATTAGAATGGATACATTCGTGCGAATGAATTAGAATGGATACATTCATGCGAAAGAATTAAAATAGATCGTATGAATGAATTAGATTGGATCCTATGAATGAATTAGAATGGATCGTGCGAATGAATTAGAATGGATCGTACGAATGAATTAGAATGGATCGTGCTAATGAATTAGAATTGATCGAACGAATGAATTAGCATGGTTCGTGCTAATGAATTAGAATGGAACGTACGAATGAATTAGAATGGATCGTGTGAAAGAGTTAGAATGGATTGTATGAATGAATTAGAATGAATTCGTATGATCCATTCGAATTCATTTGCACGATCCATTCTAATTCATTCATACGATCCATTCTAATTCATTCGTACGATCCATTCTAATTCATTCGCACAAATGTATCCATTCTAATTCATTCGTACGATCCATTCTAATTCATTCGCACGATCCTTTCTAATTCATTCGTATGATCCATTCTAATTCAATCGTACGTTCCATTCTAATTCATTCGTACGATCCATTCTAATTCATTCGTACGATCCATTCGATTTTACGAATGAATTAGAATGGATCGTACGAATGAATTAGAATGGATCGTACGAATAAATTAGAATGGATACATTCGTCCTAATGAATTAGAATGGATCATACGAATGAGTGAGAATGGATCGTGCGAATGAATTAGAATGGATCGTACAAATGAATTAGAATGGATACATTTGTGCGAATGAATTAGAATGGATCGTACGAATGAATTAGAATGGATCGTATGAATGAATTAGAATGGATCGTACGAATGAATTAGAATGGATCGTGCGAATGAATTAGAATGGATCGTACGAATTAATTAGAATGGATCGAACGAATGAAGTAGAATGGATACATTCGTGTGAATGGATTAGAATGGATCGTACGAATGATTTAGAATGGATCGTACGAATGAATTAGAATGGATCTTACGAATGAATTAGAATGGATCGTACGAATGAATTAGAATGGATACATTTGTGCGAATGAATTAGAATGGATCGGACGAATGAATTAGAATGGATCGTACAAATGAATTAGAATGGATCGTACGAATGAATTAGAATGGATCGTGCGAATGAATTAGAATGGATCATGTGAAAGAATTAGAATGGATTGTATGAATGAATTAGAATGGATCGTATGAATGAATTAGAATGGATCTTACGAATAAATTAGAATGGATCATACGAATGAATTAGAATGGATCGTACGAATGAATTAGAATGGATACATTCGTGCGAATGAATTAGAATGGATCGTGCACGAATGTATCCATTCTAATTCATTCGTACGATCCATTCTAATTCATTAATATGATCCATTCTAATTCATTTGTTTGATCCATTCTAATTCATATGCACAAAGGTATCCATTGTAATCCATTCGTAGGATCCATTCTAATCTATTCGTACGATCCATTCTAATTCATTCGTACGATCCATTCTAATTCATTCGCTCGAATGTATCCATTCTAATCCATTCGTACGATCCATTCTAATCCATTCGTACGATCCATTCTAATTAATTCGAATGAATGTAACCATTCTAATTCATTCATTTGATCCATTCTAATTCATTCGTACGATCCATTGTAATTCATTCGTCCGATCCATTCTAACTCATTCGCACGAATGTATACATTCTAATTCATTCATACGATCCATTCTAATTCATTCGTACGATCCATTCTAATTCATTCGCACAAATGTATCCATTCTAATTCATTCGTACGATCCATTCTAATTCATTCGCATGATCCATTCTAATTCATTCGCACGATCCATTCTAATTCTTTCACACGATTCATTCTAATTCATTCGTACGATCCATTCTAATACATTCATACGATCCATTCTAATTCATTTCCACGAATATATCCATTCTAATTCATTCGTACGATCCATTCTAATTCCTTCGTACGATCCATTCTAATTCATTCGTACGATCTATTCTAATTCATTTGTACGATCCATTCTAATTCATTCGCACGATCCATTCTAATTCCTTCGTACGATCCATTCTAATTCATTCGTACGATCCATTCTAATTCATTCATACAGTCCATTCTAATTCTTTCACACGATCTATTCTAATTGATTCGTAGGATCCATTCTAATTCATTCGTACAATTTATTCTATTTCATTCGTACGATCCATTCTTACTCATTCGTATGATCCATTCTAATTCATTTGCACGAATATATCCATTCTAATTCATTCGTACGATCCATTCTAATTCCTTCGTACGATCCATTCTAATTCATTCGTGCAATCCATTTTATTTCATTCGTACGATCCATTCTTCCTTATTCGTACGATCCATTCTAATTCATTCACACGAATGTATCCATTCGTACGAATGAATTAGAATAGATTGTACGAATGAATTAGAATGGATCGTATGAATGAATTAGAATGGATCGTACGAAGGAATTAGAATGGATCGTATGAATGAATTAGAATGGATTGTACGAATGAATTAGAATGGATCGTACGAATGAATTAGAATGGATCGTACGAAGGAATTAGAATGGATCGTACGAAGGAATTAGAATGGATATATTCGTGCAAATGAATTAGAATAGATCGTATGAATGTATTAGAATGGATTGTATGAGTGAATTAGAATGGATCGTACGAATGAATTAGAATGGGTTGTATGAATGAATTAGAATGGATCGTACGAATGAATTAGAATGGATCATACGAATTAATTAGAATGGATCGTACGAATGAATTAGAATGGATCGTACGAATGAATTAGAATGGATATATTCGTGCGAATGAATTAGAATGGATTGTGCGAATGAATAAGAACAGATCGTGCGAATGAATTAGAATGGATCGTACGAATGAATTAGAATGGATCGTGCGAATGAATTAGAATGGATCGTACGAATGAATTAGAATGGATACATTTGTGCGAATGAATTAGAATGGATCGTACGAATGAATTAGAATGGATCGTACGAATGAATTAGAATGGATCGTACGAATGAATTAGAATGGATCGTACGAATGAATTAGAATGGATCGTGCGAATGAATTAGAATGGATCGTACGAATGAATTAGAATGGATCGTGTGAAAGAATTAGAATGGATCGTACGAATGAATTAGAATGGATCGTGCGAATGAATTAGAATGGATCGTACGAATGAATTAGAATGGATATATTTGTGCGAATGAATTAGAATGGATCGTACGAATGAATTAGAATGGATCGTATGAATGAATTAGAATGGATCGTACAAATGAATTAGAATGGATCGTGCGAATGAATTAGAAAGGATCGTACGAATGAATTAGAATGGATCGTACGAATGAACTAGAATGGATACATTCGTGCGAATGAATTAGAATGGATCGTACGAATGAATTAGAATGGATCGTACGAATGAATTAGAATGGATCTTACGAATGAATTAGAATGGATTGTACGAATGAATTAGAATGGATCATACGAATAAATTAGAATGGATCTTATGAAAAAATTAGAATGGATCGTACGAATAAGTTAGAATGGATCGTATGAATGGTTTAGAATGGATACATTCGTGCGAATGAATTAGAATGGATCGGACGAATGAATTAGAATGGATCGTACGAATGAATTAGAATGGATCAAATGAATGAATTAGAATGGTTACATTCATGCGAATGAATTAGAATGGATCGTACGAATGGATTAGAATGGATCGTACGAATGGATTAGAATGGATACATTCGTGCGAATGAATTAGAATGGATCATACGAATGAGTAAGAATGGATCGTACGAATGAAATAGAATGGATTGTATGAATCAATTAGAATGGATCGTGCGAATGAATTTGAATGGATCATACGAATGAATTAGAATGGATCGTGCTAATGAATTAGAATTGATCGTACGAATGAAATAGAATGGATTGTACGAATGATTTAGAATGGTTCGTACGAATGAATTAGAATGGATCGTACGAATGAATTAGAATGGATACATTCGTGCGAATGAATTAGAATGGATCATACGAATGAGTAAGAATGGATCGTACGAATGAAATAGAATGGATTGTACGAATGAATTAGAATGGATTCGTACGAATGAATTAGAATGGATACATTCGTGCGAATGAATTAGAATGGATCGTACCAATGAGTAAGAATGGATCGTACGAATGAAATAGAATGGATTGTGCGAATGAATTAGAATGGATCGTGTGAAAGTATTAGAATGGATTGTATGAATGAATTAGAATAGATCATATAAATGAATTAGAATGGATCGTACGAATGAATTAGAATGGATCATACGAATGAAATAGAATGGATTGTACGAATGATTTAGAATGGATCGTACGAATGAATTAGAATGGATCGTACGAATGATTTAGAATGGATACATTCGTGCGAATGAATTAGAATGGATCGTACCAATGAGTAAGAATGGATCGTACGAATGAATTAGAATGGATCGTACGAATGATTTAGAATGGATCGTGTGAAAGAATTAGAATAGATTGTATGAATGAATTAGAATAGATCGTATGAATGAATTAGAATGGATCGTACGAATGAATTAGAATGGATCGTACGAATAAATTAGAATGGATACATTCGTGCGAATGAATTAGAATGGATACATTCGTGCGAAAGAATTAGAATGGATTGTATGAATGAATTAGAATGGATCGTATGAATGAATTAGAATGGATCGTGCGAATGAATTAGAATGGATCGTACGAATGAACTAGAATGGATACATTTGTGCGAATGAATTAGAATGGATCGTATGAATGAATTAGAATGGATCGTATGAATGAATTAGAATGGATCGTGCGAATGAATTCGAATGGATCGTACGAATTCATTCTAATTCATTCATACAATCCATTCTAATTCTTTCACACGATCCATTCTAATACATTCGTATGTTCCATTCTAATTCATTAGCACGATCCATGCTAATTCATTCGTTCGATCAATTCTAAATCATTAGCACGATCCATTCTAATTCATTCATACGATCTATTCTAATTCTTTCGCACGAATGTATCCGTTCTAATTCATTCGCACGAATGTATCCATTCTAATTCATTCGTATGATCCATTCTAATTCATTCGTACGATCCATTCTAATTCATTCGTACGATCCATTCTAATTCATTCATACGATCTTTTCTAATTCATTCATACAATCCATTGTAATTCTTTTACACGATCCATTCTAATTCATTTGTACGATCCATTCTAATTCATTCGCACAATCCATTCTATTTCATTCGTACGATCCATTCTTACTCATTCGTATGATCCATTCTTACTCATTCGTATGATCCATTATGGATACATTCGTGCGAATGAATTAGAATGGATCATACGAATGAGTAAGAATGGATCGTACGAATGAAATAGAATGGATTGTGCAAATGAATTATAATGGATCGTACGAATGAATTGGAATGGATCGTGTGAAAGAATTAGAATGGATTGTATGAATGAATTAGAATGGATCGTACGAATGAATTAGAACGGATCGTATGAGTGAATTAGAATAGATACGAAGGAATTAGGATAGATCGTACGAAGGAATTAGAATGGATCATACGAATGAAATAGAATGGATCGTACGAAGGAATTAGAATGGATCGCACGAAGGAATTAAAATGGATTGTACGAAGGAATTAGAATGGATCGTACGAATGAATTAGAATGGATATATTCGTGAAAATGAATTAGAATGGATCGTATGAATGAATTAGAATGGATCGTATGAGTGAATTAGAATGGATAGTACGAATGAAGTAGAATGGATCGTATGAATGAATTAGAATGGATACATTCGTGCGAATGAATTAGAATAGATCGTATGAATGGATTAGAATAGATTGTGCGAATGAATTAGAATGGATCGTACGAATGAATTAGAATGGATACATTCGTGCGAATAAATTAGAATGGATTGTATGAATGAATTAGAATGGATCGTACGAATGAATTAGAATGGATCATACGAATGAATTAGAATAGATTGCGCGAATGAATTAGAATGGATCGTACGAATGAAATAGAATGGATCGTACGAAGGAATTAGAATGGATCGTACGAATGAATTAGAATGGATCGTACGAATGAATTAGAATGGATCGTACGAAGGAATAAGAATGGATCGTACAAATGAATTAGAATGGATCGTACGATTGAATTAGAATGGATCATACGAATGAATAAGAATGGATCGTATGAATGAATTAGATTGGATCGTACGATCCATTCTAATTCATTAGCATGGATCGTGCTAATGAATTAGAATGGAATATACGAATGAATTAGAATGGATCGTAGAATGGATCGTATGAATAAATTAGAATGGATCGTACGAATGAATTAGAATAGATCATAGGAATGAATTAGAATGGATCGTGCAAATGAATTAGAATGGATACATTCGTGCGAATGAATTAGAATGGATCATGCGAATGAATTAGAATGGATCATACGAATGAATTAGAATTGATATATTTGAACGAATAAATTAGAATGGATCATACGAATGAATTAGAATGGATCGTACGAATGAATTAGAATGGATAGTGCGAATGAATTAGAATCGATCGTACGAATGAATTAGAATGGATCGTATGAATGAATTAAAATGGATACATTCGAGTGAATGAATTAGAATAGATCGTTGGAATGAATTAGAATGGATCGTACGAATGAATTAGAATGGATACATTTGTGAGAATGAATTAGAATGGATCGTACGAATGAATTAGAATGCATCGTACGAAAGAATTAGAATGGATATATTCGTGCGAATGAATTAGAATGGATCGTACGAATGAATTCGACTGGATCTTACGAATGAATTTGAATGGATACAATTGTGCGAATGAATCTAAATGGATTGTATAAATGAATTATAATGGATCGTACGAATGAATTAGAATGGATCGTACGAATGAATTAGAATAGCTCATACGAATGAATTAGAATGAATCGAATGAATGAATTAGAATGGTTACATTCGTGCGAATGAATTAGAATAGATCGTACGAATGAATTAGAATGGATCATACGAATAAATTAGAATGGATCGTGGGAATGAATTAGAATGGATCTTACGAATGAATTAGAATGGATCGTACGAATGAATTAAAATGGATCATACAAATGAATTAGAATGGATACATTCGTGCGAATGAATTAAAATGGATCGGACGAATGAATTAGAATGGATCATACGAGTGAATTAGAATGGATCAAATGAATGAATTAGAATGGTTACATTCATGCAAATGAATTAGAAAGGATCGTACGAATGGATTAGAATGGATCGTACGAATGGATTACAATGGATACATTCGTGCGAATGAATTAGAATGGATCGTACGATCCATTCGAATTCATTCGCACGATCCATTCTAATTCATTCATACGATCCATTCTAATTCATTCATACAATCCATTCTAATTCTTCCACACGATCCATTCTAATTCATTCGTAGGATCCATTCTAATTCATTCGTACAATCTATTCTATTTCATTCGTACGATCCATTCTTACTCATTCGTATGATCTATTCTAATTCATTCGGACGAATGTATCCATTCTAATTTATTCGTACGATCCATTCTAATTCATTCGCACGATCCATCCATTCTAATTCATTCGTACGATCCATTCTAATTCATTCGTACGATCTATTCTAATTCCTTCGTACGATCCATTCTAATTCATTCGTACGATCTATTCTAATTCATTCGTACGATCCATTCTAATTCATTCGTACGATCCATTCTAATTCATTCGTACGATCCATTCTAATTCATTCGTACAATCTATTCTAATTCATTCGTACGAATGGATACATTCGTGTGAATGAATTAGAATGGATCATATGAATGAGTAAGAATGGATCATACGAATGAAATAGAATGGATTGCATGAATGAATTAGAATGGATCATACGAATGAATTAGAATGGATCGTGTGAAAGAATTAGAATGGATTGTATGAATGAATTAGAATGGATCGTACGAAGGAATTAGAATGGATCGTACGAATGAATTAGAATAGATCGTACGAATGAATTAGAATAGATCATACGAATGAATTAGAATGGATCGTACAAATGAATTAGAATGAATCGTGTGAAAGAATTAGAATGGATCGTACAAATGAATTAGAATGGATCGTGCGAATGAATTAGAACGGATCGTACGAATGAATTAGAATGGATTGTGCTAATGAATTAGAATTGATCGAACGAATGAATTAGCATGGATCGTGCATTCGTACGATCCATTCTAATTCATTTGTAAGATCCATTCTAATTCATTCGTACGATCCATTCTAATTCATTCGCACGAATGTATCCATTCTATTTCATTCGTACGATCCATTCTAATTCATTCGTACGGTCCATTCTAATTCATTCATACGATCTATTCTAATTCATTCAAACAATCCATTCTAATTCTTTCACACGATCCATTCTAATTCATTCGTACGATCCATTCTAATTCATTCGCACAATCCATTCTATTTCATTCGTACGATCCATTCTTACTCATTCGTATAATCCATTCTTATTCATTCGCATGAATGTATCCATTCTAATCCATTCTTACGATCCATTCTAATCCATTCGTACGATCCAGTCTAATTCATTCGCATGAATGTAACCATTCTAATTCATTCATTTGATCCATTCTATTTCATTCGTACGATCCATTCTAATTCATTCGTCCGATCCATTCTAATTCATTCGCACGAATGTATCCATTCTAAACCATTCATACGATCCATTCTAATTTATTCGTACGATCCATTCTAATTCATTCGTAAGATCCATTCTAATTCATTCGTATGATCCATTCTAATTCATTCGTACGATCCATTCTAATTCATTCGTAATATCCATTCTAATTCATTCGTACGATCCATTCTAATTCATTCGCACGAATGTATCCATTCTAGTTCATTCGTACGATCCTTTCTAATTCATTCGTATGATCCATTCTAATTTATTCGCACGATCCATTCTAATTCATTCGTACGATCCATTCTAATTCATTCATACGATCCATTCTAATGCATACGTACGATCCATTCTAATTCATTCGCACAAATGTATCCATTCTAATTCATTCGTACGTTCCATTCTAATTCATTCGCACGATCCATTCTAATTCATTCGTATGATCCATTCTAATTCATTCGCACGATCCATTCTAATTCATTCATACGATCCATTCTAATTCATTCGCACGATCCATTCTAATTCATTCATACGATCCATTCTAATTTATTCATACAATGCATTCTAATTCTTTCGCACGATCCATTCTAATTCATTCGTACGATCCATTCTAATTCATTCGTACAATCCATTCTATTACATTTGTACGATCCATTCTTACTCATTCGTATGATCCATTCTAATTCATTCGTACGATCCATTCTAATTCATTTGTACGATCCATTCTAATTCTTTCACACGATCCATTCTAATTCATTCGTAGGATCCATTCTAATTCATTCGTACAATCTATTCTATTTCATTCGTACGATCCATTCTTACTCATTCGTATGATCCATTCTAATTCATTCGGACGAATGTATCCATTCTAAATTATTCGTACGATCCATTCTAATTCATTCGTACTATCCATTCTAATTCATTCATACGATCCATTCTAATTCATTCGTACGATCCATTCTAATTCATTCGTACGAATGTATCCATTATAATTCATTTGCATGATCCATTCTAATTCATTCCTATGATCTATTCTAATTCATTCGTACGATCCATTCTAATTCATTCGTACGATCGTACGAATGAATTAGAATGGATCGTACGGAATGAATTAGAATGGATTGTATGAATGAATTAGAATGGATACATTCGTGCGAATGAATTAGAATGGATCACACGAATGAGTAAGAATGGATTGTACGAATGAAATAGAATGGATTGTACGAATGAATTAGAATGGATCGTACAAATGAATTAGAATAGATCGTACTTTCATACAATCCATTCTAATTCATTCCGTACGATCCATTCTAATTCATTCGTACGATCCTTTCTATTTCATTCGCACGATCCATTCTTACTCATTGGTACGATCCATTCTAATTCATTCGCACGAATGTATCCATTCTAATTTATTCGTACGAATCCATTCTAATTCATTCGTACGATCCATTCTAATACATTCATACGATCCATTCTAATTCATTTGCACGAATATATCCATTCTAATACATTCGTACGATCCATTCTAATTCCTTCGTACGATCCATTCTAATTCATTCGTATGATCTATTCTAATTCATTTGTACGATCCATTCTAATTCATTCGCACGATCCATTCTAATTCCTTCGTACGATCCATTCTAATTCATTCGTACGATCCATTCTAATTCATTCATACAGTCTATTCTAATTCTTTCACACGATCTATTCTAATTGATTTGTAGGATCCATTCTAATTCATTCGTACAATCTATTCTATTTCATTCGTACGATCCATTCTTACTCATTCGTATGATCCATTCTAATTCATTTGCACGAATATATCCATTCTAATTCATTCGTACGATCCATTCTAATTCCTTCGTACGATCCATTCTAATTCATTCGTGCAATCCATTTTATTTCATTCGTACGATCCATTCTTCCTTATTCGTACGATCCATTCTAATTCATTCACACGAATGTATCGATTCGTACGAATGAATTAGAATAGATTGTACGAATGAATTAGAATGGATCGTATGAATGAATTAGAATGGATCGTACGAAGGAATTAGAATGGATCGTATGAATGAATTAGAATGGATTGTACGAATGAATTAGAATGGATCGTACGAATGAATTAGAATGGATCGTACGAAGGAATTAGAATGGATTGCACGAATGAATTAGAATGGATCGTGTGAAAGAAGTAGAATGGATCGTATGAAGGAATTAGAATGGATCGTACGAATGAATTAGAATGGATCGTACGAATGAATTAGAATAGATCGTACGAATGAATTAGAATGGATCATACGAATGAATTAGAATGGATCGTGTGAAAGAATTAGAATGGATCGTACGAATGAATTAGAATGGATCGTGCGAATGAATTAGAATGGATCGTACGAATGAATTTGAATGGATCGTGCTAATGAATTAGAATTGATCGAACGAATGAATTAGCATGGATCGTGCATTCGTACGATCCATTCTAATTCATTCGTAAGATCCATTCTAATTCATTCGTACGATCCATTCTAATTCATTCGTATGATCCATTCTAATTCATTCGCACGAATGTATCCATTCTAGTTCATTCTTACGATCCATTCTAATTCATTCGTACGATCCATTCTAATTCATTCATACGATCTATTCTAATTCAATCATACAATCCATTCTAATTCTTTCACACGATCCATTCTAATTCATTCGTACGATCCATTCTAATTCATTCGCACAATCCATTCTATTTCATTCGTACGATCCATTCTTACTCATCCGTATGATCCATTCTAATTCATTCGCACGAATGTATCCATAATGGATCATACGAATGAGTAAGAATGGATCGTACGAATGAAATAGAATGGATTGTGCGAATGAATTAGAATGGACCGTACGATGAATTAGAATGGATACATTCGTGCGAATGAATTAGAATGGATCGGACGAATGAATTAGAATGGATCGTACGAATGAATTAGAATGGATCGTACGAATGAATTAGAATGGATCGTACGAATAAATTAGAATGGATACATTCGTCCGAATAAATTAGAATGGATCATACGAATGAGTAAGAATGGATTGTACGAATGAAATAGAATAGATCGTTCGAATGAATTAGAATGGATCCTACGAATGAATTAGAATGGATCGTACGAATGAATTAGAATTGATCGTACGAAGGAATTAGAATGGATCGTACGAATGAATTAGAATGGATCGTACGAATGAATTAGAATGGATCGTACGAATGAACTAGAATGGATACATTCGTGCGAATGAATTAGAATGGATCGTACGAATGAATTAGAATGGATCGTACGAATGAATTAGAATGGATCTTACGAATGAATTAGAATGGATCGTACGAATGAATTAGAATGGATCGTACGAATGAATTAGAATGGATCGTACGAATGGATTAGAATGGATCCTACGAATGGATTCGAATGGATACCTTTGTGCATATGAATTAGAATGGATCGTACGAATGAATTAGAATGGATCATATTAATGAATTAGAATGGATCGTACGAATGAATTAGAATGGATATATTTGTGCGAATGAATTAGAATCGATCGTGCGAATCCATTAGACTGGATCGTGCGAATGAATAAGAATGGATCATACGAATGAATTAGAATGGATCGTACGAATTAATTAGAATGGATACATTCGTGCGAATGAATTAGAATGGATTGTATGAATGAATTATAATGGATCGTACGAATGAATTAGAATGGATCATACGAATTAATTAGAATGGATCATACGAATGAATTAGAATGGATCGTACGAATGAATTAGAATGGATCGTACGAAATAATTAGAATGGATCGTACGAATGAACTAGAATGGATCGTACGAATGAAATAGAATGGATCGTACGAATGAATTAAAATGGATACATTCGTGCGAATGAATTAGAATGGATACATTCGTGCGAAATAATTAGAATAGATCGTATGAATGAATTAGAATGGATCCTATGAATGAATTAGAATGGATCGTACGAATGAATTAGAATGGATACATTTGTGCGAATGAATTAGAATGGATCGTACGAGCGAATTAGAATTGTTACATTCGTGCGAATGAATTAGAATGGATCGTACGAATGAATTAGAATGGATCATACGAATGAGTAAGAATGGATCGTACGAATGAATTGGAATGGATCGTACGAATGAATTAGAATGTATTAGAATGGATCGTGTGAATGAATTAGATTGGATCGTACGAATGAATTAGAATGGATACAATTGTGCGAATGAATTAGAATGGATCATACGAATGAATTAGAATGGATCGAATGAATGAATTAGAATGGATCGTACGAATGAATTAGAATGGATCGTGCGAATGAATTAGAATGGATCGTACGAATGAATTAGAATGGATCGTACGAATGAACTAGAATGGATACATTCGTGCGAATGAATTAGAATGGATCGTACGAGTGAATTAGAATGGATCGTATGAATAAATTAGAATGGATCAAATGAATGAATTAGAATGGTTACATTCATGCGAATGAATTAGAATGGATCGTACGAATGAATTAGAATGGATCGTACGAATGGATTAGAATGGATACATTCGTGCGAATGAATTAGAATGGATTGTATGAATGAATTAGAATGGATCGTACGAATGAATTAGAATGGATCGTATGAGTGAATTAGAATGGATACGAAGGAATTAGAATGGATCGTACGAAGGAATTAGAATGAATCATACGAATGAAATAGAATGGATCGTACGAAGGAGTTAGAATGGATCGTACGAAGGAATTAGAATGGATTGTACGAAGGAATTAGAATGGATCGTACGAATGAATTAGAATGGTTATATTCGTGCAAATGAATTAGAATGGGTCGTATGAATGAATTAGAATGGATCATATGAGTGAATTAGAACGGATAGTACGAATGAAGTAGAATGGATCGTATGAATGAATTAGAATGGATACATTCGTGCGAATGAATTAGAATGGATCGTATGAATGAATTAGAATAGATTGTGCGAATGAATTAGAATGGATCGTACGAATGAATTAGAATGGATACATTCGTGTGAATAAATTAGAATGGATTGTATGAATGAATTAGAATGGATCGTACGAATGAATTAAAATGGATCGTACGAATGAATTTGAATAGATTGTGCGAATGAATTAGAATGGATCGTGCGAATGAAATAGAATGGATACAAATGAATTAGAATGGATCATACGAATGAATTAGAATGATGATCCATTCTTACTCATTCGTATGATCCATTCTAATTTATTCGCACGAATGTATCCATTCTAATTCATTCGTACGTCTAATTCATTCGTACGGTCCATTCTAATTCATTCGCACAATCCATTCTATTTCATTCGTACGATCTATTCTTACTCATTCGTATGATCCATTATGGATACATTTGTGCGAATGAATTAGAATGGATCATACGAATGAGTAAGAATGGATCGTACGAATGAAATAGAATGGATTGTGCGAATGAATTAGAATGGATCGTACGAATGAATTAGAATGGATCGTGTGAAAGAATTAGAATGGATTGTATGAATGAATTAGAATAGATCGTATGAATGAATTAGAATGGATTGTACGAATGAATTAGAATGGATCGTACGAATGAATTAGAATGGATCGTATGAATGAATTAGAATGGATACATTCGTGCGAATGAATTAGAATGGATACATTTGTGCGAAAGAATTAGAATAGATCGTATGAATGAATTAGAATGGATCCTATGAATGAATTAGAATGGATCGTGCGAATGAATTAGAATGGATCGTACGAATGAATTAGAATGGATCGTGCTAATGAATTAGAATTGATCGAACGAATGAATTAGCTTGGATCATGCTAATGAATTAGAATGGAACGTACGAATGAAATAGAATGGATCGTGTGAAAGAATTAGAATGGGATTGTATGAATGAATTAGAATAAATTCGTACAATCCATCCGAATTCATTCGCACGATCCATTCTAATTCATTCATACGATCCATTCTAATTCATTCGTATGATCCATTCTAATTCATTCGCACAAATGTATCCATTCTAGTTCATTCGTATGATCCATTCGAATTCATTCGCACGATCCATTCTAATTCATTCATATGATCCATTCTAATTCATTCATACAATCCATTCTAATTCTTTTGCACGAATGTATCCATTCTAATTCATTCGCACGAATGTATCCATTCTAGTTCATTCGTACGATCCATTCGAATTCATTCGCACGATCCATTCTAATTCATTCATACAATCCATTCTAATTCTTTCACACAATCCATTCTTATTCATTCGTACGATCCATTTTTACTCATTCGTACGATCCATTCTAATTCATTCGTGCGAATGAATTTCAATGGATCGTACGAATGAATTAAAATGGATCGTGCTAATGAATTAGAATTGATCGAACGAATGAATTAGCATGGATCGTGCTAATGAATTAGAATGGAATGTACAAATGAATTAGAATGGATCGTGTGAAAGAATTAGAATGGATTGTATGAATGAATTAGAATGAATTCGTACGATCCATTCGAATTAATTCGCACGATCCATTCTAATTCATTCATACGATCCATTCTAATTCATTTATACAATCCATTCTAATTCTTTCACACGATCCATTCTAATTCATTCGTAGGATCCATTCTAATTCATTCGTACAATCTATTCTATTTCATTTGTACTATCCATTCTTACTCATTCGTATGATCCATTCTAATTCATTCGGACGAATGTATCCATTCTAATTTATTCGTACGATCCATTCTAATTCATTCGTACGATCCATTCTAATTCATTCATATGATCCATTCTAATTCATTCGTCCGATCCATTCTAATTCATTTGCACGAATGTATCCATTCTAATTCATTCGTACGATCCATTCTAATTCATTCGTACGATCCATTCTAATTCATTCGTAAGATCCATTCTAATTCATTCGTACAATCCATTCTAATTCATTCGTACGATCCATTCTAATTCACTCGCACGAATGTATCCATTCTAGTTCATTCGTACGATCCATTCTAATTCATTCGTACGATCCATTCTAATTCATTCGCACGATCCATTCTAATTCATTCGTACGATCCATTCTAACTCATTCATACGATCCATTCTAATTCATTCGTACGATCCATTCTAATTCATTCGCACAAATGTATCCATTCTAATTCATTCGTACGATCCATTCTAATTCATTCGCACGATCCATTCTAATTCATTCGTACGATCCATTCTAATTCTTTCACACGATCCATTCTAATTCATTCGTACGATCCATTCTAATTCATTCGCACGATCCATTCTAATTCATTCTTACGATCCATTCTAATTCATTCGTACGATCCATTCTAATTCATTCGCACAAATGTATCCATTCTAATTCATTCGTACGATCCATTCTAATTCATTCGCACGATCCATTCTAACTCATTCGTACGATCCATTCAAATTCATTCGCACGATCTGTTCTTATTCATTCGCACAATCCATTCTAATTCATTCGCACGAATGTATCCATTCTAATTCATTCGTACGATCCATTCTAATTCATTCGTATGATCCATTCTAATTAATTCGTATGATCCATTCTAATTCATTCGTACAATCCATTCTAATTCATTCATACAATCCATTCTAATTCATTCGTACGATCCATTCTAATTCACTCATGCAATCCATTCTAATACATTCATACGATCCATTCTAATTCATTTGCACGAATATATCCATTCTAATTCATTCGTACGATCCATTCTAATTCCTTCGTACGATCCATTCTAATTCATTCGTACGATCTATTCTAATTCATTCGTACGATCCATTCTAATTCATTCGTACGATCCATTCTAATTCCATCGTACGATCCATTCTAATTCATTCGTACGATCCATTCTAATTCATTCGTACAATCTATTCTAATTCATTCGTACGAATGGATACATTCGTGTGAATGAATTAGAATGGATCGTATGAATGAGTAAGAATGGATCGTACGAATGAAATAGAATGGATTGCACGAATGAATTAGAATGGATCGTACGAATGAATTAGAATGGATCGTGTGAAAGAATTAGAATCGATTGTATGAATGAATTAGAATGGATCGTACGAATGAATTAGAATGGATCGTACGAAGGAATTAGAATGGATCGTACGAATGAATTAGAATGGATCGTACGAAGGAATTAGAATGGATCGTACGAATGAATTAGAATGGATATATTCGTGCAAATGAATTAGAATGGATCGTATGAATATATTAGAATGGATCGTATGAGTGAATTAGAATGGATCGTACGAATGAATTAGAATTGAACGTACGAATGAATTAGAATGGATCGTGCGAATGAATTAGAATGGATCGTACGAATGAATTAGAATGGATCGTACGAATGAACTAGAATAGATACATTCGTGCGAATGAATTAGAATAGATCGTACGAATGAATTAGAATGGATCGTACGAATGAATTAGAATGGATACATTTGTGCGAATGAATTAGAATGGATCGGACGAATGAATTAGAATGGATTGTACGAATGAATTAGAATAGATCGTACGAATGAATTAGAATGGATCGTATGAATGAATTAGAATGGATACATTCGTGCGAATGAATTAGAATTGATCGTACGAATGAATTAGAATGGATCGTGCGAATGAATTAGAATGGAAGGTACGAATGAATTAAATGGATCGTACGAATGAACTAGAATGGATACATTCGTGCGAATGAATTAGAATGGATCGAACGAATGAATTAGAATGGATCGTACGAATGAATTAGAATGGATCTTACGAATGAATTAGAATGGATCGTACGAATGAACTAGAATGGATCGTACGAATGAATTAGAATGGATACATTCGTGCGAATGAATTAGAATGGATCGGACGAATGAATTAGAATGGATCGTACGAATGAATTAGAATGGATCAAATGAATGAATTAGAATGGTTACATTCATGCGAATGAATTAGAATGGATCGTACGAATGGATTAGAATGGATCGTACGAATGGATTAGAATGGATACATTCGAGTGAATGAATTAGAATGGATCGTACGAATGAATTAGAATGGATCGTACGAATGGATTAGAATGGATCCTACGAATGGATTAGAATAGATACCTTTGTGCATATGAATTAGAATGGATCGTACGAATGAATTAGAATGGATCATATTAATGAATTAGAATGGATCGTACAAATGAATTAGAATGGATACATTCGTGCACGATCCATTCTAATTCATTCGCACGAATATATCTATTCTAATTCATTCGTACGATCCATTCTAATTCTTTAATATGATCCATTCTAATTCATTCGTACGATCCATTCTAACTCATATGCACAAAGGTATCCATTCTAATTCATTCGTACGATCCATTCTAATTCAGGATCGTACGAATGAATTAGAATGGATACATTCGTGCGAATGAATTAGAATTGATCATACAAATGAATTAGAATGGATCGTGCGAATGAATTAGAATGGATCGTACGAATGAATTAGAATGGATCGTACGAATGAACTAGAATGGATACATTCGTGCGAATGAATTAGAATGGATCGTACGAATGAATTAGAATGGATCTTACGAATGAATTAGAATGGATCGTACGAATGAATTAGAATGGATACATTCGTGTGAATGAATTAGAATGGATCGGACGAATGAATTAGAATGGATCGTACGAATGAATTAGAATGGATCAAATGAATGAATTAGAATGGTTACATTCATGCGAATGAATTAGAATGGATCGTACGAATGGATTAGAATGGATCGTACGAATGGATTAGAATGGATACATTCGAGTGAATGAATTAGAATGGATCGTACGAATGAATTAGAACAGATCGTACGAATGGATTAGAATGGATCCTTTGAATGGATTAGAATGGATACCTTTGTGTATATGAATTAGAATGGATCATACGAATGAATTAGAATGGATCATATTAATGAATTAGAATGGATCGTACGAATGAATTAGAATCGATGCATTCGTGCGAATGAATTAGAATGGATCATGCGAATCAATTAGACTGGATCGTGCGAATGAATAAGAATAGATCATACGAATGAATTAGAATGGATCGTACGAATTAATTAGAATGGATACATTCGTTCGAATAAATTAGAATAGATTGCATGAATGAATTAGAATGGATCGTATGAATGAATTAGAATGGATCGTACGAATGAATTAGAATGGATCATACGAATTAATTAGAATGGGTCATACGAATGAATTAGAATGGATCGTACGAATGAATTAGAATGGATCGTACGAATGAATTAGAATGGATACATTCGTGCGAATGAATTAGAATGGATTGTGTAAATGAATAAAAACAGATAGTGCGAATGAATTAGAATGGATCGTACGAATGAATTAGAATGGATCGTGCGAATGAATTAGAATGGATCGTACGAATGAATTAGATTGGATACATTTGTGCGAATGAATTAGAATGGATCGTACGAATGAATTAGAATGGATCGTATGAATGAATTAGAATGGATCGTATGAATGAATTAGAATGGATCGTGCGAATGAATTAGAATGGATCATACGAATGAATTAGAATGGATCGTACGAACGAACTAGAATGGATACATTCGTGCGAATGAATTAGAATGGATCATACGAATGAATTAGAATGGATTGTACGAATGAATTAGAATGGATCTTACGAATGAATTAGAATGGATCGTACGAATGAATTAGAATGGATCGTACGAATGAATTAGAATGGATCGTTTGAAAGAATTAGAATGGATTGTATGAATGAATTAGAATGGATCGTATGAATGAATTAGAATGGATCGTGCGAATGAATTCTAATGGATCGTATGAATTCATTCTAATTCATTCATACAATCCATTCTAATTCTTTCACACAATCCATTCTAATTCATTCGTACGTTCCATTCTAATTCATTAGCACGATCCATGCTAATTCATTCGTTCGATAAATTCTAATTCATTAGCACGATACATTCTAATTCATTCGTACGATCCATTCTAATTCATTCGCACGATCCATTCTAATTCATTTATAGGATCCATTCTAATTCATTCATACGATCTATTCTAATTCTTTCGCACGAATGTATCCATTCTAATTCATTCGCACGAATGTATCCATTCTAATTCATTCGTACGATCCATTCTAATTCATTCGTACGATCCATTCTAATTCATTCGTACGATCCATTCAAATTCATTCATACGATCTATTCTAATTCATTCATACAATCCATTCTAATTCTTTCACACGATCCATTCTAATTTATTCGTACGATCCATTCTAATTCATTCGCACAATCCATTCTATTTCATTCGTACGATCCATTCTTACTCATTGTTACGATCCATTCTAATTCATTCGCACGAATGTATCCATTCAAATTCATTCATACAAATCCATTCTAATTCATTCATACAATCCATTCTAATTCTTTCATACGATCCATTCTAATTCATTCGTAGGATCCATTCTAATTCATTCGTACAATCTATTCTATTTCATTCGTACGATCCATTCTTACTCATTCGTATGATCCATTCTAATTCATTCGGACGAATGTATCCATTCTAATTTATTCGTACGATCCATTCTAATTCATTCGTACGATCCATTCTAATTTATTCGTACGATCCATTCTTACTCATTCGTATGATCTATTCTTACTCATTCGTACGATCCATTCTAATTCATTCGTACGAATGAATTAGAATGGATCGTATGGAATGAATTAGAATGGATTGTATGAATGAATTAGAATGTATACATTCGTGCGAATGAACTAGAATGGATCATACGAATGAGTAAGAATGGATCGTACGAATGAAATAGAATGGATTGTACGAATGAATTAGAATGGATCGTACAAATGAATTTGAATGGATCGTACAAATGAAATAGAATGGATTGTACGAATGAATTAGAATGGATCGTACGAACGAATTAGAATGGATCGTGTGAAAGAATTAGAATGCATTGTATGAATGAATTAGAATGGATCGTATGAATGAATTAGAATGGATCGTGCGAATGAATTCGAATGGATTGCATGATCCATTCGAATAGAATGGATCGTATGAATGAATTAGAATGAATCGGGCCAATGAATTAGAATGGATTATAGGAATGAATTACATTCGTACGATCCATTCTAATTCATTCGCACGAATGTATCCATTCTAGTTCATTCGTACGATCCATTCTAATTCATTCGTACGATCCATTCTAATTCATTCGCACGATCCATTCTAATTCATTCGTACGATCAATTCTAATTCATTCGCACGAATGTATCCATTCTAATTCATTCATACGATCCATTCTAATTCATTCGTACGATCCATTCTAATTCACTCATACGATCCATTCTAATACATTCATACGATCAATTCTAATTTATTTGCACGAATATATCCATTCTAATTCATTCGTACGATCCATTCTAATTCCTTCGTACGATCCATTCTAATTCATTCGTACGATCTATTCTAATACATTTGTACGATCCATTCTAATTCATTCGTACGATCCATTCTAATTCCTTCGTACGATCCATTCTAATTCATTCGTACGATCCATTCTAATTCATTCGTACAATCTATTCTAATTCATTCGTACGAATGGATACATTCGTGTGAATGAATTAGAATGGATCGTACGAATGAGTAAGAATGGATCGTACGAATGAAATAGAATAGATTGCGCGAATGATTAGAATGGATCGTACGAAAGAATTAGAATGGATCGTGTGAAAGAATTAGAATGGATTGTATAAATGAATTAGAATGGATCGTACGAATAAATTAGAATGGATCGTACGAAAGAATTAGAATGGATCGTACGAATGAATTAGAATGGATCGTACGAAGGAATTAGAATGGATCGTATGAATGAATTAGAATGGATATATTCGTGCAAATGAATTAGAATGGATCGTATGAATGTATTAGAATGGATCGTATGAGTGAATTAGAATGGATCGTACGAATAAATTAGAATGGATCGTATGAATGAATTAGAATGGATCGTATGAATGAATTAGAATAGATTTTGTGAATGAATTAGAACTGATCGTACGAATGAATTAGAATGGATACATTCAAGCGAATGAATTAGAATGGATTGTATGAATGAACTAGAATGGATCGTACGAATGAATTAGAATGGATCGTATGAGTGAATTAGAATGGATACGAAGGAATTAGAATGGATCGTACGAATGAATTAGAATGGATCGTACGAAGGAATTAGAAAGGATCGTACGAATGAATTAGAATGGATTGTACGAATGAATTAGAATAGATCGTACGAATGAATTAGAATGGATCGTACGAAGGAATTAGAATGGATCGTACGAATGAATTAGAATGGATCGTACGAATGAACTAGAATGGATACATTCGTGCGAATGAATTAGAATGGATCGTACGAATGAATTAGAATGGATCGTACGAATGAATTAGAATGGATCTTATGAATGAATTAGAATGGATCGTACGAATGAATTAGAATGGATCGTACGAATGAATTAGAATGGATACATTCGTGCGAATGAATTAGAATGGATCGGACGAATGAATTGGAATGGATCGTACGAATGAATTAGAATGGATCGTACGAATGAATTAGAATGGATCGTACGAATAAATTAGAATGGATACATTCGTCCGAATGAATTAGAATGGATCATACGAATGAGTAAGAATGGATCGTACGAATGTATTAGAATAGATTGTACGAATGAATTAGAATGGATCCTACGAATGAATTAGAATGGATCGTGTGAATGAATTAGAATGGATCGTATGAATGAATTAGAATGGATCGTGTGAATGAATTCGAATGGATCATACGAATTCATTCTAATTCATTCATACAATCCATTCTAATTCTTTCACACTATCTATTCTAATTCATTCGTAGGATCTATTCTAATTCATTCGTACAATCTATTCTATTTCATTCGTACGATCCACTCTTACTCATTCATATGATCCATTCTAATTCATTCGGACGAATGTATCCATTCTAATTTATTCGTACGATCCATTCTAATTCATTCGTACGATCCCTTCTAATTCATTCGTAAGATCCATTCTAATTCATTCGTACGATCCATTCTAATTCATTCGTACGATCCATTCTAATTCATTCGTACGATCCATCCTATTTCATTCGTACGATCCATTCTAATTCATTCATACGATCTATTCTAATTCATTCATACAATCCATTCTAATTCTTTCACATGATCCATTCTAATTCATTCGTACGATCCATTCTAATTCATTCGCACAATCCATTCTATTTCATCCGTACGATCCATTCTTACTCATTCGTATGATCCATTCTAATTCATTCGCACGAATATATCCATAATAGATCATACAAATGAGTAAGAATGGATCGTACAAATGAAATAGAATGGATTGTGCGAATGAATTAGAATGGACCGTACGAATGAATTAGAATGGATACATTCGTGCGAATGAATTAGAATGGATCGGACGAATGAATTAGAATGGATCGTACGAATGAATTAGAATGGATCGTACGAATGAATTAGAATGGATCGTACGAATAAATTAGAATGGATACATTCGTCCGAATAAATTAGAATGGATCATACGAATGAGTAAGAATGGATCGTACGAATGAAATAGAATAGATTGTACGAATGAATTAGAATGGATCCTACGAATGAATTAGAATGGATCGTGTGAAAGAATTAGAATGGATTATATGAATGAATTAGAATGGATCGTATGAATGAATTAGAATGGATCGTGCGAATGAATTCGAATGGATCGTACGAATTCATTCTAATTCATTCATACAGTCCAATCTAATTCTTTCACACGATCCCTTCTAATTCATTCGTACGTTCGATTCTAATTCATTAGCACGATCCATGCTAATTCATTCCTTCGATCAATTCTAATTCATTAGCACGATCCATTCTAATTCATTCATACGATCCATTCTAATTCATTCGCACGATCAATTCTAATTCATTCATACAATCCATTCTAATTCTTTCACACGATCCATTCTAATTCATTCGTAGGATCCATTCTAATTCATTCATACAATCTATTCTATTTCATTCGTATGATCCATTCTTACTCATTCGTATAATCCATTCTAATTCATTCGGACGAATGTATCTATTCTAATTTATTCGTACGATCCATTCTAATTCATTCGTACGATCCATTCTAATTCATTCATACGATCCATTCTAATTCATTCTTCCGATCCATTCTATTTCATTCGCACAAATGTATCCATTCTAATTCATTCGTACGGTCCATTCTAATTCATTCGCACAATCCATTCTATTTCATTCGTACGATCCATTCTTACTCATTCGTATGATCCATTCTAATTCATTCGGACGAATGTATTCATTCTAATTTATTCGTACGATCCATTCTAATTCATTCGTACGATCCATTCTAATTCATTCGTACGATCCATTCTTACTCATTCGTATGATCTATTCTAATTCATTCGTACGATCCATTCAAATTTATTCGTACGATCCATTCTAATTCATTCTCACAATCTATTCTAATTCATTCGTACGATCCATTCTAATTCATTCGTACGATCGTACGAATGAATTAGAATGGATAGTACAGAATGAATTAGAATGGATTGTATGAATGAATTAGAATGGATACATTCGTGCGAATGAATTAGAATGGATCATACGAATGAGTAAGAATGGATCGTACGAATGAATTAGAATGGATTGTACGAATGAATTAGAATGGATCGTACAAATGAATTAGAATGGATCGTACGAATGAATTAGAATGGATCATACGAATGAGTAAGAATGGATCGTACAAATGAAATAGAATGGATTGTACGAATGAATTAGAATGGATCGTACGAATGAATTAGAATAGATCGTGTGAAAGAATTAGAATGCATTATATGAATGAATTAGAATGGATCGTATGAATGAATTAGAATGGATCGTGCGAATGAATTCGAATGGATCGCATGATCCATTCGAATAGAATGAATCGTATGAATGAATTAGAATAGATCGGGCGAATGAATTAGAATGGATTGTAGGAATGAATTAGAATGGATCGTATGAATGAATTAGAATGGATCGTATGAATGAATTAGAATGGATCGTGCGAATGAATTAGAATGGATCGTACGAATGAATTAGAATAGATCGTACGAATGAATTAGAATGGATCATACGAATGAATTAGAATGGATCATACGAATGAGTAAGAATGGATCGTACGAATGAAATAGAATGGATTGTACGAATGAATTAGAATGGACACATTCATGCGAATGAATTAGAATGCGATCCATTCTAATTCATTCGTACGATCCATTCTAATTCATTCGCACGATCCATTCTAATTCAGTCATAGGATCCATTCTAATTCATTCATACAATCAATTCTAATTCATTCGCACGAATGTATCCATTCTAATTCATTCGTACGATCAGTTCTAATTCATTCACAAAATCTATTCTAATTCATTTATACGATCCAATCTAATTCATTCACACGAATGTATCCATTCTAATTCATTCTTACGATGCATTCTAATTCATTCGTACGATCCATTCTAATTCATTTGCACGAATATATCCATTCTAATTCATTCGTACGATCCATTCTAATTCCTTCGTACGATCCATTCTAATTCATTCGTACGATCTATTCTATTTCATTCGTACGATCCATTCTTACTCATTCGTACGATCCATTCTAATTCATTCGTCCGATCCATTCTGATTCATTCACACGAATGTATCCATTCTAATTCATTCGTTCGATCAATTCTGATTCATTAGCACGATCCATTCTAATTCATTCGTACGATCCATTCTAATTCATTCGCACGATCCATTCTAATTCATTCATAGGATCCATTCTAATTCATTCATACGATCTATTCTAATTCATTCGCACGAATGTATCCATTCTAATTCATTCGCACGAATGTATCCATTCTAATTCATTCGTACGATCCATTCTAATTCATTCGTACGATCCATTCTAGTTCATTCGTACGATCCATTCTAATTCATTCATCCGATCTATTCTAATTCATTCATATAATCCATTCTAATTCTCTCTCACGATTCATTCTAATTCATTCGTACGATCCATTCAAATTCATTCGCACAATCCATTCTATTTCATTCGTACGATCCATTCTTACTCATTCGTATGATCCATTCTAATTCATTCGCACGAATGTATCCATAATGGATCATACGAATGAGTAAGAATGGATCGTACGAATGAAATAGAATGGAATGTGTGAATGAATTAGAATGGATCGTACGAATGAATTAGAATGGATCGAACGAATGAAATAGAATGGATCAGATGAATGAATTAGAATGGATACATTCGTGCGAATGAATTAGAATGGATACATTCGTGCGAAAGAATTAGAATAGATCGTATGAATGAATTAGAATGGATCCTATGAATGAATTAGAATGGATCGTGCGAATGAATTAGAATGGATCGTACGAATGAATTAGAATGGATCGTGCTAATGAATTAGAATTGATCGAACAAATGAATTAGCATGGATCGTGCTAATGAATTAGAATGGAACGTACGAATGAATTAGAATGGATCGTGTGAAAGAATTAGAATGGATTGTATGAATGAATTAGAATGAATTCGTACGATCCATTCGAATTCATTCGCACGATCCATTCTAATTCATTCATACGATCCATTCTAATTCATTCATACAATCCATTCTGATTCTTTCACACGATCCATTCTAATTCATTCGTAGGATCCATTCTAATTCATTCGTACAATCTATTCTATTTCATTCGTACGATCCATTCTTACTCATTCGTATGATCCATTCTAATTCATTCGGACGAATGCAACCATTCTAATTTATTCGTACGATCCATTCTGTTTCATTCGTACGATCCATTCTAATTCATTCGTAACATCCATTCTTACTCATTCGTATGATCCATTCTAATTCATTCGTACGATCCATTCTAATTCATTCGTACGATCAATTCTAATTCATTCGCACTATCCATTCTAATTCATTCGTACGATTCATTCTAATTCATTCGTATGATCCATTCTAATTTATTCGTTCAAATATATCCATTCTAATTCATTCGTACGATCCATTCTAATTCATTCGCACGATCTATTCTAATTCATTCGCACGAATGTATCCATTCTAATTCATTTGCACGATCCTTTCTAATTCATTCCTATGATCTATTCTAATTCATTCGTACGATCTATTCTAATTCATTCTAATTCATTCGTACGATCCATTCTACGATCCATTCTAATTCATTCGTATATTCCATTCTAATTCATTAGCACGATCCATGCTAATGAATTAGAATTGATCGTACGATCCAATCTAATTCATTCATACGATCCATTCTTACTCATTCGTATGATCCATTCTAATTCAATCGTACGATCCATTCTAATTCATTCGTACGATCCATTCTAATTCCTTCGTACGATCCATTCTAATTCATTCGTACGATCCATTCTAATTCATTCGTACGATCAATTCTAATTCATTCGTACGATCAATTCTAATTCATTCGCGCAATCTATTCTAATTCATTCGTATGATCCATTCTAATTCATTCGTACGATCCATTCTAATTCATTCATACAATCCATTCTAATTTATTCGCACGAATGTATCCATTCTAATTCATTCATACGATCCATTCTAATTCATTCGCACAATCTATTCTAATTCATTCATACGATCCATTCTAATTCATTCGCACAAATGTATCCATTCTAATTCATTCATACGATCCATTCTACTTCATTCGTACTATCCGTTCTAATTCACTCATACTATCCATTCTAACTCATTCATACGATCCATTCTAATTCATTTGCACGAATATATCCATTCTAATTCATTCGTACGATCCATTCTAATTCCTTTGTACGATCCATTCTAATTCCTTCGTACGATCCATTCTATTTCATTCGTATGATCCATTCTAATTACTTCGTACGATCCATTCTAATTCCTTCGTATCCATTCTAATTCACTCATACGATCCATTCTAACTCATTCGTACGATCCATTCTAATTCATTCATACAATCCATTCTAATTCATTCACAAAATCTATTCTAATTCATTCATACGATCCATTCTAATTCATTCACACGAATGTATCCATTCTTATTCATTCATACGATCCATTCTAATTCATTCGTACGATCCATTCTAATTCACTCATACGATCCATTCTAATACATTCATACGATCCATTCTAATTCATTTGCACGAATATATCCATTCTAATTCATTCGTACGATCCATTCTAATTCCTTCGTACGATCCATTCTAATCCATTCGTACGATCTATTCTAATCCATTCGTACGATCCATTCTAATTCATTCGTACGATCCATTCTAATTCATTCGTACGATCCATTCTAATTCATTCATACAATCCAATCTAATTCTTTCACACGATCCATTCTAATTCATTCGTACGATCCATTCTAATTCATTCGTGCAATCCATTCTATTTCATTCGTACGATCCATTCTTACTCATTCGTACGATCCATTCTAATTCATTCACACGAATTTATCCATTCGTACAAATGAATTAGAATAGATTGTACGAATGAATTAGAATGGATCGTACGAATGAATTAGAATGGATCATACGAAGGAATTAGAATGGATCGTACGAATGAATTAGAATGGATCGTACGAATGAATTAGAATAGATCGTACGAATGAATTAGAATGGATCATACGAAGGAATTAGAATGGATCGTACGAATGAATTAGAATGGATATATTCGTGCGAATGAATTAGAATGGATCGTATGAATGTATTAGAATGGATCGTATGAGTGAATTAGAATGGATCGTACGAATGAATTAGAATGGATTGTATGAATGAATTAGAATGGATCGTACGAATGAATTAGAATGGATTATACAAATTAATTAGAATGGATCATACGAATGAATTAGAATGGATCGTACGAATGAATTAGAATGGATACATTCGTGCGAATGAATTAGAATAGATTGTGCGAATGAACAAGAACAGATCGTGCGAATGAATTAGAATGGATCGTACGAATTAATTAGAATGGATCGTGCGAATGAATTAGAATGGATCGTACGAATGAATTAGAATGGATACATTTGTGCGAATGAATTAGAATGGATCGTACGAATGAATTAGAATGGATCGTATGAATGAATTAGAATGGATCGTACGAATGAATTAGAATGGATCGTGCGAATGAATTAGAATGGATCGTACGAATGAATTAGAATGGATCGTGTGAAAGAATTAGAATGGATCATACGAATGAATTAGAATGGATCGTGCGAATGAATTAGAATGGATCGTACGAATGAATTAGAATGGATACATTTGTGCGAATGAATTAGAATGGATCGTACGAATGAATTAGAATGGATCGTATGAATGAATTAGAATGGATCGTACGAATGAATTAGAATGGATCCTGCGAATGAATTAGAATGGATCGTACGAATGAATTAGAATGGATCGTACGAATGAACTAGAATGGATACATTCGTGTGAATGAATTAGAATGGATCGTACGAATGAATTAGAATGGATCGTACGAATGAATTAGAATGGATCTTACGAATGAATTAGAATAGATCGTACGAATGAATTAGAATGGATCGTACGAATGAATTAGAATGGATCTTACGAATCAATTAGAATGGATCGTACGAATAAATTAGAATGGATCGTATGAATGGTTTAGAATGGATACATTCGTGCGAATGAATTAGAATGGATCGGACGAATGAATTAGAATGGATCGTACGAATGAATTAGAATTGATCAAATGAATGAATTAGAATGGTTACATTCATGCGAATGAATTAGAATAGATAGTACGAATGGATTAGAATGGATCGTACGAATGGATTAGAATGCATACATTCGTGCGAATGAATTAGAATGGATCATACGAATGAGTAAGAATGGATCGTACGAATGAAATAGAATGGATTGTACGAATGAATTAGAATGGATCGTGCGAATGAATTTGAATGGATCGTACGAATGAATTAGAATGGATCGTGCTAATGAATTAGAATTGATCGTACGAATGAAATGGAATGGATTGTACGAATAATTTAGAATGGATCATACGAATGAATTAGAATGGATCGTACGAATGATTTAGAATGAATACATTCGTGCGAATGAATTAGAATGGATCATACGAATGAGTAAGAATGGATCGTACGAATGAAATAGAATGGATTGTATGAATGAATTAGAATGGATTCGTACGAATGAATTAGAATGGATACATTCGTGCGAATGAATTAGAATGGATCGTACCAATGAGTAAGAATGGATCGTACGAATGAAATAGAATAGATTGTGCGAATGAATTAGAATGGATCGTACGAATGAATTAGAATGGATCGTGTGAAAGAATTAGAATGGATTGTATGAATGAATTAGAATAGATCGTATGAATGAATTAGAATGGATCATACGAATGAATTAGAGTGGATTGTACGAATGAATTAGAATGGATCGTACGAATGAATTAGAATGGATACATTTGTGCGAATGAATTAGAATGGATACATTCGTGCGAAAGAATTAGAATAGATCGTATGAATGAATTAGAATGGATCCTATGAATGAATTAGAATGGATCGTGCGAATGAATTAGAATGGATCGTACGAATGAATTAGAATGGATCGTGCTAATGAATTAGAATTGATCGAACAAATGAATTAGCATGGATCGTGCTAATGAATTAGAATGGAACGTACGAATGAATTAGAATGGATCGTGTGAAAGAATTAGAATGGATTGTATGAATGAATTAGAATGAATTCGTACGATCCATTCGAATTCATTCGCACGATCCATTCTAATTCATTCATACGATCCATTCTAATTCATTCATACAATCAGTTCTAATTCTTTCACACGATCCATTCTAATTCATTCGTAGGATCCATTCTAATTCATTCGTACAATCTATTCTACTTCATTCCAACGATCTATTCTTACTCATTCGTATGATCCATTCTAATTCATTCGGACAAATGTATCCATTTTAATTTATTCGTACGATCCATTCTAATTCATTCGTACGATCCATTCTAATTCATTCGTACGATCCATTCTTACTCATTCGTATGATCCTTTCTAATTCATTCGTACGATCCATTCTAATTCATTCGTACGATCGATTCTAATTCATTCGCACTATCTATTCTAATTCATTCGTACGACCCATTCTAATTCATTCGTATGATCCATTCTAATTTATTCGTTCAAATATATCCATTCTAATTCATTCGTACGATCCATTCTAATTCATTCGCACGATCCATTCTAATTCATTCGCACGAATGTATCCATTCTAATTCATTTGCACGATCCATTCTAATTCATTCCTATGATCTATTCTAATTCATTCGTACGATCCATTCTATGATTCATTCTAATTCATTCGTATATTCCATTCTAATTCATTAGCACGATCCATGCTAATGAATTAGAATGGATCGTACGATCCAATCTAATTCATTCATACGATCTATTCTTACTCATTCGTATGATCCATTCTAATTCAATCGTACGATCCATTCTAATTCATTCGTACGATCCATTCTAATTCCTTCGTACGATCCATTCTAATTCATTCGTACGATCCATTCTAATTCATTCGAACGATCCATTCTAATTCATTCGCGCAATCTATTCTAATTCATTCGTACGATCCATTCTAATTCATTCGTACGATCCATTCTAATTCATTCATACAATCCATTCTAATTTATTCGCACGTATCCATTCTAATTCATTCGTACGATCTATTCTAATTCATTAATATGATCCATTCTAATTCATTCGCACGATCCATTCTAATTCATATGCACAAAGGTATCCATTCTAATTCATTCGTACGATCCATTCTAATTCAGGATCGTACGAATGAATTAGAATGGATACATTCGTGCGAATGAATTAGAATTGATCGTACGAATGAATTAGAATGGATCGTGCGAATGAATTAGAATGGATCGTACGAATGAATTAGAATGGATCGTACGAATGAACTAGAATGGATACATTCATGCGAATGAATTAGAATGGATCGTACGAATGAATTAGAATGGATCGTATGAATAAATTAGAATGGATCGTACGAATGAATTAGAATGGATACATTCGTACGAATGAATTAGAATGGATCGGACGAATGAATTAGAATGGATCGTACGAATGAATTAGAATGGATCAAATGAATGAATTAGAATGGATCATACGAATGAATTAGAATGCATCGTAGGAAAGAATTAGAATGGATATATTCGTACGAATGAATTTGAATGGATACATTTGTGCGAATGAATCAAAATGGATTGTATGAATGAATTACAATGGATCGTATGAATGAATTAGAATGGATCGTACGAATGAATTAGAATAGCTCATACGAATGAATTAGAATGAATCGTATGAATGAACTAGAATGGTTACATTCGTGCGAATGAATTAGAATAGATCGTACGAATGAATTAGAATGGATCGTACGAATAAATTAGAATGGATCGTGGGAATGAATTAGAATGGATCGTACGAATGAATTAGAATGGATCCACCAAATGAGTTAGAATGGATCATACGAATGAATTAGAATGGATTGTATGAATGAATTAGAACGGATTGTGCGAATGAATTAGAATGGATCTTATAAATGAATAAGAATGGATCGTACGAATGAATTAGAATGGATCGTGCGAAAGAATTAGCATGAATCGTATGAATCTATTAGAATGGATCGTACGAATGAATTAGAATGAATCGTACGATCCATTCTAATTCATTCGTACGATCCATTCTAATTCATTCGCACGAATCTATCCATTCTAGTTCATTCGTACGATCCATTCTAGTTCATTCGTACGATCCATTCTAATTCATTCGTACGATCCATTCTAATTAATTCGTATGATCCATTCTAATTCATTCGTAAGATCCATTCTAATTCATTCAGACAATCCATTCTAATTCATTCGCACGAATGTATCCATTCTAATTAATTCGTACGATCCATTCTAATTCATTCGTATGATCCATTCTTATTCATTCGCACGATCCAGTCTAATGGATTCGCACGATCCATTCTAATTCATTCACACGAATGTATCCATTCTAATTCATTCGATCGTGTGAATGAATTAGAATGGTTACATTCATGCGAATGAATTAGAATGGATCATACGAATGGATTAGAATGGATCGTACGAATAGATTAGAATGGATACATTCGTGCGAATGAATTAGAATGGATTGTATGAATGAATTAGAATGGATCGTACGATCCATTCGAATTCATTCATACGTTCCATTCTAATTCATTCTTACGATCCATTCTAATTCATTCGTACGAATGTATCCATTCTAATTCATTTGCACGATCCATTCTAATTCATTCCTATGATCTATTCTAATTCATTCGTACGATCCATTCTAATTCATTCTAATTCATTCGTACGATCCATTCTAATTCATTCGTATATTCCATTCTAATTCATTAGCACGATCCATGCTAATGAATTAGAATGGATCGTACGATCCAATCTAATTCATTCATACGATCCATTCTTACTCATTCGTATGATCCATTCTAATTCAATCGAACGATCCATTCTAATTCATTCGTACGATCCATTCTAATTCCTTCGTACGATCCATTCTAATTCATTCGTATGATCCATTCTAATTCATTCGTACGATCCATTCTAATTCCTTCGTACGATCTATTCTAATTCATTCGTACGATCCATTCTAATTCATTCGCGCAATCTATTCTAATTTATTCGTACGATCCATTCTAATTCATTTGTACGATCCATTCTAATTCATTCATACAATCCATTCTAATTTATTCGCACGAATGTATCCATTCTAATTCATTCGTACGATCCATTCTAATTCATTCGCACAATCTATTCTAATTCATTCATACGATCCATCCTAATTCATTCGCACGAATGCATCCATTCTAATTCATTCATACGATCCATTCGACTTCATTCGTACTATCCGTTCTAATTCACTCATACGATCCATTCTAATTGATTCATACGATCCATTCTAATTCATTTGCACGAATATATCCATTCTAATTCATTGGTACGATGCATTCTAATTCCTTCGTACGATCCATTCTAATTCCTTCGTACGATCCATTCTATTTCATTCGTATGATCCATTCTAATTCCTTCGTACGATCCATTCTAATTCCTTCGTATCCATTCTAATTCACTCATACGATCCATTCTAATTCATTCGTACGATCCATTCTAATTCATTCATACAATCCATTCTAATTCATTCGCACGAATGTATCCATTCTAATTCATTCGTACGATCAGTTCTAATTCATTCACAAAATCTATTCTAATTCATTCATACAATCCATTCTAATTCATTCACATGAATGTATCCATTCTAATTCATTCATACGATCCATTCTAATTCATTCGTACGATCCATTCTAATTCACTCATACGATCCATTCTAATACATTCATACGATCCATTCTAATTCATTTGCACGAATATATCCATTCTAATTCATTCGTACGATTCATTCTAATTCCTTCATACGATCCATTCTAATTTATTCGTACGATCTATTCTAATTCATTCGTACGATCCATTCTAATTCATTCGTACGATCCATTCTAATTCCTTCGTACGATCCATTCTAATTCATTCGTACGATCCATTCTAATTCATTCATACAATCCATTCTAATTCTTTCACACGATCCATTCTAATTCATTCGTACGATCCATTCTAATTCATTCGTGCAATCCATTTTATTTCATTCGTACGATCCATTCTTACTCATTCGTACGATCCATTCTAATTCATTCACACGAATGTATCCATTCGTACGAATGAATTAGAATAGATTGTACGAATGAATTAGAATGGATCGTACGAATGAATTAGAATGGATCGTACGAAGGAATTAGAATGGATCGTACGAATGAATTAGAATGGATCGTACGAATGAATTAGAATGGATCGTACGAAAGAATTAGAATGGATCGTACGAATGAATTAGAATGGATATATTCGTGCAAATGAATTAGAATGGATCGTATGAATGTATTAGAATGGATCGTATGAGTGAATTAGAATGGATCGTACGAATGAATTAGAATGTATTGTATGAATGAATTAGAATGGATCGTACGAATGAATTAGAATGGATCATACGAATTAATTAGAATGGATCAGACGAATGAATTAGAATGGATCGTACGAATGAATTAGAATGGATCGTACGAATGAATTAGAATGGATACATTACTGCGAATGAATTAGAATGGATTGTGCGAATGAATAAGAACAGATCGTGCGAATGAATTAGAATGGATCTTACGAATGAATTAGAATAGATCGTGCGAATGAATTAGAATGGATCGTACGAATGAATTAGAATGGATACATTTGTGCGAATGAATTAGAATGGATCGTACGAATGAATTAGAATGGATCGTACAAATGAATTAGAATGGATCGTGCGAATGAATTAGAATGGATCGTACGAATGAATTAAAATGGATCGTGTGAAAGAATTAGAATGGATCATACAAATGAATTAGAATGGATCGTGCGAATGAATTAGAATGGATCATACGAATGAATTAGACTGGATACATTTGTGCGAATGAATTAGAATAGATCGTACGAATGAATTAGAATGGATCGTATGAATAAATTAAAATGGATCGTACGAATGAATTAGAATGGATCGTGCGAATGAATTAGAATGGATTGTATGAATGAATTAGAATGGATCGTACGAATGAACTAGAATGGATACATTCGTGCGAATGAATTACAATGGATCGTACGAATGAATTAGAATGGATCGTACGAAGGAATTAGAATGGATCTTACGAATGAATTAGAATGGATCGTACGAATGAATTAGAATAGATCGTACGAATAAATTAGAATGGATACATTCGTGCGAATGAATTAGAATGGATCGGACGAATGAATTAGAATGGATCGTACGAATGAATTAGAATGGATCGTACGAATGAATTAGAATGGATCGTACGAATAAATTAGAATGGATACATTCGTCCGAATGAATTAGAATGGATCATACGAATGAGTAAAAATGGATCGTACGAATGAAATAGAATAGATTGTACGAATGAATTAGAATAGATCCTACGAATGAATTAGAATGGATCGTGTGAAAGAATTAGAATGGATTGTATGAATGAATTAGAATGGATCGTGCGAATGAATTCAAATGGATCGTACGAATTCATTCTAATTCATTCATACAATCCATTCTAATTCTTTCACACGATCCATTCTAATTCATTCGTACGTTCCATTCTAATTCATTTGCACGATCCATGCTAATTCATTCGTTCGATCAATTCTAATTCATTAGCACGATCCATTCTAATTCATTCGTATGATCTATTCTAATTCATTCGCACGATCCATTCTAATTCATTCATAGGATCCAGTCTAATTCATTCATACGATCTATTCTAATTCTTTCGCACGAATGTATCCATTCTAATTTATTCGCACGAATGTATCGATTCTAATTCATTCGTACAATCCATTCTAATTCATTCGTACGATCCATTCTAATTCATTCGTACGATCCATTCTAATTCATTCATACGATCTATTCTAATTTATTCATACAATCCATTCTAATTCTTTTACACGATCCATTCTAATTCATTCGTACGATCCATTCTAATTCATTCGCACAATCCATTCTATTTCATTCGTACGATCCATTCTTACTCATTCATATGATCCATTCTAATTCATTCGCACGAATGTATCCATAATGGATCATACGAATAAGTAAGAATGGATCGTACGAATGAAATAGAATGGATTGTGTGAATGATGTAGAATGGACCGAACGAATGAATTAGACGTACGAATGAATTAGAATGGATACATTCGTGCGAATAAAATAGAATGGATCATACGAATGAGTAAGAATGGATCGTCGTTCTAATTCATTCGTATGATCCATTCTAATTCATTTGTATCCATTCTATTTCATTCGCACGATCCATTCTAATTCATTCGCGCAATCTATTCTAATTCATTCGTACGATCCATTCTAATTCATTCGTACGATCCATTCTAATTCATTCATACAATCCATTCTAATTTATTCGCACGAATGTATCCATTCTAATTTATTCGTACGATCCATTCTAATTCATTCGCACAATCTATTCTAATTCATTCATACGATCCATTCTAATTCATTCGCACGAATGTATCCATTCTAATTCATTCATACGGTCCATTCTACTTCATTCGTACTATCCGTTCTAATTCACTCATACGATCCATTCTAATTCATTCATACGATCCTTTCTAATTCATTTGCACGAATATATCCATTCTAATTCATTCGTACGATCCATTCTAATTCCTTCGTACGATCCATTCTAATTCCTTCGTACGATCCATTCTATTTCATTCGTATGATCCATTCTAATTCCTTCGTACGATCCATTTTAATTCCTTCGTATCCATTCTAATTCACTCATACGATCCATTCTAATTCATTCGTATGATCCATTCTAATTCATTCATACAATCCATTCTAATTCATTCGCACGAATGTATCCATTCTAATCCATTCGTACGATCCATTCTAATTCATTCGTCCGATCCATTCTAATTCATTCGCACGAATGTATCCATTCTAATTCATTCGTACGATCCATTCTAATTCATTCGTACGATCCATTCTAATTCATTCGTAAGATCCATTCTAATTCATTCGTACGATCCATTCTAATTCATTCGTACGATCCATTTTAATTCATTCGCACAAATGTATCCATTCTAGTTCATTCGTACGATCCATTCTAGTTCATTCGTACGATCCATTCTAATTTATTCGTACGATCCATTCTAATTTATTCGTATGATCCATTCTAATTAATTCGTATGATCCATTCTAATTCATTCGTACGATCCATTCTAATTCATTCATACAATCCATTCTAATTCATTCGCACGAATGTATCCATTCTAATTAATTCGTACGATCCATTCTAATTTATTCGTATGATCCATTCTTATTCATTCGCACGATCCAGTCTAATGGATTCGCACGATCCATTCTAATTCATTCGCACGAATGCATCCATTCTAATTCATTCGTACGATCCATTCTAATTCATTAATATGATCCATTCTAATTCATTCGTACGATCCATTCTAATTCATATGCACAAAGGTATCCATTCTAATTCATTCGTACGATCCATTCTAATTCAGGATCGTACGAATGAATTAGAATGGACACATTCCTGCGAATGAATTAGAATTGATCGTACGAATGAATTAGAATGGATCGTGCGAATGAATTAGAATGGATCGTACGAATGAATTAGAATGGATCGTACGAATGAACTAGAATGGATACATTCTTGCGAATGAATTAGAATGGATCGTACGAATGAATTAGAATAGATCGTACGAATGGATTTGAATGGATCATACGAATGAATTAGAATGGATCGTGCGAATGAATTAGAATGAATCGAACGAATGAATTAGAATGGATATATTCGAGCGAACGAATTAGAATAGATCGTAGGAATGAATTAGAATGGATCATACGAATGAATTAGAATGGATCGTACGAACGAATTAGAATGGATCGTACGAACGAATTAGAATGCATCATATGAACGAATTAGAATGGATCGTACGAATGAATTAGAATGGATACATTCGAGCGAATGAATTACAATGGATCGTACGAATGAATTAGAATAGATCATAGGAATGAATTAGAATGGATCGTGCAAATGAATTAGAATGGATACATTCGTGCGAATGAATTAGAATGGATCGTGCGAATGAATTAGAATGGATCGTACGAATGAATTAGAATGGATCGTGCGAATGAATTAGAATGGATCGTAAGAATGGATCGTACGAATGAATTAGATCATACAAATGAATTAGAATGGATCTTACGAATGAATTAGATCGTACGAATGAATTAGAATGGATCGTACGAATGAATTAAAATGGATACATTCGAGCGAATGAATTAGAATAGATATATTCATTCGAGCGAATGAATTAAAATGGATACATTCGAGCGAATGAATTAAAATGGATACATTTGTGAGAATGAGTTAGAATGGATCGTACGAATGAATTAGAATGCATCGTACGAAAGAATTAGAATGGATATATTCATGCGAATCAATTAGAATGGATCGTACGAATGAATTAGACAGGATCGTACGAATGAATTTGAATGGATACATTTGTGCGAATGAATCTAAATGGATTGTATGAATGAATTACAACGGATCGTACGAATGAATTAGAATGGATCGTACGAATGAATTAGAATAGCTCATATGAATGAATTAGAATGAATCGTATGAATTAAATTAGAATGGTTACATTCGTGCGAATGAATTAGAATAGATCATACGAATGAATTAGAATGGATCGTATGAATAAATTAGAATAGATCGTGGGAATGAATTAGAATGGATCGTACGAATGAATTAGAATGGATCCACCGAATGAGTTAGAATGGATCATACGAATGAATTATAATGGATTGTACGAATGAATTAGAATGGATTGTGCGAATGAATTAGAATGGATCGTATGAATGAATAAGAATGGATCGTACGAATGAATTAGAATGGATCGTGCGAATGAATTAGCATGAATCATACGAATATATTAGAATGGATCGTACGAATGAATTAGAATGAATCGTACGATCCATTCTAATTCAATCGTCCGATCCATTCTAATTCATTCGCATGAATGTATCCATTCTAATTCATTCGTACAATCCATTCTATTTCATTCGTACGATCCATTCTCACTCATTCGTATGATCCATTCTAATTCATTCGTATGATCCATTCTAATTCATTCGTACGATCCATTCTAATTCATTCGTACGATCCATTCTAATTCATTCACACGATCCATTCTAATTCATTCATACGATCCATTCTAATTCATTCATACGATCCATTCTAATTCATTCCTACAATCCATTCTAATTCATTCGCCCGATCCATTCTAATTCATTCATACGATTCATTCTATTTGAATGGATCATGCGATCCATTCGAATTCATTCGCACGTTCCATTCTAATTCATTCATACGATCCATTCTAATTCATTCATACAATGCATTCTAATTCTTTCACACGATCCATTCTAATTCATTCGTACGATCAATTCTAATTCATTCGTACAATCCATTCTATTTCATTTGTACGATCCATTCATACTCATTCGTATGATCCATTCTAATTCATTCGTACGATCCATTCTAATTCATTTATACGATCCATTCTAATTCATTCGTACAATCCATTCTATTTCATTCGTACGATCCATTCTTACTCATTCGTATGATCCATTCTAATTCATTCGCACGAATGTATCCATTCTAATTCATTCATACAATCCATTCTAATTCATTCCGTACAATCCATTCTAATTCATTCGTACGATCGTACGAATGAATTAGAACGGATCGTACGAATGAATTAGAATAGATTGTGCGAATGAATTAGAATGGATCGTACGAATGAATTAGAATGGATCATACGAATGAATTAGAATGGATCGTACGAATAAGTAAGAATGTATCGTACGAATGAATTAGAATGGATCGTACGAATAAATTAGAATGGATACATTCGTCCGATTGAATTATAATGGATCATACAAATGAGTAAGAATGGATCGTACGAATGAAATAGAATAGATTATACGAATGAATTAGAATGGATCCTACGAATGAATTAGAATGGATCGTGTGAAAAAATTAGAATGGATTGTATGAATGAATTAGAATGGATCGTATGAATGAATTAGAATGGATCGTGCGAATGAATTCGAATGGATCGTACGAATTCATTCTAATTCATTCATACAATCCATTCTAATTCTTTGACACGATCCATTCTAATTCATTCGTACGTTCCATTCTAATTCATTAGCACGATCCATGCTAATTCATTCGTTCAATCAATTCTAATTCATTAGCACGATCCATTCTAATTAATCCGTACGATCCATTCTTATTCATTCGCACGATCCATTCTAATTCATTCATAGGATCCATTATAATTCATTCATACGATCTATTCTAATTCTTTCGCACGAATGTATCCATTCTAATTCATTCGCACGAATGTATCAATTCTAATTCATTCGTACGATCCATTCTAATTCATTCGTACGATCCATTCGAATTCATTCGCATGATCCATTCTAATTCATTCATATGATCCATTCTAATTCATTCGTACGATCCATTCTAATTCATTCGTATGATCCATTCTAATTCATTCGTATGATCTATTCTAATTCATTCGTACGATCCATTCTAATTCTTTCGTACGATCCATTCTAATTCATTCGCACGATCCATTCTAATTCATTCATACGATCCATTCTAATTCATTCATACGATCCATTCTAATTCATTCGCCCGATCCATTCTAATTCATTCATACGATCCATTCTATTCGAATGGATCATGCGATCCATTCGAATTTATTCGCACGATCCACTCTAATTCATTCATACGATCCATTCTAATTCATTCATACAATGCATTCTAATTCTTTCACACGATCCATTCTAATTCATTCGTACGACCCATTCTAATTCATTCGTACAATCCATTCTATTTCATTTGTACGATCCATTCTTACTCATTCGTATGATCCATTCTAATTCATTCGTACGATCCATTCTAATTCATTTGTACAATCCATTCTAATTCATTCGTACAATCCATTCTATTTCATTCGTACGATCCATTCTTACTTATTCGTATGATCCATTCTAATTCATTCGCACGAATGTATCCATTCTAATTCATTCATACAATCCATTCTAATTCATTCCGTACGATCCATTCTAATTCATTCGTACGATCGTACGAATGAATTAGAATGGATCGTACGAATGAATTAGAAAAGATTGTGCGAATGAATTAGAATGGATCGTACGAATGAATTAGAATGGATCGTACGAATGAATTAGAATGGATCATACGAATGAGTAAGAATGGATCGTACGAATGAATTAGAATGGATCGTACGAATGAATTAGAATGCATCGTACAATTAAATTAGAATGGATACATTCGTCCGAATGAATTAGAATGGATCATACGAATGAGTAAGAATGGATCGTACGAATGAAATAGAATAGATTGTACGAATGAATTAGAATGGATCCTACGAATGAATTAGAATAGATCGTGTGAAAGAATTAGAATGGATTGTATGAATGAATTAGAATAGATCGTACGAATGAATTAGAATTGATCGTACGAATGAAATAGAATGGATTGTACGAATGATTTAGAATGGATCGTACGAATGAATTAGAATGGATCGTACGAATGATTTAGAATGGATACATTCGTGCGAATGAATTAGAATGGATCATACGAATGAGTAAGAATGGATCGTACGAATGAAATAGAATGGATTGTACTAATGAATTAGAATGGATTTGTACGAATGAATTAGAATGGATACATTCGTGCGAATGAATTAGAATGGATCGTACCAATCAGTAAGAATGGATCGTACGAATGAAATAGAATGGATTGTGCGAATGAATTAGAATGGATCGTACGAATGAATTAGAATGGATCGTGTGAAAGAATTAGAATGGATTGTATGAATGAATTAGAATAGATCGTATGAATGAATTAGAATGGATCGTACGAATGAATTAGAATGGATCGTACGAATGAATTAGAATGGATACATTCGTGCGAATGAATTAGAATGGATACATTCATGCGAAAGAATTAGAATAGATCGTATGAATGAATTAGAATGGTTCCTATGAATGAATTAGAATGGATCGTGCGAATGAATTAGAATGGATCGTACGAATGAATTAGAATGGATCGTGCTAATGAATTAGAATTGATCGAACGAATGAATTAGCATGGATCGTGCTAATGAATTAGAATGGATCATGTGAAAGAATTAGAATGGATTGTATGAATGAATTAGAATGGATCGTACGAATGAATTAGAATGGATCGTACGAATAAATTAGAATGGATACATTCGTCCGAATGAATTAGAATGGATCGTACGAATGAGTAAGAATAGATCGTACGAATGAATTAGAATGGATCGTACGAATAAATTAGAATGGATACATTCGTCCGAATGAATTAGAATGGATCATACGAATGAGTAAGAATGGATCATACGAATGACTAAGAATGGATTGTATGAATTAGATTGGATTAGAATGGATCGTGTGAAAGAATTAGAATGGATTGTATGAATGAATTAGAATGAATTCGTACGATCCATTCGAATTCATTCGCACGATCCATTCTAATTCATTCATACGATCCATTCTAATTCATTCATACAATCCATTCTAATTCTTTCACACGATCAATTCTAATTCATTCGTAGGATCCATTCTAATTCATTCGTACAATCCATTCTAATTCATTCGTACAATCCATTCTAACTCATTCGTATGATCCATTCTAACTCATTCGGTGGATCCATTCTAATTCCATGAATTAGAATGGATCATACGAATGAATTAGAATGGATCGTACGAATTAATTAGAATGGATCATACAAAGGAATTAGAATGGATCGTACGAATGAATTAAAATGGATCGTACGATTGAATTAGAATGGATCATACGAATGAGTAAGAATGGATCGTATGAATGAATTAGATTGGATCGTACGATCCATTCTAATTCATTAGCATGGATCGTGCTAATGAATTAGAATGGAATAAATGAAAGAATTAGAATGGATCGTAGAATGGATCGTACGAATGAATTAGAATGATTTAGAATGGATCGTACGAATGAATTAGAATAGATCATAGGAATGAATTAGAATGGATCGTGCAAATGAATTAGAATGGATACATTCGTGCGAATAAATTAGAATGGATTGTATGAATGAATTAGAATGGATCGTACGAATGAATTAGAATGGATCGTACGAATGAATTAGAATAGATTGCGCGAATGAATTAGAATGGATCGTGCGAATGAAATAGAATGGATACAAATGAATTAGAATGGATCGTAGAATGGATCGTACGAATGAATTAGAATGGATCGTACGATTGAATTAGAATGGATCGTACGAATGAATTAGAATGGATCGTACAAATGAAATAGAATGGATCGTGTGAAAGAATTAGAATGAATTGTATGAATGAATTAGAATGGATCGTATGAATGGATCGTACAAATGGAATGGATACATTCGTGCGAATGAATTAGAATGGATCGTACGAATGAATTAGAATGGATCATACGAATGAGTAAGAATGGATCGTACGAATGAATTAGAATGGATCGTACGAATGAATTAGAATGGATCGTACGAATAATTTAGAATGGATACATTCGTCCGAATGAATTAGAATGGATCATACGAATGCATTCTAATTCCTTCGTATGATCCATTCCAATTCCTTCGTACGATCCATTCTATTTCATTCGTATGATCCATTCTAATTCCTTCGTACGATCTATTCTAATTTCTTCGTATCCATTTTATTCACTCATACGATCCATTCTAATCTATTCGTACGATCCATTCTAATTCATTCGCATGAATGTAACCATTCTAATTCATTCGTACGAACCATTCTAATTCATTCGTACGATCCATTGTAAATCATTCATACAATCCATTTAGATTCATTCGCACAAATGTATCCATTCAAATTCATTCGTACGATCCAGTCAAATTCATTCGTACGATCCATTCTAATTCATTCGCACGAATATATCCATTCTAATTCTTTCGTACGATGCATTCTAATTCATTCGTACGATCCATTCTAATTCATTCGTACGATCCATTCTAATTCATTCGTATGATCCATTCTAATTCATTCGCACGAATGTATCCATTCTAATTCATTCATACAATCCATTCTATTTCATTCGAACGATCCATTCTTACTCATTCGTATGATCCATTCTAATTCATTCGTATGATCCATTCTATTTCATTCGTACGATCCATTCTAATTCATTCGTACGATCCATTCTAATTCATTCGCACGATCCATTCTAATTCATTCATACGATCCATTCTAATTCATTCATACGATCCATTCTAATTCATTCCTATAATCCATTCTAATTCATTCGCCCGATCCATTCTAATTCATTCATACGATCCATTCTATTCGAATGGATCATGCGATCCATTCGAATTTATTCGCACGATCCATTCTAATTCATTCATACGATCCATTCTAATTCATTCACACGATCCATTCTAATTCATTAGCATGGATCGTGCTAATGAATTAGAATGGAATATACGAATGAATTAGAATGGATCGTAGAATGGATCGTACAAATGAATTAGAATGGATCGTACGAATGAATTAGAATAGATCATAGGAATGAATTAGAATGGATCGTGCAAATGAATTAGAATGGATACATTCGTGCGAATAAATTAGAATAGATTATATGAATGAACTAGAATGAATTAGAATGGATCGTACGAAAGGATTAGAATGTATCGTACGAATGGATTAGAATGGATACATTCGAGCGAATGAATTAGAATGGAATGAATTAGAATGGATCGTACCAATGAGTAAGAATGGATCGTACGAATGAAATAGAATAGATTTTATGAATGAATTAGAATGGATCCTACGAATGAATTAGAATGGATCGTGTGAAAGAATTAGAATGGATTGTATGAATGAATTAGAATGGATTAGAATGGATCGTACGAATGAGTAAGAATGGATCGTACGAATGAAATAGAATGGATTGTGCGAATGAATTAGAATGGATCTTAGAATGGATCAGAATAGATCGTGTGAAAGAATTAGAATGGATTGTATGAATGAATTAGAATGAATTCTTACGATCCATTCGAATACATTCATACGATCCATTCTAATTCATTCATACAATCCATTCTAATTCTTTCACACGATCCATTCTAATTCATTCGTACGTTCCATTCTAATTCATTAGCACGATCCATGCTAATTCATTCGTTCGATCAATTCTAATTCATTAGCACGATCCATTCTAATTCATTCGCACGATCCATTCTAATTCATTCATAGGATCCATTCTAATTCATTCATACGATCTATTCTAATTCTTTCGCACGAATGTATCCATTCTAATTCAATCGTATGATCCATTCTAAATCATTCGTACAATCCATTCTATTTCATTCTTACGATCAATTCTAATTCATTAGCACGATCCATTCTAATTCATTCGTACGATCCATTGTAATTCATTTGTACGATCCATTCTAATTCATTCGCATGAATGTATCCATTCTAGTTCATTCGTACGATCCATTCTAATTCATTCGTACGATCCATTCTAATTCATTCGCACGATCCATTCTAATTCATTTGTACGATCAATTCTAATTCATTCGCACGAATGTATCCATTCAAATTCATTCAAACGATCCATTCTAATTCATTCGTACGATCCATTCTAATTCACTCATACGATCCATTCTAATACATTCATACGATCCATTCTAATTCATTTGCAAGAATATATCCATTCTAATTCATTCGTCCGATCCATTCTAATTCATTCGCACGAATGTATCCATTCTAATTCATTCGTACGATCCATTCTAATTCATTCGTAAGATCCATTCTAATTCATTCGTACGATCCATTCTAATTCATTCGTACGATCCATTCTAATTCATTCGCACGAATGTATCCATTCTAGTTCATTCGTACGATCCATTCTCATTTATTCGTACGATCCATTCTAATTCATTCGCACGATCCATTCTAATTCATTCGTAAGATCCATTCTAATTCATTCATACGATCCATTCTAATTCATTCGTATGATCCATTCTAATTCATTCGCACAAATGTATCCATTCTAATTCATTCGTACGATCCATTCTAATTCATTCGCACGATCCATTCTAATTCATTCGTACGATCCATTCTAATTCTTTCACACGATCCATTCTAATTCATTCGTACGATCCATTCTAATTCATTCGCACGATCCATTCTAATTCATTCGTACGATCCATTCTAATTCATTCATACGATCCATTCTAATTCATTCGTACGATCCATTCTAATTTATTCGCACAAATGTATCCATTCTAATTCATTCGTACGATCCATTCTGATTCATTCGCACGATCCATTCTAATTCATTCGTACGATCCATTCTAATTCATTCGCACGATCTGTTCTTATTCATTCGCACAATCCATTCTAATTCATTCGCTCGAATGTATCCATTCTAATTCATTCGTATGATCCATTCTAATTCATTCGTACGATCCATTCTAATTCATTCGTATGATCCATTCTAATTAATTCGTATGATCCATTATAATTCATTCGTACGATCCATTCTAATTCATTCATACAATCCCTTCTAATTCTAATTCATTCGTCCGATCCATTCTAATTCATTCGCACAAATGTATCCAATCTAATTCATTCATACGATCCATTCTTACTCATTCGTATGATCCATTCTAATTCATTCGTACGATCCATTCTAATTCATTCATATGATCCATTCTAACTCATTCGGTGGATCCATTCTAATTCATTCGTACGATCCATTCTAATTCATCCCCACGATCCATTCTAATTTATTCGTATGATCCATTCTAATTCATTCGTGCGATCCATTCTAATTAATTTGTAAGATCCATTCTAATTCATTCGTACGATCCATTCTAATTCATTCGTACGATCCATTCTAATTCATTCGCACGAATGTATCCATTCTAGTTCATTCGTACGATCCATTCTAATTCATTCGTACGATCCATTCTAATTCATTCGCACGATCCATTCTAATTCATTCGTATAATCCATTCTATTTCATTTATCCATTCTAATTCATTCGTACAATCCATTCTAATTCATTCGTATGATCCATTCTAACTCATTCGGTGGATCCATTCTAATTCATTCGTACGATCCATTCTAATTCATTCCCACGATCCATACTAATTTATTCGTACGATCCATTCTAATTCATTCGTACGATCTATTCTAATTCATTCGCACGAATGTAACCATTCTAATTCATTCATACGATTCATTCTAATTCATTCGTATGAGCTATTCTAATTCATTCGTACGATCCATTCTAATTCATTCGTACGATCCATTGTAATTCATTCATACAATCCATTTAGATTCATTCGCACAAATGTATCCATTCAAATTCATTCGTATGATCCAGTCTAATTCATTCATACGATCCATTCTAATTCCTTCGTACGATCCATTCTAATTAATTCGTACGATCTATTCTAATTCATTCGTACGATCCATTCTAATTCATTCGTACGATCCATTCTAATTCCTTCGTACGATCCATTCTAATTCATTCGTACGTTCCATTCTAATTCATTCGTACAATCTATTCTAATTCATTCGTACGAATGGATACATTCGTGTGAATGAATTAGAATGGATCGTACGAATGAGTAAGAATGGATCGTACGAATGAAATAGAATGGATTGCACGAATGAATTAGAATGGATCGTACGAATGAATTAGAATGGATCGTGTGAAAGAATTAGAATGGATTATATGAATGAATTAGAATGGATCGTACGAATGAATTAGAATAGATCGTACGAAGGAATTAGAATGGATCGTACGAATGAATTAGAATGGATCGTACGAATGAATTAGAATAGATCGTACGAATGAAATAGAATGGATCATACGAATGAGTAAGAATGGATCGTATGAATGAATTAGATTGGATACATTTGTGCGAATGAATTAGAATGGATCGTACGAATGAATTAGAATGGATCGTATGAATGAATTAGAATGGATCGTACGAATGAATTAGAATGGATCGTGCGAATGAATTAGAATGGATCGTACGAATAAATTAGAATGGATCGTGTGAAAGAATTAGAATGGATCGTACGAATGAATTTGAATGGATCGTGCGAATGAATTAGAATGGATCGTATGAATGAATTAGAATAGATTTTGTGAATGAATTAGAACTGATTGTACGAATGAATTAGAATGGATCGTACGAATGAATTAGAATGGATCGTGCGAATGAACAAGAATGGATCATACGAATGAATTAGAATGGATCGTACGAATTAATTAGAATGAATACATTCGTGCGAATGAATTAGAATGGATTGTACGAATGAATTAGAATGGATCGTACGAATGAATTAGAATAGATCATACGAATTAATTAGAATGGATCATACGAATGAATTAGAATGGATCATATGAATGAATTAGAATGGATCGTACGAATGAAATAGAATAGATTGTACGAATGAATTAGAATGGATTCGTCCGAATGAATTAGAATGGATACATTCGTGCGAATGAATTAGAATGGATACATTCGTGCGAAAGAATTAGAATAGATCGTTTGAATGAATTAGAATGGATCCTATGAATGAATTAGAATGGATCGAGCGAATGAATTAGAATGGATCGTACGAATGAATTAGAATGGATCGTGCTAATGAATTAGAATTGATCGAACGAATGAATTAGCATGGATCGTGCTAATGAATTAGAATGGATCATACGAATGAATTAGAATGGATCAAATGAATGAATTAGAATGGTTACATTCATGCGAATGAATTATAATGTATCGTACGAATGGAATAGAATGGATCGTACGAATGGATTAGAATGGATACATTCGAGTGAATGAATTAGAATGGATCGTACGGAAAAAATTACAACGGATTGTATGAATGAATTAGAATGGATCGTGCGAATGAATTAGAATGGATCGTACGAATGAATTAGAATGGATCTTACGAATGAATTAGAATGGATCGTACGAATGAGTAAGAATGGATCGTACGAATGAAATAGAATGGATTGTACGAATGAATTAGAATGGATTCGTACGAATGAATTAGAATGGACACATTCGTGCGAATGAATTAGAATAGATCATACGAATGAGTAAGAATGGATCGTACGAATGAAATAGAATAGATTGTACGAATGAATTAGAATGGATCCTACGAATGAATTAGAATGGATCATGTGAAAGAATTAGAATGGATTGTATGAATGAATTAGAATGGATCGTACGAATGAATTAGAATGGATCATACAAATGAATTAGAATGGATACATTCGTGAGAATGAATTAGAATTGATCGTACGAATGAATTAGAATGGATCATGCGAATGAATTAGAATGGATCGTACGAATGAATTAGAATGGATCGTACGAATGAACTAGAATGGATACATTCGTGCGAATGAATTAGAATGGATCGTACGAATGAATTAGAATGGATTGTACGAATGAATTAGAATGGATCTTACGAATGAATTAGAATGGATCTTACGAATGAATTAGAATGGATCGTACGAATAAATTAGAATGGATCGTACGAATGAATTAGAATGGATACATTCGTGCGAATGAATTAGAATGGATCGGACGAATGAATTAGAATGGATCGTACGAATGAACAAGAATGGATCATACGAATGAATTAGAATGGATCGTACGAATTAATTGGAATGAATACATTCGTGCGAATGAATTAGAATGGATTGTACGAATGAATTAGAATGGATCGTACGAATGAATTAGAATAGATCATACAAATTAATTAGAATGGATCATACGAATGAATTAGAATGGATCATATGAATGAATTAGAATGGATCGTACGAATGAAATAGAATAGATTGTACGAATGAATTAGAATGGATTTGTACGAATGAATTAGAATGGATACATTCGTGCGAAAGAATTAGAATAGATCGTATGAATGAATTAGAATGGATCCTATGAATGAATTAGAATGGATCGAGCGAATGAATTAGAATGGATCGTACGAATGAATTAGAATGGATCATGCTAATGAATTAGAATTGATCGAACGAATAAATTAGCATGGATCGTGCTAATGAATTAGAATGGATCATACGAATGAATTAGAATGGATCAAATGAATGAATTAGAATGGTTACATTCATGCGAATGAATTACAATGTATCGTACGAATGGAATAGAATGGATCGTACGAATGGATTAGAATGGATACATTCGAGTGAATGAATTAGAATGGATCGTACGGAAAAAATTAGAATGGATTGTAAGAATGAATTAGAATGGATCGTGCGAATGAATTAGAATGGATCGTACGAATGAATTAGAATGGATCTTACGAATGAATTAGAATGGATCGTACGAATGAGTAAGAATGGATCGTACGAATGAAATAGAATGGATTGTACGAATGAATTAGAATGGATTCGTACGAATGAATTAGAATGGACACATTCGTGCGAATGAATTAGAATAGATCATACGAATGAGTAAGAATGGATCGTACGAATGAAATAGAATAGATTGTACGAATGAATTAGAATGGATCCTACGAATGAATTAGAATGGATCGTGTGAAAGAATTAGAATGGATTGTATGAATGAATTAGAATGGATCGTATGAATGAATTAGAATGGATCGTACGAATGAATTAGAATGGATACATTCGTGCGAATGAATTAGAATTGATCGTACGAATGAATTAGAATGGATCGTGCGAATGAATTAGAATGGATCGTACGAATGAATTAGAATGGATCGTACGAATGAACTAGAATGGATACATTCGTGCGAATGAATTAGAATGGATCGTACGAATGAATTAGAATGGATTGTACGAATGAATTAGAATGGATCTTACGAATGAATTAGAATGGATCGTACGAATAAATTAGAATGGATCGTACGAATGAATTAGAATGGATACATTCGTGCGAATGAATTAGAATGGATCGGACGAATGAATTAGAATGGATCGTATGAATGAATTAGAATGGATCGTACGAATGAATTAGAATGGATCGTACGAATAAATTAGAATGGATACATTCGTCCGAATGAATTAGAATGGATCATACGAATGAGTAAGAATGGATCGTACGAATGAAATAGAATGAATCGTACGAATGAACTAGAATGGATACATTAGTGCGAATGAATTAGAATGGATCGGACGAATGAATTAGAATGGATCGTACGAATGAATTAGAATGGATTGTACAAATGAATTAGAATGGATACATTCGTGCGAATGAATTAGAATTGATCGTACGAATGAATTAGAATGGATCGTGCGAATGAATTAGAATGGATCATACGAATGAATTAGAATGGATCGTACGAATGAACTAGAATAGATACATTCGTGCGAATGAATTAGAATGGATCGTATGAATGAATTAGAATGGATCGTATGAATGAATTAGAATGGATCTTACGAATGAATTAGAATGGATCGTACGAATGAATTAGAATGGATCGTACGAATGAATTAGAATGGATACATTTGTGCGAATGAATTAGAATGGATCGGACGAATGAATTAGAATGGATCGTACGAATGAATTAGAATGGATCAAATGAATGAATTAGAATGGTTACATTCATGCGAATGAATTAGAATGGATCGTACGAATGGATTAGAATGGATCGTACGAATGGATTAGAATCGATACATTCGAGCGAATGAATTAGAATGGATCGTACGAATGAATTAGAATGGATCGTACGAATGGATTAGAATGGATCCTACTAATGGATTAGAATGGATACCTTTGTGCATATGAATTAGAATGGATCGTACGAATGAATTAGAATGGATCATATTAATGTATAAGAATGGATCGTACGAATGAATTAGAATGGATACATTCGTGCATGATCCATTCTAATTCATTCGCACGAATGTATCCATTCTAATTCATTCGTACGATTCATTCTAATTCATTAATATGATCCATTCTAATTCATTCGTACGATCCATTTTAATTCATTCGCACAATCCATTCTAATTCATTCGCACGAATGTATCCATTCTAATTCATTCGTACGATCCATTCTAATTCATTCGTACGATCCATTCTAATTCATTTGTATGATCCATTCTAATTAATTCGTATGATCCTTTCTAATTCATTCGTACGATCCATTCTAATTCATTCATACAATCTATTCTAATTCATTCGTACGATCCATTCTAATTCATTCGTACGCACGAATGTATCCATTCTAACTCATTCGTACGAATCCATTCTAATTCATTCGTACGATCCATTCTAATTCATTCGCACGATCCATTCTAATTCATTCGTACGATCCATTCTAATTCAATCGTACGAATGTATCCATTCTAATTTATTCGTACGATCCATTCTAATTCATTCGTACGATCCATTATAATTCATTCATACGATCCATTCTAATTCATTCGCACGAATGTATCCATTCTAGTTCATTCGTACGATCCATTCTAATTCATTCGTACGATCCATTCTAATTCATTTGCACGATCCATTCTAATTTATTCGCACGATCCATGCTAATTCATTCGTTCGATCAATTCTAATTCATTAGCACGATCCATTCGAATTCATACGTACGATCCATTCTAATTCATTCGCACGATCCATTCTAATTCATTCATAGGATCCATTCTAATACATTTGTTCGATCCATTCTGATTCCTTCGTACGATCCATTCTAATTCATTCGTACGATCCATTCTAATTCATTCATACAATCCATTCTAATTCTTTCACACGATCCATTCTAATTCATTCGTACGATCCATTCTAAATCATTCGTGCAATCCATTCTATTTCATTCGTACGATCAATTCTAATTCATTCATAGGATCCATTCTAATTCATTCATACGATCTATTCTAATTCTTTCGCACGAATGTATCCATTCTAATTCATTCGCACGAATGTATCCATTCTAATTCATTCGTACGATCCATTCTAATTCTTTCACACGATCCATTCTAATTCATTCGTAAGATCCATTCTAATTCATTTGTACAATGAGTAAGAATGGATCGTACGAATGAAATAGAATGGATTGTACGAAAGATTTAGAATGGATACATTCGTGCGAATGAATTAGAATGGATTGTGCGAATGAATTAGAATGGATCGTACGAATGAATTAGAATGGATCGTGTGAAAGAATTAGAAAGGGTTGTATGAATGAATTAGAATAGATCGTATGAATGAATTAGAATGGATAGTATGAGTGAATTAGAATGGATACGAAGGAATTAGAATGGATCGTACGAAGGAATTAGAATGGATCATACGAATGAATTAGAATGGATCGTGCTAATGAATTAGAATGGATACATTCGTGCGAATGAATTAGAATGGATCGTATGAATGAATTAGAATGGATCATAGGAATGAATTAGAATGGATCGTATGAATGAATTAGAATGGATCATACGAATGAATTAGAATGGATCGTGCGAATGAATTAGAATGGATATATTCGTGCTAATGAATTAGAATGGATCGTGCGAATGAATTAGAATGGATCATATGAATGAATTAGAATGGATACATTCATGCGAATGAATTAGAATGGATCGTATGAATAAATTAGAATAGATCGTGCTAATGAATTAGAATTAGAATGGATATATTCGTGCAAATGAATTAGAATGGATCGTACGAATGAATTAGAATGGATCATACGAATTAATTAGAATGGATCATACGAATGAATTAGAATGGATCGTACGAATGAATTAGAATGGATCGTACAAATGAATTAGAATGGATCTTGCGAATGAATTAGAATGGATTATACAAATGAATTAGAATGGATACATTCGTACGAATGAATTAGAATGGATCCTACGATTGAATTAGAATGGATCGTATGAATGAACTAGAATGGATACATTCGTGCGAATGAATTAGAATGGATCGTACGAATGAATTCGAATGGATCGTACGAATGAATTAGAATGGATCTTACGAATGAATTAGAATGGATCGTACGAATGAATTAGAATGGATCATACGAATGAATTAGAATAGATCATTCGAATGAATTAGAATGGATCGTACGAATGAATTAGAATGGATACATTCGTGCGAATGAATTAGAATTGATCGTACGAATGAATTAGAATGGATCGTGCGAATGAATTAGAATGGATCGTACGAATGAATTAGAATGGATCGTACGAATGAATTAGAATGGATACATTCGTGCGAATGAATTAAAATGGATCGTACGAATGAATTAGAATGGATCGTACGAATGAATTAGAATGGATCGTGCTAATGAATTAGAATTGATCGTACGAATGAAATAGAATGGATTGTACGAATGATTTAGATTGGATCGTACGAATGAATTAGAATGGATACATTCGTGCGAATGAATTAGAATGGATACATTCGTGCGAAAGAATTAGAATAGATCGTACGATCCATTCTAATTCATTAGCACGATCCATTCGTATTCATTTGTACGATCCATTCTAATTCATTGGTACGATCCATTCCAATTTATTCGCACGAATGTATCCATTATAGTTCATTCGTACGATCCATTCTAATTCATTCGTGCGATCCATTCTAATTCATTCGCACGATCCATTCTAATTCATTCGTACGATCAATTCAAATTCATTCGCACGAATGTATCCATTCTAATTCATTCATACGATCCATTCTAATTCATTCATACGATCCATTCTAATTCACTCATATGATCCATTCTAATACATTCATACGATCCATTCTAATTCATTTGCACGAATATATCCATTCTAATTCATACGATCCATTCTAATTCATTCCTACGATCCATTCTAATTCCTTCGTACGATCCATTCTAATTCATTCGTACGATCTATTCTAATTCATTCATACGATCCATTCTAATATATCCATACGATCCATTCTAATTCATTTACACGAATATATCCATTCTAATTCATTTGTACGATCCATTCTAATTCATTCGTAAGATCCATTCTAATTCATTCGTACGATCCATTCTAATTCATTCATACAATCCATTCTAATTCATTCGTACGATCCATTCTAATTCATTCGCACAAATATATCCATTCTAATTCATTCGTACGAAGGAATTAGAATGGATCGTACGAATGAATTAGAATGGATTGTACGAATGAATTAGAATGGATCGTACGAATGAATTAGAAGGATCGTACGAATGAATTAGAATGGATATATTCGTGCAAATGAATTAGAATGGATCGTATGAATGTATTAGAATGGATCGTATGAGTGAATTAGAATGGATCGTACAAATGAATTAGAATGGATCGTATGAAAGAATTAGAATGGATTGTACGAATGAATTAGAATGGATCCTATGAATAAATTAGAATGGATCGTGCGAATGAATTAGAATGGATCGTATAAATGAATTAGAATGGATCGTACGAATGAATGAATTAGAATAAATTAGAATGGATCGTACGAATGAATTAGAATGGATCGTACGAATGAATTAGAATGGATCGTACGAATGAATTAGAATGGATCTTACGAATGAATTAGAATGGATCGTATGAATGAATTAGAATGGATCGTACAAATAAATTAGAATGGATACATTCGTCCGAATGAATTAGAATGGATCATACGAATGAGTAAGAATGAATAAGAATGGATCGTACGAATGAATTAGAATGGATCGTATGACTGAACTAGAATAGAATGGATCGTACGAATGAATTAGAATGGATCGTACGAATGAGTAAGAATGGATCGTACGAATTAATTAGAATGGAATAGAATAGATTGTACGAATGAATTAGAATGGATTCGTACGAATGAATTAGAATGGATACATTCGTGCGAATGAATTAGAATGGATCGTACCAATGAGTAAGAATGGATCGTACGAATGAATTAGAATGGATCATGTGAAAGAATTAGAATGGATTGTATGAATGAATTAGAATGAATTCGTTCGATCAATTCTAATTCATTAGCACGATCTATTCTTATTCATTCGCACGATCCAGTCAAATTGATTCGCACGATCCATTTTAATTCATTCGCACGAATGTATCCATTCTAATTCATTCGTACGATCCATTCTAATTCATTAATATGATCCATTCTAATTCATTCGTACGATCCATTCTTATTCATATGCACAAAGGTATCCATTCTAATTCATTCGCACGAAAGAATTAGAATGGATTGTATGAAAGAATAGATCGTATGAATGAATTAGATTGGATCGTACGGAATGAATTAGAATGGATCGTATGAATGAATTAGAATGGATCGTACGAATGAGTAAGAATGGATCGTACGAATGAATTAGAATGGATCATATGAATGAATTAGAATGGATCGTACGAATTAATTAGAATGGATCATACGAATGAAATAGAATGGATCGTACGAAGGAATTAGAATGGATCGTACGAATGAATTAGAATGGATATATTCGTGCAAATGAATTAGAATAGATCGTATGAATGAATTAGAATGGATCGTATGAGTGAATTAGAACGGATAGTACGAATGAAGAAGAATGGATCGTATGAATGAATTAGAATGGATACATTCGTGGGAATGAATTAGAATGGATCATATGAATGAATTAGAATGGATCGTACGAATGAATTAGAATGGATCGTGCGAATGAATTAGAATGGATCGTACGAATGAATTAGAATGGATCGTACGAATGAACTAGAATGGATACATTCGTGCGAATGAATTAGAATGGATCGTACGAATGAATAAGAATGGATCGTACGAATGAATTAGAATGGATCTTACGAATGAATTAGAATGGATCGTACGAATGAATTAGAATGGTTCGTACGAATGAATTAGAATGGATCGTAGAATGAATTAGAATGGATCGTGCTAATGAATTAGAATGGATCGTACGAATGAATTAGAATGGATCATATTAATGAATTAGAATGGATCGTACGAATGAATTAGAATGGATCGTACGAACGAATTAGAATGGATCGTACGAAGGAATTAGAATGGATCGTACGAATGAATTATAATGGATATATTCGTGCAAATGAATTTGAATGGATCGTATGAATGAATTAGAATGGATCATACGAATGAATTAGAATGGATATATTCGTGCAAATGAATTAGAATGGATCGTATGAATGTATTAGAATGGATCGTATGAGTGAATTAGAATGGATCGTACGAATGAATTAGAATGGATCGTACGAATGAATTAGAATGGATCGTGTGAAAAAATTAGAATGGATTGTATGAATGAATTAGAATAGATCATATGAATGAATTAGAATAGATCGTACGAATGAATTAGAATGGATCGTACGAATGAATTTGAATGGATACATTTGTGCAAATGAATCGAAATGGATTGTATGAATGAATTACAATGGATCGTACGAATGAATTAGAATGGATCGTACGAATGAATTAGAATAGCTCATACGAATGAATTAGAATGAATCGTATGAATGAATTAGAATGGTTACATTCGTGTGAATGAATTAGAATAGATCGTACAAATGAATTAGAATGGATCGTACGAATAAATTAGAATGGATCGTGGGAATGAATTAGAATGGATCGTACGAATGAATTAGAATGGATCCACCGAATGAGTTAGAATGAATCGTACGAATGTATTAGAATGGATCGTATGAATGAATTAGAATGAATCGTACGATCCATTCTAATTCAATCGTCCGTACAATCTATTCTATTTCATTCGTGCGATCCATTCTTACTCATTCGTATGATCCATTCTAATTCATTCAGACGAATGTATCCATTCTAATTTATTCGTACGATCCATTCTAATTCATTCGTACGATCCATTCTAATTCATTGGTACGATCCATTCTTACTTATTCGTATGATCCATTCTAATTCATTCGTACGATCCATTCTAATTCATTTGTATGATCCATTCTAATTCATTCGTACAATCCATTCTATTTCATTCATACGATCCATTCTAATTCATTCATACAATCCATTCTAATTCTTTCACACGATCCATTTTAATTCATTCGTAGGATCCATTCTAATTCATTCGTACAATCCATTCTATTTCATTTGTATGATCCATTCTTACTTATTCGTATGATCCATTCTAATTCATTCGTACGATCCATTCTAATTCATTCGTACGATCCATTCTAATTCATTCGTATATTCCATTCTAATTCATTAGCACGATCCATGCTAATGAATTAGAATGGATCGTGTGAATAAATTAGAATGGATCGTATGAATAAATTAGAATGGATCGGGCGAATGAATTAGAATGGATTGTAGGAATGAATTAGAATGGATCGTATGAACGAATTAGAATGGATCGTATGAATGAATTAGAATGGATCGTGCGAATGAATTAGAATGGATCATACGAATGAATTAGAATGAATCGTACGAATGAATTAGAATGGATCCTACGAATGAATTAGAATGGATCATACGAATGAGTAAGAATGGATCGTACGAATGAAATAGAATGGATTTTACGAATTAATTAGAATGGATACATTCGTGCGAATGAATTAGATTGGATCGTACGAATGAATTAGAATGGATCGTACGAATGAATTAGAATGGATCGTACGAATGAATTAGAATGGATCTTACGAATGAATTAGAATGGATAGTACGAATGAATTAGAATGGATCGTACGAATGAATTAGAAGGGATATATTCGTGCGAATGAATTAGAATGGATCGGACGAATGAATTAGAATGGATCGTACGAATGAATTAGAATGGATCAAATGAATGAATTAGAATGGTTATATTCATGCGAATGAATTAGAATGGATCGTACGAATGGATTAGAATGGATCGTACGAATGAATTAGAATGGATCGTGTGAAAGAACTAGAATGGATTGTATGAATGAATTAGAATAGATCGTATGAATGAATTAGAATGGATCGTACGAATGAATTAGAATGGATCGTACGAATGAACTAGAATGGATACATTCGTGCGAATGAATTAGAATGGATCGTACGAATGAATTAGAATGGATCGTACAAATGAATTAGAATGGATCTTACGAATGAATTAGAATGGATCGTACGAATGAATTAGAATGGATCGTACGAATGAAATAGAATGGATACATTCGTGCGAATGAATTAGAATGGATCGGACGAATGAATTAGAATGGATCATACGAATGAATTAGAATGGATCAAATGAATGAATTAGAATAGTTACATTCATGCGAATGAATTAGAATGGATCGTAGGAATGGATTAGAATGGATCGTACGAATGGATTAGAATGGATACATTCGAGCGAATTAATTAGAATGGATCGTATGAATGAATTAGAATGGATCGTACGAATGGATTAGAATGGATCCTACGAATGGATTAGAATGGATACCTTTGTCCAGAATGGATCGTACGACTGAATTAGAATGGATACATTCGTGCACGATCCATTCTAATTCATTCGCAAGAATGTATCCATTCTAATTCACTCGTACGATCCATTCTAATTCATTCATTTGATCCATTCTAACTCATTCGTATGATCCATTCTATATCATTCGTTCGATCCATTCTAATTCATTCGCACGAATGTATCCATTCTAATTCATTCGTACGATCCATTCTAATTCATTCGTACGATCCATTCTAATTCATTCGTAAGATCCATTCTAATTCATTCGTACGATCCATTCTAATTCATTCGTATAATCCATTCTAATTCATTCGCACGAATGTATCCATTCTAGTTCATTCGTACGATTCATTCTAATTCATTCGTACGATCCGTACGAATGAAATAGAACGGATTGTACGAATGAATTAGAATGGATCGTGCGAATGAATTTGAATGGATCGTACGAATGAATTAGAATGGATCGTGCTAATGAATTAGAATTGATCGTACGAATGAATTAGAATGGATAGTGCGAATGAATTAGAATGGATCGTACGAATGAATTAGAATGGATACATTCGTGCGAATGAATTAGAATGGATACATTCGTGCGAAAGAATTAGAATAGATCGTATGAATGAATTAGAATGGATCCTATGAATGAATTAGAATGGATCGTGCGAATGAATTAGAATGGATCATACGAATGAATTAGAATGGATCGTGCTAATGAATTAGAATTGATCGAACGAATGAATTAGCATGGATTGTACGAATGAATTAGAATGGATCGGACGAATGAATTAGAATGGATCATACGAATGAGTAAGAATGGATCGTACGAATGAAATAGAATAGATCGTACGAATGAATTAGAATGGATCGTACGAAGGAATTAGAATGGATCGTACAAATGAATTAGAATGGATATATTCGTGCAAATGAATTAGAATGGATCGTATGAATGTATTAGAATGGATCGTATGAGTGAATTAGAATGGATCGTACGAATGAATTAGAATGGATCGTATGAATGAATTAGAATGGATACATTCGTGTGAATGAATTAGAATGGATCGTATGAATGAATTAGAATAGATTTTGTGAATGAATTAGAACTGATCGTACGAATGAATTAGAATGGATACATTCGTTCGAATGAATTTGAATGGATTGTATGAATGAATTAGAATGGATCCTATGAATGAATTAGAATGGATCGTACGAATGAATTAGAATGGATACATTCGTGCGAATGAATTAGAATTGATCGTACGAATTAATTAGAATGGATCGTGCGAATGAATTAGAATGGATCGTACGAATGAATTAGAATGGATACATTCGTGCGAATGAATTAGAATAAATACATTCGTGCGAAAGAATTAGAATAGATCGTATGAATGAATTAGAATGGATCCTATGAATGAATTAGAATGGATCGTGCGAATGAATTAGAATAGATCGTACGAATGAATTAGAATGGATCGTGCTAATGAATTAGAATTGATAGAACGAATGAATTAGCATGGATCGTGCTAATGAATTAGAATGGAACGTACGAATGAATTAGAATGGATCGTGTGAAGGAATTAGAATGGATTGTATGAATGAATTAGAATGAATTCGTACGATCCATTCGAATTTATTCGCACGATCCATTCTAATTCATTCATACTTTCCATTCTAATTCATTCATACAATCCATTCTAATTCTTTCACACGATCCATTCTATTTCATTCGTAGGATCCATTCTAATTCATTCGTACAATCTATTCTATTTCATTCGTACGATCCATTCTTACTCATTCGTATGATCCATTCTAATTCATTCGGACGAATGTATCCATTCTAATTTATTCGTACGATCCATTCTAATTCATTCGTACGATCCATTCTAATTCATTCGTACGATCCATTCTTAATCATTCGTATGATCCATTCTAATTCATTCGTACGATCCATTCTAATTCATTCGTACGATCCATTCTAATTCATTCGCACAATCTATTCTAATTCATTCGTACGATCCATTCTAATTCATTCGTACGATCGTATGAATGAATTAGAATGGATCGTACGGAATGAATTAGAATGGATTGTATGAATGAATTAGAATGGATCGTGCGATTGAATTAGAACGGATCGTACGAATGAATTAGAATGGATCGTGCGAATGAATTAGAATGGATCATACCAATGAGTAAGAATGGATCGTACGAATGAAATAGAATGGATTGTACGAATGAATTAGAATGGATCGTACAAATGAATTAGAATGGATCGTACGAATGAATTAGAATGGATCGTACGAATGAGTAAGAATGGATCGTACATATGAAATAGAATGGATTGTACGAATGAATTAGAATGGATCGTACGAATGAATTAGAATGGATCGTGTGAAAGAATTAGAATGCATTGTATGAATGAATTAGAATGGATCATATGAATGAATTCGAATGGATCGTGCGAATGAATTTGAATGGATCGCATGATCCATTCGAATAGAATGGATCGTATGAATGAATTAGAATGGATCGGGCGAATGAATTAGAATGGATTGTAGGAATGAATTAGAATGGATCGTATGAATGAATTAGAATGGATCGTATGAATGAATTAGAATGGATCGTGCGAATGAATTAGAGTGGATCGTACGAATGAATTAGAATGGATCGTACGAATGAATTAGAATGGATCATACGAATGAATTAGAATGGATCATACGAATGAGCAAGAATGGATCGTACGAATGAAATAGAATGGATTGTACGAATGAATTAGAATGGATACATTCATGCGAATGAATTAGAATGGATCGGACGATTGAATTAGAATGGATCGTACGATTCATTCTAATTCATTCGTACGATCCATTCTTATACATTCGTACGATTCATTCTAATTCATTCGGACGATCCATTCTAATTCATTCGTACGATCCATTCTTATTCATCCATACGATCCATTCTAATTCATTCGCACAATCCATTCTAATTCATTCGTACAATCCATTCTAATTCATTCGTATGATCCATTCTAACTCATTCGGTGGATCCATTCTAATTCGTTCGTACGATCCATTCTAATTCATTCCCACGATCCATTCTAATTTATTCGTACGATCCATTCTAATTCATTCGTACGATCTATTCTAATTCATTCGCACGAATGTAACCATTCTAATTCATTCATACGATTCATTCTAATTCATTCGTATGAGCTATTCTAATTCATTCGTACGATCCATTCTAATTCATTCGTACGATCCATTGTAATTCATTCATACAATCCATTTAGATTCATTCGCACAAATGTATCCATTCAAATTTATTCGTACGATCCAGTCTAATTCATTCGTACGATCCATTCTAATTCCTTCGTACGATCCATTCTAATTCATTCGTACGATCTATTCTAATTCCTTCGTACGATCCATTCTAATTCATTCGTACGATCCATTCTAATTCCTTCGTACGATCCATTCTAATTCATTCGTACGATCCATTCTAATTCATTCGTACAATTCATTCTAATTCATTCGTATGATCCATTCTATTTAATTCGTATGATCCATTCTAATTCATTCGTACGATCCATTCTAATTCATTCATACAATCCATTCTAATTCAATCGCACGAATGTATCCATTCTAATTAATTCGTACGATCCATTCTAATTCATTCGTATGATCCATTCTTATTCATTCGCACGATCCAATCTAATGGATTCGCATGATCCATTCTAATTCATTCGCACGAATGTATCCATTCTAATTCATTCATACGATCCATTCTAATTCATTCGTACAATCCATTCTAATTCATTCGCACAAATGTATCCATTCTAATTCATTCGTACTATCCATTCTAATTCATTCGTATGATCAGTTCTAATTTATTCACAAAATCTATTCTAATTCATTCATACGATCCATTCTAATTCATTCGCACTATCCATTCTAATTCATTCGTACGATCCATTCTAATTCTTTCACACGATCCATTCTAATTCATTCGTACGATCCATTCTAATTCATTCGCACGATCCATTCTAATTCATTCGTACGATCCATTCTAATTCATTCATACGATCCATTCTAATTCATTCGTACGATCCATTCTAATTCATTCGCACAAATGTATCCAATCTAATTCATTCATACGATCCATTCTTACTCATTCGTATGATCCATTCTATTTCATTCGTACGATCTATTCTAATTCATTCGTACGATCCATTCTAATTCATACGTACGATCCATTCTAATTCCTTCGTACGATCCATTCTAATTCATTCGTACAATCCATTCTAATTCATTCATACAATCCATTCTAATTCTTTCACACGATCCATTCTAATTCATTCATACGATCCATTCTAATTCATTCGTGCAATCCATTCTATTTCATTCGGACGATCCATTCTTACTCATTCGTACGATCCATTCTAATTCATTCACACGAATGTATCCATTTGTACGAATGAATTAGAATAGATTGTAAGAATGAATTAGAATGGATCGTACGAATGAATTAGAATGGATCGTACGAAGGAAATAGAATGGATCGTACGAATGAATTAGAATGGATCGTACGAATGAATTAGAATAGATCGTACGAATGAATTAGAATGGATCATACGAATGAATTAGAATGGATCGTACGAATGAATTAGACTGGATAGTACGAATGAATTTGAATGGATACATTTGTGTGAATGAATCTAAATGGATTGTATGAATGAATTACAATGGATCGTACGAATGAATTAGAATGGATCGTACGAATGAATTAGAATAGCTCATACGAATGAATTAGAATGAATCGTATAAATGAATTAGAATGGTTACATTCGTGTGAATGAATTAGAATAGATCGTACGAATGAATTAGAATGGATCGTACGAATAAATTAGAATGGATCGTGGGAATGAATTAGAATGAATCGTACGAATGAATTAGAATGGATCCATCGAATGAGTTAGAATGGATCATACGAATGAATTAGAATGGATTGTACGAATGAATTAGAATGGATTGTGCGAATGAAATAGAATGGATCGTATGAATGAATAAGAATGGATCGTACGAATGAATTAGAATGGATCGTGCAAATGAATTAGCATGAATCGTACGAATATATTAGAATGGATCGTACGAATGAATTAGAATGAATCATACGATCCATTCTAATTCAATCGTCCGATCCATTCTAATTCATTCGCATGAATGTATCTATTCTAATTCATTCGTACAATCCATTCTATTTCATTCGTACGATCCAATCTTACTCATTCGTATGATCCATTCTAATTCATTCGTATGATCCATTCTAATTCATTCGTACGATCCATTCTAATTCATTCGTACGATCCATTCTAATTCATTCATACGATCCATTCTATTCGAATGGATCATGCGATCCATTTGAATTCATTCGCACGATCCATTCTAATTCATTCATACGATCCATTCTAATTCATTCATACAATGCATTCTAATTCTTTCACACGATCTATTCTAATTCATTCGTACGATCCATTCTAATTCATTCGTACAATCCATTCTATTTCATTTGTACGATCCATTCTTAGTCATTCGTATGATCCATTCTAATTCATTCGTACGATCCATTCTAATTCATTTGTACGATCCATTCTAATTCATTCGTATAATCCATTCTATTTCATTCGTACGATCCATTCTTACTCATTCGTATGATCCATTCTAATTCATTCGCACAAATGTATCCATTCTAATTCATTCATACAATCCATTCTAATTCATTTCGTACGATCCATTCTAATTCATTCGTACGATCGTACGAATGAATTAGAATGGATCGTACGAATGAATTAGAATAGATTGTGCGAATGAATTAGAATAGATTTTGCGAATGAATTAGAATGGATCGTATGAATGAATTAGAATGGATCATATGAATGAGTAAGAATGGATCGTACGAATGAATTAGAATGGATCGTACGAATGAATTAGAATGGATCGTACGAATAAATTAGAATGGATACATTCGTCCGAATGAATTAGAATGGATCATACGAATGAGTAAGAATGGATCGTACGAATGAAATAGAATAGATTGTACGAATGAATTAGAATGGATTCTACGAATGAATTAGAATGGATCGTGTGAAAGAATTAGAATGGATTGTATGAATGAATTAGAATGGATCGTATGAATGAATTAGAATGGATCGTGCAAATGAATTCGAATAGATCGTACGATCCATTCTAATTCATTCATACAATCCATTCTAATTCATTCGCACGAATATATCCATTCTAATCCATTCGTACGATCCATTCTAATCCATTCGTACGATCCATTCTAATTCATTCGCACAAATGTATCCATTCTAAATCATTCGTACGATCCATTCTAATTCGTTCGTACGATCCATTCTAATTCATTCGTACGATCCATTCTAATTAATTCGTACGATCCATTCTAATTCATTCATACAATCTATTCTATTCCATTCTAATTCATTCGTACGATCCATTCTTACTCATTCGTACGATCCATTCTAATTCATTCGTACGATACATTCCTTCACACGATCTATTCTAATTCATTCGTAGGATCCATTCTAATTCATTCGTACAATCTATTCTACTTCATTCGTACGATCCATTCTTACTCATTCGTATGATCCATTCTAATTCATTCGGACGAATATATCCATTCTAATTTATTCGTATGATCCATTCTAATTCATTCGTACGATCCATTCTAATTCATTAATATGATCCATTCTAATTCATTCGTACGATCCATTCTAATTCATTCGTACGATCCATTCTAATTCATTCGCACGATCCATTCTAATTCATTCGTACGATCCATTCTAATTCATTCATACGATCCATTCTAATTCATTCGTACGATCCATTCTAATTCATTCGCACAAATGTATCCATTCTAATTCATTCGTATGATCCATTCTAATTCATTCGTACGATCATATTAATGAATTAGAATGGATCGTACGAATGAATTAGAATGGATCGTGTGAAAGAATTAGAATGCATTGTGTGAATGAATTAGAATGGATCGTATGAATGAATTAAAATGGATCGTGCGAATGAATTCGAATGGATCGCATGATCCATTCGAATAGAATGGATCGTATGAATGAATTAGAATGGATCGGGCGAATGAATTAGAATGGATTGTAGGAATGAATTAGAATGGATCGTATGAATGAATTAGAATGGATCGTATGAATGAATTAGAATGGATCATGCGAATGAATTAGAATGGATCGTACGAATGAATTAGAATGGATCGTACGAATGAATTAGAATGGATCATACGAATGAATTAGAATGGATCATACGAATGAGTAAGAATGGATCGTACGAATGAAATAGAATGGATTGTACGAATGAATTAGAATGGATACATTCGTGCGAATGAATTAGAATGGATCGTACGAATGAATTAGAATGGATCGTACGAATGAATTAGAATGCATCGTACGAAAGAATTAGAATGGATATATTCGTGCGAATGAATTAGAATAGATCGTACGAATGAATTAGACTGGATCGTACGAATGAATTTGAATAGATACATTTGTGCGAATGAATCTAAATGGATTGTATGAATGAATTACAATGGATCGTACGAATGAATTAGAATGGATCGTACGAATGAATTAGAATGGATCAAATAAATGAATTAGAATGGTTACATTCATGCAAATGAATTAGAATGGATCGTACGAATGGATTAGAATGGATCGTATGAGTGAATTAGAATGGATACAAAGGAATTAGAATGGATCGTACGAAGGATTTAGAATGGATCATACGAATGAAATAGAATGGATCGTACGAAGGAATTAGAATGGATCGTACGAAGGAATTAGAATGCATTCATATGATCCATTCTAATTCATTCGGACGAATGTATCCATTCTAATTTATTCGTACGATCCATTCTAGTTTATTCATACGATCCATTCTAATTCATTCGTACGATCCATTCTTACTCATTCGTATGATCCATTCTAATTCATTTGTACGATCCATTCTAATTCATTCGCAGGAATGTATCCATTCCATTCGTACGATCCATTCATACGATCCATTCTAATTCATTCATACAATCCATTCTAATTCTTTCACACGATCCATTCTATTTCATTCGTACGATCCATTCTAATTCATTCGTACGATCTATTCTAATTCATTCGTACGATCCATTCTAATTCATTCGTACGATCCATTCTAATTCATTCGTATGATCCATTCTAATTCCTTCGTACGATCTATTCTAATTCATTTGTAAGATCCATTCTAATGAAATAGAATGGATTGTGCGAATGAATTAGAATGGATTGTACGAATGAATTAGAATGGATCGTGTGAAAGAATTAGAATGGATTGTATGAATGAATTAGAATAGATCGTTTGAATGAATTAGAATGGATCGTATGAGTGAATTAGAATGGATACGAAGGAATTAGAATGGATTGTACGAAGGAATTAGAATGGATCATACAAATGAATTAGAATGGATCGTGCTAATGAATTAGAATTGATCGAACGAATTTATTCTAATTCATTCAAACAATCCATTCTAATTCTTTCACATGATCCATTCTAATTCATTCGTACGATCCAATCTTACTCATTGGTACGATCCATTCTAATTTATTCGTACGAATGTATCCATTCTAATTCATTCGTACGAATCCATTCTAATTCATTCGTACGATCCATTCTAATACATTCATACGAACCATTCTAATTCATTTGCACGAATATATCCATTCTAATTCATTCGTACGATCCATTCTAATTCCTTCGTACGATCCATTCTAATTCATTCGTACGATCTATTCTAATTCATTCGTACGATCCATTCTAATTCATTCGTACGATCCATTCTAATTCATTAATACGATCTATTCTAATTCTTTCGTACGATCCATTCTAATTCATTCATACGATCCTACGATCCATTCTAATTCTTCGCATGAATGTAACCATTCTAATTCATTCATTTGATCCATTCTAATTCATTCGTACGATCCATTCTTATTCATTCGTCCGATCCATTCTAATTCATTCGTACGATCCATTCTAATTCCTTCGTACGATCCATTCTAATTCCTTCGTACTATCTATTCTAATTCATTCGTATGATCCAATCTAATTCATTCGTACGATCCATTCTAATTCATTCGTACGATCCATTCTAATTCATTCGTACGATCCATTCTAATTCATTCGCACGATCCATTCTAATTCATTTATACGATCCATGCTAATTCATTCATACGATCCATTCTAATTCATTCCTACAATCCATTCTAATTCATTCGCCCGATCCATTCTAATTCATTCATATGATCCATTCTATTCGAATGGATCATGCGATCCATTCGAATTCATTCGCACGATCCATTCTAATTCATTCATACGATCCATTCTAATTCTTTCATACAATGCATTCTAATATATTCATACGATCCATTCTAATTCATTTGCACGAATATATCCATTCTAATTCATTCGTACGATCCATTCTAATTCCTTCGTACGATCCATTCTAATTCATTCGTACGATCTATTCTAATTCATTCGTACGATCCATTCTAATTCATTCATACGATCCATTCTAATTCCTTCGTACGATCCATTCTAATTCATTCGTATGATCCATTCTAATTCATATGCACAAAGGTATCCATTCTAATCCATTCGTAGGATCCATTCTAATCCATTCGTACGATCCATTCTAATTCATTTGTACGATCCATTCTAATTCATTCGCTCGAATGTATCCATTCTAATCCATTCGTACGATCCATTCTAATCTATTTGTACGATCCATTCTAATTCATTCGCATGAATGTAACCATTCTAATTCATTCATTTGATCCATTCTAATTCATTCGTACGATCCATTCTAATTCATTCGTCCAATCCATTCTAATTCATTCGCACGAATGTATCCATTCTAATTCATTCATACGATCCATTCTAATTCATTCGTACGATCCATTCTAATCCATTCGCACAAATGTATCCATTCTAATTCATTCGTACGATCCATTCTAATCCATTCGTACGATCCATTCTAATTCATTCGCATGAATGTATCCATTCTAATACATTCACACGATCCATTCTAATTCATTCGTACGATCCATTCTAATTCATTCGTACGATCCATTGTAATTCATTCGTATGATCCATTCTAATTCATTCCTACGATCTATTCTAATTCATTCGCTCGAATATATCCATTCTAATTCATTCATTCGATCCATTCTAATTCATTCGCACGATCCATTCTAATTCATTCGTATGATCCATTCTAATCCATTCGTACGATCCATTCTAATTCATTCGTACGATCCATTCTAATTCGTTCGTATGATCCATTCTAATTCATTCGCACGAATGTATCCATTCTAGTTCATTCGTACGATCCATTCTAATTCATTCGTACGATCCATTCTAATTCATTCGCACGATCCATTCTAATTCATTCGTACGATCCATTCTAATTCATTCATACGATCCATTCTAATTCATTCGTACGATCCATTCTAATTCATTCGCACAAATGTATCCATTCTAATTTATTCGTACGATCCATTCTAATTCATTCGCACGATCCATTCTAATTCATTCGTACGATCCATTCTAATTCTTTCACACGATCCATTCTAATTCATTCGTACGATCCATTCTAATTCATTCGCACGATCCATTCTAATTCATTCGTACGATCCATTCTAATTCATTCATACGATTCATTCTAATTCATTCGTACGATCCATTCTAATTCATTCGCACAAATGTATCCATTCTAATTCATTCGTACGATCCATTCTAATTCATTCGCACGATCCATTCTAATTCATTCGTACGATCCATTCTAATTCATTCGTACGATCCATTCTAATTAATTCGTATGATCCATTCTAATTCATTCGTACGATCCATTCTAATTCATTCATACAATCCATTCTAATTCGTTCTAATTCATTTGCACGATCCATTCTAATTCATTCGTACGATCCATTCTAATCCATTCTAATTCATTCGTACGATCCATTCTAATTCATTCTAATTCATTTGCACGAATGTATCCATTCTAATTCATTCGTACGATCCATTCTAATTCATTAATATGATCCATTCTAATTCATTCGTACGATCCATTCTAATTCATATGCACAAAGGTATCCATTCTAATTCATTCGCACGAAAGAATTAGAATGGATTGTATGAAAAAATAGATCGTATGAATTAATTAGAATGGATCGTACGGAATGAATTAGAATGGATTGTATGAATGAATTAGAATGGATCGTGCGAATGAGTAAGAATTGATCGTACGAATGAATTAGAATGGATCATACTAATGAATTAGAATGGATCATACGAATTAATTAGAATGGATCATACGAATGAAATAGAATGGATCGTACGAAGGAATTAGAATGGATCGTACGAAGGAATTAGAATGGATCGTACGAATGAATTAGAATGGATATATTCGTGCAAATGAATTAGAATGGATCGTATGAATGAATTAGAATGGATCGTATGAGTGAATTAGAACGGATAGTACGAATGGATCGTATGAATGAATTAGAATGGATACATTCGTGCGAATGAATTAGAATGGATCGTATGAATGAAATAGAATGGATCGTACGTATGAATTAGAATGGATCGTGCGAATAAATTAGAATGGATCGTACGAATGAATTATAATGGATCGTACGAATTAACTAGAATGGATACATTCGTGCGAATGAATTAGAATGGATCGTACGAATGAATTAGAATGTATCGTACGAATGAATTAGAATCGATCTTACGAATGAATTAGAATGGATCGTACGAATTAATTAGAATGGATCGTACGAATGAATTAGAATGGATACATTCGTGCGAATGAATTAGAATGGATCGGACGAATGAATTAGAATGGATCGTACGAATGAATTAGAATGGATCAAATGAATGAATTAGAATGGATCGTATGAATAAATTAGAATGGATATATTCGTCCGAATGAATTAGAATGGATCGTACGAATGAATTAGAATGGATCGTACGAATGAATTAGAATGGATCGTACGAATGAATTAGAATGGATACATTCGTACGAATGAATTAGAATGGATCATACGAATGAATTAGAATGGATCGTACGGAATGAATTAGAATGGATATATTTGACCGAATAAATTAGAATGGATCATACGAATGAATTAGAATGGATCGTACGAATAAATTAGAATGGATAGTGCGAATGAATTAGAATCGATCGTACGAATGAATTAGAATGGATCGTACGAATGAATTAGAATGGATCATACGAATGAGTAAGAATGGATCATACGAATGAATTAGAATGGATCGTACGAATGAAGTAGAATGGATCGTACGAATAAATTAGAATGGATACATTCGTCCGAATGAATTAGAATGGATCATACGAATGAGTAAGAATGGATCGTACGAATGAAATAGAATAGATTGTACGAATGAATTAGAATGGATCCTACGAATGAATTAGAATGGATCGTGTGAAAGAATTAGAATAGATTGTACGAATGGATTAGAATGGATCGTACGAATGAATTAGAATGGATCGTACGAATGAACTAGAATGGATACATTCGTGCGAATGAATTAGAATGGATCGTACGAATGAATTAGAATGGATCATACGAATGAATTTAAATGGATCTTACGAATGAATTAGAATGGATCGTACGAATGAATTAGAATAGATCGTACGAATGAATTAGAATGGTTCGTACGAAGGAATTAGAATGGATCGTACGAATGAATTAGAATGCATCATATGAATGAATTAGAATGGATACATTCATGCAAATGAATTAGAATGGATTGTACGAATGAATTAGAATGGATCGTACGAATGAATTAGAATGGATCGTGTGAAAGAATTAGAATGGATTGTATGAATGAACTAGAATGGATCATATGAATGAATTAGAATGGATACATTCGTGCGAATGAATTAGAATGGATCGTACGAATGAATTAGAATGGATCGTACGAATGAATTAGAATGGATCGTACGAATGAATTAGAATGGTTACATTCATGCGAATGAATTAGAATGGATCGTATGAATGGATTAGAATGGATCGTACGAATGGATTAGAATGGATACATTCGAGCGAATGAATTAGAATGGAATGAATTAGAATGGATCGTACCAAAGAGTAAGAATGGATCGTACGAATGAAATAGAATAGATTGTACGAATGAATTAGAATGGATCCTACGAATGAATTAGAATGGATCGTGTGAAAGAATTAGAATGGATTGTATGAATAAATTAGAATGGATCGTACGAATGAATTAGAATGGATACATTCGTGCGAATGAATTAGAATGGATCGTGTGTACGAATTCATTCTAATTCATTCATACAATCTATTCTTATTTATTCGTACGATCCATTCTAATTCATTCGCACGATCCATTGTAATGAATTAGAATGGATTGTATGAATGAATTAGAATGGATCGTACGAATGAACTAGAATGAATACATTCGTGCGAATGAATTAGAATGGATCGTACGAATGAATTAGAATGGATCGTACGAATGAATTAGAATGGATCGTACGAATGAATTAGAATAGATACATTCGTGCGAATGAATTAGAATGGATCGGACGAATGAATTAGAATGGATCGTACGAATGAATTAGAATGGATCGTACTAATGAATTAGAATGGATCGCACAAAGGTATCCATTCTAATCCATTCGTAAGATCCATTCTAATTTATTCGTACGATCCATTCTAATTCATTCGTACGATCCATTCTAATTCATTCGCACGATCCATTCTAATTCATTTGCACGAATATATCCATTCTAATTCATTCGTACGATCCATTCTAATTCCTTCGTACGATCCATTCTAATTCATTCGTACGATCTATTCTAATTCATTCGTACGATCCATTCTAATTCATTCACACGATCCATTCTAATTCATTCATAGGATCCATTCTAATTCATTCATACGATCTATTCTAATTCTTTCGCACGAATGTATCCATTCTAATTCATTCGCACGAATGTATCCATTCTAATTCATTCGTACGAATCCATTCTAATTCATTCGTACAATCTATTCTATTTCATTCGTACGATCCATTCTAGTTCATTCGTACGATCTATTCTAATTCATTCGTACATATTTCATTCGTACGATCCATTCTTACTCATTCGTATGATCCATTATATATACATTCGTGCGAATGAATTAGAATGGATCATATGAATGAGTAAGAATGGATCGTACGAATGAAATAGAATGGATTGTGCGAATGAATTAGAATGGATCGTAGAATGGATCAGAATAGATCGTGTAAAAGAATTAGAATGGATTGTATGAATGAATTAGAATGAATTCTTACGATCCATTCGAATTCATTCGCACGATCCATTCTAATTCATTCATACGATCCATTCTAATTCTTTCACACGATCTATTCTGATCCATTCTACGATCCATTCTAATTCATTCGCACAATCCATTCTATTTCATTCGTATGATCCATTCTTACTCATTCGTATGATCCATTCTAATTCATTCGCACGAATGTATCCATAATGGATCATACGAATGAGTAAGAATGGATCGTACGAATGAAATAGAATGGATTGTACGAATGAATTAGAATGGATCGTGCGAATGAATTAGAATGGATCGTACGAATAAATTAGAATGGATCGTACGAATGAACTAGAATGGATACATTCGTGCGAATGAATTAGAATGGATCGTACGAATGAATTAGAATGGATCGTACGAATGAATTAAAATGGATCGTACGAATGAATTAGAATGGATACATTCGTGCGAATGAATTTGAATGGATCGGACGAATGAATTAGAATGGATCATACGAATGAATTGGAATGGATCGTACGAATGAATTAGAATGGATCGTACGAATAAATTAGAATGGATACATTCGTCCCAATGAATTAGAATGGATCATACGAATGAGTAAGAATGGATCGTACGAATGAAATAGAATAGATTGTACGAATGAATTAGAATGGATCCTACGAATGAATTAGAATGGATCGTGTGAAAGAATTAGAATGGATTGTATGAATGAATTAGAATGGATCGTGTGAATAAATTAGAATGGATCGTGCGAATGAATTCGAATGGATCGGTTGAATTCATTCTAATTCATTTATACAATCAATTCTAATTCTTTCACACGATCCATTCTAATTCATTTGTATGTTCCATTCTAATTCATTAGCACGATCCATGCTAATTCATTCGTTCGATCAATTCTAACTCATTAGCACGATCTATTCTAATTCATTCGTACGATCCATTCTAATTCATTCGCACGATCCATTCTAATTCATTCATAGGATCCATTCTAATTCATTCATATGATCTATTCTAATTCTTTCGCACGAATGTATCCATTCTAATTCATTCGCATGAATGTATCTATTCTAATTCATTCGTACGATCCATTCTAATTCATTCGTACGATCCAATCTAATTCATTCGTACGATCCATTCTAATTCATTCATACGATCTATTCTAATTCATTCATACAATCCATTCTAATTCTTTCACACGATCCATTCTAATTCATTCGTACGATCCATTCTAATTCATTCGCACAATCCATTCTATTTCAGTCGTACGATCCATTCTTACTCATTAGTACGATCCATTCTAATTCATTCGCACGAATGTATCCATTCTAATTCATTCGTACGAATCCATTTTAATTTATTCGTACAATCCATTCTATTTCATTCGTACGATCCATTCTTACTCATTCGTATGATCCATTCTAATTCATTCGCACGAATGTATCCATTCTAAATTATTCGTACGATCCATTCTAATTCATTCGTACGATCCATTCTAAATCATTCGTACAATCCATTCTATTTCATTCGTACGATCAATTCTAATTCATTAGCACGATCCATTCTAATTCATTCGTACGATCCATTCAAATTCATTCGCACGATCCATTCTAATTCATTCGTACAATCCATTCTATTTCATTCGTACGATCTATTCTTACTCATTCGTATGATCCATTCTAATTCATTCGCACGAATGTATCCATTCTAATCTATTCGTACGATCCATTCTAATCCATTCGTACGATCCATTCTAATTCATTCGCATGAATGTAACCATTCTAATACATTCATTTGATCCATTCTATTTCATTCGTACGATCTATTCTTATTCATTCGTTCGATCCATTCTAATTCAATCGCACGAATGTATCCATTCTAAACCATTCATACGATCCATTCTAATTTATTCGTACGATCCATTCTAATTCATTCGTACGATCCATTCTAATTCATTCGTATGATCTATTCTAATTCATTCGCACGAATGTATCCATTCTAGTTCATTCGTACGATCCATTCTATTTCATTCGTACGATCCATTCTAATTCATTCGCACGATCCATTCTAATTCATTCGCACAATCCATTCTAATTCATTCGTATGAATGAATTAGAATGGATACATTCGTGCGAATAAATTAGAATGGATCGTACCAATGAGTAAGAATGGATCGTACGAATGAAATAGAATGGATTGTGCGAATGAATTAGAATGGATCGTACGAATGAATTAGAATGGATCGTGTGAAAGAATTAGAATGGGTTGTATGAATGAATTAGAATAGATCGTATGAATGAATTAGAATGGATCGTATGAGTGAATTAGAATGGATACGAAGGAATTAGAATGGATCGTACGAAGGAATTAGAATGGATCATACGAATGAAATAGAATGGATCGTACGAAGGAATTAGAATGGAACGTACGAAGGAATTAGAATGGATCGTACGAATGAATTAGAATGGATATATTCGTGCAAATAAATTAGAATGGATCGTATGAATGAATTAGAATGGATCATTCGTATGATCCATTCTAACTCATTCGGTGGATCCATTCTAATTCATTCGTACGATCCATTCTAATTCATTCCCACGATCCATTCTAATTTATTCGTACGATCCATTCTAATTCATTCGTACGATCTATTCTAATTCATTCGCACGAATGTAACCATTCTAATTTATTCATACGATCCATTCTAATTCATTCGTACGATCCATTCTAATTCACTCATACGATCCATTCTAATACATTCATACGATCCATTCTAATTCATTTGCACGAATATATCCATTCTAATTCATTCGTACGATCCATTCTAATTCATTCGTACGATCCATTCTAATTCATTTGTACGATCCATTCTAATTCATTCGTACGATCCATTCTAATTCCTTCGTACGAATGAATTAGAATAGATACATTTGTGCGAATGAATTAGAATGGATCGTACGAATGAATTAGAATAAATCGTATGAATGAATTAGAATGGATCGTATGAATGAATTAGAATGGATCGTACGAAGGAATTAGAATGGATCGTACGAATGAATTAGAATGGATCGTACGAATAAATTAGAATGGGTACATTCGTCCGAATGAATTAGAATGGATCATACGAATGAGTAAGAATGGATCGTACGAATGAAATAGAATAGATTGTACGAATGAATTAGAATGGATCCTACGAATGAATTAGAATAGATCGTGTGAAAGAATTAGAATGGATTGTATGAATGAATTAGAATGAATTCGTACGATCCATTTGAATTCATTCGCATGATCCATTCTAATTCATTCGTACGATCCATTCTAATTCATTCATGCAATCCATTCTAATTCTTTCACACGATCCATTCTAATTCATTCGTCTAATCCATTCTAATTCATTCGTATAATCTATTCTAATACATTCGTACGATCCATTCTTACTCATTCGTATGATCCATTCTAATTCATTCGGACGAATGTATCCATTCTAATTTATTCGTACGATCCATTCTAATTCATTCCTACGATCCATTCTAATTCATTCGTACGATCCATTCTAATTCATTCGTCCGATCTATTCTAATTCATTCGCACAAATGTATCCATTCTAATTCATTCGTACGATCCATTCTAATTTATTTGTACGATCCATTCTAATTCATTCGTAAGATCCATTCTAATTCATTCGTACGATCCATTCTAATTCATTCGTACGATCCATTCTAAGTCATTCGCACGAATGTATCCATTCTAGTTCATTCGTACGATCCATTCTAATTCATTCGTACGATCCATTCTAATTCCTTCGTACGATCCATTCTAATTCATTCGTACGATCTATTCTAATTCATTCGTACGATCTATTCTAATTCATTCGTACGATCCATTCTAATTCCTTCGTACGATCCATTCTAATTCATTCGTACGATCCATTCTAATTTCTTCGTACGATCCATTCTAATTCATTCGTACGATCCATTCTAATTCATTCATACAATCCATTCTAATTCTTTCACACGATCCATTCTAATTCATTCGTACGATCCATTCTAATTCATTCGCACAATCCATTCTATTTCATTCGTACAATCCATTCTTACTCATTGGTACGATCCATTCTAATTCATTCGCACGAATGTATCCATTCTAATTCATTCATACGAATGAATTAGAATGGATTGTGCGAATGAATTAGAATGGATCGTGCGAATGAATTAGAATGGATCGTGCGAATGAATTAGAATGGATCATACGAATGAATTAGAATGGATCGTACGAATGAATTAGAATGGATCATACGAATGAATTAGAATAGATCATACGAATGAATTAGAATGGATCGTACGAAGGAATTAGAAGGGATCATACGAATGAATTCGAATGGATATATTCGTGCAAATGAATTAGAATGGATCGTATGAATATATTAGAATGGATCGTATGAGTGAATTAGAATGGATCGTACGAATGAATTAGAATGGATCGTATGAATGAATTAGAATGGATACATTCATGCGAATGAATTAGAATTGATCGTATGAATGAATTAGAATGGATCGTGCGAATGAATTAGAATGGATCGTACGAATGAATTAGAATGGATCGTACGAATAAACTAGAATGGATACATTTGTGCGAATGAATTAGAATGGATCGTACGAATGAATTAGAATGGATCGTACGAATGAATTAGAATGGATCTTATGAATGAATTAGAATGGATACATTCGTACGATCAGTTCTAATTCATTCGTACGATCAGTTCTAATTCATTCACAAAATCTATTCTAATTCATTCATACGATCCATTCTAATTCATTCACACGAATGTATCCATTCTAATTCATTCATACGATCCATTCTAATTCATTCGTACGATCCATTCTAATTCACTCATACGATCCATTCTAATACATTCATACGATCCATTCTAATTCATTTGCTCGTATATCCATTCTAATTCATTCGTACGATCCATTCTAATTCCTTCGTACGATCCATTCTAATTCATTCGTACGATCCATTCTAATTCCTTCGTACGATCCATTCTAATTCATTCGTATGATCCATTCTAATTCATTCATACAATCCATTCTAATTCTTTCACACGATCCATTCTAATTCATTCGTACTATCCATTCTAATTCATTCATGCAATCCATTCTATGAATGAATTAGAATGGATACATTCGTGCGAATGAATTAAAATTGATCGTACGAATGAATTAGAATGGATCGTGCGAATGAATTAGAATGGATCGTACGAATGAATTAGAATGGATCGTACGAATAAACTAGAATGGATACATTTGTGCGAATGAATTAGAATGGATCGTACGAATGAATTAGAATGGATCGTACGAATGAATTAGAATGGATCTTACGAATGAATTAGAATGGATCGTACGAATGAGTAAGAATGAATCGTACGAATGAAATAGAATAGATTGTACGAATGAATTAGAATGGATTCGTACGAATGAATTAGAATGGATACATTCATGCGAATGAATTAGAATGGATCATACGAATGAGTAAGAATGGATCGTACGAATGAAATAGAATAGATCCTACGAATGAATTAGAATGGATCCTACGAATGAATTAGAATGGATCGTGTGAAAGAATTAGAATAGATTGTATGAATGAATTAGAATGGATCGTACGAATGAATTAGAATGGATCGTACGAACGATATAGAATGGATACATTCGTGCGAATGAATTAGAATTGATCGTACGAATGAATTAGAATGGATCGTGCGAATGAATTAGAATGGATCGTACGAATGAATTAGAATGGATCGTACGAATGAACTAGAATGGATACATTCGTGCGAATGAATTAGAATGGATCGTACGAATGAATTAGAATGGATTTTACGAATGAATTAGAATGGATCTTACGAATGAATTAGAATGGATCGTACGAATGAATTAAAATAGATCGTACGAATGAATTAGAATGGATCGTACGAAGGAATTAGAATGGATCGTACGAATGAATTAGAATGGATCGTACGAATGAATCGTAATGGATCGTACGATTGAATTAGAATGGATCGTACGAATGAATTAGAATGGATACATTCGTGCGAATGAATTTGAATAGATCGTACGAATGAATTAGAATGGATCGTACGAATAAATTAGAATGGATACATTCGTCCGAATTTATTAGAATGGATCATACAAATGAGTAAGAATGGATCGTACGAATGAAATAGAATGGATCGTACGAATGAACTAGAATGGATACATTCGTGAGAATGAATTAGAATGGATCGTATGAATGAATTAGAATGGATTGTACGAATGAATTAGAATGGATCTTACGAATGAATTAGAATGGATCGTACGAATGAATTAGAATGGATTGTACGAATGAATTAGAATGGATACATTCGTGCGAATGAATTAGAATGGATCGGACGAATGAATTAGAATGGGTCGTACGAATGAATTAGAATGGATCGTACGAATGAATTAGAATGGATCGTACGAATAAATTAGAATGGACACATTCGTCCGAATGAATTAGAATGGATAATACAAATGAATTAGAATAGATCGTACGAATGAATTAGAATGGATCATATTAATGAATTAGAATGGATCGTACGAATGAATTAGAATGGATACATTCGTGCGAATGAATTAGAATGCATCGTGCATGAATGCATCCATTCTAATTCATTCGTACGATCCATTATGCACAAAGGTATCCATTCTAATCCATTCGTAGGATCCATTCTAATCCATTCGTACGATCCATTCTAATTTATTCGTACGATCCATTCTTATTCATTCGCTCGAATGTATCCATTCTAATCCATTCGTACGATCCATTCTAATCCATTCGTACGATCCATTCTAATTCATTCGCATGAATGTAACCATTCTAATTCATTCATTTGATCCATTCTAATTCATTCGTACGATCCATTCTAAGTCATTCGTCCGATCTATTTTAATTCATTCGCACGAATGTATCCATTCTAATTCATTCGTACGATCCATTCTAATTCATTCGTACGATCCATTCTAATTCATTCGTAAGATCCATTCTAATTCATTCGTACGATCCATTCTAATTCATTCGCACGAATGTATCCATTCTAGTTCATTCGTACGATCCATTCTAATCCATTCGTACGATCCATTCTAATTCATTCGCATGAATGTAACCATTCTAATCCATTCATTTGATCCATTCTAATTCATTCGTACGATCCATTCTAATTCATTCGTCCGATCCATTCTAATTCATTCGCACGAATGTATCCATTCTAATTCATTCGCACGATCCATTCTAATTCATTCGTACGATCCATTCTAATTCATTCGTACGATCCATTCTAATTCATTCGTAGGATCTTAGAATGGAATATACGAATGAATTAGAATGGATCGTACGAATGAATTAGAATGGATCGTATGAATGAATTAGAGTGGATCGTACGAATGAATTAGAATGGATCATGCGAATGAATTCGAATGGATCGTACGATCCATTCTAATTCATTCATACAATCCATTCTAATTCATTCGCACGAATGTATCCATTCTAATCCATTTGTACGATCCATTCTAATCCATTCGTACATTCTAATTCATTCATTTGATCCATTCTAATTCATTCGTACAATCCATTCTAATTTATTCGCATGATCCATTCTAATTCATTCATCGGATCCATTCTAATTCATTCATACAATCCATTCTAATTCTTTCACACGATCCATTCTAATTCATTCGTACGATCCATTCTAATTCATTCGCACAAATGTATCCATTCTAATTCATTCGTACGATCCATTCTAATTCATTCGCACGATCCATTCTAATTCATTCGTACGATCAATTCTAATTCTTTCACATGATCCATTCTAATTCATTCGTATGATCCATTCTTACTCATTCGTATGATCCATTCTAATTCATTCGTACGATCCATTCTAATTCATTCGTACGATCCATCCTAATTCTTTCGTACGATCCATTCTAATTCATTCGTACGATCCATTCTAACTCATTCGCACAAATGTATCCATTCTAATTCACTCGTACGATCCATTCTAATTCATTCGTACGATCCATTCTAATTCATTCGTATGATCCATTCTAATTCATACGAATGAATTAGAATGGATCGTACGAATTAATTAGAATGGATCATGCGAATTAATTAGAATGGATCATACGAATGAATTAGAATGGATCGTACGAATGAATTAGAATAGATCGTACGAAGGAATTAGAATGGATCGTACGAATGAAGTAGAATAGATCGTACGAATGAATTAGAATGGATCGTACGAAGGAAATAGAATGGATCGTACGAAGGAATTAGAATGGATCGTACGAATGAATTAGAATGGATCGTACGAATGAATTAGAATGGATACATTCGCGAATGAATTAGAATGGATCGTACAAATGAATTAGAATGGATCGTACGAATGAATTAGAATGGATCTTACGAATGAATTAGAATGGATCGTACGAATGAATTAGAATGGATCGTATGAATGAATTAGAATCGATACATTTGTGCGAATGAATTAGAATGGATCGTACGAATGAATTAGAATGGATCGTACGAATGAATTAGAATGGATCGTACGAATGAATTAGAATGGATCATACGAATGAATTAGAATGGATCACTCATTCGTATGATCCATTCTAATTTATTCGCACGAATGTATCCATTCTAATTCATTCGTACGGTCCATTCTAATTCATTCGCACAATCCATTCTATTTCATTTGTACGATCCATTCTTACTCATTCGTATGATCCATTATGGATACATTCATGCAAATGAATTATAATGGATCATACGAATCAGTAAGAATGGATCGTACGAATGAAATAGAATGGATTGTGCGAATGAATTAGAATGGATCGTACGAATGAATTAGAATGGATCGTACGAATAAATTAGAATGGATCGTACGAATGAATTAGAATGTGTACGAATGAATTAGAATGGATCCTACGAATGAATTAGAATAGATCGTGTGAAAGAATTTGAATGGATTGTATGAAGGAATTAGAATGGATCGTACGAATGAATTAGAATGGATACATTCGTGCGAATGAATTAGAATTGATCGTACGAATGAATTAGAATGGATCGTGCGAATGAATTAGAATGGATCGTACGAATGAATTAGAATGGATCGTACGAATAAACTAGAATAGAATGGATCATATGAATGAATTAGAATGGATCGTACGAATGAATTAGAATGGATACATTCGTGCGAATAAATTAGAATGGATCGGACGAATGAATTAGAATGGATCGTACGAATGAATTAGAATGGATCGTACGAATGAATTAGAATGGATCGTACGAATAAATTAGAATGGATACATTCGTCCGAATGAATTAGAATGGATCATAAGAATGAGTAAGAATGGATCGTACGAATGAAATAGAATAGATTGTACGAATGAATTAGAATGGATCCTACGAATGAATTAGAATGGATCGTGTGAAAGAATTAGAATGGATTGTATGAATGAATTAGAATGGATCGTATGAATGAATTAGAATGGATCGTGCGAATGAATTCGAATGGATCGTACGAATTCATTCTAATTCATTCATACAATCCATTCTAATTCTTTCACACGATCTATTCTAATTCATTCGTAGGATCCATTCTAATTCATTCGTACACATTCTAATTCATTTGTACAATCCATTCTAATTCATTCGTACAATCTATTATATTTCATTTGTACGATCCATTCTAATTCATTCGTACAATCCATTCTATTTCATTCGTAAGATCCATTCTAATTCATTCGTACGATCCATTCTAATTCATTCGTACGATCCATTCTAATTCATTCGCACGAATGTATCCATTCTAGTTCATTCGTACGATCCATTCTAATTCATTCGTACGATCCATTCTAATTCATTCGCACGATCCATTCTAATTCATTCGTACAATCTATTCTATTTCATTCGTACAATCCATTCTTACTCATTCGTATGATCCATTATGGATACATTCGTGCGAATGAATTAGAACGGATCGTGCGAATGAATTAGAATGGATCGTGCGAATGAATTCGAATGGATCGTACGAATTCATTCTAATTCATTCATACAATCCATTCTAATTCCTTCACACGATCTATTCTGATCCATTCTACGATCCATTCTAATTCATTCGCACAATCTATTCTATTTCATTCGTACGATCCATTCTTACTCATTCGTATGATCCATTCTAATTCATTCGCACGAATGTATCCATAATGGATCATACGATTGAGTAAGAATGGATCGTACGAATGAAATACTTACGAATGAATTAGAATGGATCGTACGAATGAACTAGAATGGATCGTACGAATGAAATAGAATAGATTGTACGAATGAATTAGAATGGATTCGTACGAATGAATAAGAATGGATACATTCGTGCGAATGAATTAGAATGGATACATTCGTGTGAAAGAATTAGAATAGATCGTATGAATGAATTAGAATGGATCCTTTGAATGAATTAGAATATATCGTGCGAATGAATTAGAATGAATCGTACGAATGAATTAGAATCGATCGTACGAATGAATTTGAATGGATCGTACGAAGGAACTAGAATGGATCGTACGAATGAATTAGAATGGATATATTCGTGCAAATGAATTAGAATGGATTGTGCGAATGAATTAGAATGGATCGTACGAATGAATTAGAATGGATCTTACGAATGAATTAGAATGGATCGTACGATTGAATTAGAATAGATCATACGAATGAATTAGAATGGATACATTCGTGCGAATGAATTAGAATGGATCGGACGAATGAATTAGAATGGATCGTACGAATGAATTAGAATGGATCAAATGAATGAATTAGAATGGTTACATTCATGCGAATGAATTAGAATGGATCGTACGAATGAATTAGAATGGATCGTATGAATGAATTAGAATGGATCGTACGAATGAATTAGAATGGATCAAATGAATGAATTAGAATGGTTACATTCATGCGAATGAATTAGAATGGATCGTACGAATGGATTAGAATGGATCGTACGAATGGATTAGAATGGATACATTCGAGCGTACGATCCATTCTAATTCATTCGTCCGATCCATTCTAATTCATTCGCACGAATGTATCCATTCTAATTCATTCGTACGATCCATTCTAATTCATTCGTACGATCCATTCTAATTCATTCGTAAGATCCATTCTAATTCATTCGTCCGATCCATTCTAATTCATTCGTACGATCCATTCTAATTCATTCATACGATCCATTCTAATTCATTCGTACGATCCATTCTAATTCATTTGCACAAATGTATCCATTCTAATTCATTCGTACGATCCATTCTAATTCATTCACACGATCCATTCTAATTCATTCATACGATCCATTCTAATTCATTCACACGATCCATTCTAATTCATTCGTACGATCCATTCTAATTCATTCGCACGATCCATTCTAATTCATTCGTAGGATCCATTCTAATTCATTCATACGATCCATTCTAATTCATTCGTACGATCCATTCTAATTCATTCGCACAAATGTATCCATTCTAATTCATTCGTACGATCCATTCTAATTCATTCGCACGATCCATTCTAATTCATTCGTACGATCCATTCTAATTCATTCGTAGGATCCATTCTAATTAATTCATACGATCGATTCTAATTCATTCGCACGAATGTATCCATTTTAATTCATTCGTAAAATCCATTCTATTTCATTCGTACGATCCATTCTTACTCATTCGTATGATCCATTCTAATACATTCGTACGATTCATGCTAATTCATTCGCACGATCCATTCTAATTCATTCGTACGATCCATTCTTATTCATTCATACGATCCATTCTAATTCATTCGCACAATCCATTCTAATCCATTCTAATTCATTTGTAAGATTCATTCTAATTCATTCGTACGATCCATTCTAATTCATTCATACAATCCATTCTAATTCTTTCACACGATCCATTCTAATTCATTCGTACGATCCATTCTAAATCATTCGTGCAATCCATTCTATTTCATTCGTACGATCATTTCTAATTTATTAGAATGGATCGTACGAATGAATTAGAATGGATCATATTAATGAATTAGAATGGATCGTACGAATGAATTAGAATGGATCGTACGAACGAATTAGAATGGATCGTACGAAGGAATTAGAATGGATCGTACGAATGAATTAGAATGGATATATTCGTGCAAATTAATTAGAATGGACCGTATGAATGAATTAGAATGGATCGTACGAATGAATTAGAATGGATATATTCGTGCAAATGAATTAGAATGGATCGTATGAATGTATTAGAATGGATCGTATGAGTGAATTAAAATGGATCGTACGAATGAATTAAAATGGATCGTACGAATGAATTAGAATGGATCGTGTGAAAGAATTAGAATGGATTGTATGAATGAATTAGAATAGATCGTATGAATGAATTAGAATGGATCGTACGAATGAATTAGAATGGATCGTACGAATGAATTTGAATGGATACATTTGTGCGAATGAATCTAAATGGATTGTATGAATGAATTACAATGGATCGTATGAATGAATTAGAATGGATCGTACGAATGAATTAGAATAGCTCATACGAATAAATTATAATGAATCGTATGAATGAATTAGAATGGTTACATTCGTGCGAATGAATTAGAATAGATCGTATGAATGAATTAGAATGGATCGTACGAATAAATTAGAATGGATCGTGGGAATGAATTAGAATGGATCGTACGAATGAATTAGAATGGATCCACCGAATGAGTTAGAATGGATCATACGAATGAATTAGAATGGATTGTACGAATGAATTAGAATGGATTGTGCGAATGAATTAGAATGGATCGTATGAATGAATAAGAATGGATCGTACGAATGAATTAGAATGGATCGTGCGAATGAATTAGCATGAATCGTACGAATGTATTAGAATGGATCGTACGGATGAATTAGAATGAATCGTACGATCCATTCTAATTCAATCGTCCGATCCATTCTAATTCATTCGCATGGATGTATCCATTCTAATTCATTCGTACAATCCATTCTATTTCATTCGTACGATCCATTCTTACTCATTCGTATGATCCATTCTAATTCATTCGTATGATCCATTCTAATTCATTCGTACGATCCATTCTAATTCATTCGCACTATCCATTCTAATTCATTCATATGATCCATTCTAATTCATTCCTACAATCCATTCTAATTCATTCGCCCGATCCATTCTAATTCATTCATACGATCCATTCTATTCGAATGGATCATTCGATCCATTCGAATTCATTCGCGCGATCCATTCTAATTCATTCATACGATTCATTCTAATTCATTCATACAATGCATTCTAATTCTTTCGCACGATCCATTCTAATTCATTCATACGATCCATTCTAATTCATTCGTACGATCCATTCTAATTCACTCATACGATCCATTCTAATTCATTCATACGATCCATTCTAATTCATTTGCACGAATATATCCATTCTAATTCATTCGTACGATTCATTCTAATACCTTCGTACGATCCATTCTAATTCCTTCGTACGATCCATTCTAATTCCTTCGTACGATCCATTCTATTTCATTTGTATGATCCATTCTAATTCCTTCGTACGATCCATTCTAATTCCTTCGTATCCATTCTAATTTATTCGCACGAATGTATCCATTCTAATTCATTTGCACGATCCATTCTAATTCATTCCTATGATCTATTCTAATTCATTCGTACGATCCATTCTAATCCATTCTTTCATACGATCCATTCTAATTCATATGCACAAAGGTATCCATTCTAATCCATTCGTAGTATCCATTCTAATCCATTCGTACGATACATTCTAATTCATTCGTACGATCCATTCTAATTTATTCGCACGAATGTATCCATTCTAATTCATTCGTACGATCCATTCTAATTCATTCGCACAATCTATTTTAATTCATTCATACGATCCATTCTAATTCATTCGCACGAATGTATCCATTCTAATTCATTCATACGATCCATTCTACTTCATTCGTACTATCCGTTCTAATTCACTCATACGATCCATTCTAATTCATTCATACGATCCATTCTAATTCATTTGCACAAAGGTATCCATTCTAATTCATTCGTACGATCCATTCGAATTCATTCGCACGATCCATTCTAATTCATTCGTACGATCCATTCTAATTCATTCGCACGATCCATTCTAATTCATTCGTACAATCTATTCTATATCATTCGTACGATCCATTCTTACTCATTCGTATGATCCATTCTAATTCATTCGGACGAATGTATCCATTCTAATTTATTCGTACGATCCATTCTAATTCATTCGTACGATCCATTCTAATTCATTCGTTCGATCCATTCTAATTCTTTCATTTGATCCGATCCATTCTAATTCATTCATTTGATCCGATCCATTCTAATTCCTTCGTACAATCCATTCTAATTCATTCGTCCGATCCATTCGTGCGAATGAATTAGAATGGATCGTACGAATGAATTAGAATGGATCGTACGAATGAATTAGAATAGATTGTGCGAATGAATTAGAATGGATCGTACGAAGGAATTAGAATTGATCGTACGAAGGAATTAGAATGGATCGTACGAATGAATTAGAATGGATCGTACGAATGAATTAGAATGGATCGTACGAAGGAATTAGAATGGATCGTACAAATGAATTAGAATGGATCGTACGAATGAATTAGAATGGATCGTACGAAGGAATTAGAATGGATCGTACGAAGGAATTAGAATGGATCGTACGAATGAATTATAATGGATCTTACGAATGAATTAGTATGGATCGTACGAATGAATTAGAATGGATCGTACGAATGAATTAGAATGGATACATTTGTGCGAATGAATTAGAATGGATCGGACGAATGAATTAGAATGGATTATACGAATGAATTAGAATGGATCGTACGAATGAATTAGAATCGATCGTACGAATAAATTAGAATGGATACATTCGTCCGAATGAATTAGAATGGATCATACGAATGAGTAAGAATGGATCGTACGAATGAAATAGAATAGATTGTACGAATGAATTAGAATGGATTCGTACGAATGAATTAGAATGGATACATTCGTGCAAATGAATTAGAATGGATCGTACCAATGAGTAAGAATGGATCGTACGAATGAAATAGAATGGATTGCGCGAATGAATTAGAATGGATCGTACGAATGAATTAGAATGGATCGTGTGAAAGAATTAGAATGGATTGTATGAATGAAATAGAATAGATCGTATGAATGAATTAGAATGGATCGCATGAATGTATCCATTCTAATTCATTCGTACGAATCCATTCTAATTCATTCGTACAATTCATTCTATTTCATTCGTACGATCCATTCTTACTCATTCGTATGATCCATTCTAATTCATTCGCACGAATATATCCATTCTAAATCATTCGTACGATCCATTCTAATTCATTCTTACGATCCATTCTAAATCATTCGTACAATCCATTCTATTTCATTCGTACGATCAATTCTAATTCATTCGTACGATCCATTCAAATTCATTCGCACTATCCATTCTAATTCATTCGTACAATCCATTCTATTTCATTCGTACGATCCATTCTTACTCATTCGTATGATCCATTCTTATTCATTCGCACGAATGTATCCATTCTAATCCATTCGTACGATCCATTCTAATCCATTCGTACGATCCATTCTAATTCATTCGCATGAATGTAACCATTCTAATTCATTCATTTGATCCATTCTAATTCATTCGTACGATCCATTCTAATTCATTCGTCCGATCCATTCTAATTCATTCTAATTCATTCGCACGAATGTATCCATTCTAATTCATTCGTACGATCAGTTCTAATTCATTCACAAAATCTATTCTAATTCGTTCATATGATCGATTCTAATTCATTCACATGAATGTATCCGTTCTAATTAATTCATACGATCCATTCTAATTCATTCGTACGATACATTCTAATTCACTCATACGATCCATTCTAATACATTCATACGATCCATTCTAATTTATTTGCACGAATATATCCATTATAATTCATTCGTACGATCCATTCTAATTCCTTCGTACGATCCATTCTAATTCATTCGTACGATCTATTCTATTTCATTCGTATGATCCATTCTTACTCATTCGTACGATCCATTCTAATTCATTCGTCCTATCCATTCTAATTCATTCGCACGAATGTATCCATTCTAATTCATTTGCACGATCCATTCTAATTAATTCCTATGATCTATTCTAATTCATTCGTACGATCCATTCTAATTCATTCTAATTCATTCGTACGATCCATTCTACGATCCATTCTAATTCATTCATACGATCCATTCTAATTCATATGCACAAAGGTATCCATTCTAATCCATTCGTTGGATCCATTCTAATCCATTCGTACGATACATTCTAATTCATTCGTACGATCCATTCTAATTTATTCGCACGAATGTATCCATTCTAATTCATTCGTACAATCCATTCTAATTCATTCGCACAATCTATTCTAATTCATTCATACGATCCATTCTAATTCATTCGCACGAATGTATCCATTCTAATTCATTCATACGATCCATTCTACTTCATTCGTACTATCCGTTCTAATTCACTCATACGATCCATTCTAATTCATTCATACGATCCATTCTAATTTATTTGCACAAAGGTATCAATTCTAATTCATTCGTACGATCCATTCGAATTCATTCGCACGATCCATTCTAATTCATTCGTACTATCCATTCTAATTCATTCGTACGATCCATTCTAATTCATTCGCACGATCCATTCTAATTCATTCGTACAATCTATTCTATTTTATTCATACGATCCATTCTTACTCATTCGTATGATCCATTCTAATTCATTCGGATGAATGTATCCATTCTAATTTATTCGTACGATCCATTCTAATTCATTCGTACGATCCATTCTAATTCATTCATACGATCCATTCTAATTCATTCGTCCGATCCATTCTAATTCATTCACACGATCCATTCTAATTCATTCGTACGATCCATTCTAATTCATTCATACAATCCATTCTAATTCATTCGTACGATCCATTCTAATTCACTCATACGATTCATTCTAATACATTCATACGATCCATTCTAATTCATTTGCATGAATATATCCATTCTAATTCATTCGTAGGATCCATTCTAATTCCTTCGTACGATCCATTTTAATTCATTCGCCCGATCCATTCTAATTCATTCATACGATCCATTCTATTCGAATGGATCATGCGATCCATTCGAATTCATTCGCGCGATCCATTCTAATTCATTCATACGATCCATTCTAATTCATTCATACAATGCATTCTAATTCTTTCGCACGATCCATTCTAATTCATTCATACGATCCATTCTAATTCATTCGTACGATCCATTCTAATTCACTCATACGATCCATTCTAATTCATTCATACGATCCATTCTAATTCATTTGCACGAATATATCCATTCTAATTCATTCGTACGATCCATTCTAATACCTTCGTACGATCCATTCTAATTCCTTCGTACGATCCATTCTAATTCCTTCGTACGATCCATTCTATTTCATTTGTATGATCCATTCTAATTCCTTCGTACGATCCATTCTAATTCCTTCGTATCCATTCTAATTTATTCGCACGAATGTATCCATTCTAATTCATTTGCACGATCCATTCTAATTCATTCCTATGATCTATTCTAATTCATTCGTACGATCCATTCTAATCCATTCTTTCATACGATCCATTCTAATTCATATGCACAAAGGTATCCATTCTAATCCATTCGTAGTATCCATTCTAATCCATTCGTACGATACATTCTAATTCATTCGTACGATCCATTCTAATTTATTCGCACGAATGTATCCATTCTAATTCATTCGTACGATCCATTCTAATTCATTCGCACAATCTATTTTAATTCATTCATACGATCCATTCTAATTCATTCGCACGAATGTATCCATTCTAATTCATTCATACGATCCATTCTACTTCATTCGTACTATCCGTTCTAATTCACTCATACGATCCATTCTAATTCATTCATACGATCCATTCTAATTCATTTGCACAAAGGTATCCATTCTAATTCATTCGTACGATCCATTCGAATTCATTCGCACGATCCATTCTAATTCATTCGTACGATCCATTCTAATTCATTCGTACGATCCATTCTAATTCATTCGCACGATCCATTCTAATTCATTCGTACAATCTATTCTATATCATTCGTACGATCCATTCTTACTCATTCGTATGATCCATTCTAATTCATTCGGACGAATGTATCCATTCTAATTTATTCGTACGATCCATTCTAATTCATTCGTACGATCCATTCTAATTCATTCGTTCGATCCATTCTAATTCATTTATTTGATCCGATCCATTCTAATTCATTCATTTGATCCGATCCATTCTAATTCCTTCGTACAATCCATTCTAATTCATTCGTCCGATCCATTCGTGCGAATGAATTAGAATGGATCGTACGAATGAATTAGAATGGATCGTACGAATGAATTAGAATAGATTGTGCGAATGAATTAGAATGGATCGTACGAAGGAATTAGAATTGATCGTACGAAGGAATTAGAATTGATCGTACGAATGAATTAGAATGGATCGTACGAATGAATTAGAATGGATCGTACGAAGGAATTAGAATGGATCGTACAAATGAATTAGAATGGATCGTACGAATGAATTAGAATGGATCTTATGAATGAATTAGTATGGATCGTACGAATGAATTAGAATGAATCGTACGAATGAATTAGAATGGATACATTTGTGCGAATGAATTAGAATGGATCGGACGAATGAATTAGAATGGATTATACGAATGAATTAGAATGGATCGTACGAATGAATTAGAATCGATCGTATGAATAAATTAGAATGGATACATTCGTCCGAATGAATTAGAATGGATCATATGAATGAGTAAGAATGGATCATACGAATGAAATAGAATAGATTGTACGAATGAATTAGAATGGATTCGTACGAACGAATTAGAATGGATACATTCGTGCAAATGAATTAGAATGGATCGTACCAATGAGTAAGAATGGATCGTACGAATGATATAGAATAGATTGTGCGAATGAATTAGAATGGATCGTACGAATGAATTAGAATGGATCGTGTGAAAGAATTAGAATGGATTGTATGAATGAAATAGAATAGATCGTATGAATGAATTAGAATGGATCGCATGAATGTATCCATTCTAATTCATTCGTACGAATCCATTCTAATTCATTCGTACAATTCATTCTATTTCATTCGTACGATCCATTCTTACTCATTCGTATGATCCATTCTAATTCATTCGCACGAATGTATCCATTCTAAATCATTCGTACGATCCATTCTAATTCATTCGTACGATCCATTCTAAATCATTCGTACAATCCATTCTATTTCATTCGTACGATCAATTCTAATTCATTCGTACGATCCATTCAAATTCATTCGCACTATCCATTCTAATTCATTCGTACAATCCATTCTATTTCATTCGTACGATCCATTCTTACTCATTCGTATGATCCATTCTTATTCATTCGCACGAATGTATCCATTCTAATCCATTCGTACGATCCATTCTAATCCATTCGTACGATCCATTCTAATTCATTCGCATGAATGTAACCATTCTAATTCATTCATTTGATCCATTCTAATTCATTCGTACGATCCATTCTAATTCATTCGTCCGATCCATTCTAATTCATTCTAATTCATTCGCACGAATGTATCCATTCTAATTCATTCGTACGATCAGTTCTAATTCATTCACAAAATCTATTCTAATTCGTTCATACGATCGATTCTAATTCATTCACATGAATGTATCCGTTCTAATTAATTCATACGATCCATTCTAATTCATTCGTACGATACATTCTAATTCACTCATACGATCCATTCTAATACATTCATACGATCCATTCTAATTTATTTGCACGAATATATCCATTATAATTCATTCGTACGATCCATTCTAATTCCTTCGTACGATCCATTCTAATTCATTCGTACGATCTATTCTATTTCATTCGTATGATCCATTCTTACTCATTCGTACGATCCATTCTAATTCATTCGTCCTATCCATTCTAATTCATTCGCACGAATGTATCCATTCTAATTCATTTGCACGATCCATTCTAATTCATTCCTATGATCTATTCTAATTCATTCGTACGATCCATTCTAATTCATTCTAATTCATTCGTACGATCCATTCTAATTCATTCATACGATCCATTCTAATTCATATGCACAAAGGTATCCATTCTAATCCATTCGTTGGATCCATTCTAATCCATTCGTACGATACATTCTAATTCATTCGTACGATCCATTCTAATTTATTCGCACGAATGTATCCATTCTAATTCATTCGTACAATCCATTCTAATTCATTCGCACAATCTATTCTAATTCATTCATACGATCCATTCTAATTCATTCGCACGAATGTATGCATTCTAATTCATTCATACGATCCATTCTACTTCATTCGTACTATCCGTTCTAATTCACTCATACGATCCATTCTAATTCATTCATACGATCCATTCTAATTCATTTGCACAAAGGTATCAATTCTAATTAATTCGTACGATCCATTCGAATTCATTCGCACGATCCATTCTAATTCATTCGTACTATCCATTCTAATTCATTCGTACGATCCATTCTAATTCATTCGCACGATCCATTCTAATTCATTCGTACAATCTATTCTATTTTATTCATACGATCCATTCTTACTCATTCGTATGATCCTTTCTAATTCATTCAGATGAATGTATCCATTCTAATTTATTCGTACGATCCATTCTAATTCATTCGTACGATCCATTCTAATTCATTCATACGATCCATTCTAATTCATTTGTCCGATCCATTCTAATTCATTCACACGATCCATTCTAATTCATTCGTACGATCCATTCTAATTCATTCATACAATCCATTCTAATTCATTCGTACGATCCATTCTAATTCACTCATACGATTCATTCTAATACATTCATACGATCCATTCTAATTCATTTGCATGAATATATCCATTCTAATTCATTCGTAGGATCCATTCTAATTCCTTCGTACGATCCATTTTAATTCATTCGTACGATCTATTCTAATTCATTCGTACGATCCATTCTAATTCATTCGTACGATCCATTCTAATTCCTTCGTACGATCCATTCTAATTCATTCGTACGATCTATTCTAATTCATTCGTACAATCCATTCTAATTCATTCGTACGAATTGATACATTCGTGTGAATGAATTAGAATGGATCATACGAATGAGTAAGAATGGATCGTACGAATGAATTAGAATGGATCATACGAATGAGTAAGAATGGATCATAAGAATGAATCAGAATAGATTGTACGAATGAATTAGAATGGATCCTACGAATGAATTAGAATAGATCGTGTGAAAGAATTAGAATGGATTGTATGAATGAATTAGAATGAATTCGTACGATCCATTCGAATTCATTCGCACGATCCATTCTAATTCATTCATACGATCCATTCTAATGCATTCATGCAATCCATTCTAATTCTTTCACACGATCCATTCTAATTCATTCCTCTAATCCATTCTAATTCATTTGTACAATCTATTCTAATACATTCGTACGATCCATTCTTACTCATTCGTATGATCCATTCTAATTCATTCGGACGAATGTATCCATTCTAATTTATTCATACGATCCATTCTAATTCATTCGTACGATCCATTCTAATTTATTCGTACGATCCATTCTAATTCATTCGCACGAATGTATCCATTCTAGTTCATTCGTACGATCCATTCTAATTCATTCGTACGATCCATTCTAATTCATTCGTAAGATCCATTCTAATTCATTCGTACGATCCATTCTAATTTATTCGCACGAATGTATCCATTCTAGTTCATTCGTACGATCCATTCTAATTCATTCGTACGATCCATTCTAATTCCTTCATACGATCCATTCTAATTCATTCGTACGATCTATTCTAATTCATTTGTACGATCCATTCTAATTCATTCGTACGATCCATTCTAATTCCTTCGTACGATCCATTCTAATTCATTCGTACGATCCATTCTAATTCCTTCGTTTCTATTCTAATTCACTCATACGATCCATTCTAATTCATTCGTACGATCTATTCTAATTCATTCATACAATCCATTCTAATTCATTCGCACGAATGTATCCATTCTAATTCATTCGTACGATCAGTTCTAATTCATTTACAAAATCTATTCTAATTCATTCATACGATCCATTCTAATTCATTCACACGAATGTATCCATTCTAATTCATTCATACGATCCATTCTAATTCATTCGTACGATCCATTCTAATTCACTCATACGATCCATTCTAATACATTCATACGATCCATTCTAATTCATTTGCACAAATATATCCATTCTAATTCATTCGTACGATCCATTCTAATTCCTTCGTACGATCCATTCTAATTCATTCATACGATCCATTCTAATTCATTCGTACGATCCATTCTAATTCCTTCGTACGATCCATTCTAGTTCATTCGTACGATCCATTCTAATTCATTCATACAATCCATTCTAATTCTTTCACACGATCCATTCTAATTCATTCGTACGATCCATTCTAATTCATTCGTGCAATCCATTCTATTTCATTCATACGATCCATTCTTACTCATTCGTACGATCCATTCTAATTCATTCACACGAATGTATCCATTCGTACGAATGAATTAGAATAGATTGTACGAATGAATTAGAATGGATCGTACGAATGAATTAGAATGGATCGTATGAAGGAATTAGAATGGATCGTACGATTGAATTGGAATGGATCGTACGAATGAATTAGAATAGATCGTACGAATGAATTAGAATGGATCGTACGAAGGAATTAGAATGGATCGTATGAATGAATTCGAATGGATATATTCGTGCAAATGAATTAGAATGGATCGTATGAATATATTAGAATGGATCGTATGAGTGAATTAGAATGGATCGTACGAATGAATTAGAATGGATCGTATGAATGAATTAGAATGGATACATTCGTGCGAATGAATTAGAATTGATCGTACGAATGAATTAGAATGGATCGTGCGAATGAATTAGAATGGATCGTACGAATGAATTAGAATGGATCGTACGAATAAACTAGAATGGATACATTTGTGCGAATGAATTAGAATGGATCGTACGAATGAATTAGAATGGATCGTACGAATGAATTAGAATGGATCTTACGAATGAATTAGAATGGATCGTACGAATGAGTAAGAATGGATCGTACGAATGAAATAGAATGGATTGTACGAATGAATTAGAATGGATTCGTACGAATGAATTAGAATGGATACATTCGTGCAAATGAATTAGAATGGATCATACGAATGAGTAAGAATGGATCGTATGAATGAAATAGAATAGATTGTACGAATGAATTAGAATGGATCCTACGAATGAATTAGAATGGATCGTGTGAAAGAATTAGAATGGATTGTATGAATGAATTAGAATGGATCGTACGAATGAATTAGAATGGATCGTACGAATGAATTAGAATGGATACATTCGTGCGAATGAATTAGAATTGATCGTACGAATGAATTAGAATGGATAGTGCGAATGAATTAGAATGGATCGTACGAATGAATTAGAATGGATCGTACGAATGAACTAGAATGGATACATTCGTGCGAATGAATTAGAATGGATCGTACGAATGGATTAGAATGGATCTTACGAATGAATTAGAATGGATCGTACGAATAAATTAGAATGGATACATTCGTGCGAATGAATTAGAATGGATCGTACGAATGAATTAGAATGGATCGTACGAATAAATTAGAATGAATACATTCGTCCGAATTTATTAGAATGGATCATACGAATGAGTAAGAATGGATCGTACGAATGAAATAGAATGGATCGTACGAATGAACTAGAATGGATACATTCGTGCGAATGAATTAGAATTGATCGTACGAATGAATTAGAATGGATGGTACGAATGAATTAGAATGGATCTTACGAATGAATTAGAATGGATCGTACGAATGAATTAGAATGGATCGTACGAACGAATTAGAATGGATACATTCGTGCGAATGAATTAGAATGGATCGGACGAATGAATTAGAATGGATCGTACGAATGAATTAGAATGGATCGTACGAATGAATTAGAATGGATCGTACGAATAAATTAGAATGGACACATTCGGCCGAATGAATTAGAATGGATCATACGAATGAATTAGAATAGATCGTACGAATGAATTTGAATGGATCATATTAATGAATTAGAATGGATCATACGAATGAATTAGAATGGATACATTCGTGCGAATGAATTAGAATGGATCGTGCACGAATGCATCCATTCTAATTCATTCGTACGATCCATTCTGCACAAAGGTATCCATTCTAATCCATTCGTAGGATCCATTCTAATCCATTCGTACGATCCATTCTAATTCATTCGTACGATCCATTCTAATTCATTCGCTCGAATGTATCCATTCTAATCCATTCGTACAATCCATTCTAATCCATTCGTACGATCCATTCTAATTCATTCGCATGAATGTAACCATTCTAATTCATTCATTTGATCCATTCTAATTCATTCGTACGATCCATTCTAATTCATTCATCCGATCCATTCTAATTCATTCGCACGAATGTATCCTTTCTAATTCATTCGTACGATCCATTCTAATTCATTCGTACGATCCATTCTTATTCATTCGTAAGATCCATTCTAATTCATTCGTACGATCCATTCTAATCCATTCGTACGATCCATTCTAATTCATTCGCATGAATGTAACCATTCTAATCCATTCATTTGATCCATTCTAATTCATTCGTACGATCCATTCTAGTTCATTCGTCCGATCCATTCTAATTCATTCGCACGAATGTATCCATTCTAATTCATTCGCACGATCCATTCTAATTCATTCGTACGATCCATTCTAATTCATTCGTACGATCCATTCTAATTCATTCGTAGGATCTTAGAATGGAATATACGAATGAATTAGAATGGATCGTACGAATGAATTAGAATGGATCGTATGAATGAATTAGAGTGGATCGTACGAATGAATTAGAATGGATCGTGCGAATGAATTCGAATGGATCGTACGATCCATTCTAATTCATTCATACAATCCATTCTAATTCATTCGCACGAATGTATCCATTCTAATCCATTCGTACATTCTAATTCATTCATTTGATCCATTCTAATTCATTCGTACAATCCATTCTAATTCATTCGCACGATCCATTCTAATTCATTCATCGGATCCATTCTAATTCATTCGTACAATCCATTCTAATTCTTTCACACGATCCATTCTAATTCATTCGTACGATCCATTCTAATTCATTCGCACAAATGTATCCATTCTAATTCATTCGTACGATCCATTCTAATTCATTCGCACGATCCATTCTAATTCATTCGTACGATCCATTCTAATTCTTTCACATGATCCATTCTAATTCATTCGTATGATCCATTCTTACTCATTCGTATGATCCATTCTAATTCATTCGTATGATCCATTCTAATTCATTCGTACGATCCATTCTAATTCATTCGTACGATCCATCCTAATTCATTCGTACGATCCATTCTAATTCATTCGTACGATCCATTCTAATTCATTTGCACAAATGTATCCATTCTAATTCATTCGTACGATCCATTCTAATTCATTCGTAAGATCCATTCTAATTCATTCGTACGATCCATTCTAATTCATTCGTACGATCCATTCTAATTCATTCGCGAATGTATCCATTCTAATTTATTCGTACGATCCATTCTAATTCATTCGTACGATCCATTCTAATTCATTCACACGAATGTATCCATTCTAGTTCATTCGTACGATCCATTCTAATTCATTCGTACGATCCATTCTAATTCCTTCGTACGATCCATTCCAATTCATTCGTACGATCTATTCTAATTCATTCGTACGATCTATTCTAATTCATTCGTACGATCCATTCTAATTCCTTCGTACGATCCATTCTAATTCATTCGTACGATCCATTCTAATTCCTTCGTATGATCCATTCTAATTCATACGAATGAATTAGAATGGATCGTACGAATTAATTAGAATGGATCATTCGAATTAATTAGAATGGATCATACGAATGAATTAGAATGGATCGTACGAATGAATTAGAATGGATCGTACGAATGAATTAGAATGGATCATACGAATGAATTAGAATGGATCGTACGAATGAATTAGAATGGATCGTACGAAGGAATTAGAATGGATCGTACGAATGAATTAGAATAGATCGTACGAATGAATTAGAATGGATCGTACGAAGGAATTAGAATTGATCGTACGAATGAATTAGAATGGATCGTACGAATGAATTAGAATGGATCGTACGAATGAATTAGAATGGATACATTCGCGAATGAATTAGAATGGATCGTACGAATGAATTAGAATGGATCGTACGAATGAATTAGAATGGATCTTACGAATGAATTAGAATGGATCGTACGAATGAATTAGAATGGATCGTACGAATGAATTAGAATCGATACATTTGTGCGAATGAATTAGAATGGATCGTACGAATGAATTAGAATGGATCGTACGAATGAATTAGAATCGATACATTTGTGCGAATGAATTAGAATGGATCGTACGAATGAATTAGAATGGATCGTACGAATGAATTAGAATGGATCATACGAATGAATTAGAATGGATCACTCATTCGTATGATCCATTCTAATTTATTCGCACGAATGTATCCATTCTAATTCATTCGTACGTCTAATTCATTCGTACGGTCCATTCTAATTCATTCGCACAATCCATTCTATTTCATTTGTACGATCCATTCTTACTCATTCGTATGATCCATTATGGATACATTCGTGCAAATGAATTAGAATGGATCATACGAATGAGTAAGAATGGATCGTACGAATGAAATAGAATGGATTGTGCGAATGAATTAGAATGGATCGTACGAATGAATTAGAATGGATCGTACGAATGAATTAGAATGTGTACGAATGAATTAGAATGGATCCTACGAATGAATTAGAATAGATCGTGTGAAAGAATTAGAATGGATTGTTTGAATGAATTAGAATGGATCGTACGAATGAATTAGAATGGATCGTACGAATGAATTAGAATGGATACATTCGTGCGAATGAATTAGAATTGATCGTACGAATGAATTAGAATGGATCGTGCGAATGAATTAGAATGGATCGTACGAATGAATTAGAATGGATCGTACGAATAAACTAGAATAGAATGGATCGTACGAATGAATTAGAATGGATCGTACGAATGAATTAGAATGGATACATTCGTGCGAATAAATTAGAATGGATCGGACGAATGAATTAGAATGGATCGTACGAATGAATTAGAATGGATCGTACGAATAAATTAGAATGGATACATTCGTCCGAATGAATTAGAATGGATCATACGAATGAGTAAGAATGGATCATACGAATGAAATAGAATAGATTGTACGAATGAATTAGAATGGATCCTACGAATGAATAAGAATGGATCGTGTGAAAGAATTAGAATGGATTGTTTGAATGAATTAGAATGGATCGTATGAATGAATTAGAATGGATCGTGCGAATGAATTCGAATGGATCGTACGAATTCATTCTAATTCATTCATACAATCCATTCTAATTCTTTCACACGATCTATTCTAATTCATTCGTAGGATCCATTCTAATTCATTCGTACACATTCTAATTCATTCGTACGATCCATTCTAATTCATTCGTACAATCTATTATATTTTATTTGTACGATCCATTCTAATTCATTCGTACAATCCATTATATTTCATTCGTAAGATCCATTCTAATTCATTCGTACGATCCATTCTAATTCATTCGTACGATCCATTCTAATTCATTCGCACGAATGTATCCATTCTAGTTCATTCGTACGATCCATTCTAATTCATTCGTACAATCCATTCTATTTCATTCGTATAATCCATTCTTACTCATTCGTATGATCCATTATGGATACATTCGTGCGAATGAATTAGAATGGATCATACGAATGAGTAAAAATAGATCGTACGAATGAAATAGAATGGATTGTGCGAATGAATTAGAATGGATCGTAGAATGGATCAGAATAGATCGTGTGAAAGAATTAGAATGGATCGTATGAATGAAATAGAATGGATCGTGCGAATGAATTCGAATGGATCGTACGAATTCATTCTAATTCATTCATACAATCCATTCTAATTCTTTCACACGATCTATTCTGATCCATTCTACGATCCATTCTAATTTATTCGCACAATCCATTCTATTTCATTCGTACGATCCATTCTTACTCATTCGTATGATCCATTCTAATTCATTCGCACGAATGTATCCATAATGGATCATACGAATGAGTAAGAATGGATCGTACGAATGAAATACTTACGAATGAATTAGAATGGATCGTACGAATGAACTAGAATGGATCGTACGAATGAAATAGAATAGATTGTACGAATGAATTAGAATGGATACATTCGTGCGAATGAATTAGAATGGATACATTCGTGCGAAAGAATTAGAATAGATCGTATGAATGAATTAGAATGGATCCTTTGAATGAATTAGAATGGATCGTGCGAATGAATTAGAATGAATCGTACGAATGAATTAGAATAGATCGTACGAATGAATTAGAATGGATCGTACGAAGGAACTAGAATGGATCGTACGAATGAATTAGAATGGATATATTCGTGCAAATGAATTAGAATGGATCGTGCGAATGAATTAGAATGGATCGTACGAATGAATTAAAATGGATCGTACGAATGAATTAGAATGGATCTTACGAATAAATTAGAATGGATCGTACGATTGAATTAGAATCGATCGTACGAATGAATTAGAATGGATACATTCGTGCGAATGAATTAGAATGGATCGGACGAATGAATTAGAATGGATCGTACGAATGAATTAGAACGGATCAAATGAATGAATTAGAATGGTTACATTCATGCGAATGAATTAGAATGGATCGTACGAATGAATTAGAATGGATCGAATGAATGAATTAGAATGGATCGTACGAATGAATTAGAATGGATCAAATGAATGAATTAGAATGGTTACATTCATGCGAATGAATTAGAATGGATCGTACGAATGGATTAGAATGGATCGTACGAATGGATTAGAATGGATACATTCGAGCGTACGATCTATTCTAATTCATTCGTCCGATCCATTCTAATTCATTCGCATGAATGTATCCATTCTAATTCATTCGTACGATCCATTCTAATTCATTCATACGATCCATTCTAATTCATTCATACGATCCATTCTAATTTATTCGTACGATCCATTCTAATTCATTTGCACAAATGTATCCATTCTAATTCATTCGAATGATCCATTCTAATTCATTCACACGATCCATTCTAATTCATTCATACGATCCATTCTAATTCTTTCACACGATCCATTCTAATTCATTCGTATGATCCATATCATTCGCACGATCCGTTCTAATTCATTCGTAGGATCCATTCTAATTCATTCATACGATCCATTCTAATTCATTCGTACGATCCATTCTAATTCATTCGCACAAATGTATCCATTCTAATTCATTCGTACGATCCATTCTAATTCATTCGCACGATCCATTCTAATCCATTCGTACGATCCATTCTAATTCATTCGTACGATACATTTTAATTCATTCGTACGATCCATTCTAATTCATTTGCACAAATGTATCCATTCTAATTCATTCGTACGATCCATTCTAATTCATTCGTACGATCCATTCTAATTCATTCGTAAGATCCATTCAAATTCATTCGTACGATCCATTCTAATTCATTCGTACGATCCATTCTAATTCATTCGCGAATGTATCCATTCTAATTCATTCGTACGATCCATTCTAATTCATTCGTACGATCCATTCTAATTCATTCGCACGAATGTATCCATTCTAGTTCATTCGTACGATCCATTCTAATTCCTTCGTACGATCCATTCTAATTCCTTCGTACGATCCATTCTAATTCATTCGTACGATCTATTCTAATTCATTCGTACGATCCATTCTAATTCATTCGTACGATCTATTCTAATTCATTCGTACGATCCATTCTAATTCCTTCGTATGATCCATTCTAATTCATACGAATGAATTAGAATGGATCGTACGAATTAATTAGAATGGATCATTCGAATTAATTAGAATGGATCATACGAATGAATTAGAATGGATCGTACGAATGAATTAGAATGGATCGTACGAAGGAATTAGAATGGATCATACGAATGAATTAGAATAGATTGTACGAATGAATTAGAATGGATCGTACGAAGGAATTAGAATGGATCGTACGAATGAATTAGAATGGATCGTACGGATGAATTAGAATGGATCGTACGAATGAATTAGAATGGATACATTCGCGAATGAATTAGAATGGATCGTACGAATGAATTAGAATGGATCGTACGAATGAATTAGAATGGATCTTACGAATGAATTAGAATGGATCTTACGAATGAATTAGAATGGATCGTACGAATGAATTAGAATCGATACATTTGTGCGAATGAATTAGAATGGATCGTACGAATGAATTAGAATGGATCGTACGAATGAATTAGAATGGATCGTACGAATGAATTAGAATGGATCATACGAATGAATTAGAATGGATCACTCATTCGTATGATCCATTCTAATTTATTCGCACGAATGTATCCATTCTAATTCATTCGTACGTCTAATTCATTCGTACGGTCCATTCTAATTCATTCGCACAATCCATTCTATTTCATTTGTACGATCCATTCTTACTCATTCGTATGATCCATTATGGATACATTCGTGCAAATGAATTAGAATGGATCATACGAATGAGTAAGAATGGATCGTACGAATGAAATAGAATGGATTGTGCGAATGAATTAGAATGGATCGTACGAATGAATTAGAATGGATCGTACGAATGAATTAGAATGTGTACGAATGAATTAGAATGGATCCTACGAATGAATTAGAATAGATCGTGTGAAAGAATTAGAATGGATTGTATGAATGAATTAGAATGGATCGTACGAATGAATTAGAATGGATACATTCGTGCGAATGAATTAGAATTGATCGTACGAATGAATTAGAATGGATCGTGCGAATGAATTAGAATGGATCGTACGAATGAATTAGAATGGATCGTACGAATAAACTAGAATAGAATGGATCGTACGAATGAATTAGAATGGATCGTACGAATGAATTAGAATGGATACATTCGTGCGAATAAATTAGAATGGATCGGACGAATGAATTAGAATGGATCGTATGAATGAATTAGAATGGATCGTACGAATGAATTGGAATGGATCGTACGAATAAATTAGAATGGATACATTCGTCCGAATGAATTAGAATGGATCATACGAATGAGTAAGAATGGATCGTACGAATGAAATAGAATAGATTGTACGAATGAATTAGAATGGATCCTACGAATGAATTAGAATGGATCGTGTGAAAGAATTAGAATGGATTGTATGAATGAATTAGAATGGATCGTATGAATGAATTAGAATGGATCGTGCGAATGAATTCGAATGGATCGTACGAATTCATTCTAATTCATTCATACAATCCATTCTAATTCTTTCACACGATCTATTCTAATTCATTCGTAGGATCCATTCTAATTCATTCGTACACATTCTAATTCATTCGTACGATCCATTCTAATTCATTCGTACAATCTATTATATTTTATTCGTACGATCCATTCTAATTCATTCGTACAATCCATTATATTTCATTCGTAAGATCCATTCTAATTCATTCGTACGATCCATTCTAATTCATTCGTACGATCCATTCTAATTCATTCGCACGAATGTATCCATTCTAGTTCATTCGTACGATCCATTCTAATTCATTCGTACGATCCATTCTAATTCATTCGCACGATCCATTCTAATTCATTCGTACAATCCATTCTATTTCATTCGTATAATCCATTCTTACTCATTCGTATGATCCATTATGGATACATTCATGCGAATGAATTAGAATGGATCATACGAATGAGTAAGAATGGATCGTACGAATGAAATAGAATGGATTGTGCGAATGAATTAGAATGGATCGTAGAATGGATCAGAATAGATCGTGTGAAAGAATTAGAATGGATCGTATGAATGAAATAGAATGGATCGTGCGAATGAATTCGAATGGATCGTACGAATTCATTCTAATTCATTCATACAATCCATTCTAATTCTTTCACACGATCTATTCTGATCCATTCTACGATCCATTCTAATTCATTTGCACAATCCATTCTATTTCATTCGTACGATCCATTCTTACTCATTCGTATGATCCATTCTAATTCATTCGCACGAATGTATCCATAATGGATCATACGAATGAGTTAGAATGGATCGTACGAATGAAATACTTACGAATGAATTAGAATGGATCGTACGAATGAACTAGAATGGATCATACGAATGAAATAGAATAGATTGTACGAATGAATTAGAATGGATTCGTACGAATGAATTAGAATGGATACATTCGTGCGAATGAATTAGAATGGATACATTCGTGCGAAAGAATTAGAATAGATCGTATGAATGAATTAGAATGGATCCTTTGAATGAATTAGAATGGATCGTGCGAATGAATTAGAATGAATCGTACGAATGAATTAGAATAGATCGTACGAATCAATTAGAATGGATCGTACGAAGGAACTAGAATGGATCGTACGAATAAATTAGAATGGATATATTCGTGCAAATGAATTAGAATGGATCGTGCGAATGAATTAGAATGGATCGTACGAATGAATTAGAATGGATCGTACGAATGAATTAGAATGGATCTTATGAATGAATTAGAATGGATCGTACGATTGAATTAGAATGGATCGTACGAATGAATTAGAATGGATACATTCGTGCGAATGAATTAGAATGGATCGGACGAATCAATTAGAATGGATCGTACGAATGAATTAGAACGGATCAAATGAATGAATTAGAATGGTTACATTCATGCGAATGAATTAGAATGGATCGTACGAATGAATTAGAATAGATCGTATGAATGAATTAGAATGGATCGTACGAATGAATTAGAATGGATCAAATGAATGAATTAGAATGGTTACATTCATGCGAATGAATTAGAATGGATCGTACGAATGGATTAGAATGGATCGTACGAATGGATTAGAATGGATACATTCGAGCGTACGATCCATTCTAATTCATTCGTCCGATCCATTCTAATTCATTCGCATGAATGTATCCATTCTAATTCATTCGTACGATCCATTCTAATTCATTCGTAAGATCCATTCTAATTCATTCGTCCGATCCATTCTAATTCATTCGTACGATCCATTCTAATTCATTCATATGATCCATTCTAATTCATTCGTACGATCCATTCTAATTCATTTGCACAAATGTATCCATTCTAATTCATTCGTACGATCCATTCTAATTCATTCACACGATCCATTCTAATTCATTCATACGATCCATTCTAATTCTTTCACACGATCCATTCTAATTCATTCGTATGATCCATTCTAATTCATTCGCATGATCCATTCTAATTCATTCGTAGGATCCATTCTAATTCATTCATACGATCCATTCTAATTCATTCGTACGATCCATTCTAATTCATTCGCACAAATGTATCCATTCTAATTCATTCGTACGATCTATTCTAATTCATTCGCACGATCCATTCTAATTCATTCGTACGATCCATTCTAATTCATTCGTACGATCCATTCTAATTCATTCGTACGATCCATTCTAATTCATTTGCACAAATGTATCCATTCTAATTCATTCGTACGATCCATTCTAATTCATTCGTACGATCCATTCTAATTCATTCGTACGATCCATTCTAATTCATTCGTACGATCCATTCTAATTCATTCGCGAATGTATCCATTCTAATTTATTCGTACGATCCATTCTAATTCATTCGTACGATCCATTCTAATTCATTCGCACGAATGTATCCATTCTAGTTCATTCGTACGATCCATTCTAATTCATTCGTACGATCCATTCTGATTCCTTCGTACGATCCATTCTAATTCATTCGTATGATCTATTCTAATTCATTCGTACGATCCATTCTAATTCATTCGTACGATCCATTCTAATTCATTCGTACGATCCATTCTAATTCATTCGTACGATCCATTCTAATTCCTTCGTATGATCCATTCTAATTCATACGAATGAATTAGAATGGATCGTACGAATTAATTAGAATGGATCATTCGAATTAATTAGAATGGATCATACGAATGAATTAGAATGGATCGTACGAATGAATTAGAATGGATCGTACGAAGGAGTTAGAATGGATCGTACGAATGAATTAGAATGGATCGTACGAAGGAATTAGAATGGATCGTACGAATGAATTAGAATGGATCGTACGAATGAATTAGACTGGATCGTACGAATGAATTAGAATGGATACATTCGCGAATGAATTAGAATGGATCGTACGAATGAATTAGAATGGATCGTACGAATGAATTAGAATGGATCTTACGAATGAATTAGAATGGATCGTACGAATGAATTAGAATGGATCGTACGAATGAATTAGAATCGATACATTTGTGCGAATGAATTAGAATGGATCGTACGAATGAATTAGAATGGATCGTACGAATGAATTAGAATGGATCGCACGAATGAATTAGAATGGATCATACGAATGAATTAGAATGGATCACTCATTCGTATGATCCATTCTAATTTATTCGCACGAATGTATCCATTCTAATTCATTCGTACGTCTAACTCATTCGTACGGTCCATTCTAATTCATTCGCACAATCCATTCTATTTCATTTGTACGATCCATTCTTACTCATTCGTGTGATCCATTATGGATACATTCGTGCAAATGAATTAGAATGGATCATACGAATGAGTAAGAATGGATCGTACGAATGAAATAGAATGGATTGTGCGAATGAATTAGAATGGATCGTACGAATGAATTAGAATGGATCGTACGAATGAATTAGAATGGATCGTACGAATGAATTAGAATGTGTACGAATGAATTAGAATGGATCCTACGAATGAATTAGAATAGATCGTGTGAAAGAATTAGAATGGATTGAATGAATGAATTAGAATGGATCGTACGAATGAATTAGAATGGATCGTACGAATGAATTAGAATGGATACATTCGTGCGAATGAATTAGAATTGATCGTACAAATGAATTAGAATGGATCGTGCGAATGAATTAGAATGGATCGTACGAATGAATTAGAATGGATCGTACGAATAAACTAGAATAGAATGGATCGTACGAATGAATTAGAATGGATCGTACGAATGAATTAGAATGGATACATTCGTGCGAATAAATTAGAAGGGATCGGACGAATGAATTAGAATGGATCGTACGAATGAATTAGAATGGATCGTACGAATGAATTAGAATGGATCGTACGAATAAATTAGAATGGATACATTCGTCCGAATGAATTAGAATGGATCATACGAATGAGTAAGAATGGATCGTACGAATGAAATAGAATAGATTGTACGAATGAATTAGAATGGATCCTACGAATGAATTAGAATGTGTGGGTGCAAATTTTGGTAGAAGTTTACCAACTACCACGGGACCCACCGGCCCTGCCTGGTGGGCCCACGAAGACTACCACGGGACCCACCGGCCCTGCCTGGTGGGCCCACGAAGACTACCATGGGACCCACCGGCCCTGCCTAGTGGGCCCACGAGCCTGTAGAATCCCCCAGAAGACGGTAGCGGGGCCCGCCAGCTTTACCTGAAGAATCCCCAAATACGATAGCAGAAACCGCCATTTACCCCGGAATTCCTCCTAGAGAAGCCTATAAATAGCAGAGTCTTCGAATGTAAAAGGGGAGGGATCGAACTCTCAGTTCTAAAAAACCAGAGCTCTGGGATTTCCAACTTCCCATCTTCCACCTCTCTTTGATCTTCTCTCGAAGAGATCAGTGTTTACAGTGATACTCGGCCTGTCGAGATCACTCCAGCATAAGTGTTAGTGAATTCGGGTTGCTCCCTATAGCACGGAGACGTAGGCTTCGGCTGAACTCCGAGATCAATCTCTTGTGTCAAACTCTCTCTGATTGCATATCTCTATTCACATATCAAAAGACTTCAACTGCAATCAACAGATTGACCAACGATCTTCGACGTCAACTTCAACTCCAATTGACTGGTGCTGTGAGAGTCTTCGGGTCGGCACGAAGATTTTCCTCCACAGTTTGCCGCCGTCTGTGGGATCCGAGCAAAATGTCCAGCTCTCCGCTACTACTCAATCGGTTGAGCATACAACCAATCTTGATAGCCATACTTCCTCGCCTCCTCGGTTGATCAAACAACTGATCGGACGTCAGCACTCTCGTTGCACCCTTTGCTCTCTGAATGGCGAGGACTAAACACCAGGGTCAACCAGAAGGAAGTAACACTCAACAACAAGCTCGTCCTGAGACTCGTTCAATGAGTCAAAGGCTCAACTTCGGACAGCCCCTTGCTGTTCCTGAGATGGGGGTTCGCTCAGGGAGTGGGAGATCTGTCGATCGACCTATTGCCCATCCTATACGACAATCGGTTGGGCAAACTACCCCCACTCCTGCTGAAGACCCTCCATCGACCTATCAAATCTCTGCGGTCGACTTCCAGCTACTCCAATTGGCGAAGCAAAACGCCACCCTCACCGCCGAGAGGGATGCTCTTAAGAAGGCAGCTTCTGAGGCTGGGATTGCTCTTCCTAACCCCTCTACAAGTGAGAGGGTCGATCTTCCTCGACATTCAATTCACTCCGAACAACGAAGGTCAATGGGCACTGCTACCCTCGAGAGGATCCGACGTGACCCAACTCCCTCTGCTGCCCCCTGGAAGCAGAGTGTGTGGGATCGCCTTGATGATGAGTCTTCCCAATCGTCTTCTGGCCACAACTGCGACAAGAGGGCACCTTCAAAGCTCAATATACCAAGGAAGCACCAAATGAAAGGCGCTCCTTCAAAGAGTAGAGTCTCCCCTTCCATTCCACTTCAACGTGGGCTTGGATCGGACCTCCGACATAGACTTCAACCGGCAAATACTTCAGTGCCTGAGCAAGACCTTGCGATCTTGCCTCTTGACCCATCTCTAGGTCGAGGACATGGTCGTAGGGATGGATATTCCTCTGCCGGGCCTCTACATCGAAGCCTCTTCGAGTCAACATTTCCAAGGGGATGGAGAACTCCTATCCTCCCCAAATTCAACTGCGTACGAGGAGACCCTACTCTCCACATCCTCGCATTCAAGCAAGCTCTAACGCCACACGAAGAAGAAAACAATGTGCTCTACCGCACTTTCGTAGGAAGTCTCGATGAACCGTCGCTCGACTGGTATCACAATCTCCGAGCTGGGTCCATCACCCAGTTCGATGTTTTGGCTAAACTCTTTGTGCAGCATTATCAGCTCAATCTGAAGCCCGAGAAGAAGCTCGACTCTCTCTATCGGTTAAGGATGGGTGCTGATGAGACTCTCCGAAGTTTCACTAGGAGGTTTCGCAACGAGCATGCTGCCCTCTCTGGAAGACATCTGGATGATGAAGCCATCATGTTGGCTTTCCAGAACGCTCTCCGCTTTGATCTACACATCTACAACGACTTCATCCGCAATCCTCCTCCTTCTCTGGGGGCTATGTTCGATCGAATCCAGAGAGAGATCGAGGTCGAAGACGATCAAGTCGCTCGGAAAGGGCGAGAGACGAAGCGAAAGCCTGCTGAAAGAGAAACTCCAAAGTATGCTGCAAAAGCCCACAATGCTGAGGTAGCAGCCCCTCCAGCCAATAAGCGGTCAAGAAATAATGGACGTCGATCTCCTCCAAACAAGACCACTTCCACCGAGTGGAATTTACCAATCGAGCAAATCCTCGATCACATTCAGCACGAAGAGTTCCTCCGATGGCCTAATCCACTGCAGCCCGACACCAAGTTCACTGCAGATAAAACAGTCTACTGTGATTTCCATCGCAGTCATGGGCATTCTACCGATCAATGCCACCGGCTAAAGTATCATTTGGAAGATCTGCTACGTATAGGACATCTCCAAGAATTTGTCAAAGGCGGGCAAGATCATTCCGTCAAGCATCGACAGTGAAGATCTCCCTTGAGATTGAAAGATCTGGGGGTTAGAGATGATCAACTTTCAAGCAACTATTCGTATTGCCAGAAAACACAGCAGCAGGAAACTAGCTCCCAACTGGGAAAGTCCAGACATGATCGAAATCAGGAGAAAGCAAAGGATCCTATCAATTGCCACGAACTTGGAAAGCTAGACATTTCAAAATGCTCTATCCTCGATGTAAATTCCAAGCTGGATAAAGATTGCTTTCAAATGTTCATCTTATCGATTCAAATTCTGGAGCAGTTTCAAGCTATCTACATTCAAGCTCAAAGTTATCAGCATTCAAATTACCAGGTCGTTTAACAAGTTTGGGTGATTGAGTTGCGACTCAACCCCTTACACGCAAATGTTAAACGGTTTCGGGTTATGCTACAACACAACCTTCAAGTCACTGGTCATTTAACGAGTTTGGGAGTTCGTGTTGCGACACTACCCCTTACGTGCAAACGTTAAATGACTTTCAATTTCAATATCGCCTAACAAGTTTGGGTGCTTGAGTTGCGACTCAACCCCTCACATACAAATGTTAACGATTTCAAGTTGTGCTACAACACAACCTTCAATTTCAATATCGTCTAACAAGTTTGGGTGCTTGAGTTGCGACTCAACCCCTCACGTACAAATGTTAACGATTTCAAGTCGTGCTCCAACAAAGTTCAATTTTCAAGTTATTCAACAGTTTGGGTGATCGAGTTGCGACTCATCCCTTTGCATTCAAGTGTGTATATGTATTCAAATATTTCAATGCTATCCAGAACAGGACATTCAATGACATTCAACTCAAGACATTCAATTTCAAGCACCAGAAAGATATCTTCTATTATCAAAAATTGGTCAAGTACAATGTCGAGCTGCTACATATCAAAAGTTTACAAGTGTAAACAACAAAGAAAAAGGCAAAAACACATCAGGGCTTGGCTACGCTTGGAGCGCGCAACTTCTCCCCTTCAGATTCGCCACTAGCCTTGCTCGCAACCGAAGCTTTCGAGGATCGGATACTGCTGACATGTGCCCTGAGTGCCTCTGCCGCTTTCTCGGCCGTTTCTTTGTAACTCTTGCATTCAGACAATGCATGCTCCAGTGCCTTCTTGGAAGTCTCTTCCCTGGCAGTAAAAGCAGCATGTTGAGTAGCAAGTCGTTCTTTCAGCTCCTTGATCTCGTTGGTGCGACCGCAGGACACGTCCTCAACCTTGGAGAGTCGATTCTTCAAGGATTCAAGCTCGCGACTCTGCGCCTCACAACGATCCTGCAGCCCCTTGATCTCCAGCTTCCCCTTGCGAAGATCCTCAATCTTGGCCTTGAGAGAGGTTTTCTTCGAAGACAGGATTTCCCTCAGCCTATCTCTCTCCTCGCTTACAGCCTTCAGTTCGGCCGTCAAACGGGTTACCTCGGATGCGGCCTCCCGTTCTCCTGCTTTGCTGGAAAGCTTGCTTGCGATTCTCAAACAGGCTGAGTTCTGCAAATGGACAAAGAGTTAGAATTATTCTGAAGATACAACTCAAATGATCGGTCAAGCATATGCACATACCACTATTTCAAGCCGATCGAAGGCTTCTTCAAAAGTAGCATCCGGAAGATTGCAAAGCTTCCGGATCTTGTTAGTGGGATGATTGATGTCAACATCACCCAAACTCCTTATCTTCTTCTTAGCCGGGCCAGCAGGTGTACCTACAATCCATGCAGCAATTCTAAGTGTTAGTATATTTTCGAGCTTCAAAGACAAGGAAGTCAATCAAAACAGGTTAGTACAGATACCTGAAGCCTCGACTTGGGGAGCCTTTCCCTTCCCACTGTCGGAGCTCTTACCCTTGGGGGTCGATTTCTTCTTGGTGGGGGTTGGCTCTGGCAAAGGATGAGGAGTAGCATCACCCACCCGGCTTCCTCTCTCCAAGTGAGCAGGAGAGGGAACATCTCGAGGAGGTGATGCTCCCCCTTTGTCTTCTTGTCCACTCGAGGAGGTAAGCCCTGCCACCATAGCAGCAACTTCCTCCGCCAGAGATCGCGAAGGGGGTGGGGGTTGTTCAACCTCCACACCCCCACTTATTGTCGCCCCTTCGAGACGGGGAACCTCGGGAGGTATTTGATCGAGAGGTGCAGGGTTGCTTCCAACCCCACCACTCCCCGATATCCTAATCTTGAAGCGCAGCGGGTTCTTTTTCAGCTCCCCGAAGTCATAAGTAGGAATCACCTTAGGGCCATCGCCCGTTGCATCCATGACCGCTTCCATCTTGAGAGCTTTAACTTGGTCAATAAGGATCGGCTGCGAATCCTCATCGGCCTTACAAATGGGGGTGGAAGGAATTTCTTCCTCACCACCCCCATGTCCTTCGGTACCACCAGTGGGGGTGGGAGGAATTTCTTCCTCGCCACCCCCATGTCCTTTGCCCTCACCATCGTCTCCATTTCCTTCACCACTGTTGCTGCTGTCGTCGGAATCATCATCATCACCATCGTCTTTACCTTCCTCTTCACCTTCCTCTTCTTCCCCCTCTTCTTCTTTTTTCTTCTCCTCCTCAACTAGCACTTTCCTTTTCTTCTTCGCTGGCCCCTTCGGAGTTACCAGTTTCTCCTTCGAGGGAAGTGCGCGCCTGGCTCCATAAACCTTCTTCTCGAACCGAAGCCTCCTAACAATTTTTCCAGACTGAGGGTCCTCCTCGTAATCTGAGTAGATGACCTCATTGTCTTCATAGCGGGCCTTCGATCGGTGGAGAAGGTTGGCCTTGCCGTGTCGAACTGGGCAGTTCGAGAACTGCTTCCAAGATCGGGTCCCACAGGTTAATTCCAGGAAGAGATTATCAACAGCTCCCACCTGCTCCGGAGACCACGCAAGAGCTCCTCCTACACTGAACATGTCTATTTCATCATGCACATTGTATCGCGGGACCTCAGGAACAGACATCGGGGTCCAGGCACCAGACACCGATAGCGGCCAGTCAGTGTAAAGCTTATCAGAACCAATAGTGTCCTCGATCGGCCGAAGAGCAGACACACCCGTCAGATAGAAGAATGGACTGTCTTTCCTCCAGGCCCATCGGTAGTGATAGAAAAAATATCCAAACTCTATCCGGGCTTCTTCACCTTCGGGGAGGCTGGAATAGCATTCCCTCAGCTCCTTCTAGAAGTCCGATTCTACGTGACAGAAAGCGTAGATGATCCTCCAGGAGTTTCCAGTCACCTGCCCGGGACAGAGACCAGAGAGGTTCAGTAACCTCGCAGCAAAGGGAGGCAGTGGAAGGCGCAGTCCACAGTTAAGCTGGCCGATCGTGACGATAGTCCCCATCACCTGCTCTTTGCTCGCATACGAGACAAAGATTGTCCGTCTGTCAATGCCAAAAGCTGACATAACTCCCGGAAGCGCTGGCTGGGCCTTCCCCTCAGTAAAACACGCTAATAGCTTCTGCAGTTTCTCCCTCTTCACGTCAGTGAGTTTGTCGCCAATGTTATACCCAAATTCCGGTTCCACCGACAGAGGTAACTGCGGGCAGAGGACAAACTTTGCCTTAGGAATCTGCTCTGGCCTTGACGGTGCAGAAGCAAACCCTACTCCTTGGTGTCTTTTGCCCAGCTGTCCGAGTTCGGCAAGCACGGCCTTGCCCTTGCCACGACCCTTCGGAGGGGATGGAACCTCAAAAATCTCCTTCCCTTTCCTCTTCGAAGGGACCCCGCCAGACTTCTTCGAACTTCCAGAAGACGCCATCTGATCGATAGAGCAAGAGCAGAAATCGGGAGCAAAAGAGTCTGGACTTCGAAAAATTTTGGAAGCGTGAGGCAAAAATGACAGCCAGTGAAACTTTTATACCCAGGGTAAAACAGGTACGCAAATCAAGAAGACACGTGTCTTCACCGTATCAAATCGCGTATTTTTACAGGAACGCGTGGCATCCATCCACAGCAAGCGCAAAATCAGGCGAACCGTCGGACCAGACGAAACGTCGGACCACCGGTCCACGTGAACCAACGGTCCAAGCGAGCCACCGGTCTGAGTAAACCGGACCGCTGGTTAAAAGCCTCATTCAAGCCAACCAAAGACTCAAAACAGGAAGGATCAAACTCCATCAATGATCAAAACTCTGCCAGAAGATCGAAGAACGGAACAGTTATGAAACCCTCTCTGAGGGCAGGTTCAAAACTTTCAACTAATCTGTCAAATTTCTACTAGATCTGGCAAAAAACCAAGGTTTTTTGCCGATCACTCGAACCTTGACCGAATATTTTTTAACCGATCGGTCAAACTTGATCGATCGGCTAAAATCATTCGATCGGTTAAATTTCTACTGGATCTGGCAAAAAACCAAGGTTTTTTGCCGATCACTCGAACCTTGACTGGATATTTTTTAACCGATCGGTCAAACTTGACCGATCGGCTAAAATCATTCGATCGGTCAAATTTCTACTAGATCTGGCAAAAAACCAAGGTTTTTTGCCGATCACTCGAACCTTGACCGGATATTTTTTAACCGATCGGTCAAACTTGACCGATCGGCTAAAATCATTCGATCGGTTAAATTTCTACTGGATCTGGCAAAAAACCAAGGTTTTTTGCCGATCACTCGAACCTTGACCGGATATTTTTTAACCGATCGGTCAAACTTGACCGATCGGCTAAAATCATTCGATCGGTCAAATTTCTACAGGATCTGGCAAAAAACCAAGGTTTTTTTTCCCGATCACTCGAACCTTGACCGGATATTTTTTAACCGATCGGTCAAACTTGACCGATCGGCTAAAATCATTCGATCGGTCAAATTTCTACTGGATCTGGCAAAAAACCAAGGTTTTTTGCCGATCACTCGAACCTTGACCGGATATTTTTTAACCGATCGGTCAAACTTGACCGATCGGCTAAAATCATTCGATCGGTCAAATTTCTACTGGATCTAGCAAAAAACCAAGGTTTTTTGCCGATCACTCGAACCTTGACCAGATATTTTTTAACCGATCGGTCAAACTTGACCGATCGGCTAAAATCATTCGATCGGTCAAATTTCTACTGGATCTGGCAAAAAACCAAGGTTTTTTGCCGATCACTCGAACCTTGACCGGATATTTTTTAACCGATCGGTCAAACTTGACCGATCGGTCAAACTTGACCGATCGGCTAAAATCATTCGATCGGTCAAATTTCTACTGGATCTGGCAAAAAACCAAGGTTTTTTGCCGATCACTCGAACCTTGACCGGATATTTTTTAACCGATCGGTCAAACTTGACCGATCGGCTAAAATCATTCGATCGGTCAAATTTCTACTGGATCTGGCAAAAAACCAAGGTTTTTTGCCGATCACTCGAACCTTGACCGGATAATTTTTTACCGATCGGCCAAACTTGACCGATCGGCAAAAATAATTTGATCGGTCAAATTTCTACTGGATCGGTCAAAAAACCATGTTTTTTGACCGATCACCCTATTCTTGACCGGTTGAATTTTGACCGATCGGTCAAATATGACCGATCGGTCAAAAATTAACCGATCGGTCAAATTTCAACCGATCGGTCAAATTTCCTACTAAATCGGTCAAAAAACCATATTTTTTGACCGATCACCCAATTTTTGACCGGTTGAATTTTGACCGATCGGTCAAAATTTGACCGATCGGTCAAAATTGACCGATCGGTCAAAATTTGACCGATCGATCAAAATTGACCGATCAGTCAAAATTGGCCGATCAGTCAAAATTGACCGATCAGCCTTTTTTATACTAACATTTCGACAAGCCTCTTTGTACCTTTTTTAGACAGGGGGTTGCTGTTTTTTGCACCAAATCCAAGCCAGCCAGATGATCTCTAGCTAACTTGGAGGGGGTAACTGTGGGTGCAAATTTTGGCAGAAGTTTACCAACTACCACGGGACCCACCGACCCTGCCTGGTGGGCCCACGAAGACTACCACGGGACCCACCGGCCCTGCCTGGTGGGCCCAGGAAGACTACCATGGGACCCACCGGCCCTGCCTGGTGGGCCCACGAGCCTGTAGAATCCCCCAGAAGACGGTAGCGGGGCCCGCCAGCTTTACCTGAAGAATCCCCAAATACGACAGCAGAAACCGCCATTTACCCCGAAATTCCTCCCAGAGAAGCCTATAAATAGCAGAGTCTTCGAATGTAAAAGGGGAGGTATCGAACTCTCAGTTCTAAAAAACCAGAGCTCTGGGATTTCCAACTTCCCATCTTCCACCTCTCTTTGATCTTCTCTCGAAGAGATCAGTGTTTACAGTGATACTCGGCCTGTCGAGATCACTCCAGCATAAGTGTTAGTGAATTCGGGTTGCTCCCTATAGCACGGAGACGTAGGCTTCGGCTGAACTCCGAGATCAATCTCTTGTGTCAAACTCTCTCTGATTGCATATCTCTATTCACATATCAAAAGACTTCAACTGCAATCAACAGATCGACCAACGATCTTCAACGTCAACTTCAACTCCAATTGACTGGTGCTGCGAGAGTCTTCGGGTCGGCACGAAGATTTTCCCCCACAGAATGGATCGTGTGAAAGAATTAGAATGGATTGTATGAATGAATTAGAATGGATCGTATGAATGAATTAGAATGGATCGTGCGAATGAATTCGAATGGATCGTACGAATTCATTCTAATTCATTCATACAATCCATTCTAATTCTTTCACACGATCTATTCTAATTCATTCGTAGGATCCATTCTAATTCATTCGTACACATTCTAATTCATTTGTACGATCCATTCTAATTCATTCGTACAATCTATTATATTTTATTCGTACGATCCATTCTAATTCATTCGTACAATCCATTATATTTCATTTGTAAGATCCATTCTAATTCATTTGTACGATCCATTTTAATTCATTCGTACAATCCATTCTAATTCATTCGCACGAATGTATCCATTCTAGTTCATTCGTACGATCCATTCTAATTCATTCATACGATCTATTCTAATTCATTCGCACGATCCATTCTAATTCATTCGTACAATCCATTCTATTTCATTCGTATAATCCATTCTTACTCATTCGTATGATCCATTATGGATACATTCGTGCAAATGAATTAGAATGGATCATACGAATGAGTAAGAATGGATCGTACGAATAAAATAGAATGGATTATGCGAATGAATTAGAATGGATCGTAGAATGGATCAGAATAGATCGTGTGAAAGAATTAGAATGGATCGTATGAATGAAATAGAATGGATCGTGCGAATGAATTCGAATGGATCGTACGAATTCATTCTAATTCATTCATACAATCCATTCTAATTCTTTCACACGATCTATTCTGATCCATTCTACGATCCATTCTAATTCATTCGCACAATCCATTCAATTTCATTCGTACGATCCATTCTTACTCATTCGTATGATCCATTCTAATTCATTCGCACGAATGTATCCATAATGGATCATACGAATGAGTAAGAATGGATCGTACGAATGAAATACTTACGAATGAATTAGAATGGATCGTACGAATGAACTAGAATGGATCGTACGAATGAAATAGAATAGATTGTACGAATGAATTAGAATGGATTCGTACGAATGAATTAGAATGGATACATTCGTGCGAATGAATTAGAATGGATACATTCGTGCGAAAGAATTAGAATAGATCGTATGAATGAATTAGAATGGATCCTTTGAATGAATTAGAATGGATCGTGCGAATGAATTAGAATGAATCGTACAAATGAATTAGAATAGATCGTACGAATGAATTAGAATGGATCGTACGAAGGAACTAGAATGGATCGTACGAATGAATTAGAATGGATATATTCGTGCAAATGAATTAGAATGGATCGTGCGAATGAATTAGAATGGATCGTACGAATGAATTAGAATGGATCTTACGAATGAATTAGAATGGATCGTACGATTGAATTAGAATGGATCGTACGAATGAATTAGAATGGATACATTCGTGCGAATGAATTAGAATGGATCGGACGAATGAATTAGAATGGATCGTACGAATGAATTAGAACGGATCAAATGAATGAATTAGAGTGGTTACATTCATGCGAATGAATTAGAATGCATCGTACGAATGAATTAGAATTGATCGTATGAATGAATTAGAATGGATCGTACGAATGAATTAGAATGGATCAAATGAATGAATTAGAATGGTTACATTCATGCGAATGAATTAGAATGGATCGTACGAATGGATTAGAATGGATCGTACGAATGGATTAGAATGGATACATTCGAGCGTACGATCCATTCTAATTCATTCGTCCGATCCATTCTAATTTATTCGCATAAATGTATCCATTCTAATTCATTCGTACGATCCATTCTAATTCATTCGTAAGATCCATTCTAATTCATTCGTCCGATCCATTCTAATTCATTCGTACGATCCATTCTAATTCATTTATACGATCCATTCTAATTCATTCGTACGATCCATTCTAATTCATTTGCACAAATGTATCCATTCTAATTCATTCGTACGATCCATTCTAAGTCATTCACACGATCCATTCTAATTCATTCATACGATCCATTCTAATTCTTTCACACGATCCATTCTAATTCATTCGTATGATCCATTCTAATTCATTCGCACGATCCATTCTAATTCATTCGTAGGATCCATTCTAATTCATTCATACGATCCATTCTAATTCATTCGTACAATCCATTCTAATTCATTCGCACAAATGTATCCATTCTAATTCATTCGTACGATCCATTCTAATTCATTCGCACGATCCATTCTAATTCATTCGTACGATCAATTCTAATTCATTCGTACGATCCATTCTAATTCATTCGTATGATCCATTCTAATTAATTCGTACGATCGATTCTAATTCATTCGCACGAATGTATCCATTTTAATTCATTCGTACAATCCATTCTATTTCATTCGTACGATCCATTCTTAGTCATTCGTATGATCCATTATAATACATTCGTACGATTCATGCTAATTTATTCGCACGATCCATTCTAATTCATTCGTACGATCCATTCTTATTCATTCATACGATCCATTCTAATTCATTCGCACAATCCATTCTAATTCATTCTAATTCATTTGTAAGATTCATTCTAATTCATTCGTACGATCCATTCTAATTCATTCATTCAATCCATTCTAATTCTTTCACACGATCCATTCTAATTCATTCGTACGATCCATTCTAAATCATTCGTGCAATCCATTCTATTTCATTCGTACGATCATTTCTAATTCATTAGAATGGATCGTACGAATGAATTAGAATGGATCATATTAATGAATTAGAATGGATCGTACGAATGAATTAGAATGGATCGTACGAACGAATTAGAATGGATCGTACGAAGGAATTAGAATGGATCGTACGAATGAATTAGAATGGATATATTCGTGCAAATGAATTAGAATGGACCGTATGAATGAATTAGAATGGATCGTACGAATGAATTAGAATGGATATATTCGTGCAAATGAATTAGAATGGATCGTATGAATGTATTAGAATGGATCGTATGAGTGAATTAAAATGGATCGTACGAATGAATTAAAATGGATCGTACGAATGAATTAGAATGGATCGTGTGAAAGAATTAGAATGGATTGTATGAATGAATTAGAATAGATCGTATGAATGAATTAGAATGGATCGTACGAATGAATTAGAATGGATCGTACGAATGAATTTGAATGGATACATTTGTGCGAATGAATCTAAATGGATTGTATGAATGAATTACAATGGATCATATGAATGAATTAGAATGGATCGTACGAATGAATTAGAATAGCTCATACGAATGAATTATAATGAATCGTATGAATGAATTAGAATGGTTACATTTGTGCGAATGAATTAGAATAGATCGTACGAATGAATTAGAATGGATCGTACGAATAAATTAGAATGGATCGTGGGAATGAATTAGAATGGATCGTACGAATGAATTAGAATGGATCCACCGAATGAGTTAGAATGGATCATACGAATGAATTAGAATGGATTGTACGAATGAATTAGAATGGATTGTGCCAATGAATTAGAATGGATCGTATGAATGAATAAGAATGGATCGTACGAATGAATTAGAATGGATCGTGCGAATGAATTAGCATGAATCGTACGAATGTATTAGAATGGATCGTACGAATGAATTAGAATGAATCATACGATCCATTCTAATTCAATCGTCCGATCCATTCTAATTCATTTGCATGGATGTATCCATTCTAATTCATTCGTACAATCCATTCTATTTCATTCGTATGATCCATTCTTACTCATTCGTATGATCCATTCTAATTCATTCGTATGATCCATTCTAATTCATTCGTACGATCCATTCTAATTCATTCGTACGATCCATTCTAATTCATTCGCACTATCCATTCTAATTCATTCATACGATCCATTCTAATTCATTCATACGATCCATTCTAATTCATTCCTACAATCCATTCTAATTCATTCGCCCGATCCATACTAATTCATTCATATGATCCATTCTATTCGAATGGATCATGCAATCCATTCGAATTCATTCGCACGATACATTCTAATTCATTCATACGATCCATTCTAATTCATTCATATAATGCATTCTAATTCTTTCGCACGATCCATTCTAATTCATTCATACGATCCATTCTAATTCATTCGTACGATCCATTCTAATTCACTCATACGATCCATTCTAATTCATTCATACGATCCATTCTAATTCATTTGCATGAATATATCCATTCTAATTCATTCGTACGGTCCATTCTAATACCTTCGTACGATCCATTCTAATTCCTTCGTACGATCCATTCTAATTCCTTCGTACGATCCGTTCTATTTCATTTGTATGATCCATTCTAATTCCTTCGTACGATCCATTCTAATTCCTTCGTATCCATTCTAATTTATTCGCACGAATGTATCCATTCTAATTCATTTGCACGATCCATTCTAATTCATTCCTATGATCTATTCTAATTCATTCGTACGATCCATTCTAATCCATTCTTTCATACGATCCATTCTAATTCATATGCACAAAGGTATCTGTGGGGGAAAATCTTTGTGCCGACCCGAAGACTCTCGCAGCACCAGTCAATTGAAGGTATTGACGTGGAAGATCGTTGGTCGATCTATTGATTGAAGTTGAAGCCTTTTGATAGGTAAACAGAGAGATGCAATCAGAGAGATTGTTGACACAAGATGTGATCTCGGAGTTCAGCCGAGGCCTACGTCTCCGTGCTATAGGGAGCAACCCGAATTCACTAACACTTATGTTGAAGTGATCTCGACAGGCCGAGTATCACTGAAAACACTCTGATCTCTTCGAAAGAAAGAAGATCAAAGAGAGGTGGAAGATGGGAAGTTGGAAATCCCAGAGCTCTGGTTTTTTAGAACTCAGAGTTCGATCCTTTTACATTCGAAGGCTCTGCTATTTATAGGATTCCCGGGGAGGAATTCCGGGGTAAATGGCGGTTTTCTGCTGTCGTATTTGGGGATTCTTCAGGCTTGTGGGCTAACCGGGCAGGGCCGGTGGGTCTCGCGGTGGTCCTCGTGGGCCCACCCGGCAGGGTCGGTGGGTCCCGCGGTGGTCCTCGTGGGCCCACCCGGCAGGGCCGGTGGGTCCCGTGGTAGTCTTCGTGGGCCCACCAGGCAGGGCCGGTGGGTCCCGTGGTATTCTTCGTGGGCCCACCAGGCAGGGCCGGTGGGTCCCGTGGTAGTCTTCGTGGGCCCACCAGGCAGGGCCGGTGGGTCCCGTGGTAGTTGGTAAACTTCTGCCAAAATTTCACCCACAGTATCCATTCTAATCCATTCGTAGTATCCATTCTAATCCATTCGTACGATACATTCTAATTCATTCGTACGATCCATTCTAATTTATTCGCACGAATGTATCCATTCTAATTCATTCGTACGATCCATTCTAATTCATTCGCACAATCTATTCTAATTCATTCATACGATCCATTCTAATTCATTCGCACGAATGTATCCTTTCTAATTCATTCATACGATCCATTCTACTTCATTCGTACTATCCGTTCTAATTCACTCATACGATCAATTCTAATTCATTCATACGATCCATTCTAATTCATTTGCACAAAGGTATCCATTCTAATTCATTCGTACAATCCATTCGAATTCATTCGCACGATCCATTCTAATTCATTCGTACGATCCATTCTAATTCATTCGTACGATCCATTCTAATTCATTCGCACGATCCATTCTAATTCATTCGTACAATCCATTCTATTTCATTCGTACGATCCATTCTTACTCATTCGTATGATCCATTCAAATTCATTCGGACGAATGTATCCATTCTAATTTATTCGTACAATCCATTCTAATTCATTCGTACGATCCATTCTAATTCATTCGTCCGATCCATTCTAATTCATTCATTTGATCCGATCCATTCTAATTCATTCATTTGATCCGATCCATTCTAATTCCTTCGTACGATCCATTCTAATTCATTCGTCCGATCCATTCGTGCGAATGAATTAGAATGGATCGTACGAATGAATTAGAATGGATCATACGAATGAATTAGAATAGATTGTGCGAAGGAATTAGAATGGATCGTACGAAGGAATTAGAATGGATCGTACGAAGGAATTAGAATGGATCGTACGAATGAATTAGAATGGATCGTACGAATGAATAAGTATGGATCGTACGAATGAATTAGAATGGATCGTACGAATGAATTAGAATGGATACATTCGTGCGAATGAATTAGAATGGATCGGACGAATGAATTAGAATGGATCATACGAATGAATTAGAATGGATCGTACGAATGAATTAGAATCGATCATACGAATAAATTAGAATGGATACATTCGTCCGAATGAATTAGAATGGATCATACGAATGAGTAAGAATGGATCGTACGAATGAAATAGAATAGATTGTACGAATGAATTAGAATAGATTCGTACGAATGAATTAGATTGGATATATTCGTGCGAATGAATTAGAATGGATCGTACCAATGAGTAAGAATGGATCGTACGAATGAAATAGAATGGATTGTGTGAATGAATTAGAATGGATCGTACGAATGAATTAGAATGGATCGTGTGAAAGAATTAGAATGGATTGTATGAATGAATTAGAATAGATCGTATGAATGAATTAGAATGGATCGCACGAATGTATCCATTCTAATTCATTCGTACGAATCCATTCTAATTCATTCGTACAATCCATTCTATTTCATTCGTACGATCCATTCTTACTCATTCGTATGATCCATTCTAATTCATTCGCACGAATGTATCCATTCTAAATCATTCGTACGATCCATTCTAATTCATTCGTACGATCCATTCTAAATCATTCGTACAATCCATTCTATTTCATTCGTACGATCAATTCTAATTCATTAGCACGATCCATTCTAATTCATTCGTACGATCCATTCAAATTCATTCGCACTATCCATTCTAATTCATTCGTACAATCCATTCTATTTCATTCATACGATCCATTCTTACTCATTCGTATGATCCATTCTAATTCATTCGCACGAATGTATCCATTCTAATCCATTCGTACGATCCATTCAAATCCATTCGTACGATCCATTCTAATTCATTCGCATGAATGTAACCATTCTAATTCATTCATTTGATCCATTCTAATTCATTTGTACGATCCATTCTAATTCATTCGTCCGATCCATTCTAATTCATTCTAATTCATTCGAACGAATGTATCCATTCTAATTCATTCGTATGATCAGTTCTAATTCATTCACAAAATCTATTCTAATTCATTCATACGATCCATTCTAATTCATTCAGATGAATGTATCCGTTCTAATTCATTCATACGATCCATTCTAATTCTTTCGTACGATACATTCTAATTCACTCATACGATCCATTCTAATACATTCATACGATCCATTCTAATTTATTTGCACGAATATATCCATTATAATTCATTCGTACGATCCATTCTAATTCCTTCGTACGATCCATTCTAATTCATTCGTACGATCTATTCTATTTCATTCGTACGATCCATTCTTACTCATTCGTACGATCCATTCTAATTCATTCGTCCTATCCATTCTAATTCATTCGCACGAATGTATCCATTCTAATTCATTTGCACGATCCATTCTAATTCATTCCTATGATCTATTCTAATTCATTCGTACGATCCATTCTAATTCATTCGTACGATCCATTCTACGATCCATTCTAATTCATTCATACGATCCATTCTAATTCATATGCACAAAGGTATCCATTCTAATCCATTCGTAGGATCCATTCTAATCCATTCGTACGATACATTCTAATTCATTCGTACGATCCATTCTAATTTATTCGCACGAATGTATCCATTCTAATTCATTCACACGATCCATTCTAATTAATTCGCACAATCTATTCTAATTCATTCATACGATCCATTCTAATTCATTCGCACGAATGTATCCATTCTAATTCATTCATACGATCCATTCTACTTCATTCGTACTATCCGTTCTAATTCACTCATACGATCCATTCTAATTCATTCATACGATCCATTCTAATTCATTTGCACAAAGGTATCCATTCTAATTCATTCGTACGATCCATTCGAATTCATTCGCACGATCCATTCTAATTCATTCGTACTATCCATTCTAATTCATTCGTACGATCCATTCTAATTAATTCGCACAATCCATTCTAATTCATTCGTACAATCTATTCTATTTCATTCATACGATCCATTCTTACTCATTCGTATGATCCATTCTAATTCATTCGGATGAATCTATCCATTCTAATTTATTCGTACGATCCATTCTAATTTATTCGTACGATCCATTCTAATTCATTCGTACGATCCATTCTAATTCATTCTTCCGATCCATTCTAATTCATTCACACGATCCATTCTAATTCATTCGTACGATCCATTCTAATTCATTCATACAATCCATTCTAATTCATTCGTACGATCCATTCTAATTCACTCATACGATCCATTCTAATACATTCATACGATCCATTCTAATTCATTTGCACGAATATATCCATTCTAATTCATTCATAGGATCCATTCTAATTCCTTCGTACGATCCATTCTAATTTATTCGTACGATCTATTCTAATTCCTTCGTACGATCCATTCTAATTCATTCGTACGATCTATTCTATTTCATTCGTACGATCCATTCTTACTCATTCGTACGATCCATTCTAATTCATTCGTCCTATCCTTCTAATTCATTCGCACGAATGTATCCATTCTAATTCATTTGCACGATCCATTCTAATTCATTCCTATGATCTATTCTAATTCATTCGTACGATCCATTCTAATTCATTCTAATTCATTCGTACGATCCATTCTACGATCCATTCTAATTCATTCATACGATCCATTCTAATTCATATGCACAAAGGTATCCATTCTAATCCATTCGTAGGATCCATTCGAATCCATTCGTACGATACATTCTAATTCATTCGTACGATCCATTCTAATTTATTCGCACGAATGTATCCATTCTAATTCATTCGTACGATCCATTCTAATTCATTCGCACAATCTATTCTAATTCATTCATACGATCCATTCTAATTCATTCGCACGAATGTATCCATTCTAATTCATTCATACGATCCATTCTACTTCATTCGTACTATCCGTTCTAATTCACTCATACGATCCATTCTAATTCATTCATACGATCCATTCTAATTCATTTGCACAAAGCTATCCATTCTAATTCATTCGTACGATCCATTCGAATTCATTCGCACGATCCATTCTAATTCATTCGTACTATCCATTCTAATTCATTTGTACGATCCATTCTAATTCATTCGCACGATCCATTCTAATTCATTCGTACAATCTATTCTATTTCATTCATACGATCCATTCTTACTCATTCGTATGATCCATTCTAATTCATTCGGATGAATGTATCCATTCTAATTTATTCGTACGATCCATTCTAATTCATTCGTACGATCCATTCTAATTCATTCGTACGATTCATTCTAATTCATTCGTCCGATCCATTCTAATTCATTCACACGATCTATTCTAATTCATTCGTACGATCCATTCTAATTCATTCATACAATCCATTCTAATTCATTCGTACGATCCATTCTAATTCACTCATACGATCCATTCTAATACATTCATACGATCCATTCTAATTCATTTGCACGAATATATCCATTCTAATTTATTCGTAGGATCCATTCTAATTCCTTCGTACGATCCATTCTAATTCATTCGTACGATCTATTCTAATTCATTCGTACGATCCATTCTAATTCATTCGTACGATCCATTCTAATTCCTTCGTATGATCAATTCTAATTCATTCGTACGATCTATTCTAATTCATTCGTACGAATTGATAAATTCGTGTGAATGAATTAGAATGGATCGTACGAATGAGTAAGAATGGATCGTACGAATGAAATAGAATGGACTGCACGAATGAATTAGAATGGATCGTACGAATGAATTAGAATGGATCGTACGAATGAATTAGAATGGATCGCGCAATCTATTCTAATTCATTCACACGATCCATTCTAATTCATTCGTACGATCCATTCTAATTCTTTCACACGATCCATTCTAATTCATTCGTACGATCTATTCTAATTCATTCGTACGATCCATTCTAATTGATTCGTAAGATCCATTCTAATTCATTCGTATGATCCATTCTAATTCATTCGTACGATCCATTCTAATTCCTTCGTACGATCCATTCTAATTCATTCGTACGATCCATTCTAATTCATTCATACGATCCATTCTAATTTTTTCGTACGATCCATTCTAATTCATTCGTACGATCCATTCTAATTCATTCGCGCAATCTATTCTAATTCATTCGTACGATCCATTCTAATTCATTCGTACGATCCATTCTAATTCATTCGCATGATCCATTCTAATTCATTCGCGCAATCTATTCTAATTCATTCGCACGATCCATTCTAATTCATTCGTACGATCCATTCTAATTCATTCGTACGATCCATTCTAATTCATTCATACGATCTATTCTAATTCATTTGTACGATCCATTCTAATTCATTCGTACGATCCATTCTAATTCCTTCGTACGATCCATTCTAATTCATTCATACAATCCATTCTAATTCTTTCACACGATCCATTCTAATTCATTCGTATGATCCATTCTAATTCATTCGTGCAATCTATTCTATTTCATTCATACGATCCATTCTTACTCATTTGTACGATCCATTCTAATTCATTCACACGAATGTATCCATTCGTACGAATGAATTAGAATGGATCGTACGAATGAATTAGAATGGATCGTACGAAGGAATTAGAATGGATTGTATGAAGGAATTAGAATGGATCGTACGAATGAATTAGAATAGATCGTACGAATGAATTAGAATGGATCGTACGAAGGAATTAGAATGGATACGAATGAATTAGAATGGATATATTCGTGCAAATGAATTAGAATGGATCGTATGAATGTATTAGAATGGATCGTATGAGTGAATTAGAATGGATCGTACGAATGAATTAGAATGGATCATACGAATGAATTAGAATGGATCGTGTGAATGAATTAGAATGGATCGGACGAATGAATTAGAATGGATCGTACAAATGAAGTAGAATGGATCGTACGAATGAATTAGAATGGATCGTACGAATAAATTAGAATGGATACATTCGTCCGAATGAATTAGAATGGATCATACGAATGAGTAAGAATGGATCGTACGAATGAAATAGAATAGATTGTACGAATGAATTAGAATGGATCGTGCGAATGAATTAGAATGGATCGTACGAATGAATTAGAATGGATCGTACGAATGAATTAGAATGGATCGTGCGAATGAATTCGAATGGATCGTACGAATGAATTAGAATGGATACCTTTGTGCAAATGAATTAGAATGGATCGTATGAATGAATTAGAATGGATCGTATGAGTGAATTAGAACGGATAGTACGAATGAAGTAGAATGGATCGTATGAATAAATTAGAATGGATACATTCGTGCGAATGAATTAGAATGGATCGTATGAATGAATTAGAATAGATTGTGCGAATGAATTAGAATGGATCGTACGAATGAATTAGAATGGATACATTCGTGCGAATAAATTAGAATGGATCGTACGAATGAATTAGAATGTATCGTACGAATGGATTAGAATGGATCCTACGAATGGATTGGATTGGATACCTTTGTGCATATGAATTAGAATGGATCGTATGATAAATTAGAATGGATCGTAAAATGGATCGTACGAATGAATTAGAATGAATTAGAATGGATCGTACGAATGAATTAGAATAGATCATAGGAATGAATTAGAATGGATCGTGAAAATGAATTAGAATGGATACATTCGTGCGAATGAATTAGAATGGATCGGACGAATGAATTAGAATGGATCGTACGAATGAGTAAGAATGGATCATACGAATGAAATAAAATAGATCGTACGAATGAATTAGAATGGATCGTACGAAGGAATTAGAATGGATCGTACGAATGAATTAGAATGGATATATTCGTGCAAATGAATTAGAATGGATCGTATGAATGTATTAGAATGGATCGTACGAGTGAATTAGAATGGATCGTACGAATGAATTAGAATGGATCGTATGAATGAATTAGAATGGATACATTCGTGTGAATGAATTAGAATGGATCGTATGAATGAACTAGAATAGATTTTGTGAATGAATTAGAACTGATCGTACGAATGAATTAGAATGGATACATTCGTGCGAATGAATTAGAATGAATTAGAATGGATCGGACGAATGAATTAGAATGGATCGTACGAATGAATTAGAATGGATCAAATGAATGAATTAGAATGGTTACATTCATGCGAATGAATTAGAATGGATCGTACGAATGGATTAGAATGGATACATTCGTGCGAATGAATTAGAATGGATACATTCGTGCGAATGAATTAGAATGGATCATACGAATGAGTAAGAATGGATCGTACGAATGAAATAGAATGGATTGTACGAATGAATTAGAATGGATCGTGCGAATGAATTTGAATGGATCGTACGAATAAATTAGAATGGAACGTGCTAATGAATTAGAATTGATCGTACGAATGAAATAGAATGGATTGTACGAATGATTAAGAATAGATCGTACGAATGAATTAGAATGGATCATACGAATGATTTAGAATGGATACTTTCATGCGAATAAATTAGAATGGATCATACGAATGAGTAAGAATGGATCGTACGAATGAAATAGAATGGATTGTACGAATGAATTAGAATGGATTCGTACGAATGAATTAGAATGGATACATTCGTGCGATCCATTCTAATTTATTCATACGATCTATTCTAATTCATTCATACAATCCATTCTAATTCTTTCACACGATCCATTCTAATTCATTCGTATGATCCATTCTAATTCATTCGCACAATCAATTCTATTTCATTCGTACGATCCATTCTTACTCATTGGTACGATCCATTCTAATTCATTCGCACGAATGTATCCATTCTAATTCATTCATACGAATCCATTCTAATTCATTCGTACAATCTATTCTATTTCATTCGTACGATCCATTCTTACTCATTCGTATGATCCATTCTAATTCATTCGGGCGAATGTATCCATTCTAATTTATTCGTACGATCCATTCTAATTCATTCGTACGATCCATTCTAATTCATTCGTATGATCCATTCTAATTCATTCGTCCGATCCATTCTAATTCATTCGCACGAATGTATCCATTCTAATTCATTCGTACGATCCATTCTAATTCATTCGTACGATCCATTCTAATTCATTCGTAAGATCCATTCTAATTCATTCGTACGATCCATTCTAATTCATTCGTACGATGCATTCTAATTCCTTCGTACGATCCATTCTAATTCATTCGTACGATCCATTCTAATTCCTTCGTACGATCTATTCTAATTCATTCGTACGATCCATTCTAATTCATTCGCGCAATCTATTCTAATTCATTCGTACGATCCATTCTAATTCATTCGTACGATCCATTCTAATTCATTCGCACGATCCATTCTAATTCATTCACGCAATCGATTCTAATTCATTCGCACGATCCATTCTAATTCATTCGTACGATCCATTCTAATTCTTTCACACGATCCATTCTAATTCATTCGTACGATCCATTCTAATTCATTCGTACGATCTATTCTAATTCATTCGTACGATCCATTCTAATTCATTCATACGATCCATTCTAATTCCTTCGTACGATCCATTCTAATTCATTCATACAATCCATTCTAATTCTTTCACACGATCCATTCTAATTCATTCGTACGATCCATTCTAATTCATTCGTGCAATCCATTCTATTTCATTCGTACGATCCATTCTTACTCATTCGTACGATCCATTCTAATTCATTCACACGAATGTATCCATTCGTACGAATGAATTAGAATAGATTGTACGAATGAATTAGAATGGATCGTACGAATGAATTAGAATGGATCGTACGAAGGAATTAGAATGGATCGTACGAATGAATTTGAATAGATCATACGAATGAATTAGAATAGATCGTACGAATGAATTAGAATGGATCGTACGAAGGAATTAGAATGGATCGTACGAATGAATTAGAATGGATATATTCGTGCAAATGAATTACAATGGATCGTATGATTGAATTAGAATGGATCGTACGAATGAATTAAAATGGATTGTATGAATGAATTAGAATGGATCGTACGAATGAATTGGAATGGATCGTTTGAATGAATTAGAATAGATCGGACGAATGAATTAGAATGGATCGTACGAATGAATTAGAATGGATCGTACGAATGAATTAGAATGGATCGTACGAATGAATTCGAATGGATCGTACGAATGAATTAGAATGGATCGTACGAATGAATTAGAATGGATCGTGCTAATGAATTAGAATTGATCGAACGAATGAATTAGAATGGATACATTCGTGCGAATGAATTAGAATGGATCGGACGAATGAATTAGAATGGATCGTACGAATGAGTAAGAATGGATCATACGAATGAAATAGAATAGATCGTACGAATGAAATAGAATGGATCGTACGAATGAAATAGAATGGATTGTGCGAATGAATTAGAATGGATCGTACGAATGAATTAGAATGGATCGTACGAATAAATTAGAATGGATCCTATGAATGAATTAGAATGGATCGTGCGAATGAATTAGAATTGATCGTACGAATGAATTAGAATGGATCGTGCTAATGAATTAGAATTGATCGAACGAATGAATTAGAATGGATACATTCGTGCGAATGAATTTGAATGGATCGGACGAATGAATTAGAATGGATCGTACGAATGAGTAAGAATGGATCGTACGAATGAAATAGAATAGATCGTACGAATGAATTAGAATGGATCGTACGAAGGAATTAGAGTGGATCGTACGAATGAATTAGAATGGATATATTCGTGCAAATGAATTAGAATGGATCGTAAGAATGTATTAGAATGGATCGTATGAGTGAATTAGAATGGATCGTACGAATGAATTAGAATGGATCGTATGAATGAATTAGAATGGATACATTCATGTGAATGAATTAGAATGGATCGTATGAATGAATTAGAATAGATTTTGTGAATGAATTAGAACTGATCGTACGAATGAATTAGAATGGATACATTCGTGCGAATGAATTAGAATGGATTGTATGAATGAATTAGAATGGATCCTATGAATGAATTAGAATGGATCGTGTGAATGAATTAGAATGGATCGTACGAATGAATTAGAATGGATCATGCTAATGAATTAGAATTGATCGAACGAATGAATTAGCATGGATCGTGCTAATGAATTAGAATGGAACGTACGAATGAATTAGAGTGGATCGTGTGAAAGAATTAGAATGGATTGTATGAATGAATTAGAATGAATTCGTACGATCCATTCGAATTCATTCGCACGATCCATTCTAATTCATTCATACGATCCATTCTAATTCATTCATACAATCCATTCTAATTCTTTTACACGATCCATTCTAATTCATTCGTAGGATCCATTCTAATTCATTCTTACAATCTATTCTATTTCATTCGTACGATCCATTCTTACTCATTCGTATGATCCATTCTAATTCATTCGGACGAATGTATCCATTCTAATTCATTTGTACGATCCATTCTAATTCATTCATACGATCCATTCTAATTCATTCATCCGATCCATTCTAATTCATTCGCACGAATGTATCCATTCTAATTCATTCATACGATCCATTCTAATTCATTCGTACGATCCATTCTAATTCATTCGTAAGATCCATTCTAATTCATTCGTACGATCCATTCTAATTCATTCGCACGAATGTATCCATTCTAGTTCATTCGTACGATCCATTCTAATTCATTCATACAATCCATTCTAGTTCATTTGTCCGATCCATTCTAATTCATTCGTTCGATTAATTCTAATTCATTAGCACGATCCATTCTAATTCATTCGTACGATCCATTCTAATTCATTCGCACGATCCATTCTAATTCATTCATAGGATCCATTCTAATTCATTCGTACGATCCATTCTAATTCATTCGCACGATCCATTCTAATTTATTCATACAATCCATTCTAATTCATTCGCATGATCCATTCTAATTCACTCATACGATCCATTCTAATACATTCATACGATCCATTCTAATTCATTTGCACGAATATATCCATTCTAATTCATTCGTACAATCCATTCTAATTCATTCGCACGAATGTATCCATTCTAATTCATTCATACGATTCATTCTAATTCATTCGTATGAGCTATTCTAATTCATTCGTACGATCCATTCTAATTCATTCGTACGATCCATTGTAATTCATTCATACAATCCATTCAGATTCATTCGCACAAATGTATCCATTCAAATTCATTCGTACGATCCATTCTAATTCCTTCGTACGATCCATTCTAATTCATTCGTACGAATGTATCCATTCTAATTCATTCGTACGATCCATTCTAATTCATTCGTACGATCCATTCTAATTCATTCGCACGATCCATTCTAATTCATTCGTACGATCAATTCTAATTCGTTAGCACGAATGTATCCATTCTAATTCATTCGTACGATCCATTCTAATTCATTCGTACGATCCATTCTAATTCTTTCACACGATCCATTCTAATTCATTCGTAGGATCCATTCTAAATTATTCGTACAATGAGTAAGAATGGATCGTACGAATGAAATAGAATGGATTGTACGAATGATTTAGAATGGATTGTATGAATGAATTAGAATAGATTGTATGAATGAATTAGAATGGATCGTACGAAGGAATTAGAATGGATCGTACGAATGAATTAGAATGGATCGTACGAATGAATTAGAATAGATCATACGAATGAATTAGAATGGATCGTGTGAAAGAATTAGAATGGATCGTACGAATGAATTAGAATGGATCGTGCGAATGAATTAGAATGGATCGTACGAATGAATTAAAATGGATCGTGCTAATGAATTAGAATTGATCGAACGAATGAATTAGCATTAATCGTGCATTCGTACGATCCATTCTAATTCATTCGTAAGATCCATTCTAATTCATTCGTTCGATCCATTCTAATTCATTCGTACGATCCATTCTAATTCATTCGCACGAATGTATCTATTCTAGTTCATTCGTACGATCCATTCTAATTCATTCGTACGATCCATTCTAATTCATTCATACGATCTATTCTAATCCATTCATAGAATCCATTCTAATTCTTTCACACGATCCATTCTAATTCATTCGTACGATCCATTCTAATTCATTCGCACGATCCATTCTAATTCATTCGTACGATCCATTCTAATTCCTTCGTACGATCCATTCTAATTCATTCGTACGATCCATTCTAATTCATTCGTACGATCCATTCTAATTCATTTGTACGATCCATTCTAATTCCTTCGTACGATCCATTCTAATTCATTCATACGATCCATTCTAATTCATTCATGCAATCCATTCTAATTCTTTCACACGATCCATTCTAATTCATTCGTACGATCCATTCTAATTCATTCGTGCAATCCATTCTATTTCATTCGTACGATCCATTCTTACTCATTCGTACGAATGGATTAGAATGGATCGTACGAAGGAATTAGAATGGATCGTACGAATTAATTAGAATGGATCGTACGAATGAATTAGAATGGATCGTACGAATGAATTAGAATGGATCGTACGAAGGAATTAGAATGGATCGTACGAATTAATTAGAATGGATCGTACGAATGAATTAGAATAGATCGTACGAATGAATTAGAATGGATCGTACGAAGGAATTAGAATGGATCGTACGAATGAATTAAACTGGATCGTACGAATGAATTTGAATGGATACATTTTTGCGAATGAATCTAAATAGATTGTATGAATGAATTACAATGGATCGTACGAATGAATTAGAATGGATCATACGAATGAATTAGAATAGCTCATACGAATGAATTAGAATGAATTGTATGAATGAATTTGAATGGTTACATTCGTGCGAATGAATTAGAATAGATCGAACGAATGAATTAGAATGGATCGTACGAATAATTTAGATTGGATCGTGGGAATGAATTAGAATGGATCGTACGAATGAATTAGAATGGATCCACCGAATGAGTTAGAATGGATCATACGAATGAATTAGAATGGATTGTACGAATGAATTAGAATGGATTGTGCGATTGAATTAGAATGGATCGTATGAATGAATAAGAATGGATCGTACGAATGAAATAGAATGGATTGTGCGAATGAATTAGCATGAATCATACGAATGTATTAGAATGGATCGTACGAATGAATTAGAATGAATCGTCCGATCCATTCTAATTCAATCGTCCGATCCATTCTAATTCATTCGCATGAATGTATCCATTCTAATTCATTCGTACAATCCATTCTATTTCATTCGTACGATCCATTCTTACTCATTCGTATGATCCATTCTAATTCATTCGTATGATCCATTCTAATTCATTCGTACGATCCATTCTAATTCATTCGTACGATCCATTCTAATTCATTCGCACGATCAATTCAAATTCATTCATACGATCCATTCTAATTCATTCATACGATCTATTCTAATTCATTCCTACAATCCATTCTAATTCATTCGCCCGATCCATTCTAATTCATTCATACGATCCATTCTATTCGAATGGATCATGCGATCCATTCGAATTCATTCGCACGATCCATTCTAATTCATTCATACAATCCATTCTAATTCATTCATACAATGCATTCTAATTCTTTCGCCCGATCCATTCTAATTCATTCATACGATCCATTCTAATTCATTCGTACGATCCATTCTAATTTACTCATACGATCCATTCTAATACATTCATACGATCTACTCTAATTCATTTGCACGAATATATCCATTCTAATTCATTCGTACGATCCATTCTAATTCCTTCGTACGATCCATTCTAATTCATTCGTACGATCTATTCTAATTCATTCATACGATCCATTCTAATTCATTCGTACGATCCATTCTAATTCCTTCGTACGATCGATTCTAATTCATTCGTACGATCCATTCTAATTCATTCATACAATCCATTCTAATTCTTTCACACGATCCATTCTAATTCATTCGTACGATCCATTCGTACTATCCGTTCTAATTCACTCATACGATCCATTCTAATTCATTCATACGATCCATTCTAATTCATTTGCACAAAGGTATCCATTCTAATTCATTCGTACGATCCATTCTAATTCATTCACACGAATGTATCCATTCGTACGAATGAATTAGAATAGATTGTACGAATGAATTAGAATGGATCGTACGAATGAATTAGAATGGATCGTACGAAGGAATTAGAATGGATCGTACGAATGAATTAGAATGGATCGTACGAATGAATTAGAATAGATCGTACGAATGAATTAGAATGGATCGTACGAAGGAATTAGAATGGATCGTGCGAATGAATTAGAATGGATCGTACGAATGAATTAGAATGGATCGTACTAATGAACTAGAATGGATACATTCGTGCGAATGAATTAGAATGGATCGTACGAATGAATTAGAATGGATCGTATGAATGAATTAGAATGGATCATACGAATGGATTAGAATGGATCATACGAATGAATTAGAATGGATCGTGCGAATGAATTAGAATGGATCGAACGAATGAAATAGAATGGATATATTCGAGCAAATGAATTAGAATAGATCGTAGGAATGAATTAGAATGGATCATACGAATGAATTAGAATAGATCGTACGAACGAATTAGAATGGATCATACGAACGAATTAGAATGGATCATATGAACGAATTAGAATGGATCGTACGAATGAATTAGAATGGATACATTCAAACGAATGAATTAGAATGGATCGTACGAATGAATTAGAATAGATCATAGGAATGAATTAGAATGGATCGTGCAAATGAATTAGAATGGATACATTCGTGAGAATGAATTAGAATGGATCGTGCGAATGAATTAGAATGGATCGTACGAATAAATTAGAATGGATATATTTGAACGAATAAATTAGAATGGATCATACGAATGAATTAGAATGGATCGTACGAATGAATTAGAATGGATAGTGCGAATGAATTAGAATGGATCGTACGAATGAGTTAGAATGGATACATTCGTGCGAATGAATTAGAATGGATCATACGAATGAGTAAGAATGGATCGTACGAATGAAATAGAATGGATTATACAAATGAATTAGAATGGATACATTCGTGCGAATGAATTAGAATGGATCGTATGTACGAATGAATTAGAATGGATACATTCGTGCGAATGAATTAGAATGGATCGTACGAATGAATTAGAATAGATCGTGCGAATGAATTAGAATGGATCGTACGAATGAATTAGAATGGATCATATGAATGAACTAGAATGGATACATTCGTGCGAATGAATTAGAATGGATCATACGAATGAATTAGAATGGATCGTACGAATGAATTAGAATGGATCTTACGAATGAATTAGAATGGATCGTACGAATAAATTAGAATGGATTGTATGAATGGTTTAGAATGGATACATTCGTGCAAATGAATTAGAATGGATCGGACGAATGAATTAGAATGGATCGTATGAATGAATTAGAATGGATCAAATGAATGAATTAGAATGGTTACATTCATGCGAATGAATTAGAATGGATCATACGAATGGATTAGAATGGATCGTACGAATGGATTAGAATGGATACATTCGTGCGAATGAATTAGAATGGATCATACGAATGAGTAAGAATGGATCGTACGAATGAAATAGAATGGATTGTACGAATGAATTAGAATGGATCGTGCGAATAAATTTGAATGGATCGTACGAATGAATTAGAATGGATCCTGCTAATGAATTAGAATTGATCGTACGAATGAAATAGAATAGATTGTACGAATGATTTAGAATGGATCGTACGAATGAATTAGAATGGCTCATACGAATGATTTAGAATAGATACATTCGTGCGAATGAATTAGAATGGATCATACTAATGAGTAAGAATGGATCGTACGAATGAAATAGAATGGATTGTACGAATGAATTAGAATGGATTCGTACGAATGAATTAGAATGGATACATTCGTGCGAATGAATTAGAATGGATCGTACCAATGAGTAAGAATGGATCGTACGAATGAAATAGAATGGATTGTGCGAATGAATTAGAAGGGATCGTACGAATGAATTAGAATGGATCGTGTGAAAGAATTAGAATGGATTGTATGAATGAATTAGAATGGATCGTACGAATGAATTAGAATGGATCGTAGGAAAGAATTAGAATGGATACATCCGTGCGAATGAATTAGAATGGATACATTCGTGCGAAAGAATTAGAATAGATCGTATGAATGAATTAGAATGGATCCTATGAATGAATTAGAATGGATCGTGCGAATGAATTAGAATGGATCGTACGAATGAATTAGAATGGATCGTGCTAATGAATTAGAATTGATCGAACGAATGAATTAGCATGGATCGTGCTAATGAATTAGAATGGAACGTACGAATGAATTAGAATGGATCGTGTGAAAGAATTAGAATGGATTGTATGAATGAATTAGAATGAATTCGTACGATCCATTCGAATTCATTCGCACGATCCATTCTAATTCATTCATACGATCCATTCTAATTCATTCATACAATCCATTCTAATTCTTTCACACGATCCATTCTAATTCATTCGTAGGATCCATTCTAATTCATTCGTACAATCTATTCTATTTCATTCGTACGATCCATTCTTACTCATTCGTATGATCCATTCTAATTCATTCGGACGAATGTATCCCTTCTAATTTATTCGTACGATCCATTCTAATTCATTCGTACGATCCATTCTAATTCATTCATCTGATCCATTCTAATTCATTCGCACGAATGTATCCATTCTAATTCATTCGTACGATCCATTCTAATTCATTCGTACGATCCATTCTAATTCATTCGTAAGATCCATTCTAATTCATTCGTACGATCCATTCTAATTCATTCTTACGATCCATTCTAATTCATTCACACGAATATATCCATTCTAGTTCATTCGTAAGATCCATTCTAATTCATTCATACAATCCATTCTAATTCATTCGCACGAATGTATCCATTCTAATTCATTCGTACGATCAGTTCTAATTCATTCACAAAATCTATTCTAATTCATTCATACGATCCATTCTAATTCATTCACACGAATGTATCCATTCTAATTCATTCATACGATCCATTCTAATTCATTCGTACGATCCATTCTAATTCACTCATACGATCCATTCTAATACATTTATACGATCCATTCTAATTCATTTGCACGAATATATCCATTCTAATTCATTCGTATGATCCATTCTAATTCCTTCGTACGATCCATTCTAATTCATTCGTACGATCTATTCTAATTCATTCGTACGATCCATTCTAATTCATTCGTACGATCCATTCTAATTCCTTCGTACGATCCATTCTAATTCATTCGTACGATCCATTCTAATTCATTCATACAATCCATTCTAATTCTTTCACACGATCCATTCTAATTCATTCGTACGATCCATTCTAATTCATTCGTGCAATCTATTCTATTTCATTCGTACGATCCATTCTTACTTATTCGTACGATCCATTCTAATTCATTCACACGAATGTATCCATTCGTACGAATTAATTAGAATAGATTGTACGAATGAATTAGAATGGATCATACAAATGAATTAGAATGGATCGTACGAAGGAATTAGAATGGATCGTACGAATGAATTAGAATGGATCGTACGAATGAATTAGAATAGATCGTACGAATGAATTAGAATGGATCGTACGAAGGAATTAGAATGGATTGTACGAATGAATTACACTGGATCGTACGAATGAATTTGAATGGATACATTTGTACGAATGAATCTAAATGGATTGTATGAGTGAATTACAATGGATCGTACGAATGAATTAGAATGGATCGTACGAATGAATTAGAAGAGCTCATACGAATGAATTAGAATGAATCGTATGAATGAATTAGAATGGTTACATTCATGCGAATGAATTAGAATAGATCGTATGAATGAATTAGAATGGATCGTACGAATAAATTAGAATGGATCGTGGGAATGAATTAGAATGGATCATACGAATGAATTAGAATGGATCCACCGAATGAGTTAGAATGGATCATACGAATGAATTAGAATGGATTGTACGAATGAATTAGAATGGATTGTGCGAATGAATTAGAATGGATCGTATGAATGAATAAGAATGGATCGTACGAATGAATTAGAATGGATTGTGCAAATGAATTAGCATGAATCGTACGAATGTATTAGAATGGATCGTCCGAATGAATTAGAATGAATCGTACGATCCATTCTAATTCAATCGTCCGATTCATTCTAATTCATTCGCATGAATGTATCCATTCTAATTCATTCGTACAATCCATTCTATTTCATTCGTACGATCCATTCTTACTCATTCGTATGATCCATTCTAATTCATTCGTATGATCCATTCTAATTCATTCGTACGATCCATTCTAATTCATTCGTACGATCCATTCTAATTCATTCATACGATCCATTCTAATTCATTCATACGATCCATTCTAATTCATTCCTACAATCCATTCTAATTCATTCGCCTGATCCATTCTAATTCATTCATACGATCCATTCTATTCGAATGGATCATGCGATCCATTCGAATTCATTCGCACGATCCATTCTAATTCATTCATACGATCCATTCTAATTCATTCATACAATGCATTCTAATTCTTTCGCACGATTCATTCTAATTCATTCATACGATCCATTCAAATTCATTCGTACGATCCATTCTAATTCACTCATACGATCCATTCTAATACATTCATACGATCCATTCTAATTCATTTGCACGAATATATCCATTCTAATTCATTCGTACGATCCATTCTAATTCCTTCGTACGATCCATTCTAATTCATTTGTACGATCTATTCAAATTCATTCGTAAGATCCATTCGAATTCATTCGTACGATCCATTCTAATTCCTTCGTACGATTCATTCTAATTCATTCGTACGATCCATTCTAATTCATTCATACAATCCATTCTAATTCTTTCACACGATCCATTCTAATTCATTCGTACGATCCATTCTAATTCATTCGTGCAATCCATTCTATTTCATTCGTACGATCCATTCTTACTCATTCGTACGATCCTTTCTAATTCATTCGTACGATCCATTCTAATTCATTCATACGATCTATTCTAATTCATTCATACAATCCATTCTAATTCTTTCACACGATCCATTCTAATTCATTCGTACGATCCATTCTAATTTATTCGCACAATCCATTCTATTTCATTCGTACGATCCATTCTTACTCATTGGTATGATCCATTCTAATTCATTCGCACGAATGTATCCATTCTATTTCATTCGTACGAATCCATTCTAATTCATTCGTACAATCTATTCTATTTCATTCGTACGATCCATTCTTACTCATTCGTATGATCCATTCTAATTCATTCGGACGAATGTGTCCATTTTAATTTATTCGTACGATCCATTCTAATTTATTCGTACGATCCATTCTAATTCATTCGTCCGATCCATTCTAATTCATTCGCACGAATGTATCCATTCTAATTCATTCGTACGATCCATTCTAATTCATTCGTAAGATCCATTCTAATTCATTCGTAAGATCCATTCTAATTCATTCGTACTATCCGTTCTAATTCATTCGTACGATCCATTCTAATTCATTCGCACGAATGTATCTATTCTAGTTCATTCGTACGATCCATTCTAATTCATTCGTACGATCCATTCTAATTCATTCGCACGATCTATTCTAATTCATTCATACGATCCATTCTAATTCATTCATACGATCCATTCTAATTCATTCGTACGATCCATTCTAATTCATTCGCACAAATGTATCCATTCTAATTCATTCGTACGATCCATTCTAATTCATTCGCACGATCCATTCTAATTAATTCGTACGATCCATTCTAATTCTTTCACATGATCCATTCTAATTCATTCGTACGATCCATTCTAATTCATTCGCACGATCCATTCTAATTCATTCGTACGATCCATTCTAATTCATTCATACGTTCCATTCTAATTCATTCGTACGATCAATTCTAATTCATTCGCACAAATGTATCCATTCTAATTCATTCGTACGATCCATTCTAATTCATTCGCACGATCCATTGTAATTCATTTGTACGATCCATTCTAATTCATTCGTACGATCCATTCTAATTCATTCGTATGATCCATTCTAATTAATTCGTATGATCCATTCTAATTCATTCGTACGATCCATTCTAATTCATTCATACAATCCATTCTAATTCATTCCGTACGATCCATTCTAATTCATTTGTACGATCGTACGAATGAATTAGAATGGATCATAAGAATTTGGATGGATTGTATGAATGAATTAGAATGAATTCGTATGATCCATTCGAATTCATTCGCATGATCCATTCTAATTCATTCATACGATCCATTCTAATTCATTCATACAATCCATTCTAATTCTTTCACACGATCCATTCTAATTCATTCGTAGGATCCATTCTAATTTATTCGTACAATCTATTCTAATACATTCGTACGATCCATTCTAATTCATTCGCATGAATGTAACCATTCTAATTCATTCATTTGATCCATTCTAATTCATTCGTACGATCCATTCTAATTCATTCATCCGATCCATTCTAATTCATTCGCACGAATGTATCCATTCTAATTCATTCGTACGATCCATTCTAATTCATTCGTACGATCCATTCTAATTCATTCGTAAGATCCATTCTAATTCATTCGTACGATCCATTCTAATTCATTCGTACGATCCATTCTAATTCATTCGCACGAATATATCCATTCTAGTTCATTCGTACGATCCATTCTAATTCATTCGTACGATCCATTCTAATTCATTCGCACGATCCATTCTAATTCATTCGTACGATCAATTCTAATTCATTCGCACGAATGTATCCATTCTATATCATTCGTACGATCCTGAATTAGAATGGATCGTACTAATGAATTAGAATGGATACCTTTGTGCATATGAATTAGAATGGATCGTACGAATGAATTAGAATGGATCATATTAATGAATTAGAATGGATCATACGAATGAATTAGAATGGATACATTCGTGCGAATGAATTAGAATGGATCGTGCACGAATGTATCCATTCTAATTCATTCGTACGATCCAATCTAATTCATTAATATGATCCATTCTAATTCATACGTACGATCCATTCTAATTCATACGAACAAAGGTATCCATTCTAATCCATTCGTAGGATCCATTCTAATCCATTCGTACGATCCATTCTAATTCATTCGTACGATCCATTCTAATTCATTCGCTCGAATGTATCCATTCTAATCCATTCGTATGATCCATTCTAATCCATTCGTACGATCCATTCTAATTCATTCGCATGAATGTAACCATTCTAATTCATTCATTTGATCCATTCTAATTCATTCGTACGATCCATTCTAATTCATTCGTCCGAACCATTCTAATTCATTCGCACGAATGTATCCATTCTAATTCATTCGTACGATCCATTCTAATTCATTCGCACGATCCATTCTAATCCATTCGTACGATCCATTCTAATTCATTCGTACGATCCATTCTAATTCATTCGCTCAAATGTTTCCATTCTAATCCATTTGTACGATCCATTCTAATCCATTCGTACGATCCATTCTAATTCATTCGCATGAATGTAACCATTCTAAATCATTCATTTGATCCATTCTAATTCATTCGTACGATCCATTCTAATTCATTCGTCCGATCCATTCTAATTCATTCGCACGAATGTATCCATTCTAATTCATTCGCACGATCCATTCTAATTCATTCGTACGATCCATTCTAATTCATTCGTACTATCCATCCTAATTCATTCGTACAATCTATTCTATTTCATTCGTACGATCCATTCTTACTCATTCATATGATCCATTCTAATTCATTCGGACGAATATATCCATTCTAATTTATTCGTACGATCCATTCTAATTCATTCGTACGATCCCTTCTTACTCATTCGTACGATCCATTCTAATTCCTTCGTACGATCCATTCTAATTCATTCGCACAATCCATTCTAATTCTTTCATACAATCCATTCTAATTCTTTCGTGCGAATGAATTAGAATGGATACCTTTGTGCATATGAATTAGAATGGATCGTACGAATGAATTAGAATGGATCATATTAATGAATTAGAATGGATCGTACGAATGAATTAGAACGGATACATTCGTGCGAATGAATTAGAATGGATCGTGCGAATAAATTAGACTGGATCGTGCGAATGAATAAGAATAGATCATACGAATGAATTAGAATGGATCGTACGAATTAATTAGAATGGATACATTCGTGTGAATGAATTAGAATGGATTGTATGAATGAATTAGAATGGATCGTACGAATGAATTAGAATGGATCATACGAATGAATTAGAATGGATCGTACGAATGAATTAGAATGGATCGTACGAATGAATTAGAATGGATCGTACGAATGAATTAGAATGGATCGTGCAAATGAATTAGAATGGATCGTACGAATGAATTAGAATGGATACATTTGTGCGAATGAATTAGAATGGATCGTATGAATGAATTAGAATGGATCGTACGAATGAATTAGAATGGATCGTGCGAATGAATTAGAATGGATCGTACGAATGAATTAGAATGGATCGTGTGAAAGAATTAGAATGGATCGTACGAATGAATTAGAATAGATCGTGCGAATGAATTAGAATGGATCGTACGAATGAATTAGAATGGATACATTTGTGCGAATGAATTAGAATGGATCGTGCGAATGAATTAGCATGGATCGTACGAATGAATTAGAATGGATACATTTGTGCGAGTGAATTAGAATGGATCGTACGAATGAATAAGAATGGATCGTATGAATGAATTAGAATGGATCGTACGAATGAATTAGAATGGATCGTGCGAATAAATTAGAATGGATCATACGAATGAATTAGAATGGATCGTACGAATGAACTAGAATGGATACATTCAAGCGAATGAATTAGAATGGATCGTACGAATGAATTAGAATGGATCGTACGAATGAATTAGAATGGATCTTACAAATGAATTAGAATGGATCGTACGAATGAATTAGAATGTATCGTATGAATGAATTAGAATGGATACATTCGTGCGAATGAATTAGAATGGATCGGACGAATGAATTAGAATGGATCGTACGAATGAATTAGAATGGATCGTACGAATAAATTAGAATGGATCGTACGAATAAATTAAAATGGACACATTCGTCCGAATGAATTAGAATGGATCATACGAATGAGTAAGAATGGATCGTACGAATGAAATAGAATAGATTGTACGAATGAATTAGAATGGATTCGTACGAATGAATTAGAATGGATACATTCGTGCGAATGAATTAGAATGGATCGTACCAATGAGTAAGAATGGATCGTACGAATGAAATAGAATGGATTGTGCGAATGAATTAGAATGGATCGTACGAATGAATTAGAATGGATCGTGTGAAAGAATAAGAATGGATTGTATGAATGAATTAGAATAGATCATATGAATGAATTAGAATGGATCGTACGAATGAATTAGAATGGATCATACGAATGAATTAGAATGGATACATTCGTGCGAATGAATTAGAATGGATACATTCGTGCGAATGAATTAGAATGGATACATTCGTGCGAAAGAATTAGAATAGATCGTATGAATGAATTAGAATGGATTCTATGAATGAATTAGAATGGATCGTGCGAATGAATTAGAATGGATCGTACGAATGAATTAGAATGGATCGTACGATTGAACTAGAATGGATACATTCGTGCGAATGAATTAGAATGGATCGTACGAATGAATTAGAATGGATCGTACGAATGAATTAGAATGGATCAAATGAATTAGTTAGAATGGTTACATTCATGCGAATGAATTAGAATGGATCGTACGAATGGATTAGAATGGATCGTATGAGTGAATTCGAATGGATACGAAGGAATTAGAATGGATCGTACGAAGGAATTAGAATGGATCATACGAATGAAATAGAATGGATCGTACGAAGGAATTAGAATGGATCGTACGAAGGAATTAGAATGCATTCGTATGATCCATTCTAATTCATTCGGACGAATATATCCATTCTAATTTATTCGTACGATCCATTCTAATTCATTCGTACGATCCATTCTAATTCATTCGTACGATCCATTCTTACTCATTCGTATGATCCATTCTAATTCATCCGTACGATCCATTCTAATTCATTCCCACGAATGTATCCATTCCATTCGTACGATCCATTCATACGAGTCATTCTAATTCATTAGCACGATCCATTCTAATTCATTCGTACGTTCCATTCTAATTCATTCGCACGATCCATTCTAATTTATTCATAGGATCCATTCTAATTCATTCATACGATCTATTCTAATTCTTTCGCACGAATGTATCCATTCTAATTCATTCGCACGAATGTATCCATTCTAATTCATTCGTACGATCCATTCTAATTCTTTCACATGAACCATTCTAATTCATTCGTAGGATCCATTCTAATTCATTCGTACAATGAGTAAGAATGGATCGTACGAATGAAATAGAATGGATTGTACAAATGATTTAGAATGGATACATTCGTGCGAATGAATTAGAATGGATTGTGCGAATGAATTAGAATGGATCGTACGAATGAATTAGAATGGATCGTGTGAAAGAATTAGAATGGATTGTATGAATGAATTAGAATAGATCGTATGAATGAATTAGAATGGATCGTATGAGTGAATTAGAATGGATACGAAGGAATTAGAATGGATCGTACGAAGGAATTAGAATTGATGATACGAATGAATTAGAATGGATCATGCTAATGAATTAGAATTGATCGAACGAATTCATTCTAATTCATTGATACAATCCATTCTAATTCTTTCACACGATCCATTTTAATTCATTCGTACGATCCATTCTTACTCATTGGTACGATCCATTCTAATTCATTCGCACGAATGTATCCATTCTAATTCATTCGTACGAATCCATTGTAATTCATTCGTACGATCCATTCTAATACATTCATACGATCCATTCTAATTCATTTGCACGAATATATCCATTCTAATTCATTCGTACGATCCATTCTAATTCCTTCGTACGATCCATTCAAATTCATTCGTACGATCTATTCTAATTCATTCGTACGATCCATTCTAATTCATTCGTACGATCCTTTCTAATTCCTTCGTACGATCCATTCTAATTCATTCGCGCGAATGTATCCATTCTAGTTCATTCGTACGATCCATTCTAATCATTCGTACGATCCATTCTAATTCATTCATACGATCTATTCAAATTCATTCATACAATCCATTCTAATTCCTTCATTCGTACGATCCATTCTAATTCATTCATACGATCCATTCTAATTCATTCGCACGAATGTATCCATTCTAATTCATTCGTACGATCCATTCTAATTCATTCACACGTGCAAATGAATTAGAATGGATCGTATGATGTATTAGAATGGATCGTGCAAATGAATTAGAATGGATCGTACGAATGAATTAGAATGGATTGTATGAATGAATTAGAATGGATCTTACGAATGAATTAGAATGGATCGTGCGAACGAATTAGCATGAATCGTACGAATGTATTAGAATGGATCGTACGAATGAATGAATTAGAATAGATCGTATGAATGAATTAGAATGGATCGTACGAATGAATTAGAATGGATCGTACGAATGAATTAGAATGGATCGTATGAATTAATTAGAATGGATCTTACGAATGAATTAGAATGGATCGTATGAATGAATTAGAATGGATCGTACGAATAAATTAGAATGGATACATTCGTCCGAATGAATTAGAACGGATCATACGAATGAGTAAGAATGGATCGTGCGAATGAATTAGAATGGATATTATAAATGAATTAGAATGGATCGTACGAATGAATTAGAATGGATCGTACGAATGAATTAGAATGGATCTTACGAATGAATTAGAATGGATCATACGAATAAATTAGAATGGATCATATGAATGGTTTAAAATGGATACATTCGTGCGAATGAATTAGAATGGATCGGACGAATGAATTAGAATGGATCTTACGAATGAATTAGAATGGATCGTACGAATGAATTAGAATGGATACATTCGTGCGAATGAATTAGAATGGATCGGACGAATGAATTAGAATGGATCGTACGAATGAATTAGAATGGATCAAATGAATGAATTAGAATGGTTACATTCATGCGAATGAATTAGAATGGATCGTACGAATGGATTAGAATGGATACATTCGAGCGAATGAATTAGAATGGATCATACGAATGAATTAGAATGGATCGTACGAATGGATTAGAATGGATCCTACGAATGGATTAGAATGGATACCTTTGTGCATATGAATTAGAATGGATCGTACGAATGAATTAGAATGGATCATATTAATGAATTAGAATGGACCGTACGAATGAATTAGAATGGATACATTCATGCACGATCCATTCTAATTCATTCACACGAATGTATCCATTCTAATTCATTCGTACGATCCATTCTAATTCATTAATATGATCCATTCTAATTCATTCGTACGATCCATTCTAATTCATATGCACAAAGGTATCCATTCTAATTCATTCGTACGATCCATTCTAATTCAGGATCGTACGAATGAATTAGAATGGATACATTCGTGCTAATGAATTAGAATTGATCGTACGAATGAATTAGAATGGATCGTGCCAATGAATTAGAATGGATCGTACGAATGAATTACAATGGATCGTACGAATGAACAAGAATGGATACATTCGTGCGAATGAATTAGAATGGCTCGTACGAATGAATTAGAATGGAACGTACGAATGAATTAGAATGGATCTTACGAATGAATTAGAATGGATCGTACGAATGAATTAGAATGGATCGTACGAAAAAATTAGAATGGATCGTACGAATAAATTAGAATGGATATATTCGTGCAAATGAATTAGAATAGATCGTATGAATATATTAAAATGGATCGTACGAATGAATTAGAATGGATTCGTACGAATGAATTAGAATGGATACATTCGTTCGAATGAATTAGAATGGATCGTACCAATGAGTAAGAATGGATCGTACGAATGAAATAGAATTGATCGTACGAATGAATTAGAATGGATCGTATGGAATGAATTAGAATGGATTGTATGAATGAATTAGAATGGATCATAGAATAAATTAGAAAGGATCGTACGAATGAATTACAATGGATCATGCGAATGAATTAGAATGGATCGTACGAATGAATTAGAATGGATCGTGCTAATGAATTAGAATGGATCGTACCAATGAGTAAGAATGGATCGTACGAATGAAATAGAATGGATTGTGCGAATGAATTAGAATGGATCATACGAATGAATTAGAATGGATTGTGTGAAAGAATTAGAATGGATTTTATGAATGAATTAGAATAGATCGTATGAATGAATTAGAATGGATCGTACGAATGAATTAGAATGGATCGTGCGAATGAATTAGAATGGATCGTACGAATGAATTAGAATGGATACATTCGTGCGAATGAATTAGAATGGATCGTACACTCGAATGTATCCATTCTAATCCATTCGTACGATCCATTCTAATCCATTTGTACGATCCATTCTAATTCATTCGCATGAATGTAACCATTCTAATTCATTCATTTGATCCATTCTAATTCATTCGTACGATCCATTCTAATTCATTCATACGATCCATTCTAATTCATTCGTACAATCCATTCTAATTCATTCATATAATCCATTCTAATTCATTCGTACGATCCATTGTAATTTACTCACACGATACATTCTAATACATTCATACGATCCATTCTAATTCATTTGAACGAATATATCCATTCTAATTCATTCATACAATCTATTCTAATTCGTTCACACGATCCATTCTAATTCATTCGTAGGATCCATTCTAATTCATTCGCACAATCCATTCTAATTCATTCATACAATCCATTCTAATTCATTCGTATGATCCATTCTAACTCATTCGGTGGATCCATTCTAATTCATTCGTACGATCCATTCTAATTCTTTCCCACGATCCATTCTAATTTATTCGTATGATCCATTCTAATTCATTCGTGCGATCTATTCTAATTCATTCGCACGAATGTAACCATTCTAATTCATTCATACGATTCATTCTAATTCATTCGTATGAGCTATTCTAATTCATTCGTACGATCCATTCTAATTCATTCGTATGATCCATTCTAATTCATTCGTCCGATCTATTCTAATTCATTCGCACGAATGTATCCATTCTAGTTCATTCGTACGATCCATTCTAATTCATTCATACGATCCATTCTAATTCATTCGCATGAATGTAACCATTCTAATTCATTCATTTGATCCATTCTAATTCATTCGTACGATCCATTCTAATTCATTCGTCCGATCCATTCAAATTCATTCGCATGAATGTATCCATTCCAATTCATTCGTACGATCCATTCTAATTCATTCGCACGATCCATTCTAATTCATTCATAGGAACCATTCTAATTCATTCATACGATCTATTCTAATTCTTTCGCACGAATGTATCCATTCTAATTCATTCGCACGAATATATCCATTCTAATCCTAATTCATTCGTATCCATTCGAATTCACTCATACGATCCATTCTAATCCATTCGTACGATCCATTCTAATTCATTCGCATGAATGTAACCATTCTAACTAATTCATTTGATCCATTCTAATTCATTCGTACGATCCATTCTAATTAATTCGTATGATCCATTCTAATTCATTCGTACGATCCATTCTAATTCATTCATACAATCCATTCTAATTCATTCGCACGATCCATTCTAATTCACTCATACGATCCATTCTAATACATTCATACGATCCATTCTAATTCATTTGCACGAATATACCCATTCTAATTCATTCGTACGATCCATTATAATTCATTCATACAATCCATTCTAATTCATTCATAGGATCCATTCTAATTCATTCATACAATCCATTCTAATTCATTCGCACGAATGTATCCATTCTAATTCATTCGTACGATCAGTTCTAATTCATTCACAAAATCTATTCTAATTCATTCATACGATCCATTCTAATTCATTCACACGAATGTATCCATTCTATTTCATTCATACGATCCATTCTAATTCATTCGTACGATCCATTCTAATTCCTTCGTACGATCCATTCTAATTCATTCGTACGATCTATTCTAATTCATTCGTACGATCCATTCTAATTCATTCGTACGATCCATTCTAATTCCTTCGTACGATCCATTCTAATTCATTCGTACGATCCATTCTAATTCATTCATACAATCCATTCTAATTCTTTCACACGATCCATTCTAATTCATTCGTACGATCCATTCTAATTCATTCATGCAAGCCATTCTATTTCATTCGTCTGATCCATTCTTACTCATTCGTACGATCCATTCTAATTCATTCACACGAATGTATCCATTCGTACGAATGAATTAGAATAGATTGTACGAATGAATTAGAATGGATCGTACGAATGAATTAGAATGGATCGTACAAAGGAATTAGAATGGATCGTACGAATGAATTAGAATGGATCGTACGAATGAATTAGAATATATCGTATGAATGAATTAGAATGGATCATACGAAGGAATTAGAATGGATCGTACGAATGAATTCGCGTAATCTATTTCATTCGCACGATCCATTCTAATTCATTCGCGCAATCTATTCTAATTCATTCGTACGATCCATTCTAATTCATTCGTACGATCCATTCTAATTCATTCATACAATCCATTCTAATTTATTCGCACGAATGTATCCATTCTAATTCATTTGCACGATCCATTCTAATTCACTCCTATGATCTATTCTAATTCATTCGTACGATCCATTCTAGTTCATTCTAATTCATTCGTACGATCCATTCTACGATCCATTCTAATTCATTTGTATATTCTATTCTAATTCATTAGCACGATCCATGCTAATGAATTAGAATGGATCGTACGATCCAATCTAATTCATTCATACGATCCATTCTTACTCATTCATATGATCCATTCTAATTCAATCGTACGATCCATTCTAATTCATTCGTACGATCCATTCTAATTCCTTCGTACGATCCATTCTAATTCCTTCGTACGATCCATTCTAACTCATTCGTACGATCCATTCTAATTCATTCGCGCAATCTATTCTAATTTATTCGTACGATCCATTCTAATTCATTCGTATGATCCATTCTAATTCATTCATACAATCCATTCTAATTTATTCGCACGAATGTATCCATTCTAATTCATTCGTACGATCCATTCTAATTCATTAATAAGATCCATTCTAATTCATTCGTACGGTCCATTCTAATTCATTCGTAGGATCCATTCTAATTCATTCGTACATTCTATTCTATTTCATTCGTACGATCCATTCTTACTCATTCATATGATCCATTCTAATTCATTCGGACGAATGTATCCATTCTAATTTATTCGTACGATCCATTCTAATTCATTCGTACGATCAATTCTAATTCATTCGTACGATCCATTCTTACTCATTAGTATGATCCATTCTAATTCATTCGTACGATCCATTATAATTCATTCGTACGATCGATTCTAATTCATTCACACTATTCATTCTAATTCATTCGTACGATCCATTCTAATTCATTCGTACGATCGATTCTAATTCATTCGCACTATCCATTCTAATTAATTCATACGATCCATTCTATTTCATTCGTATGATCCATTCTAATTTATTCGTTCAAATATATCCATTCTAATTCATTCGTACGATCCATTATAATTCATTCATACAATCCATTCTAATTCATTCGCACAATCCATTCTATTTCATTCGTACGATCCATTCTTACTCATTCGTATGATCCATTATGGATACATTCGTGCGAATGAATTAGAATGGATCATACGAATGAGTAAGAATGGATCGTACGAATGAAATAGAATGGATTGTGTGAATGAATTAGAATGAATCGTACGAATGAATTAGAATGGATCGTGTGAAAGAATTAGAATGGATCGTGCTAATGAATTAGAATGGATCGTACGAATGGATTAGAATGGATACATTCGAGCGAATGAATTAGAATGGATCATACGAATGAGTAAGAATGGATCGTACGAATGAAATAGAATAGATCGTATGAATGAATTAGAATGGAATATACGAATGAATTAGAATGGATCATACGAATGAATTAGAATGGATCGTATGAATGAATTAGAATGGATCGTATGAATGAATTAGAATGGAATATACGAATGAATTAGAATGGATCATACGAATGAATTAGAATGGATCGTATGAATGAATTAGAATGGATCGTATGAATGAATTAGAATGGATCGTGCGAATGAATTCGAATGGATCATACGATCCATTCTAATTCATTCGTATGATCCATTCTAATTCATTCGTATGATCTATTCTAATTCATTCGTACGATCCATTCTAATTCATTCGTATGATCCATTCTAATTAATTCGTATGATCCATTCTAATTCATTCGTACGATCCATTCTAATTCATTCGTACGATCCATTCTAATTCATTCATACAATCCATTCTAATTCATTCGCACGATCCATTCTAATTCACTCATACGATCCATTCTAATACATTCATACGATCCATTCTAATTCATTTGGACGAATATATCCATTCTAATTCATTCGTACGAACCATTCTAATTCATTCGTACGATCCATTCTAATTCATTCATAGGATCCATTCTAATTGATTCATACAATCCATTCTAATTCATTCGCACGAATGTATCCATTCTAATTCATTCGTACGATCAGTTCTAATTCATTCACAAAATCTATTCTAATTCATTCATACGATCCATTCTAATTCATTCACACGAATGTATCCATTTTATTTCATTCATACGATCTATTCTAATTCATTCGTACAATCCATTCTAATTCCTTCGTACGATCCATTCTAATTCATTCGTACGATCTATTCTAATTCATTCGTACGATCCATTCTGATTCATTCGTACGATCCATTCTAATTCCTTCGTACGATCCATTCTAATTCATTCGTACGATCCATTCTAATTCATTCATACAATCCATTCTAATTCTTTCACACGATCCATTCTAATTCATTCGTACGATCCATTCTAATTCATTCGTGTAATCCATTCTATTTCATTCGTACGATCTATTCTTACTCATTCGTACGATCCATTCTAATTCATTCACACGAATGTATCCATTCGTACGAATGAATTAGAATATATTGTACGAATGAATTAGAATGGATCGTACGAATGAATTAGAATGGATCATACAAAGGAATTAGAATGGATCGTACGAATAAATTAGAGTGGATCGTACGAATGAATTAGAATAGATCGTACGAATGAATTAGAATGGATCATACGAAGGAATTAGAATGGATCGTACGAATGTATTCGCGCAATCTATTTCATTCGCACGATCCATTCTAATTCATTCATACAATCCATTCTAATTTATTCGCACGAATGTATCCATTCTAATTTATTTGCACGATCCATTCTAATTCATTCCTATGATCTATTATAATTAATTCGTACGATCCATTCTAGTTCATTCTAATTCATTCGTACGATCCATTCTAATTCATTCGTATATTCTATTCTAATTCATTAGCACGATCCATGCTAATGAATTAGAATGGATCGTACGATCCAATCTAATTCATTCATACGATCCATTCTTACTCATTCGTATGATCCATTCTAATTCAATCGTACGATCCATTCTAATTCATTCGTTCGATCCATTCTAATTCCTTCGTACGATCCATTCTAATTCCTTCGTACGATCCATTCTAATTCATTCGTACGATCCATTCTAATTCATTCGTACGATCTATTCTAATTCATTCGCGCAATCTATTCTAATTCATTCGTACGATCCATTCTAATTCATTCGTATGATCCATTCTAATTCATTCATATAATCCATTCTAATTTATTCGCACAAATGTATCCATTCTAATTCATTCATACGATCCATTCTAATTCATTAATATGATCCATTCTAATTCATTCGTACGGTTCATTCTAATTCATTCGTAGGATCCATTCTAACTCATTCGTAGAATCTATTCTATTTCATTCGTACGATCCATTCTTACTCATTCATATGATCCATTCTAATTCATTCGGACGAATGTATCCATTCTAATTTATTCGTACGATCCATTCTAATTCATTCGTACGATCAATTCTAATTCATTCGTATGATCCATTCTTACTCATTCGTATGATCCATTCTAATTCATTCGTACGATCCATTCTAATTCATTCGTACGATCGATTCTAATTCATTCGTACAATCCATTCTAATTCATTCGTACGATCCATTCTAATTCATTCGTACGATCGATTCTAATTCATTCGCACTATCCATTCTAGTTCATTCGTACGATCCATTCTAATTCATTCGTATGATCCATTCTAATTTATTCGTTCAAATATATCCATTCTAATTCATTCGTACGATCCATTATAATTCATTCGTACAGTCCATTCTAATTCATTCGCACAATCCATTCTATTTCATTAGTACGATCCGTTCTTACTCATTCGTATGATCCATTATGGATACATTCGTGCGAATGAATTAGAATGGATCATACGAATGAGTAAGAATGGATCGTACGAATGAAATAGAATAGATTGTGCGAATGAATTAGAATGAATCGTACGAATGAATTAGAATGGATCGTGTGAAAGAATTAGAATGGATCGTGCTAATGAATTAGAATGGATCGTACGAATGGATTAGAATGGATACATTCGAGCGAATGAATTAGAATGGATCGTACGAATGAAATAGAATGGATCATACGAATGAGTAAGAATGGATCGTACGAATGAATTAGAATGGATCGTACGAATGAATTAGAATGGATCGTATGAATAAATTAGAATGGATACATTCGTCCGAATGAATTAGAATGGATCATACGAATGAGTAAGAATGGATCGTACGAATGAAATAGAATAGATCGTACGAATGAATTAGAATGGAATATACGAATGAATTAGAATGGATCATACGAATGAATTAGAATGGATCGTATGAATGAATTAGAATGGATCGTATGAATGAATTAGAATGGATCGTGCGAATGAATTCAAATGGATCATTCGATCCATTCTAATTCATTCATACAATCCATTCTAATTCATTCGCACGAATGTATCCATTCTAATCCATTCGTACGATCCATTCTAATCCATTCGTACGATCCATCCTAATTTATTCGCACAAATGTATCCATTCTAATTCATTCGTACGATCCATTCTAATTCATACGTACGATCCATTCTAATTCATTCGTATGATCCATTCTAATTAATTCGTATGATCCATTCTAATTCATTCGTATGATCCATTCTAATTCATTCGTACGATCTATTCTAATTCATTCGTACAATCCATTCTAATTCATTCGTACGATCCATTCTAATTCATTCGTAAGATCCATTCTAATTCATTCGTACGATCCATTCTAATTCATTCGTACGATCCATTCTAATTCATTCGCACAATCCATTCTATTTCATTCGTACGATCCATTCTTACTCATTGGTATGATCCATTCTAATTCATTCGCACGAATGTATCCATTCTAATTCATTCGTACGAATCCATTCTAATTCATTCGTACAATTCATTCTATTTCATTCGTACGATCCATTCTTACTCATTCGTATGATCCATTCTAATTCATTCGCACGAATGTATCCATTCTAAATCATTCGTACGATCCATTCTAATTCATTCGTACGATCCATTCTAAATCATTCGTACAATCCATTCTATTTCATTCGTACGATCAATTTTAACTCATTCTAATTCATTCTATTTCATTCGTACGATCCATTCTAATTAACTCATACGATCCATTCTAATTCATTCATACGATCCATTCTAATTCATTTGCACGAATATATCCATTCTAATTCATTCGTACGATCCATTCTAATTCCTTCGTACGATCCATTCTAATTCCTTCGTACGATCCATTCTATTTCATTAGTATGATCCATTCTAATTCATTCGTTCGATCCATTCTAATTCATTCGTACGATCCATTATAATTCATTCGCACAATCCATTCTAATTCATTCGTACAATCCATTCTAATTGATTCGTATGATCCATTCTAACTCATTTGGTGGATCCATTCTAATTCATTCGTACGATCCATTCTAATTCATTCCCACGATCCATTCTAATTTATTCGTACGAATGAATTAGAATGGATCGTGTGAAAGAATTAGAATGGATTGTATGAATGAATTAGAATGAATTCGTACGATCCATTCGAATTCATTCGCACGATCCATTCTAATTCATTCATACGATCCATTCTAATTCATTCATACAATCCATTCTAATTCTTTCACACGATCCATTCTAATTCATTCGTAGGATCCATTCTAATTCATTCGTATAATCTATTCTATTTCATTCGTACGATCCATTCTTACTCATTCGTATGATCCATTCTAATTCATTCGCACGAATGTATCCATTCTAATTCATTCGTACGATCCATTCTAATTCATTCGTACGATCCATTCTAATTCTTTCACATGATCCATTCTAATTCATTCGTATGATCCATTCTAATTCATTCATAAGATCCATTCTAATTCATTCGTACGATCCATTCTAATTCATTCGTATGATCCATTCTAATTTATTCGCACGAATGTATCCATTCTAGTTCATTCGTACGATCCATTCTAGTTCATTCGTACGATCCATTCTAATTCATTCGCACGATCCATTCTAATTCATTCGTACGATCCATTCTAATTCATTCGCACGAATGTATCCATTCTAATTCATTCGTACATACGATCCATTCTAATTCATTCGCACGAATGTATCCATTCTAATTCATTTATATAATCCATTCTAATTCATTCGCACGATCCATTCTAATTCATTCGTACGATCCATTCTAAATCATTCGTACGATCCATTCTAATTCATTCGTACGATCCATTCTAATTAATTCGTATGATCCATTCTAATTCATTCGTACGATCCATTCTAATTCATTTGCACAAATATATCCATTCTAATTCTAATTCATTAGCACGATCTATTCTAATTCATTCATACGATCCATTCTAATTCATTCGCACGAATGTATCCATTCTAATTCATTTATACGATCCATTCTAATTCATTCGCACGATCCATTCTAATTCATTAGCACGAATATATCCATTCTAATTCATTCGCACGATCCATTCTAATTCATTCGTACGAACCATTCTAATTCATTCATACGATCCATTCTAATTCATTCGCACGAATGTATCCATTCTAATTCATTAGCACGATCCATTCTAATTCATTCGTATGATCCATTCTAATTCCTTCGTACGATCCATTCTAATTCCTTCGTATCCATTCTAATTCACTCATACGATCCATTCTAATTCATTCATACGATCTATTCGAATTCATTCATACAATCCATTCTAATTCTTTCACACGATCCATTCTAATTCATTCGTACGATCCATTCTAATTCATTCGCACAATCCATTCTAATTCATTCGCACGAATGTATCCATTCTAAATCATTCGTACAATCCATTCTATTTCATTCGTACGATCCATTCTTACTCATTGTACGAATGAATTAGAATGGATCCTACGAATGAATTAGAATGGATCGTGTGAAAGAATTAGAATGGATCGTACGAATGAATTAGAATGGATACATTCGTGCGAATGAATTAGAATGGATACATTCGTGCGAAAGAATTAGAATAGATCGTAACAATGAATAAGAATGGATCCTATGAATAAATTAGAATTGATCGTACGAATGAAATAGAATGGATTGCACGAATGATTTAGAATGGATCGTACGAATGAATTAGAATGGATCGTGTGATAGAATTAGAATGGATTGTATGAATGAATTAGAATGGATCGTACGAATGAATTAGAATGGATCGTACGAAGGAATTAGAATGGATCGTACGAATGTATTAGAATGGATCCTATGAATGAATTAGAATGGATTGTGCGAATGAATTAGAATGGATCGTACGAATGAATTAGAATGGATCGTGCTAATGAATTATAATTGATCGAACGAATGAATTAGCATGGACCGTGCTAATGAATTAGAATGGATCGTGCGAATGAATTAGAATCGATCGTACGAATGAATTAGAATGGATCGTACGAATGAACTAGAATGGATACATTCGTGCGAATGAATTAGAATGGATCGTACGAATGAATTACAATGGATCGTACGAATGAATTAGAATGGATTCGTACGAATGAATTAGAATGGATACATTCATGCGTACGAATGAATTAGAATGGATCGTACGAATGAATTTGAATAGATTGTATGAATGAATTAGAATGGATCGTACGAATGAATTAGAATGGATCATACGAATTAATTAGAATGGATCATACGAATGAATTAGAATGGATCGTACGAATGAATTAGAATGGATCGTACGAATGAATTAGAATGGATACATTCGTGCGAATGAATTAGAACGGATTGTGCGAATGAATTAGAATGGATCGTACGAATGAATTAGAATGGATGATATTAATGAATTAGAATGGATCGTACGAATGAGTAAGAATGGATCGTACGAATGAAATAGAATGGATTGTACGAATGAATTAGAATGGATTCGTACGAATGAATTAGAATGGATCGTGCAAATGAATTAGAATGGATCGTGCACGAATGTATCCATTCTAATTCATTCGTACGTTCCATTCTAATTCATTAATATAATCCATTCTAATTCATTCGTACGATCCATTCTAATTCATCTGCACAAAGGTATCCATTCTAATCCATTCGTAGGATCCATTCTAATCCATTCGTACGATCCATTCAAATTCATTCGTACGATCGATTCTAATTCATTCGCTCGAATGTATCCATTCTAATCCATTCGTATGATCCATTCTAATCCATTCGTACGATCCATTCTAATTCATTCGCATGAATGTAACCATTCTAATTCATTCATTTGATCTATTCTAATTCATTCGTACGATTCATTCTAATTCATTCGTCCGATCCATTCTAATTCATTCGCACGAATGTATCCATTCTAGTTTATTCATATGATCCATTATAATTCATTCGTACGATCCATTCTAATTCATTCGTAAGATCCATTCTAATTCATTCGTACGATCCATTCTAATTCATTCGTACGATCCATTCTAATTCATTCGCACGAATGTATCCATTCTAGTTCATTCGTACGATCCATTCTAATTCATTCGTACGATCCATTCTAATTCATTCACACGATCCATTCTAATTCATTCGTACGATTAATTCTTATTCATTCGCACGAATATATCCATTCTAATTCATTCATACGATCCATTCTAATTCATTCGTACGATCCATTCTAATTCATTCGTATGATCCATTCTAATTCATTCGTCCGATCCATTCTAATTCATTCGCACGAATGTATCCATTCTAGTTCATTCGTACGATCCATTCTAATTCATTCGTACGATCCATTCTTACTCATTCGTGTGATCCATTCTAATTCATTCGGACGAATGTATCCATTCTAATTTATTCGTACGATCCATTCTAATTCATTCGTACGATCCATTCTAATTCATTCGTACGATCCATTCTAATTCATTCGTCCGATCCATTCTAATTCATTCGCACGGATGTATCCATTCTAATTCATTCGTACGATCCATTCTAATTCATTCGTACGATCCATTCTAATTCATTCGTAAGATGCATTCTAATTCATTCGTACGATCCATTCTAATTCATTCGTATGATCCATTCTAATTCATTCGCACAAATGTATCCATTCTAGTTCATTCGTACGATCCATTCTAATTCATTCGTACGATCCATTCTAATTCATTCGCACGATCCATTCTAATTCATTCGTACGATCAATTCTAATTCATTCGCACGAATGTATCTATTCTAATTCATTCGTAAGATCCATTCTAATTCATTCGTACGATCCATTCTAATTCATTCAAACAATCCATTCTAATTCTTTCACATGATCCATTCTAGTTCATTCGTAGGATCGATTCTAATTCATTCGTACAATCTATTCTATTTCATTCGTACGATCCATTCTTACTCATTCGTATGATCCATTCTAATTCATTCGCACGAATGTATCCATTCTAATTCATTCATACGAATCAATTCTAATTCATTCGTACGATCCATTCTAATTCATTAGCACGAATATATCCATTCTAATTCATTCGTACAATCCTTCTATTCTAATTCATTCGTACGATCCATTCTAATTCATTCGTACGATCCATTCTAATTCCTTCGTACGATCCATTCTAATTCATTCATACAATCCATTCTAATTCTTTCACACGATCCATTCTAATTCATTCGTACGTTCCATTCTAGTTCATTAGCACGATCCATGCTAATTCATTCAGTCGATCAATTCTAATTCATTAGCACGATCCATTCTAATTCATTCGCACGATCCATTCTAATTCATTCAAAGGATCCATTCTAATTCATTCATACTATCTATTCTAATTCTTTCGCACGAATGTATCCATTGTAATTCATTCGCACGAATGTATCCATTCTAATTCATTCGCACGAATGTATCCATTCTAATTCATTCGTACGATCCATTCTAATTCATTCATCCGATCCATTCTAATTCATTCATAGGATCCATTCTAATTCATTCATACGATCTATTCCAATTCTTTCGCACGAATGTATCCATTCTAATTCAATCGCACGAATGTATCCATTCTAATTCATTCGTACGATCCATTCTAATTCATTCGTACGATCCATTCTAATTCATTCATACGATCTATTCTAATTCATTCATACAATCCATTCTAATTCTTTCACACGATCCATTCTAATTCATTCGTACGATCCATTCTAATTCATTCGCACAATTCATTCTATTTCATTCGCACGATCCATTCTTACTCATTCGTATGATCCATTCTAATTCATTCGCACGAATGTATCCATAATGGATCATACGAATGAGTAAGAATGGATCGTACGAATGAAATAGAATGGATTGTGCGAATGAATTAGAATGGACCGTACGAATGAATTAGACGTACGAATGAATTAGAATGGATACATTCGTGCGAATAAATTAGAATGGATCATACGAATGAGTAAGAATGGATCGTCATTCTAATTCATTCGTGTGATCCATTCTAATTCATTTGTATCCATTCTATTTCATTCGCACGATCCATTCTAACTCATTCGCGCAATCTATTCTAATTCATTCGTACGATCCATTCTAATTCATTCGTACGATCCATTCTAGTTCATTCATACAATCCATTCTAATTTATTCGCACGAATGTATCCATTCTAATTCATTCGTACGATCCATTCTAATTCATTCGCACAATCTATTCTAATTCATTCATACGATCCATTCTAATTCATTCGCATGAATGTATCCATTCTAATTCATTCATACGATCCATTCTAATTCATTCGCACGATCCATTCTAATTCATTCGCATGATCCATTCTAATTCATTCGCACGATCCATTCTAATTCATTCGCACGAATGTATCCATTCTAATTCATTCGTACGAATCCATTCTAATTCAGTCGTACAATTTATTCTATTCCATTCTAATTCATTAGCAAGATCCATTCTAATTCATTCGTACGATCTATTCTAATTCATTCGCACAATCCATTCTAATTCATTCATAGGATCCATTCTAATTCACTCATACGATCCATTCTAATACATTCATACAATCCATTCTAATTCATTTGCACGAATATATTCGTATGAATTAGAATGGATCGTGCGAATGAATTCGAATGGATCGTACGAATTCATTCTAATACATTCATACAATCCATTCTAATTCTTTCATACGATCCATTCTAATTCATTCGTACGTTCCATTCTAATTCATTAGCACGATCCATGCTAATTCATTCGTTCGATCAATTCTAATTCATTAGCACGATCCATTCTAATTCATTCGTACGATCCATTCTAATTCATTCGCACGATCCATTCTAATTCATTCATAGGATCCATTCTAATTCATTCATACGATCTATTCTAATTCTTTCGCACGAATGTATCCATTCTAATTCATTCGCACGAATGTATCAATTCTAATTCATTCGTATGATCCATTCTAATTCTTTCACACGATCCATTCTAATTCATTCGTAGGATCCATTCTAATTCATTCGTACAATGAGTAAGAATGGATCGTACGAATGAAATAGAATGGATTGTACGAATGATTTAGAATGGATACATTCGTGCGAATGAATTAGAATGGATTGTGCGAATGAATTAGAATGGATCGTACGAATGAATTAGAATGGATCGTGTGAAAGAATTAGAATGGATTGTATGAATGAATTAGAATAGATTGTATTAATGAATTAGCATGGGTCGTGCTAATGAATTAGAATGGATCGTGCGAATGAATTAGAATGGATCGTACGAATGAATTAGAATGGATCGTACGAATGAACTAGAATGGATACATTCGTGCGAATGAATTAGAATGGATCGTACGAATGAATTAGAATGGATCGTACGAATGAATTAGAATGGATACATTCGTGCGAATGAATTAGAATGGATCGTATGAATGAATTAGAATGGATCGTGCGAATTAATTAGAATGGATCGTACGAATTAATTAGAATGGATTCGTACGAATGAATTAGAATGGATACATTCGTGCGAATGAATTAGAATGGATCGTACCAATGAGTAAGAATGGATCATTCGAATGAAATGGAATGGATCGTAAGAATGAATCGTATGAATTAGAATGGATCGTACGAATGGATTAGAATGGATCGTACGAGTGGATTAGAATGGATACATTTGAGCGAATGAATTAGAATGGATCGTACAGAATGAATTAGAATGGATTGTATGAATGAATTAGAATGGATCGTACGAATTAATTAGAATGGATACATTCGTGCGAATGAATTAGAATGGATTGTATGAATGAATTTGAATGTATCGTACGAATGAATTAGAATGGATCATACGAATTAATTAGAATGGATCGTACGAATGAATTAGAATGGATCGTACGAATGAATTAGAATGGATCGTACAAATAAATTAGAATGGATACATTCGTCCGAATGAATTACAATGGATCATACGAATGAGTAAGAATGGATCGTACGAATGAAATAGAATGGATTGTACGAATGATTTAGAATGGATTGTACGAATGAATTAGAATGGATCATACGAATGATTTAGAATGGATACATTCGTGCGAATGAATTAGAATGGATTGTATTAATGAATTAGAATGGATCGTACGAATGAATTAGAATGGATCGTATGAGTGAATTAGAATGGATACGAAGGAATTAGAATGGATCGTGCGAATGAATTAGAATGGATCATGCACGAATGTATCCATTCTAATTCATTCGTACGATCCATTCTAATTCATTAATATGATCCATTTTAATTCATTCGTACGATCCATTCTAATTTATATGCACAAAGGTATCCATTCTAATCCATTCGTAGGATCCATTCTAATCCATTCGTACGATCCATTCTAATTCATTCGTACGATCCATTCTAATTCATTCGCTCAAATGTATCCATTCTAATCCATTCGTACGATCCATTCTAATCCATTCGTACGATCCATTCTAATTCATTCGCATGAATGTAAGCATTCTAATTCATTCATTTGATCCATTCTAATTCATTCGTACGATCCATTCTAATTCATTCGTCCGATCCATTCTAATTCATTCGCACGAATGTATCCATTCTAATTCATTCGTACGATCCATTCCAATTCATTCGTACGACCCATTCTAATTCATTCGTAAGATCCATTCTAATTCATTCGTACGATCCAATTTAATTTATTCGTACGATCCATTCTAATTCATTCGCACGAATGTATCCATTCTAGTTCATTCGTACGATCCATTCTAATTCATTCGTACGATCCATTCTAATTCATTCGCACGATCCATTCTAATTCATTCGTATGATCAATTCTAATTCATTCGCACGAATGTATCCATTCTAATTCATTCATACGATCCATTCTAATTCATTCGTACGATCCATTCTACTTCATTCGTACGATCCATTCTAATTCATTCGTCCGATCCATTCTAATTCATTCGCACGAATGTATCCATTCTAGTTCATTCGTACGATCCATTCTATTTCATTCGTACGATCCATTCTTACTCATTCGTGTGATCCATTCTAATTCATTCGGACGAATGTATCCATTCTAATTTATTCGTACGATCCATTCTAATTCATTCGTACGATCCATTCTAATTCATTCGTACGATCCATTCTAATTCATTCGCACGAATGTATCCATTCTAATTCATTCGTACGATCCATTCTAATTCAATCGTACGATCCATTCTAATTCATTCGTAAGATCCATTCTAATTCATTCGTATGATCCATTCTAATTCATTCGTACGATCCATTCTAATTCATTCGCACGAATGTATCCATTCTAGTTCATTCGTACGATCCATTCTAATTCATTCGTACGATCCATTCTAATTCATTCGCACGATCCATTCTAATTCATTCATAGGATCCATTCTAATTCATTCATACGATCTATTCTAATTCTTTCGCACGAATGTATCCATTCTAATTCATTCGCACGAATGTATCCATTCTAATTCATTCGTACGATCCATTCTGATTCATTCGTACGATCCATTCTAATTCATTCATACAATCTATTCTAATTCATTCGTACAATCCATTCTAATTCTTTCACACGATCCATTCTAATTCATTCATATGATCTATTCTAATTCATTCGTACGATCCATTCTAATTCATATACACAAAGGTATCCATTCTAATCCATTCGAAGGATCCATTCTAATCCATTCGTACGATCCATTCTAATTCATTCGTACGATCCATTCTAATTCATTCGCTCGAATGTATCCATTCTAATCCATTCGTACGACCCTTTCTAATCCATTCGTACGATCCATTCTAATTCATTCGCATGAATGTAACCATTCTAATTTATTCATACGATCCATTCTAATTCATTCGTACGATCCATTCTAATTCATTCGTACGATCCATTCTAATTCATTCGTACGATCCATTCTAATTCATTCGTACGATCCATTCTAATTCATTCGCACGAATGTATCCATTCTAATTCATTCATATGATCCATTCTAATTCAATCATACAATCCATTCTAATTCTTTCACACGATCCATTCTAATTCATTCGTACGATCCATTCTAATTCATTCGTACAATCCATTCTAATTCATTCGCACGAATATATCCATTCTAATTTATTCATACGATCCATTCTAATTCATTCGTACGATCCATTCTAATTCCTTCGTACGATCCATTCTAATTCATTCGTACGATCTATTCTAATTCATTCGTACGATCCATTCTAATTCATTCGTACGATCCATTCTAATTCATTCGTAAGATCCATTCTAATTCATTCGTACGATCCATTCTAATTCATTCGTACGATCCATTCTAATTCATTCGCATGAATGTATCCATTCTAGTTCATTCGTACGATCCATTCGAATTCATTCGTACGATCCATTCTAATCCATTCGTACGATCCATTCTAATTCATTCATACGATCAATTCTAATTCATTCATACAATACATTCTAATTCTTTCACACGATCCATTCTAATTCATTCGTAGGATCCATTCTAATTCATTCGTACAATCTATTCTATTTCATTCGTACGATCCATTCTTACTCATTCGTATGATCCATTCTAATTCATTCAGACGAATGTATCCATTCTAATTTATTCGTACGATCCATTATAATTCATTCGTACGATCCATTCTAATTCATTCGTATGATCCATTCTTACTCATTCGTATGATCCATTCTAATTCATTCGTACGATCCATTCTTATTCCTTCGTACGATCGATTCTAATTCATTCGCACTATCCATTCTAATTCATTCGTACGATCCATTCTAATTCATTTGTATGATCCATTCGAATTTATTCGTTCAAATATATCCATTCTAATTCATTCCGTACGATCCATTCTAATTCATTCGTACGATCCATTCTAATTCATTCGTACGAATGTATCCATTCTAATTCATTCGTACGATCCATTCTAATTCATTCGTACGATTATCCATTCTAATTCATTCGTACGATCCATTCTAATTCATTCGTACGAATGTATTCATTCTAATTCATTCGTACGAATGTATTTATCTAATTCATTCGTACGATCCATTCTAATTCACTCGTACGATCCATTCTAATTCATTCGTACGATCCATTCTAATTCATTCGGACGAATGTATCCATTCTAATTTATTTGTACGATCCATTCTAATTCATTCATTTGATCCATTCTAATTCATTCGTACGATCCATTCTAATTCATTCGTCCGATCCATTCTAATTCATTCGCACGAATGTATCCATTCTAATTCATTCGTACGATCCATTCTAATTCATTCGTACGATACATTCTGATTCATTCGTAAGATCCATTCTAATTCATTCGATACGATCCATTCTAATTCATTCGTATGATCCATTCTAATTCATTCGCACGAATGTATCCATTCTAGTTCATTCGTACGATCCATTCTAATTCATTCGTACGATCCATTCTAATTCATTCGCACGATCCATTCTAATTCATTCGTACGATCCATTCTAATTCATTCGCACGAATGTATCCATTCTAATTCATTCATACGATCCATTCAACTTCATTCGAACTATCCGTTCTAATTCACTCATACGATCCATTCTAATTCATTCATACGATCCATTATAATTCATTTGCACGAATATATCCATTCTAATTCATTCGTACGATCCATTCTAATTCCTTCGTACGATCCATTCTAATTCCTTCGTACGATCAATTCTAATTCCTTCGTACGATCCATTCTATTTCATTCGTATGATCCATTCTAACTAATTCGTACGAGCCATTCTAATTCATTCGTATGATCCATTCTAATTCATTCGTACGATCCATTCTACTCATTCGTACGATCCATTCTAATTCATTCATACAATCCATTCTAATTCATTCTGTACGATCCATTCTAATTCATTCATACGATCTATTCTTTCATACAATCCATTCTAATTATTTCGTGCGAATGAATTAGAATGGATACCTTTGTGCATATGAATTAGAATGGATCGTACGAATGAATTAGAATGGATCATATTAATGAATTAGAATGGATCGTACGAATGAATTAGAATGGATACATTCGTGCGAATGAATTAGAATGGATCGTGCGAATCAATTAGACTGGATCGTGCGAATGAATAAGAATAGATCATACGAATGAATTAGAATGGATCGTACGAATTTATTAGAATGGATGCATTCGTGCGAATGAATTAGAATGGATTGTATGAATGAATTAGAATGGATCGTACGAATGAATTAGAATGGATCATACGAATTAATAAGAATGGATCCTACGAATGAATTAGAATGGATCGTACGAATGAATTAGAATGGATCGTGCGAATGAATTAGAATGGATCGTACGAATGAATCAGAATGGATATATTTGTGCGAATGAATTAGAATGGACCGTACGAATGAATTAGAATGGATCGTATGAATGAATTAGAATGGATCGTACGAATGAATTAGAATGGATCGTACGAATGAATTAGAATGGATCGTGTGAAAGAATTAGAATGGATCGTATGAATGAATTAGAATGGATCGTGCGAATGAATTTGAATGGATCGTACGAATGAATTAGAATGGATACATTTGTGCGAATGAATTAGAATGGATCGTACGAATGAATTAGAATGGATCGTACGAATGAATTAGAATGGATCGTACGAATGAATTAGAATGGATCTTTCGAATGAATTAGAATGGATCGTACGAATGAATTAGAATGGATCGTACGAATGATTTAGAATGGATATCATACGATCCATTCTAATTCATTCGTATGATCCATTCTAATTAATTCGTATGATCCATTCTAATTCATTCGTACGATCCATTCTAATTCATTTGCACGAATATATCCATTCTAATTCATTCGTACGATCCATTCTAATTCATATGCACAAAGGTATCCATTCTAATTCATTCGTACGATCCATTCTAATTCAGGATCGTACGAATGAATTAGAATCGATATATTCGTGCAAATGAAGTAGAATGGATCGTATGAATGAATTAGAATGGATCGTATGAGTGAATTAGAACGGATAGTATGAATGAAGTAGAATGGATCGTATGAATGAATTAGAATGGATACATTCGTGCGAATGAATTAGAATGTATCGTATGAATGAATTAAAATAGATTGTGCGAATGAATTAGAATGGATCGTACGAATGAATTAGAATGGATACATTCGTGCGAATAAATTAGAATGGATTGTATGAATGAATTAGAATGGATTATACGAATGAATTAGAATGGATCGTACGAATGAATTAGAATAGATTGCGCGAATGAATTAGAATGGATCGTGCGAATGAAATAGAATGGATACAAATGAATTATAATGGATCATCCGAATGAATTAGAATGACGATCCATTCTTACTCATTCGTATGATCCATTCTAATTTATTCGCACGAATGTATCCATTCTAATTCATTCGTACGTCTAATTCATTCGTACCATCCATTCTAATTCATTCGCACAATCCATTCTATTTCATTCGTACGATCCATTCTTACTCATTCGTATGATCCATTATGGATACATTTGTGCGAATGAATTAGAATGGATCATACGAATGAATAAGAATGGATCGTACGAATGAAATAGAATGGATTGTGCGAATGAATTAGAATGGATCGTACGAATGAATTAGAATGGATCGTGTGAAAGAATTAGAATGGATTGTATGAATGAATTAGAATAGATCGTATGAATGAATTGGAATGGATCGTACGAATGAATTAGAATGGATCGTACGAATGAATTAGAATCGATACATTCGTGCGAATGAATTAGAATAGATACATTCGTGCGAAAGAATTAGAATAGATCGTATGAATGAATTAGAATGGATCCTATGAATGAATTAGAATGGATCGTGCGAATGAATTAGAATGGATCGTACGAATGAATTAGAATGGATCGTGCTAATGAATTAGAATTGATCGAACGAATGAATTAGCATGGATCGTGCTAATGAATTAGAATAGATCGTACGAAAGAATTAGAATGGATCAAATGAATGAATTAGAATGGTTACATTCATGCGAATGAATTAGAATGGATCGTATGAATGGATTAGAATGGATCGTACGAATGGATTAGAATGGATACATTCGAGCGAATGAATTAGAATGGATCGTACGAATGAATTAGAATGGATCGTAGGAATAAATTAGAATGGATACATTCGTCCGAATGAATTAGAATGGATCATACGAATGAGTAAGAATGGATCGTACGAATGAAATAGAATAGATTGTACGAATGAATTAGAATGGATTCGTACGAATGAATTAGAATGGATTAGAATAGATCGTGTGAAAGAATTAGAATGGATCGTACAAATGAATTAGAATGGATCATGCGAATGAATTAGAATGGATCGTACGAATGAATTAGAATGGATACATTTGTGCAAAAGAATTAGAATGGATCGTACGAATGAATTAGAATGGATACATTCGTGCGAATGAATTAGAATGGATACATTCGTGCGAAAGAATTAGAATAGATCGTATGAATGAATTAGAATAGATCCTATGAATGAATTAGAATGGATCGTGCGAATGAATTAGAAGGGATCGTACGAATGAATTAGAATGGATCGTGATAATGAATTAGAATTGATCGAACGAATGAATTAGCATGGATCGTGCTAATGAATTAGAATGGAACGTACGAATGAATTAGAATGGATCGTGTGAAAGAATTAGAATGGATTGTATGAATGAATTAGAATGAATTCGTACGATCCATTCGAATTCATTCGCATGATCCATTCTAATTCATTCATACGATCAATTCTAATTCATTCATACAATCCATTCTAATTCTTTCACACGATCCATTCTAATTCATTCGTACGATCCATTCTAATTCATTCGTTCGATCCATTCTAATTCATTCGCTCGAATGTATCCATTCTAATCCATTCGTACGATCCATTCTAATCCATTCGTACAATCCATTCGTACGATCCATTCTAATTCATTCATACGATCTATTTTAATTCATTCGTACGATCCATTCTAACTCATTCGCACGATCCATTCTAATTCATTCATAGGATCCATTCTAATTCATTCATACGATCTATTCTAATTCTTTCGCACGAATATATCCATTCTAATTCATTCACACGAATGTATCCATTCTAATTGATTCGTACGATCCATTCAAATTCATTCGTACGATCCATTCTAATTCATTCATATGATCTATTCTAATTCATTCATACAATCCATTCTAAATCTTTCACACGATCCATTCTAATTCATTCATATGATCCATTCTAATTCATTCGTACGATCCATTCTAATTCATATGCACAAAGGTATCCATTCGTAGGATCCATTCTAATCCATTCGTACGATCTATTCTAATTCATTCGTACGATCTATTCTAATTCATTCGCTCGAATGTATCCATTCTAATCCATTCGTACGATCCATTCTAATCCATTCGTACGATCCATTCTAATTCATTCGCATGAATGTAACCATTCTGATTCATTCGTACGATCCATTCTAATTCATTCGTACGATCCATTCTAATTCATTCGTACGATCCATTCTAATTCATTCGCACGAATGTATTCATTCTAATTTATTCATATGATCCATTCTAATTCATTTATACAATCCATTCTAATTCTTTCACACGATCCATTCTAATTCATTCGTGCGATCCATTCTAATTCATTCGTACAATCCATTCTAATTCATTCGCACGAATGTATCCATTCTAATTCATTCATACGATCCATTCTAATTCATTCGTACGATCCATTCTAATTCCTTCGTACGATCCATTCTAATTCATTCGTACGATCTATTCTAATTCATTCGTACGATCCATTCTAATTCATTCGTACGATCCATTCTAATTCACTCGTAAGATCCATTCAAATTCATTCATACGATCCATTCTAATTCATTCGTACGATCCATTCTAATTCATTCACACGAATGTATCCATTCTAGTTCATTCGTACGATCCAATCTAATCCATTCGTACGATCCATTCTAATTCATTCATACGATCCATTCTAATTCATTCATACAATCCATTCTAATTCTTTCACACGATCCATTCTAATTCATTCGAAGGATCCATTCTAATTCATTCGTACAATCTAATCTATTTCATTCGTACGATCCATTCTTACTCATTCGTATGATCCATTCTAACTCATTCGGACAAATGTATCCATTCTAATTTATTCGTACGATCCATTCTAATTCATTCGTACGATCCATTCTAATTCATTCGTACGATCCATTCTTACTCATTCGTATGATCCATTCTAATTCATTCGTACGCTCTATTCTAATTCATTCGTACGATCGATTCTAATTCATTCGCACTATCCATTCTAATTCATTCGTATGATCCATTCTAATTCATTCGTATGATCCATTCTAATTTATTCGTTCAAATATATCCATTCTAATTCATTCCGTACGATCCATTCTAATTCATTCGTACGATCCATTCTAATTCATTCGTACGAATGTATCCATTCTAATTCATTCGTACGATCCATTCTAATTCATTCGTACGATCCATTCTAATTCATTCATACGATCCATTCTAATTCATTCGGACGAATGTATCCATTCTAATTTATTCGTACGATCCATTCTAATTCATTCATTTGATCCATTCTAATTCATTCGTACGATCCATTCTAATTCATTCATCCGATCCATTCTAATTCCTTCGCACGAATGTATCCATTCTAATTCATTCGTACGATCCATTCTAATTCATTCGTACGATCCATTCTAATTCATTCGTAAGATCCATTCTAATTCATTCGTACGATCCATTCTAATTCATTCTACGATCCATTCTAATTCTTTCGCACGAATGTATCCATTCTAGTTCATTCGTACGATCCATTCTAATTCATTCGTACGATCCATTCTAATTCATTCGCATGATCCATTCTAATTCATTCGTACGATCCATTCTAATTCATTCATACGATCCATTCTAATTCATTCGCACGAATGTATCCATTCTAATTCATTCATACGATCCATTCTACTTCATTCGTACTATCCGTTCTAATTCACTCATACGATCCATTCTAATTCATTCATACGATCCATTCTAATTCATTTGCACGAATATATCCATTCTAATTCATTCGTACGATCCATTCTAATTCCTTCGTACGATCCATTCTAATTCCTTCGTACGATCCATTCTATTTCATTCGTATGATCCATTCTAATTAATTCGTACGATCCATTCTAATTCATTCGTATGATCCATTCTAATTCATTCGTACGATCCATTCTAACTCATTCGTACGATCCATTCTAATTCATTCATACAATCCATTCTAATTCATTCCGTACGATCCATTCTAATTCATTCATACGATCTATTCTTTCATACAATCCATTCTAATTCTTTCGTGCGAATGAATTAGAATGGATACCTTTGTGCATATGAATTAGAATGGATCGTACGAATGAATTAGAATGGATCGTATTAAAGAATTAGAATGGATCGTACGAATGAATTAGAATAGATACATTCGTGCGAATGAATTAGAATGGATCGTGCGAATCAATAAGACTGGATCGTGCGAATGAATAAGAATAGATCATACGAATGAATTAGAATGGATCGTACGAATTAATTAGAATGGATACATTCATGCGAATGAATTAGAATGGATTGTATGAATGAATTAGAATGGATCGTACAAATGAATTAGAATGGATCATACGAATTAATTAGAATGGATCGTACGAATGAATTAGAATGGATCGTACGAATGAATTAGAATGGATCGTACGAATGAATTAGAATGGATCGTGCGAATGAATTAGAATGGATCGTACGAATGAATTAGAATGGATACATTTGTGCGAATGAATTAGAATGGATCGTACGAATGAATTAGAATGGATCGTATGAATGAATTAGAATGGATCGTACGAATGAATTAGAATGGATCGTGCGAATGAATTAGAATGGATCGTATGAATGAATTAGAATGGATCGTGTGAAAGAATTAGAATGGATCGTACGAATGAATTAGAATGGATCGTGCGAATGAATTAGAATGGATCGTACGAATGAATTAGAATGGATACATTTGTGCGAATGAATTAGAATGGATCGTACGAATGAATTAGAATGGATCGTATGAATGAATTAGAATGAATCGTACGAATGAATTAGAATGGATCATGCGAATGAATTAGAATGGATCGTACGAATGAATTAGAATGGATCGTACGAATGAACTAGAATGGATACATTCGTGCGAATGAATTAGAATGGATCGTACGAATGAATTAGAATGGATCTTACAAATGAAATAGAATGGATCGTACGAATGAATTAGAATAGATCGTACGAATGAATTAGAATGGATACATTCGTGCGAATGAATTAGAATGGATCGGACGAATGAATTAGAATGGATCGTACGCTCGAATGTATCCATTCTAATCCATTCGTACGATCCATTCTAATCCATTCGTACGATCCATTCTAATTCATTCGCATGAATGTAACCATTCTAATTCATTATCGTATGAATGAATTAGAATGGATCGTACAAATGAATTAGAATGGATCGTACGAATGAATTTGAATGGATACATTTGTGCGAATGAATCTAAATGGATTATATGAATGAATTACAATGGATCGTACGAATGAATTAGAATGGATCGTACGAATGAATTAGAATAGCTCATACGAATGAATTAGAATGAATCGTATGAATGAATTAGAATGGTTACATTCGTGCGAATGAATTAGAATAGATCGAACGAATGAATTAGAATGGATCGTACGAATAAATTAGAATGGATCGTGGGAATGAATTAGAATGGATCGTACGAATGAATTAGAATGGATCCACCGAATGAGTTAGAATGGATCATACGAATGAATTAGAATGGATTGTACGAATGAATTAGAATGGATTGTGCGAATGAATTAGAATGGATCGTATGAATGAATAAGAATGGATCGTACGAATGAATTAGAATGGATCGTGCGAATGAATTAGCATGATTCGTACAAATGTATTAGAATGGATTGTACGAATGAATTAGAATGAATCGTACGATCCATTCTAATTCATTCGCATGAATGTATCCATTCTAATTCATTCGTACAATCCATTCTATTTCATTCGTACGATCCATTCTTACTCATTCGTATGATCCATTCTAATTCATTCGTATGATCCATTCTAATTCATTCGTACGATCCATTCTAATTCATTCGTACGATCCATTTTAATTCATTCGCACGATCCATTCTAATTCATTCATACGATCCATTCTAATTCATTCCTACAATCCATTCTAATTCATTCGCCCGATCCATTCTAATTCATTCATACGATCCATTCTATTCGAATGGATCATGCGATCCATTCGAGTTCATTCGCACGATCCATTCTAATTCATTCATACGATCCATTCTAATTCATTCGTACGATCCATTCTAATTCATTCGCACAAATGTATCCATTCTAATTCATTCGTACGATCCATTCTAATTCTTTCGCACGATCCATTCTAATTCATTCATACGATCCATTCTAATTCATTCGTACGATCCATTCTAATTCACTCATACGATCCATTCTAATACATTCATACGATCCATTCTAATTCATTTGCACGAATATATCCATTCTAATTCATTCGTACGATCCATTCTAATTCCTTCGTACGATCCATTCTAATTCATTCGTACGATCCATTCTAATTCATTCGTACGATCCATTCTAATTCATTCGTACGATCCATTCTAATTCTTTCACACGATCTATTCTAATTCATTCGTACGATCCATTCGTATAATCCGTTCTAATTCACTCATACGATCCATTCTAATTCATTCATACGATCCATTCTAATTCATTTGAACAAAGGTATCCATTCTAATTCATTCGTACGATCCATTCTAATTCATTCACACGAATGTATCCATTCGTACGAATGAATTAGAATAGATTGTGCGAATGAATTAGAATGGATCGTACGAATGAATTAGAATGGATCGTACGAAGGAATTAGAATGGATCGTACGAATGAATTAGAATGGATCGTACGAATGAATTAGAATAGATCGTACGAATGAATTAGAATGGATCGTACGAAGGAATTAGAATGGATCGTGCGAATGAATTAGAATGGATCGTACGAATGAATTAGAATGGATCGTACGAATGAACTAGAATGGATACATTCGTGCGAATGAATTAGAATAGATCGTACGAATGAATTAGAATGGATCGTACGATTGAATTAGAATGGATCGTACGAATGGATTAGAATGGATCATACGAATGAATTAGAATGGATCGTGTGAATGAATTAGAATGGATCGAACGAATGAATTAGAATGGATATATTCGAGCGAATAAATTAGAATAGATCGTAGGAATGAATTAGAATGGATCATACGAATGATTTAGAATGGATCGTACGAACGAATTAGAATGGATCGTACGAACGAATTAGAATGGATCATATGAACGAATTAGAATGGATCGTACGAATGAATTAGAATGGATACATTCGAGCGAATGAATTAAAATGGATCGTACGAATGAATTAGAATAGATCATAGGAATGAATTAGAATGGATCGTGCAAATGAATTAGAATGGATAAATTCGTGCGAATGAATTAGAATGGATCGTGCGAATGAATTAGAATGGATCGTACGAATGAATTAGAATGGATATATTTGAACGAATAAATTAGAATGGATCATACGAATGAATTAGAATGGATCGTACGAATGAATCAGAATAGATAGTGCGAATGAATTAGAATGGATCGTACGAATGAATTAGACTGGATACATTCGTGCGAATGAATTAGAATGGATCATACGAATGAGTAAGAATGGATCGTACGAATGAAATAGAATGGATTATACAAATGAATTAGAATGGATACATTCGTGCGAATGAATTAGAATGGATCGTATGTACGAATGAATTAGAATGGATACATTTGTTCGAATGAATTAGAATGGATCGTACGAATGAATTAGAATGGATCGTGCGAATGAATTAGAATGGATCGTACGAATGAATTAGAATGGATCGTACGAATGAACTAGAATGGATACATACGTGCGAATGAATTAGAATGGATCGTACGAATGAATTAGAATGGATCGTACGAATGAATTAGAATGGATCTTACGAATGAATTAGAATGGATCGTACGAATAAATTAGAATGGATCGTATAAATGGTTTAGAATAGATACATTCGTGCGAATGAATTAGAATGGATCAGACGAATTAATTAGAATGGATCGTACGAATGAATTAGAATGGATCGTGTGAAAGAATTAGAATGGATCGTACGAATGAATTAGAATGGATCGTGCGAATGAATTAGAATGGATCGTACGAATGAATTAGAATGGATCGTGCTAATGAATTAGAATTGATCGAACAAATTCATTCTAATTCATTCATACAATCCATTCTAATTCTTTCACACGATCTATTCTAATTTATTCGTACGTTCCATTCTCATTCATTCGTTAGATCCATTCTAATTAATTCGTATGATCCATTCTAATTCATTCGTCCGATCCATTCTAATTCATTCGCACGGATGTATCCATTCTAATTCATTCGTACGATCCATTCTAATTCATTCGTACGATCCATTCTAATTCATTCGTAAGATGCATTCTAATTCATTCGTACGATCCATTCTAATTCATTCGTATGATCCATTCTAATTCATTCGCACAAATGTATCCATTCTAGTTCATTCGTACGATCCATTCTAATTCATTCGTACGATCCATTCTAATTCATTCGCACGATCCATTCTAATTCATTCGTACGATCAATTCTAATTCATTCGCACGAATGTATCTATTCTAATTCATTCGTAATATCCATTCTAATTCATTCGTACGATCCATTCTAATTCATTCATACAATCCATTCTAATTCTTTCACACGATCCATTCTAATTCATTCGTTGGATCCATTCTAATTCATTTGTACAATCTATTCTATTTCATTCGTACGATCAATTCTTACTCATTCGTATGATCCATTCTAATTCATTCGCACGAATGTATCCATTCTAATTCATTCGTACGAATCCATTCTAATTCATTCGTACGATCCATTCTAATTCATTAGCACGAATATATCCATTCTAATTCATTCGTACAATCCTTCTATTCTAATTCATTCGTACGATCCATTCTAATTCATTCGTACGATCCATTCTAATTCCTTCGTACGATCCATTCTAATTCATTCATACAATCCATTCTAATTCTTTCACACGATCCATTCTAATTCATTCGTACGTTCCATTCTAATTCATTAGCACGATCCATGCTAATTCATTCAGTCGATCAATTCTAATTCATTAGCACGATCCATTCTAATTCATTCGCACGATCCATTCTAATTCATTCATAGGATCCATTCTAATTCATTCATACTATCTATTCTAATTCTTTCGCACGAATGTATCCATTGTAATTCATTCGCACGAATGTATCTGTGGGGGAAAATCTTCGTGCCGACCCGAAGACTCTCGCAGCACCAGTCAATTGGAGTCGAAGTTGATGTCGAAGATCGTTGATCGATCTGTTGATTGAAGTCGAAGCCTTTTGATATGCAAATAGAGGAATGCAATCAGAGAAATTGTGACACGAGATGTGATCTCGGAGTTCAGCCGAAGCCTACGTCTCCGTGCTATAGGGAGCAACCCGAATTCACTAACACTTCAGTTGAAGTGACCTCGACAGGCCGAGTGTCACTGAAAGCTCTCTGATCTCTTCGAAAGAGAAAAGAAGATCAAAGAGAGATGGTAGATCGGAAGTTAGAAATCCCAGAGCTCTGGTTTCTTAGAACTGAGAATTCGATCTTTTTTCAGAATCGATCCTTTTACATTCGAAGGCTCTGCTATTTATAGGCTTCTCTGGTGGGGAATTCCGGGGTAAATGGCGGTTTCTGCTGCCGTATCTGGGGATCCTCCAGGCAGGACCGGTGGGTCCCGTGGTAGTCCTCATGGGCCCACCAGGCAGGGCCGGTGGGTCCCGTGGTAGTCCTCGAGGGCCCACCAGGCAGGGCCGGTGGGTCCCGTGGTAGTAGGTAAACTTATGCCAAAATTTGCACCCACAGTTACCCCCTCCAAGTTAGCTAGAGTGCATTCTGGCTGGCTTGGATTTGGTGCAAAGAACAGCAACTTCCTGTTTGAAAAGAAAAAAAAAGGTCACGAAGAAACTTGTCGCGTGTTAGCGTAAAAAAGGACTGACCGGTAAATTTTGATTGATTGGTCAGATTTTGACCGATCGGTCAAATTTGACCGATCGGTCAAATTTCGACCGATCGGTCAAAATTCAACCGGTCAAGGATCGAGTGATCGGTCAAAGGACACGGTTTTTTGACCGATCTAGTAGAATTTTGACCGATCAAAAGATTTTGACTGATCGGTCAAAATTTGTCCGATCGGACAAATTTTGACTGATCGGTTAAATTTTGACCGATCGGTCAAAATTCAACCGGTCAAGGTTCGAGTGATCGGCAAAAAACATTGGTTTTTTGCCAGATCCAGTAGAAATTTGACCGATCGAATAATTTTTACCGATCGGAGAAGTTTGTCCGATCGGTGAAAAAATATCCGGTCAAGGTTCGAGTGATCGGCAAAAAACCTTGGTTTTTTGCCAGATCCAGTAGAAATTTGACCGATCAAATAATTTTCGCCGATCGGACATGTTTGTCCGATCGGTGAAAAAATATCCGGTCAAGGTTCGAGTGATCGGCAAAAAACCTTGGTTTTTTGCCAGATCCAGTAGAAATTTGACCGATCAAATAATTTTCACCGATCGGACATGTTTGTCCGATCGGTGAAAAAATATCCGGTCAAGGTTCGAGTGATCGGCAAAAAACCTTGATTTTTTGCCAGATCCAGTAGAAATTTGACCGATCAAATAATTTTCGCCGATCGGACATGTTTGTCCGATCGGTGAAAAAAATATCCGGTCAAGGTTCGAATGATCGGCAAAAAACCTTGGTTTTTTGCCAGATCCAGTAGAAATTTGACCGATCAAATAATTTTCGCCGATCGGACATGTTTGTCCGATCGGTGAAAAAATATCCGGTCAAGGTTCGAGTGATCGGCAAAAAACCTTGGTTTTTTGCCAGATCCAGTAGAAATTTGACCGATCAAATAATTTTCGCCGATCGGACATATTTGTCCGATCGGTGAAAAAATATCCGGTCAAGGTTCGAGTGATCGGCAAAAAACCTTGATTTTTTGCCAGATCCAGTAGAAATATGACCGATCAAATAATTTTCGCCGATCGGACATGTTTGTCCGATCAAATAATTTTCGCCGATCGGACATGTTTGTCCGATCGGTGAAAAAATATCCGGTCAAGGTTCGAGTGATCGGCAAAAAACTTTGATTTTTTGCCAGATCCAGTAGAAATTTGACCGATCAAATAATTTTCGCCGATCGGACATGTTTGTCCGATCGGTGAAAAAATATCCGGTCAAGGTTCGAGTGATCGGCAAAAAACCTTGATTTTTTGCCAGATCCAGTAGAAATATGACCGATCAAATAATTTTCGCCGATCGGACATGTTTGTCCGATCGGTGAAAAAATATCCGGTCAAGGTTCGAGTGATCGGCAAAAAACCTTGGTTTTTTGCCAGATCCAGTAGAATTTTGACCGATCAAATAATTTTCGCCGATCGGACATGTTTGTCCGATCGGTGAAAAAATATCCGGTCAAGGTTCGAGTGATCGGCAAAAAACCTTGGTTTTTTGCCAGATCCAGAAGAAATTTGGACTTGTCCAATTTTAAGTTTTGAACCTGCCCTTCAGAGAAGGTTTACTGCTTTGTTCTTCGATCTTTTGGCAGAGTTTTGAACATTGATGGAGCTTGATTCTTCTTGTTTTGAATCCTTGGTTGGCTTGATGGTTTCTTTGAACCGGCGGTCCGGTTTACCCAGACCGGTGGCTTGCTTGGACCGTTGGTTCATGTGGACCGGTAGGTCCGACGTTTCGTCTGGTCCGACGGTTCGCCTGATTTTGCGCTTGCTACGGATGGATGCCACGTGTACCTACAAAAACACGCGATTTGATATGGTGAAGACACGTGTCTTCTCGATTTGCGCACCTGTTTTACCCTGGGTACAAAAGTTTTCACCGGCTGTCATTTCGCCTCACGCTTTCAAAAAAAATTTTCGAAGTCCAGACTCTTGTTCTCCTGATTTTTGATCTGTTTTTGTTTGATCGGTCGAATGGCTTCCTCTGGCAGTTCGAAGAAGTCTGGTACGGTTCCCTCGAAGAGAAAGGGGAAGGAAATTGTTGAGGTTCCATCCTCTCCAAAGGGTCGAGGCAAGGGCAAGGCCGCACTTGCCGAACTTGGCCAACTGGGCAAGCGGCACCAAGGAGTAGGGTTTGCCTCAGCGCCATCAAGGCCAGAGTTCATCCCTAAAGTGAAGTCTGTTCTGGGTCCGCTCATGCCTCTGACAGAGGAGATAGAGTATATGTACAATACCGGTGGCGAGTTCACAGATACGAAGAGGAAGAAATGGCAGACATTGCTTTCTTATTTCACAGAAGGAAAGGGGGCGCAACCTTCACTCCCTAGCATCCAGACTGCTTTTGGTTTCGATAAGAAGACCGTCTTCACCAGCTATGCCAGTAACGAAAAGGTCATGGGAACCATTGTGACCCTCGGCCAACTCAACTGCGGCCTGCGCCTACCGTTGCCACCCTTTGCTGCAAGATTGCTGAACACTTCTGGCCTTTGCCCGGGGCAGGTCACAGGAAACGCCTGGCGAATCATCTACGCATTCTGCCGCGTGGAATCGGATTTCCAGGAAGACTTGAAGGCGTGCTACTCCAGCATCACAGAAGGAGAAGATGCTCGGATTGAACTTGGATACTTCTTCTTCCACTACAGATGGGCTTTCAGGAGGGACAGCCCTTTCTACAACTTGACCGGGGTATCTCCGCTGCGCCCGCTAACTGATACAGTCCCTTCTGACAAGTTATACACAGATTGGCCTATTTCTGTTTCTGGTGCATGGACACCCATGTCAGTGCCCGACACCCCCCGAGACAGCGTGCACGAGGCAGTGAAGATGTACAGCGAGGGAGGCATCTTTGCCTGGACTTCTGAGAGAGCCGGAGCCATCGACAACTTATTTCTTGAGTTGACCTGCGGGACCAGGTCATGGAAACAATTCTCCAACTGCCCAGTGAGATATGGCAAGGCCAATCTCCTCCACAGATCAAAGGACAGATATGAGGATAACGAAGTTCTATACTCGGACTACGAGGAGGATCCTCAGTCGGGTAAGATCATTCGAAAGATTAGGGCCGAGAAGAAAATCTATACCGTAAGGTGCCGATTGCCCACTGTTGAGGAGAAACTGGTGCTCCAAAGAGGCCCAGTGAAGAAGAAACGAAAAACCCTTATCAAGCAACAGGTGGGTGAAGACCAAGGGAAGAAGAACGAAGAGGAAGAAGAAGGGAAGAAGAATGAAGAAGAAGAAGAGAGAGAGAAGAAAGTGAGTGACGAAGAAGACGAAGGGACTGAGAATGCCAGCCATGACAACAGTGGCAATGGCGAAGATGAGGACGCCGATGGCGAGGATGATCTGTCTTCCACTCCCTCTGGTGGAGATGGCGAGAATGGGGGTGGTGAGGAAGAAATTCCTCCCACCCCCACTGTTGGTGCAACAGGGGAAGACTCAATTCCTGTTCCCATTGACGAGGCTAAGGCCGTCAGATGGAAGGAGTTATGGATGCAGAAGGCGATGGCCAAAGAGTGGTTCCCGCCTACAAGTTTGATGAGTTGAAGAGGCCGATGCGCCTAAAAATAAAATTGTCGAGGAGTGGTGGGGTTGGAAGCAACCCCACGCCCCTTGATCAAATTCCCCCTGACGTTCCTCGCATTGAAGGAGCAACAACGAGCGGGGGTGTGGAGGTTGAGCAACCCCCACCCCCCTCTCGCTCTCTGGTTAACGAGGTGGAAGCCATGGTGGCAGGACTCATCCAGCCTGGCGGATCACAAGAGGAAGAGAGAGTCTCTCCTCCGAGGAATGCTTCCCCCCCTACTTATCTGGAGAGGGGAAGTCGAGTGGGTGATGGGGCTCCTCAACCTCAACCAGCGCCAACTCCTACTCAGGAGAAATCGACCCCTCAGGGTGGCTCTGATCGCCGGAAGGGCAAAGAGCCGAGGGTCGAAACCTCAGGTAATTGAACTAACTTGCTTTGAATGTCTTGTCTCTGAAGCTCGAAAATAATCTAACACTTTGATCTCTTGTTGATTGTAGGTGCACCTGCTGGATTGACTCCAACAATAAGAAGCTTGGGTGACGTTGACATCAACCGCCCCACTGCTGCGATCAGGAAACTCATCAACCTCCCGGGGGCTACTCTGGATGAAGCTTTCGAGAGACTTGATCTATTGGTAGGTGCATCTGCTCGATCGATCATCTGAGTTGTATCTTTATAATAATTCTAACTCTTTTGCTCTTTTGCAGAACTCAGGAGTTATGAATGTCGCAACCAAGCTCTCCATGAGGGCGGGAGCAAAAGAAGCTTTAGCTGAAATATCTCGCTTGACTGCTGCACTGGAGGCTGTAACCGCGAAGAGAGATGAGCTGAGAGAGCTCCTGACTTCGAAGAAAGCCTCTCTCAAAACCAAGATTGAGGATCTTCGCAAGGGGAAGCTGGAGATCAAGGGGCTGCAGGATCGTTGTGAGGCACAGAGTCACGAGCTCGCATCCTTAAAGACTCGACTCTCCAAGGTTGAGGAAGTGTCCTGTGGTCGCACCAACGCGATCCAAGAGCTGAAGCAACAACTTGCTACTCAGCACGCTGTCTTCAATGCCAGAGAGGAGACTTCCAAGAAGGCACTGGAGCATGCGCTGTCTGAATGCAAGGTTTACAAGGAAACAGCAGAGAAGGCGGCAGAAGCGCTCAGGGCCCATGTTTCCAGTGTCCGATCCTCTAAGGCATCAGTGGCGAGTAAAGCTCGTCCTGGATCTGAAGGGGAGAAGTCGCATGCGAAGAGTGTGGCCAAGCCTTGAGACTTTTCTCCTTCTTCGTTGTTGTACTTGTAAATTTTTGAAATGTAACAGCGCACTCTTGTATCTGTAATATTTTGATAATAGAAGATCTTCTTGGTGTTTGAAAATTGGATATCTTTTGATTTGAATGCCTTTGACTATCATGATCTTAATAATATTAGAATAGATACAATCTTTTGAATGTAAGGGGTTGAGTCGCAACTCAATTACCCGAACTTATAGTAACTTTGAAAATTGGACTTGAATTCGTTTAACACTTGAATGTGAGGGGTTGAGTCGCAACTCAAGCACCCAAACCTGTTAAACGATGTAGAAATTGATTGAAATTGAATATCGAAACTTGAAAGTCAGTTTAACATTTGCCAGTAAGGGGTTGAGTCGCAACTCTAACACCCAAACTTGTTAAAAGACTTGGTAACTTGAATGTGGTCAGTTTTTAACATTTGCTAGTAAGGGGTTGAGTCGCAACTCTAACTCCCAAACTTGTTAAAAGACCTGGTAATTTGAATATGAATAACTTGAAACTGCTTCAGAACTTGAATTGAAAAATTGAACACTTGCATATTTGAACACTTTGAAAGGGCACTTTATTTATCACAGAATTTACATCACGGATAGAACAACTTGAGATGTCTAGAATTCCAAGCTCGAGGCAATCTATCTCCTTCTGGCGAGATCAATCTGTAAGAACCTTTGCCTCCCACTGATTCAATGATATATGGACCTTCCCAGTTGGGAGCAAGCTTTCCACTGCTGTGTTCTTTGGTGTTGTAGAAAACTGCTCTGAGAACTAAACTACCCACTGGGAATTGTCTCTTGTAGACTTTCTCATCGTAGGCTCTTTTGATCTTCTGTTGGTACTTGGCCACACGAAGTGATGCTTGATCTCGTAATTCTTCGGAGAAGTCTAGATCATTGATCCGAAGTTCTTCATTGACTCCTTCTTCAACAGCTTTGGTCTTCAAAGTGCTTGATATATTTTCTGTTGGGAGTACTGCTTCCGATCCATATGTTAGACGGAAGGGTGAGAACCCTGTTGATCTTCTCGGAGTTGTGCGATATCCCCAAAGAACTTCAGGTAGGACCTGTTCCCATAATCCTTTCTTGTCATCGAGTTTCTTCTTGAGTATACCAAGAATAGCTCTGTTGGAGGCTTCTGCTTGGCCATTACATTGAGGATACCTTGGAGTTGAATAGAATAACTTGATACCGTTGTTCAGACAGAACTCTCGGAATTTGTCTGAGTTAAATTGAGCTCCATTGTCAGCAACAAGAACTTGAGGTGTGCCGAACCTTGAGAAGATGTTGTGCCGAATGAATTTGATCACTTCGTCGTCAGTTTCTCGAAAGAGGGGCACAGCTTCAACCCATTTGGTGAAGTAATCAGTAGCCAGCAGTAGATATTTCTTCCTGCTTGGAGTTGGAGGGAAAGGACCCAAGAAATCTAACCCCCATTGATGGAAAGGCCAGGGACTTGATAATTGATGAAGTTCATCTACAGGGAGATGGATAGCTCGAGCGTGCCGTTGGCAAGGCTCGCATCTTTGAACGACTTGTTGAGCATCCCTTGCCATTGTTGGCCAGTAGTACCCTTGTAGCTTCGTCTTGGCTTCAAGAGATCTTCCTCCCGAATGATTTCCACAAGCTCCAGAGTGGATATCAATCAGGATTGATTGTGCTTGCTCGGGACCAAGGCACTTGAGCAACATCCCGTTGTGAGATTTGAAATATAAATCTTCACCTTGCAAAATGTAGCATGGGAGCTTCCTTTGAAGTCTTCGGGCTTGATTTGGATCTTCTGGCATTTTGCCATGTTTGAAGAAGTCAAGAATTGGTCGTCTCCAATCTTCAAGCTGATCTCCACCCCCAGATCCTTTTGTAGTAGTAAGGATCTGTTGATCGGGGATGGTCTTGGGCACTTCTTGATAATTGATCTGTATTTGCCTTCCTCCAAGCGAGTCTCCCAGAACTGAGGCAGCATTAGCTAAGGCATCTGCTTCTCGGTTTTCTGCTCTTGGAATTTGAACGAACTCAATTGTAGTAAAACGTTGTTGAAGACGTCGTACTAAGGCTAAGTAGAGTTGCATTCTTTCTTCACGAGCTATGTACTCTCCATTGATTTGCCTTATGATCAACTGGGAGTCGCTGTATATGATGATTCGATCTACCCCCAGGGATTCTGCCATTTCGAGTCCGGAAATGAGTGCTTCGTATTCAGCTTCGTTGTTGGTGGCATTAAATCCAAGGAGAGTGGCCTTCTGGAGATGATCAAGTTCGGGGGATATTAAGACTATCCCAGTTCCCGAACCGATCGAACTTGATGCTCCATCAGTATAAAGCTTCCAAGGAGGAGTTGCAGCAATAACTTCAAGACTTGGATCAATTTTTGTTGCAGGATTGATCGGAGGATTATCCTCATCTTCCAAGCGCATGTCGACATCCTCTTCCCAAGTGATGGGGTCTTCAACTGGAAAGTCAGCTAGAAAATCAGCAATTGCTTGACCTTTGATAGAAGTGCGAGATTCGAATTGAATCCCCAGAGCACTCATTTCGATCACCCATTTGGTCATTCGACCAGCTCGACCAGCTTTGTCAATGATATCTTTGAGTGAGTGTTCTGAAATGACAGTAATCTGGTGGGAGACGAAGTACGGTTGAAGACGACGCGATGCAGTGAGCAAGGCCAAGATGACCTTCTCAGTTTTTGAGTAGCGAGTCTCAACTGGAAGGAGAGTATGGCTGATGTAGTAGACTGGATGTTCGACGCCTTCTCTTCTACTGACTAAGACCGTGCTGATTGCTTGATCGGTCACGGCCAGATAGAGCCACAAGTCTTTTTTTGGCATTGGAGCAGTCAGGATGGGAGCTTGCATCAGATATTTCTTGATGCTTTGAAATGCCTCTTCACAGATTGGACTCCAGCCGGATATATCCGCCTTTCGTAGTTTGTCGAAGAGGGGCTTGCATTTGTCGGAAGATTTTGAAATGAATCGATTGAGTACTGCTAACCTTCCAGTGAGGCGTTGAACTTCTTTTCGATTTGTAGGTGAAGGCATATCGATGATGGCTCGAATTTGATCGGGATTGGCTTCGATACCCCTCCTGGTCACAAGATGACCTAGGAATTTGCCAGATTGAACTCCGAAAGCGCACTTGGCTGGATTGAGCTTCATTCGATACTTTCGAAGGACTTGGAAGGTTTCAGCCAGATCAGATAGATGTTTGCTCCGAACGGAACTCTTGGTGAGGAGATCATCGACATAGACTTCGACTTTGCGACCGATCTGATCTTCGAACATTTTGGTGACTAGCCTTTGATAGGTGGAACCAGTATTTTTGAGGCCGAATGGCATGACATTATAGCAATAAAGGCCTCGGCTAGTCACAAAACATGTCTTCTCTTGATCATCGGCGTGAAGAGGAATTTGATTATATCCAGAATACCCATCCATGAAAGACAATAGCTCGTGGCCAGCAGTGGCATCGACGAGTCTATCAATCCTTGGCATGGGGAATGGGTCCTTGGGACAAGCCTTGTTGAGATTGGTAAAGTCGATGCAGACTCTAACCTTTCCGTTCTTCTTCGGAACAGCCACAATGTTAGAGATCCAAGTAGGATACTCCACTTCTCGGATGAAGCCTGCGGCGAGTAGCTTGGTGATTTCTTCTTGAACAGCAACTTGCAGCTCTGGGCGGATGGTGCGTGGCTTTTGCTTGACAGGCTTCACCTCTTCTTTGATCGCAAGTCGGTGACAAGCGTCATCTGGATTGATACCAGGCATGTCTTCGAAACACCAAGCGAAGACGTCGATATTGGACTGGAGGAAGGATACCATGTCTTGCGCTTCTGCGTCGCTAAGACCGGTACCAATAAATATTTGTCGAGGGAGATCTCCGCTGCCAATATTGATAGGGATAATTTCTTCAATTGAAGGTGATGCTTCCCATTCGATTGGTGGAGGTTCGGTCAGCGGAATCTCCTTTGATTGCTATTTAGAAGAGGGACCAGCTTCATCTCGTGGCTGCTTTGGAGGAGCAATGTTAATCTTTCGATCTGTCTTTGCCGCAGCAGCTTCATAAGACCTTCCAGCTTGCTGATCGCCTCGAATGCAGACGATGCCTTCTCCAGTTGCAAATTTGAGTAGTTGATGGTAAGAGGAGGAGATGGCATTGATCTGATGGAGGAATGGTCGCCCAAGAATGGCGTTGTAGCTAGACATTCCTTCGACGATTGCAAACCTCACCGAGACTCGAGTCTCTCGGCTGAGGTCGATGGTAAATCTGGATTCGCCCACTGTGATGCTTTGTTCACCATTGAAGCCGGTGATCACAGTCGGGACGACGTCGAGGCTTTGATACTTATGTCCCAGACGTTTGAAACAATCTGAGAACATAATGTCGATAGAGCTTCCGGTGTCGATGAGGATTCGATTGACGGTGCTTCCGTCGATGATGAGTTTCAAGACCAGGGGGTCTCGATGTGGAGTATGAACTCCTTGAAGATCGGTGTCGTTGAAGACTATGGATGGCCAAGCAAGACCTTCGATGGGATTCTCGATCCAAGTATCTTCTTTATTTGCAGTAGATCGAACATGGAAGATACGCCGAATCTGGCGATCGACTTCTTTCCCGGTAATTGCTTGATTGTGTAATGATCCATGAATGCCAAAGACATTGGCATTCACAGAGATAGGTTGCCGGTTCGAGGAGATTTGATGTATCCAACACACTTCTTTCCCCTTTGCAGAGGTCCGATGTTGATCGTGTCCGCCTTTGACGAACTCTTGAAGATGGCCTTCTCGCAATAGGTCTTCAAGATGAAATTTCAGCCGAAAACACTGATCGGTTGAATGGCCGTGACTTCAATGGAAGTCGCAGTAGACTGTTTTGTCTGCTGTGAATTTGGAATTCGGTTGAAGAGGATTAGGCCTCCGAAGATACTCGTCGTGTTGAATACGGTCGAGTATCTGTTCGATTGGCATATTCCACTCGGTGAAAGTGGTCTTCGTCGGAGATCGACGCCCATCATTCTTTGATCTTTTGTTGGCCGGAGGGGCTGCTGCTTCAGCGTTGTGAGCCTTTGCAGCATACTTAGGAGCTTCTCTTTCAGCAGGCCTTCTCTTAGTTTCTCGCCCTTTCCGAGCGACTTGATCGTCTTCCACCTCAATCTCCCTCTGGATTCGGTCAAACATTGCACCCAGAGAAGGAGGGGGATTGCGGATGAAGTCGTTGTAGATGTGTAGATCGAAGCGGAGAGCGTTCTGGAAAGCCAATATGATGGCTTCATCATCCAGATGTCTTCCAGAGAGAGCAGCATGCTCGTTGCGAAACCTCCTCGTGAAGCTGCGGAGAGTCTCGTCTGCACCCATCCTCAGTCGGTAGAGAGAGTCGAGCTTCTTCTCTGGCTTTAGATTGAGTTGATAGTGCTGCACAAAGAGGTTAGCCAAAACACCGAACTGGGTGATGGACCCAGCTCGGAGATTGTGATACCAGTCGAGCGAAGGCTCATCGAGACTTCCCGCGAAGGTGCGGCAGAGCACGTTGTTTTCCTCTTCGTGTGGCGTTAGAGCTTGCTTGAAGGCAAGTATGTGGAGGCTTGGATCTCCTCTGATGCAGTTGAATTTGGGGAGGATAGGAGTTCTCCATCCTCTTGGAAAGGTGGTCTCGAAGAGACTTCGATGTAGAGGCCCGGCAGAGGAGTAACCGTCCCTACGACCGTGTCCTCGACCTAGAGGCGGGTCAAGAGGCAAGATCGCAAGGTCTTGCTCAGGCATTGAAGTATTTGCCGGTTGAAGTCGGTGTCGAAGGTCCGATCCAAGTCCACGTTGGAGTGGAATGGAAGGGGAGACTCTGCTCTTTGAAGGAGCGCCTTTCATTTGGTGCTTCCTTGGCATGTTGATCTTTGAAGGTGTCCTCTTGTCGCAGTTGCGACCAGAGGAGGATTGGGAGGACTCGTCTTCAAGACGATCCCAGACACTCTGCTTCCAGGGAGCAGCAGAGGGAGTAGGATCGCGACGAATTCTTTCGAGGGCAGCAGTGCCCTTTGATCTCCGTTGCTCGGAATGGATTGAACGTTGTGGAAGATTGATCCTCTCACTTGCAGAGGGGATAGGCAGAACGATCCCAGCTTCGGAAGCTGCTCTCTTAAGAGCATCCCTCTCAGCAGTGAGGGTGGCGTTTTGTTTCGCCAGTTGGAGTAGTTGGAAATCGATTGCAGAAATCTGGTAAGTTGATGGAGGATCTTCAGCAGGAGCAGGGACAGTCTGCCCAATTGATTGATGAGGATGAGGGGCGATCGGTCGATCGACTGATCTCCCGCTTCCTGAGTGAACCCCCATCTCGGGGACAGCAAGGGGCTGCCCGAAATTGAGCCTTTGACTCATTGAACGAGTCTCAGGGCGAGGTTGATGTTGAGTGTTACTTCCTTCTGGTTGACCTTGATGTTTCGTCCTCGCCATTCAGAGAGCGAAAGGTGCAACGAGAGTGCCGTTCAGTTGTCTGATCAACCGAGAGAGCGAGGAAGTTTGACTATCAAGATCAGTTGTAGGTTCAACCGATCAAGTAGTAGCGGAGAGTTGGACTTTTTGATCGGATCCCACAGACGGCACCAAACTGTGGGGGAAAATCTTCGTGCCGACCCGAAGACTCTCGCAGCACCAGTCAATTGGAGTCGAAGTTGATGTCGAAGATCGTTGATCGATCTGTTGATTGAAGTCGAAGCCTTTTGATATGCAAATAGAGGAATGCAATCAGAGAAATTGTAACACGAGATGTGATCTCGGAGTTCAGCCGAAGCCTACGTCTCCGTGCTATAGGGAGCAACCCGAATTCACTAACACTTCAGTTGAAGTGACCTCGACAGGCCGAGTGTCACTGAAAGCTCTCTGATCTCTTCGAAAGAGAAAAGAAGATCAAAGAGAGATGGTAGATCGGAAGTTAGAAATCCCAGAGCTCTGGTTTCTTAGAACTGAGAATTCGATCTTTTTTCAGAATCGATCCTTTTACATTCGAAGGCTCTGCTATTTATAGGCTTCTCTGGTGGGGAATTCCGGGGTAAATGGCGGTTTCTGCTGCCGTATCTGGGGATCCTCCAGGCAGGACCGGTGGGTCCCGTGGTAGTCCTCGTGGGCCCACCAGGCAGGGCCGGTGGGTCCCGTGGTAGTCCTCGTGGGCCCACCAGGCAGGGCCGGTGGGTCCCGTGGTAGTAGGTAAACTTATGCCAAAATTTGCACCCACAGTATCCATTCTAATTCATTCGTACGATCCATTCTAATTCATTCATCCGATCCATTCTAATTCATTCATAGGATCCATTCTAATTCATTCATACGATCTATTCCAATTCTTTCGCACGAATGTATCCATTCTAATTCAATCGCACGAATGTATCCATTCTAATTCAATCGCACGAATGTATCCATTCTAATTCATTCGTACGATCCATTCTAATTCATTCGTACGATCCATTCTAATTCATTCATACGATCTATTCTAATTCATTCATACAATCCATTCTAATTCTTTCACACGATCCATTCTAATTCATTCGTACGATCCATTCTAATTCATTCGCACAATTCATTCTATTTCATTCGCACGATCCATTCTTACTCATTCGTATGATCCATATTAATTCATTCGCACGAATGTATCCATAATGGATCATACGAATGAGTAAGAATGGATCGTACGAATGAAATAGAATGGATTGTGCGAATGAATTAGAATGGACCGTACGAATGAATTAGACGTACGAATGAATTAGAATGGATACATTCGTGCGAATAAATTAGAATGGATCATACGAATGAGTAAGAATGGATCGTCATTCTAATTCATTCGTGTGATCCATTCTAATTCATTTGTATCCATTATATTTCATTCGCACGATCCATTCTAACTCATGCGCGCAATCTATTCTAATTCATTCGTACGATCCATTCTAATTCATTCGTACGATCCATTCTAGTTCATTCATACAATCCATTCTAATTTATTCGCACGAATGTATCCATTCTAATTCATTCGTACGATCCATTCTAATTCATTCGCACAATCTATTCTAATTCATTCATACGATCCATTCTAATTCATTCGCATGAATGTATCCATTCTAATTCATTCATACGATCCATTCTAATTCATTCGCACGATCCATTCTAATTCATTCGCACGAATGTATCCATTCTAATTCATTCGTATGAATCCATTCTAATTCATTCGTACAATTTATTCTATTCTATTCTAATTCATTAGCACGATCCATTCTAATTCATTCGTACGATCCATTCTAATTCATTCGCACAATCCATTCTAATTCATTCATAGGATCCATTCTAATTCGGTCATACGATCCATTCTAATACATTCATACAATCCATTCTAATTCATTTGCACGAATATATTCGTATGAATTAGAATGGATCGTGCGAATGAATTCGAATGGATCGTACGAATTCATTCTAATTCATTCATACAATCCATTCTAATTCTTTCACACGATCCATTCTAATTCATTCGTACGTTCCATTCTAATTCAATAGCACGATCCATGCTAATTCATTCGTTCGATCAATTCTAATTCATTAGCACGATCCATTCTAATTCATTCGTACGATCCATTCTAATTCATTCGCACGATCCATTCTAATTCATTCATAGGATCCATTCTAATTCATTCATACGATCTATTCTAATTCTTTCGCACGAATGTATCCATTCTAATTCATTCGCACGAATGTATGAATTCTAATTCATTCGTATGATCCATTCTAATTCTTTCACACGATCCATACTAATTCATTCGTAGGATCCATTCTAATTCATTCGTACAATGAGTAAGAATGGATCGTACGAATGAAATAGAACGGATTGTACGAATGATTTAGAATGGATACATTCGTGCGAATGAATTAGAATCGATTGTGCGAATGAATTAGAATGGATCGTACGAATGAATTAGAATGGATCGTGTGAAAGAATTAGAATGGATTGTATGAATGAATTAGAATAGATTGTATTAATGAATTAGCATGGGTCGTGCTAATGAATTAGAATGGATCGTGCGAATGAATTAGAATGGATCGTACGAATGAACTAGAATGGATACATTCGTGCGAATAAATTAGAATGGATCGTACGAATGAATTAGAATGGATCGTACGAATGAATTAGAATGGATACATTCGTGCGAATGAATTAGAATGGATCGTACGAATGAATTAGAATGGATCGTGCGAATGAATTAGAATGGATCGTACGAATTAATTAGAATGGATTCGTACGAATGAATTAGAATGGATACATTCGTGCGAATGAATTAGAATGGATCGTACCAATGAGTAAGAATGGATCATACGAATGAAATAGAATGGATCGTAAGAATGAATCGTATGAATTAGAATGGATCGTACGAATGGATTAGAATGGATCGTACGAGTGGATTAGAATGGATACTGTTGGGGGTAGACAGAAACCACATATCTTGGGTAGCATTGCAAACGCATCTGAGATAGAGTTCTCGAGGGAGCCCGTCCAAAAAGCTCGCCCTCCCAGCCCATCAGGAGCTCGCCCCCCCGCAGGGAGCTGGATGGACACCTTGTGTCTGAGTGCAGCTCGCCTCTCCCAACCCCTCAGGAGCTCGCCCCACAGGGAGCTGGACGGACACCTTGTATCTGAGTGCAGCTCGCAGGAGTTCGCTCCCCCGTGCTCACCAAATCACCTTGACAGGGAGCGAGATCCACATTAGGCTGAAAGGGCTCAGGCCAAGAACACTCTTAAGAGCTCGCCTGAGCTCGATGGAGCTCGCCTGAGATCGCCCAGAAGCTCGCTCAGGAGCTCGCCTGAGCTCGATGGAGCTCGCCTGAGATCGCCCAGAAGCTCGCTCAGGAGCTCGCCCCATAGCTCGCCAAGCTCACCCAGGAGCTTGCCTAAGCTCGCTCAGGAGCTCGCCCCGGAGTTCGCCAAGACCGCGCGAGAACTCGCTGGCAGTGATAGCGGGAGTTAGACCGTCATGCATAACGAAGACGCCGGCATCGCGAACGCCCCTAGCTCGCGCAGGAGCTCGCCCCTAGCTCGCTCAGGAGCTCGCCCAAGCTCGCCAGAATTCTCCAGTTTATCGAGGAGGTTGCTCCCGCGAGGTCCGACTCTTGATAGATGTGGAAGAGAAGGCGGAGCAATGGAGGGCGAGCTCACCTTAGCTCCCCGTCGGAGGTCGCCCACAATGTATGAGAGGATGCCAGGTGTCAAAACCCCACGGAAGCTACGTGGACAAACGTGGTCCACGGAAGCTCGCTCGAATCAGTTCGAGACCTCCCAGACTTGAACATTCCAGAATGGCCACCTGGCCACGACAAGAAAGATTCCCTCCCCCACTCAAACCGCCTGGCAGGCCTGACGACAGAATGTCAGGGCGCGAGTACCAAGGACTGTCAGACCCACGCGAGCCAGAACGTGGGGGGTCTAGAAGGCGCCGGAAGAATCTCCACGTGTCGGGCCACGGTAGGCCGCCGATTGCTATAAATGCTCACCCCCAGGCTCCATAGTACGGGTTCGAAATCCCTTTTCCTTCCTCTTTGGTCCATTACAGCTCGCCGTTGTGCTACTGTGACTGACTTGAGCGTCGGAGGGTCTGCGCTCCTAAGGGAGCCAGCCGTTCTCACGTTCTCTTTTCTTTGTCTTGCAGGCAGCCCGCACGGACCAGCGAAAAATCCCCCGAACATTTGGCGCCGTCTGTGGGATCTTCGACTGGTTCCTGCGAGAACGCCCACGACCACGCGGCTGAGCGCAGTTCGCTCTCGTAACCTCAAGGATGGCTCCGGCGACAAGGGGACGCAGGCGACCGAGGACTCGTGCCAGATCTGCGTGCAGCGAGCCTCCGGTCGAGACCCCTCAGCCCCAGGTCCCGCTCAGCGACCAACTCTTGTTGGAGATGTTGGCCACCCAGCGGGCGATGATGGAGGAGCTGACACGATTGCGTCAGGCTCCGGCGGCCAGCCGACGATCTGGGCCGGCGAAGACGGTGTCTCCGGTGCGACCACCGGCGTCAACATCGCGACCGCCCACGGTCGCTCCGGTGCGGCAGGTTTCCCAACCGGAACCCCCAGTCGGGAGAGCGGCTGTACGCGGGGTGCCGGAAACCCCGCTCACAAGGTTGCAGAAGCTAGTCACCCAGCGATCTAGCAACCAGGCGACCTCGCGCGCGACCATTCCCTGCCGCCGTAGCCGGAGCGCCGATTCTGAGGGGTCGGAGGCAAGATCTCTAGAGCGGGATCGCGACCCACGCCATCGGCGACGAGGGAAAGAGCCCGCGGTGGAAATATCTTCAGGAGCTCGAGAGGCAACGGCCTCCCACAGACCAACTGACGCGCCGAAGGAATCCGTGGGTGGACAGCAAGGAGCCCGCCGAGCGGTTGCCCCCGAGGGTCGCCGCGGGGTGGGGCCGACCTCGCCACAAGGGAGCGTACGAGACCGCCTAGGACCTGCGCAGCCGCCTCTGGGAGTTCTCCCCGGGCGCTGGCGGCGACCTAGTGCGCCAGTAGATTTACTTGAAGACCTTGCCGCCCACGGAGGTAGCTCGCCTTTCACCAGCGAGGTCCACCAAGGGGGTTTTCCGCACCACTGGACCCCCCCGAAGTTTGTATTGTTCGACGGGTCGCAGGATCCCGTTGACCATCTCTTGGCTTACAGAAAGCTTCTGTTTTTCCGGGACCAAGACCACGTCTTGTGCCGAGCATTCCCGAGCAGTTTGACCGGCTCGGCATTGAACTGGTTCCACAAGTTGCCGCTCGGCACGATCCCCGACTTTCCAACTCTCTCTAGGCTATTCCTGGAGCAGTATCGCTGCAATAGGCAGCCCCCGAAGAGAATCGAGTCTCTGTTTACTTTAACCATGGGAGCTCGCGAGACGCTCCGGTGCTTCGCAACGCGATTCCGGAGCGCCTACCTCGCTCTGGAAGACGCGGCGGGCCAAGATCGTACCGTGGTGAGCGCTTTCAGAAGCGCCCTCCCCGAGGGTTGCAAGCTTCATGACGCTCTAGTGATCAAGGACCCTCGCACGATGGTTGAACTATTTGCCCTGGTCCAGCAACACATCAAGCTCGAAGACGCTGTGCTAGACCGAAAGGGAAAGGCAGTCGAGCAGCGACCTCCTCCGGCCCCGCGACCGCTCGTCGTCAAGGCCGTGGAGAGAAGGGAGGTGCCCCTGGCGGTGGCTTTGCCTGGACCGCCCACTGTTCCTGCTGAACAGCCCGCTGAAGCCCCTACGGCTGTCGCTGGAAGGCCGGCGAACTGGCGCCTGCCTCCAGGACCCGGGGAGCGGGATTTCACCGTGCTGACCCACTCGCCAGGACAAATCTTCCATCAGATTCGGAATGAACATTTCTTCCAGTACCCGCCACCCCTACAGGTCGGAGAGCCTGGCTCTACCGACAACTCGCGGCGGTGCGCCTTTCATCGAAGCCCTGGGCATCACACTAACAGATGCCGGGCTCTCAAGAACCACCTCGAGGATTTGGTCACCCAGGGCCACTTGAATCAGTTTATTTCGCCTCCAAGGAGGTTCGAGGTAGTACCGACACGGGCCCCTCGGGAGGGAGATCGCCCGGGGCCCGCTGAGCCCGCCCTGCCTCCGCCTCCCGCGGAAGGACCGACGATCTGCCATACCATTAGCGGGCGGCTGTGCGGCCCGAGATCCAGTAATGAAGCCCGCCGACGAGTCAGGGAGATGGAGCGGGCACAAAAGGTATTTTCCGTCTCGCTAACTCCTACTTTACTTCAAGCACCAAGGGTGGAAGCCCGCGATTTTCTCTGGTTTTCGGAAGATGACATGACTGGGGTCGTAACGCCCCACAATGACCCCCTCGTCATACGCCTGATGATGGCTAACATCGAGGTGAGGCGAGCTCTGGTTGATCCGGGGAGCGCCGTGGACATCCTTTTTCTGTCGGCCTACCTGCGAATGGGGTTGAGACTCGCCGACCTGTCTCCCTCGACGAGCTCCCTCAGTGGGTTCACCGGAGAGGTCGCCAGAGTGGCAGGGGAGATAACCCTTACGGTGACCGCTGGCCCGGAGGCTCGCCAAGTCCGCTTCGCGGTAGTGGATGGAAGTTCCGCATTCAACGCCATCCTTGGGCGGCCTTGGCTAAGGCAAATGAATGCGGTAGCTTCACCCAACCATCAGGCCCTCAAATTCCCGACCGCGAGCGGGGTCGTAGTAATTCGGGGTGATCAGGTAGCCGCTACCCGATGCGAGCAGGATGTCCTTCACCTCAGGGACATGGAGGTCGCCGAGGCCAAGAGGCCCGCACCCTCCTAGCAATTACCGCCCGCTACGAGCGAGCTATTGGGGAGCCCGCTGGAGGCCTCCTCGCTTAAGTCCCCTACTCCACCCCCGGGTGGGAGCGGTGTGGACCTTAAGTTGGAGGAGGGAGGTCGCCCGACAACCCCCAAGGGAGGAAGTTTTCCAATTGCCGAACCACTTCAAGAGGTCGACATTGGCGGCAAGGAAGGGCGAAGAGTTGTTAGCCTCGGGACCTCGCTAACCAAGGGCGAGGTCCTGGCCATAACCAACTTGCTCAGGGAATACCGTGACGTATTCGCCTGGAGCTTCGCGGACATGCCAGGGATTGACCCGGAGGTCGCCTGTCATCGTCTGCACACCATGAAGGAGTTCCCGCCGGTCAAGCAGAAAGCTCGGCACATACCTGCTGCAAAGTCCATTGCGGTGGCGGCAGAGATAGACAAGCTGGAGCGAGCCGGCTTCATCCGCGAGGCGCACTTCCCCGAGTGGATCTCCAATATCGTGGCGGTGCCAAAGAAGAGCGGAGCGGTCAGGGTGTGCATCGACTTCTCCGACCTCAACAAGGCATGCCCGAAGGATGGATTTCCTCTTCCGAGAATAGGCGCACTGGTCGACGCCGCTGTCGGGTTCCAGGCCCTGTCCTTCATGGATGGATATTCTGGGTATAACCAGATACCTCTCCACGCCGACGATCAGGAGAAGACCGCCTTCTACTCCGGAGCGGGCTACCAGAAGTTATACTGCTATCGAGTGATGCCGTTCGGACTTAAGAACGCTGGAGCGACCTACCAAAGGCTAGTCACTCAGATGTTCAAAGATCAGATCGGCCGAAACGTCGAAGTTTATGTAGACGACCTCCTGGTGAAGAGTCGGGAGAGGGAGGGGCATGTTGCCGATCTCCGCGAAACCTTCGAGGTACTGAGAAAGTACCAAATGAGGCTAAACCCGGCGAAGTGCGCATTCGGGGTGACGTCGGGGAAATTCCTCGGGTACCTGGTCACCCACAGGGGGATCGAGGCCGACCCTGGGCAAATCCGAGCACTTGTCGAGATGCCCGCGCCGAGGACCCGGCAGGAAGTCCAGAGGCTGAGCGGGCGAATCGCCGCGCTCAATCGGTTCATCTCCAAATCCTCAGACAACTGCCGACCTCTTTTCGAGCTGCTACGAAAAGGAGCAAGCATTTGTTGGGATGAGAAGTGCGAGCACGCCTTCCAAAAGATCAAGGACTACCTGGCGAGCCCACCGATCTTAGCGGCACCCAAAGAGGGCGCCGAACTCGGCGTGTACCTTGCGGTCACTGAGAATGCGGTGAGCGGGGTCCTGGTTGTGGAAGAAGCAAAGGTGGAGCGGCCTGTCTACTTTGTAAGCCACACGATGCTTCCCGCTGAGCTCCGGTATCGACCAATCGAGAAGGTCGCATTGGCCTTGGTCCTTACCGCGAGAAAGCTCCACCCCTACTTCTCGGCGCACCCTGTCAGGGTTATCACAGAGCACCCTCTAAAGAGCGCGCTCTCCAGGCCCTCAGTAGCCGGCAGGCTCTACCGTTGGTCCGCCGAGCTCGCCGCCTATGGCTTGGAGTATGTCCCTCGAGTTGCGGTCAAAGGACAGGCGCTCGCCGATTTCTTGGCGGACTTCCCCATAGAAGAACCGGTCCAGTACCGGGAGGATGAGCCAACTGAGGCACACCCTGGGAAGGCGAGGTTCTCGGACAATCAAGGCGAGCATCCTCCAACTAAGCGTTCAGAGGAGGCAGGCTGGGAATTATTCGTCGATGGATCCTCCAACGCTTTGGGGGCTGGGATCGGGGTCGCACTGATCGCCCAGTCGGTACTTCTGGAGAAGTCAGTCCGACTGGATTTCGCCGCTACCAACAATGAGGCGGAATATGAGGCGCTGCTGGCCGGCCTGGAGCTCGCCAAAGAGGTAGGCGCCGAACGCCTGAAGGTCTTTAGCGATTCCCAGCTAATTGTTTGCCAAGTCAATGGGGAGTACGCCTCTCGGGACGCACGAATGGCGGGCTACGTGGATCTGGTGAAGCACAAGGCCGCGGAGTTCGAAAAGATTTCCTTCGAGCAAATTCCGCGAGCCGATAATAGGCGAGCTGATGCTTTGGCAAACGCCGCCTCTTTGCTGGGAACATCAGAGGCTCGCCAGATTCTCATCGAAGTCCAAAGTCAGTCTCGGCTCCAACTGATGGAGCCCGCTGTTAACCAAGTCTCCGCCAACGTACCACTCAGCGGGTGGACCGCCCCCATTTTTCGCTTTCTCCAGAAGGGCGAGTTACCAGAGGATAGAGAGGAAGCCCGGCGAGTGGAGAAATGCGCTGGGCGCTATCTCATTCGCTGGGATCGCCTTTTTCGAAGATCCTTTGGCGGGCCAAGTCTCCGTTGCGTCGAGAGCCCGGAAACCGAAGAAGTTCTAAAGTGCATTCACTCTGGCGAGCTGGGAAACCACGCTGGTGGGCGGTCTCTTGCTGCGAAAGTACGAAGGCAAGGATACTGGTGGCCCACTCTGGAGCAAGACGCTTTGAAGGTCGCCCAGAGGTGCATCCAGTGCCAGAAGCACGCCACCACGAACCATATGCCCGCAGAAGAACTGCATCCTCTGGCGAGCCCCTGGCCTTTCCAGCAATGGGGGTTGGACATTGTGGGACCTTTCCCTGTGTCAGCCCGGCAAAAGAAATTCATCCTAGTAGCTACGGACTACTTCACCAAATGGGTGGAAGCGGTCCCGCTAGCTAAGATAGGCGAGAAGCAAGTCAAGGACTTCCTTTGGAAGAATATCTTCTGCCGCTTTGGGCTGCCACGAGTGCTGATCACCGACAATGGTCGCCAGTTCGACAATCGCTTGATCAGAAGCTTTTGTGCTGAATATGGGGTCGACCTAAGGTTCTCATCCCCGAGGTACCCTCAAAGCAACGGGCAGGCCGAAGCGACGAATCGCGTGATCTTGGACAACCTCAAGAAGAGGCTGGAAGGGAAAAAAGGATTGTGGGAGCAGGAGCTCGATGGAGTCTTGTGGGCCTATCGCACTACTCCACGTCGCTCAACTAACGAATCCCCTTTCAGTCTCGCTTTTGGTTGCGAAGCCGTGCTACCCATAGAGGCCGAGCTGCCCACTGAAAGAAGGTTTGCGTCGGCGGAGGTCGACAACGACAAACTGCTAGTCGACTCCCTTGATCAACTCGAAGAAAGACGAGAGCGCGCCAATCTACACCTCGCCGGATACCGACAAGAGATGAAGCGCGCCTATGATAAAAGAGTCCGCCATCGGGCATTCAAAGCCGGGGACATGGTGATGAGGAAGGTGTTCGCAAACACTCAAGAGCCTAATGCAGGAAAGCTCGCGGCGAACTGGGAAGGCCCTTACATAATACGCGAAGCGCGAGGCCAGGGGGCTTACCAGTTGATGACCGCTGAAGGCGACCTGTTAGAGCGGCCTTGGAATGCTTTACACCTTCGCAAGTTCTATGCCTAAGGAAATTTTTGTAAAATTTTCTTTTTGAAGGGGTTATGAATGAATGACGGGATTTTCCACAAAGAATTCCACCCGGAAGCTCGCCGCACCAAGAGCTCGCTTAATCTACAAAACAGTCCGCCGTTGTGCGGACTTAAAGCAAGACCGGGATCCTCAGAGGCAGCCAGTGGGCGACCTTGAGCTTCCCGGAGCAGTCCGCCGTTGTGCGGACTTAAAGCAAGACCGGATTCCTCAGAGGCAGCCAGTGGGCGACCTTGAGCTTCCCGGGGCAGTCCGCCGTTGTGCGAACTTAAAGCAAGACCGGAATCCTCAGAGGCAGCCAGTGGGCGACCTTGAGCTTCCCGGGGCAGTCCGCCGTTGTGCGAACTTAAAGCAAGACCGGAATCCTCAGAGGCAGCCAGTGGGCGACCTTGAGCTTCCCGGGGCAGTCCGTCGTTGTGCGGACTTAAAGCAAGACCGGGATCCTCAGAGGCAGCCAGTGGGCGACCTTGAGCTTCCCGGGGCAGTCCGCCGTTGTGCGGACTTAAAGCAAGACCGGGATCCTCAGAGGCAGCCAGTGGGCGACCTTGAGCTTCCCGGGGCAGTCCGCCGTTGTGCGGACTTAAAGCAAGACCAGGATCCTCAGAGGCAGCCGGTGGGCGACCTTGAGCTTCCCGGGGAAGTCCGCTGCCTAGTGGACTCTAAACCTAACCAGGATCCTTCGCGTTCACCTGCCATGAACGGAAGCATCCTGGCGTTGGCAAACCCCTCAAAGGGCGAGCCCGCCAAACAGGATCATCGAGAGAAATTAACCGGGCAGGGGGCAGCTAGCACTTATTAGTTTCCTTTAAAAATAAAAATCGTTTAAGTCTCTGAGTGTAGGGAAGTTTTTGAAGTCTTTTGGTTCGTTTTAACGTTTTCCGGGCTCAGAGACTATCGAGTTTTTACGAGCATGCCGAGTTTTTCGTTTGCATATACTTAAAAATAAAAGGGTTGAATCGAATTAGCTGCCTCGCCCGGGGTATCGCTCTCGAGGTCGCTGCGAACTCCCAAAGCGGACTCATAAAAGGCACATAGAAAGAAAGAAACGCATATGCGGGCCCAGAAAGATAAATTTCATTGATTGGCAAAGATTACAAAAGTAGTTACAAGGCAGCAAGCTCAAGGCTTGCTTGTCTCCGCCCCACTGTCGTCCCCTCGGCGCCGCTTCTTCGACCTTTCGGTCTTGTATTTCTCCACAGCGGCCAGGGCGCCTTTCTTGAGGAGATCGTCCAGTTGGGCTTGGAGGCGGCCTTGCTGAGCCCGAAGGCCGTTGGCGTGTGTCTCCTTCAAGGCCGCAATCTCCGTCTTCAGAGCAGCGACCTCGCCTTGAAGTTGAGCCGCCTCCCGCTGTGCGACCCCCCGGGCGGACACAGCTTCGTCTCGCTCCGCCTTGGCCTTGAGGAGGGCAGTAGCGGACAGGCCTTTGGCTACCTCGGCCATGGCGAGGCCTGACGCCAGGGTTTGGACCCTGCGGTGCAGTGCCTCTGACTCCACCCTCAGCTCCTCGGAGCCCTTGGCTCGCTGAAGCTCGTGGATGTGCTCGTCTACCTTGCGCTCGGACCCCCGAAGGGAATCATCGAACAAGGCGGCCAGTGCCTTCCCGGCCCCAGCGACCTCCGCGGCCAGCGCCTGGCTCTGCTTCTCCGCCTGCATAAGGAAGGTGAAAGAGTTAGCAAAAATTGAGACTAAGATTTATAAGGAGGCAGGTGCGGTGAGTACCTCGGCAAGGCGTTCGCTTATGGAAGCGAAGGGAGCCCGCGCGAAAACGTTGCGGCCCAGCAGCTGCCGCACGTAGTGGGGCGCCCTCCCCTCCTCCGCAGAAGAGCCCGCGCTGGGACCCCAGGGAGCTCCGGAAGGAGGGGGCACGCCAGGAGGAGTGGGGGCTATCACCTCCCCCGGGCGAGCTCTGGCTCCTGGCGGGCTCGGAGGGTCCGCGGTGGCCCCCTTGGCCTCTGGCTCCGAGCTGAAGGACTCGGAGTCGGAGCCAATGTCAACAAAGCTAGGGGACCTGTAGACCAGGTCCCCTAAGCCCTGCTGGGAGCCCGCTCCCTCCTGGCCTTCTGCAGGAGGCGAGGCCGGAGGGGCGGGAGCTGGAGCGGCCGCCGGTGTAGAGGCCGCGGGAGTTGGAGCCGAGGCCGGCAAGGAGGTCGCAGCGACGGCGTCGGACTCGCCCTGCTGGACCCCTGCCCCGTCGGCGGGAGATGGAGGCTCCTGCCCGCTCGATCCCGGCCCTGGTGCGGGAGCTGATGGAGTCGCGGGCTTCATCCCTTGGGCGGGAGCAACAGGCTCCGCCCGAGGAGCTTGAGGGGCGGGCTCTTCTTCCTCGGAGCCTGTTGCCTCCTCCGAAGAGTCCGTCCAGCTGGGCTCCGAGTCCAAGCCCGCCTCCTCCAGCGCTTTCCGCCGTTGCTCCGCCTGGACGTCAGAAGGCGCGGGCCCCGCGCGTTTGGCCTTCTTCTTCCCGCGGGCCTCCATCTCCGGCGTCAGCACTGCTACACGAAGCGGGACGGTCAGATCGCCCGGGAAGTAGCCCATTAGAATTTGAGCCATCCCGGACTCGACTTCCGCCATGGTAAGCGGAAGGTCGATGTTCGGGTCGTCGGGCTCAACCATTTGGATCTTGCGGCGGACAATTGGAGTTGGGGCGGGAGGCTGACCTGGGCCGGCGTCCGGGCGAGGAGGTTGCGGAGGAGCGGAAGCTTCGCCCTGGTGAAGCATCTCCATGGTATCGGGGTCGTTGAGGCGGATGGGCGAAGCCCGCCTCCGGACCGTCTTCTTACGGGGGTTGCCTCCCGAGCTCCCGGCCCCCTTGCTGGCCCCTTTGGAGGGAGGGGCGTTCTGCATCGGCGGAATAGCGCCGACCTCCTCCTCTTTCTTCTTCCGGACGGTCTTCTGCTTCAGCAGAATAGCGCCGGTCTTCCCGTCCTTCAGCTGGAAGGCGAAGTCGGGGGCGGTGATCTTCTCCGGAGTCCGCCCACCGAGGTAGTGGAGGATCGCATCGTCCAGAGATCGCTCCCGGTCGGGAGCGATGCACTTCTTCTTCCCCGCCTTGTAGAAGGAGATCTCCCGGAAGACCGCCGTCGGGGGAACCCCGGGGTGAGCCGGGACTCCGCTGTGCCGCCCGCGCCAGTCGCCGACCGCCACGAAAGGATAGTCCTTCCAGTGGCGGTCCTTGCTCTCGATGGTGGAGAAGGGGAGCACCTCGCCAGGCCGCCCGGCGAGGTAGAAGTAGCCGCAGCCCGCGGTGCTGAAGACCGGTGAGGGCTTGAGGAGCCACTTTTTGAGCAAGTAGCTCAGTGGGATCCTCGCCTTCAGAGCGGTCTCCAGCTGGGACAGCCCGTAGAGTATCACCCAGGAGTTTCCTGAGAGTTGGGCGGGGCAAAGCCCCGTCAACTCCAGGAGCTCCCCGGCGAGATGACTCAGGGGGAACCGCAGCCCGGACCACAGCAGCCCGACAGAGGCTACTGTGCCCTGGGGCGGCCTCCCCGAGAGTGGCATCTCGGTGACGAGGATCTCCCGAGGGAGATCGATCGCCGCCCGGATACTGTCCCCGACAGGCACCCCGACGGGGTTTTGCAGCCAGACCACCGCCCTTTCGGTGGCGGGCTCAGCGGCCTGGGCGGCGGCAGCAGCGGCAGCAACAGCAGCAGCAACGTCAGCAGCGGAAGCCATGAGAGCAGAAGGGCTAAAGCGAGCTGAAAGCGCTAGAAGCAAAGGGAGAAGGGAGAGCTGTTTTCACGCAGCAGTAAAAATTGCCCCCCGTCCCCTATTTAAAGGCGAGCGAGAGGCAGGTGAATCGATCCGCAGTTAATGCCCAAGCGCGCTCAGCGAGGCGACGTAACGGCGATCAAAGCGACATCTCGCTTCTCTCAAATCGTCGAGCGCCACGTGGACCACGCGTGGAAAAAGCTGCGCCGGCGCCAGCACTGTCCTTTATTGACAGAGAAAGGGACAAATGAGGAGGAGACACGCGTCTCGCGCCGATCGGGGTCTCATGATGAGATTCGCTGTATCAGCGTTGAGCCTCGCGCCGCAGTTAAGGTGAAGCGACCGTTGGAGATTCGGTGCGATACCCAAGTCACAAGATCGCCCGCGGCAGGCGCCCCAAGCTCGCTCGAAGCAGACCCTGACCGCGTGTGACAAGCTCGCACCGGAAGGAGATCGCTCGTGGCTGACGCTCGTGGCCCGCCCAGCGTTTGTGAAATACTGGGAGTCAAAACTCTCGACGCAGATCGCTCGCGGCAGGTGCCCGCAGCTCGCCCGAGGCAGACCCTGGCCGCGTGTGACAAGCTCGCACCGGAAGGAGATCGCTCGTGGCTGACGCTCGTGGCCCGCCCAGCGTTTTTGAAAAGTACTGAGAGTCAAAACTCTCGATGCAGACCGCCCACGGCAGGCGCCCAAGCTTGCCCGAAGCTGACCCTGACCGCAGGTGAGGAGCTCGCATCGCAGGAGATCGCTCATGGCTGATGCTCGTGGCCCACCCAGCGTTTGTGAAATACTGGCAGTCAAAGCTCTCGGCGCAGGCCGCCATCGCTACTATCTCCGCCCCGCAAGAAAACTGTTACGGCAGACATTGATATCAGGCACATTGCCGGGGATAGGAGTTCGCTAAGACTCCTGAGCAAGCGTCGAGTTTCCTCGATCACTCCCTCAGGAGGGGGTAATGTTGGGGGTAGACAGAAACCACATATCTTGGGTAGCATTGCAAACGCATCTGAGATAGAGTTCTCGAGGGAGCCCGTCCAAAAAGCTCGCCCTCCCAGCCCATCAGGAGCTCGCCCCCCCGCAGGGAGCTGGATGGACACCTTGTGTCTGAGTGCAGCTCGCCTCTCCCAACCCCTCAGGAGCTCGCCCCACAGGGAGCTGGACGGACACCTTGTATCTGAGTGCAGCTCGCAGGAGTTCGCTCCCCCGTGCTCACCAAATCACCTTGACAGGGAGCGAGATCCACATTAGGCTGAAAGGGCTCAGGCCAAGAACACTCTTAAGAGCTCGCCTGAGCTCGATGGAGCTCGCCTGAGATCGCCCAGAAGCTCGCTCAGGAGCTCGCCTGAGCTCGATGGAGCTCGCCTGAGATCGCCCAGAAGCTCGCTCAGGAGCTCGCCCCATAGCTCGCCAAGCTCACCCAGGAGCTTGCCTAAGCTCGCTCAGGAGCTCGCCCCGGAGTTCGCCAAGACCGCGCGAGAACTCGCTGGCAGTGATAGCGGGAGTTAGACCGTCATGCATAACGAAGACGCCGGCATCGCGAACGCCCCTAGCTCGCGCAGGAGCTCGCCCCTAGCTCGCTCAGGAGCTCGCCCAAGCTCGCCAGAATTCTCCAGTTTATCGAGGAGGTTGCTCCCGCGAGGTCCGACTCTTGATAGATGTGGAAGAGAAGGCGGAGCAATGGAGGGCGAGCTCACCTTAGCTCCCCGTCGGAGGTCGCCCACAATGTATGAGAGGATGCCAGGTGTCAAAACCCCACGGAAGCTACGTGGACAAACGTGGTCCACGGAAGCTCGCTCGAATCAGTTCGAGACCTCCCAGACTTGAACATTCCAGAATGGCCACCTGGCCACGACAAGAAAGATTCCCTCCCCCACTCAAACCGCCTGGCAGGCCTGACGACAGAATGTCAGGGCGCGAGTACCAAGGACTGTCAGACCCACGCGAGCCAGAACGTGGGGGGTCTAGAAGGCGCCGGAAGAATCTCCACGTGTCGGGCCACGGTAGGCCGCCGATTGCTATAAATGCTCACCCCCAGGCTCCATAGTACGGGTTCGAAATCCCTTTTCCTTCCTCTTTGGTCCATTACAGCTCGCCGTTGTGCTACTGTGACTGACTTGAGCGTCGGAGGGTCTGCGCTCCTAAGGGAGCCAGCCGTTCTCACGTTCTCTTTTCTTTGTCTTGCAGGCAGCCCGCACGGACCAGCGAAAAATCCCCCGAACAGATACATTTGAGCGAATGAATTGGAATGGATCGTACAGAATGAATTAGAATGGATTGTATGAATGAATTCGAATGGATCGTACGAATTAATTAGAATGGATACATTCGTGCGAATGAATTAGAATGGATTGTATGAATGAATTTGAAAGTATCGTACGAATGAATTAGAATGGATCATACGAATTAATTAGAATGGATCGTACGAATGAATTAGAATGGATCGTACGAATGAATTAGAATGGATCGTACGAATAAATTAGAATGGATACATTCGTCCGAATGAATTACAATGGATCATACGAATGAGTAAGAATGGATCGTACGAATGAAATAGAATGGATTGTACGAATGATTTGGAATGGATTGTACGAATGAATTAGAATGGATCGTACGAATGATTTAGAATGAATACATTCGTGCGAATGAATTAGAATGGATTGTATTAATGAATTAGAATGGATCGTACGAATGAATTAGAATGGATCGTATGAGTGAATTAGAATGGATACGAAGGAATTAGAATGGATCGTGCGAATGAATTAGAATGGATCGTGCACGAATGTATCCATTCTAATTCATTCGTACGATCCATTCTAATTCATTAATATGATCCATTTTAATTCATTCATACGATCCATTCTAATTTATATGCACAAAGGTATCCATTCTAATCCATTCGTAGGATCCATTCTAATCCATTCGTACGATCCATTCTAATTCATTCGTACGATCCATTCTAATTTATTCGCTCGAATGTATCCATTCTAATCCATTCGTACGATCCATTCTAATTCATTCGCATGAATGTAAGCATTCTAATTAATTCATTTGATCCATTCTAATTTATTCGTACGATCCATTCTAATTCATTCGTCCGATCCATTCTAATTCATTCGCACGAATGTATCCATTCTAATTCATTCGTACGATCCATTCTAATTCATTCGTACGATCCATTCTAATTTATTCGTAAGATCCATTCTAACTCATTCGTACGATCCAATCTAATTCATTCGTACGATCCATTCTAATTCATTCGCACGAATGTATCCATTCTAGTTCATTCGTACGATCCATTCTAATTCATTCGTACGATCCATTCTAATTCATTCGCACGATCCATTCTAATTCATTCGTACGATCAATTCTAATTCATTTGCACGAATGTATCTATTCTAATTCATTCATACGATCCATTCTAATTCATTCGTACGATCCATTCTAATTCATTCGTACGATCCATTCTAATTCATTCGTCCGATCCATTCTAATTCATTCGCACGAATGTATCCATTCTAGTTCATTCGTACGATCCATTCTATTTCATTCGTACGATCCATTCTTACTCATTCGTGTGATCCATTCTAATTCATTCGGACGAATGTATCCATTCTAATTTATTCATACGATCCATTCTAATTCATTCGTACGATCCATTCTAATTCATTCGCACGAATGTATCCATTCTAATTCATTCGTACGATCCATTCTAATTCATTCGTACGATCCATTCTAATTCATTCGTAAGATCCATTCTAATTCATTCGTACGATCCATTCTAATTCATTCGTACGATCCATTCTAATTCATTCGCACGAATGTATCCATTCTAGTTCATTCGTACGATCCATTCTAATTCATTCGTACGATCCATTCTAATTCATTCGCACGATCCATTCTAATTCATTCATAGGATCCATTCTAATTCATTTATACGATCTATTCTAATTCTTTCGCATGAATGTATCCATTCTAATTCATTCGCACGAATGTATCCATTCTAATTCATTCGTACGATCCATTCTAATTCATTCGTACGATCCATTCTAATTCATTCGTACGATCCATTCTAATTCATTCATACGATCTATTCTAATTCATTCGTACAATCCATTCTAATTCTTTCACACGATCCATTCTAATTCATTCATATGATCTATTCTAATTCATTCGTACGATCCATTCTAATTCATATACACAAAGGTATCCATTCTAATCCATTCGAAGGATCCATTCTAATCCATTCGTACGATCCATTCTAATTCATTCGTACGATCCATTCTAATTCATTCGCTCGAATGTATCCATTCTAATCCATTCGTACGATCCTTTCTAATCCATTCGTACGATCCATTCTAATTCATTCGCATGAATGTAACCATTCTAATTTATTCATACGATCCATTCTAATTCATTCGTACGATCCATTCTAATTCATTCGTACGATCCATTCTAATTCATTCGTACGATCCATTCTAATTCATTCGCACGAATGTATCCATTCTAATTCATTCATATGATCCATTCTAATTCAATTATACAATCCATTCTAATTCTTTCACACGATCCATTCTAATTCATTCGTACGATCCATTCTAATTCATTCGTACAATCCATTCTAATTCATTCGCACGAATATATCCATTCTAATTTATTCATACGATCCATTCTAATTCATTCGTACGATCCATTCTAATTCCTTCGTACGATCCATTCTAATTCATTCGTACGATCTATTCTAATTCATTCGTACGATCCATTCTAATTCATTCGTACGATCCATTCTAATTCATTCGTAAGATCCATTCTAATTCATTCGTACGATCCATTCTAATTCATTCGTACGATCCATTCTAATTCATTCGCACGAATGTATCCATTCTAGTTCATTCGTACGATCCATTCGAATTCATTCGTACGATCCATTCTAATCCATTCGTACGATCCATTCTAATTCATTCATACGATCCATTCTAATTCATTCATACAATCCATTCTAATTCTTTCACACGATCCATTCTAATTCATTCGTAGGATCCATTCTAATTCATTCGTACAATCTATTCTATTTCATTCGTACGATCCATTTTTACTCATTCGTATGATCCATTCTAATTCATTCAGACGAATGTATCCATTCTAATTTATTCGTACGATCCATTATTATTCATTCGTACGATCCATTCTAATTCATTCGTATGATCCATTCTTACTCATTCGTATGATACATTCTAATTCATTCGTACGATCCATTCTTATTCCTTCGTACGATCGATTCTAATTCATTCGCACTATCCATTCTAATTCATTCGTACGATCCATTCTAATTCATTTGTATGATCCATTCGAATTTATTCGTTCAAATATATCCATTCTAATTCATTCCGTACGATCCATTCTAATTCATTCGTACGATCCATTCTAATTCATTCGTACGAATGTATCCATTCTAATTCATTCGTACGATCCATTCTAATTCATTCGTACGAATGTATCCATTCTAATTCATTCGTACGATCCATTCTAATTCATTCGTACGAATGTATCTATTCTAATTCATTCGTACGATCCATTCTAATTCATTCGTACGATCCATTCTAATTCATTCGTACGATCCATTCTAATTCATTCGGACGAATGTATCCATTCTAATTTATTTGTACGATCCATTCTAATTCATTCATTTGATCCATTCTAATTCATTCGTACGATCCATTCTAATTCATTCGTCCGATCCATTCTAATTCATTCGCACGAATGTATCCATTCTAATTCATTCGTACGATCCATTCTAATTCATTCGTACGATCCATTCTGATTCATTCGTAAGATCCATTCTAATTCATTCGATACGATCCATTCTAATTCATTCGTATGATCCATTCTAATTCATTCGCACGAATGTATCCATTCTAGTTCATTCGTACGATCCATTCTAATTCATTCGTACGATCCATTCAAATTCATTCGCACGATCCATTCTAATTCATTCGTACGATCCATTCTAATTCATTCGCACGAATGTATCCATTCTAATTCATTCATACGATCCATTCAACTTCATTCGTACTATCCGTTCTAATTCACTCATACGATCCATTCTAATTCATTCATACGATCCATTCTAATTCATTTGCACGAATATATCCATTCTAATTCATTCGTACGATCCATTCTAATTCCTTCGTACGATCCATTCTAATTCCTTCGTACGATCAATTCTAATTCCTTCGTACGATCCATTCTATTTCATTCGTATGATCCATTCTAATTAATTCGTACGAGCCATTCTAATTCATTCGTATGATCCATTCTAATTCATTCGTACGATCCATTCTTACTCATTCGTACGATCCATTCTAATTCATTCATACAATCCATTCTAATTCATTCTGTACGATCCATTCTAATTCATTCATACGATCTATTCTTTCATACAATCCATTCTAATTATTTCGTGCGAATGAATTAGAATGGATACCTTTGTGCATATGAATTAGAATGGATCGTACGAATGAATTAGAATGGATCATATTAATGAATTAGAATGGATCGTACGAATGAATTAGAATGGATACATTCGTGCGAATGAATTAGAATGGATCGTGCGAATCAATTAGACTGGATCGTGCGAATGAATAAGAATAGATCATACGAATGAATTAGAATGGATCGTACGAATTTATTAGAATGGATACATTCGTGCGAATGAATTAGAATGGATTGTATGAATGAATTAGAATGGATCGTACGAATGAATTAGAATGGATCATACGAATTAATAAGAATGGATCCTACGAATGAATTAGAATGGATCGTACGAATGAATTAGAATGGATCGTGCGAATGAATTAGAATGGATCGTACGAATGAATCAGAATGGATATATTTGTGCGAATGAATTAGAATGGATCGTACGAATGAATTAGAATGGATCGTATGAATGAATTAGAATGGATCGTACGAATGAATTAGAATGGATCGTACGAATGAATTAGAATGGATCGTGTGAAAGAATTAGAATGGATCGTATGAATGAATTAGAATGGATCGTGCGAATGAATTTGAATGGATCGTACGAATGAATTAGAATGGATACATTTGTGCGAATGAATTAGAATGGATCGTACGAATGAATTAGAATGGATCGTACGAATGAATTAGAATGGATATCGTACGATCCATTCTAATTCATTCGTATGATCCATTCTAATTAATTCGTATGATCCATTCTAATTCATTCGTACGATCCATTCTAATTCATTTGCACGAATATATCCATTCTAATTCATTCGTACGATCCATTCTAATTTATTCGTTCGATCCATTCTAATTCATATGCACAAAGGTATCCATTCTAATTCATTCGTACGATCCATTCTAATTCAGGATCGTACGAATGAATTAGAATCGATATATTCGTGCAAATGAAGTAGAATGGATCGTATGAATGAATTAGAATGGATCGTATGAGTGAACTAGAACGGATAGTATGAATGAAGTTGAATGGATCGTATGAATGAATTAGAATGGATACATTCGTGCGAATGAATTAGAATGTATCGTATGAATGAATTAAAATAGATTGTGCGAATGAATTAGAATGGATCGTACGAATGAATTAGAATGGATACATTCGTGCGAATAAATTAGAATGGATTGTATGAATGAATTAGAATGGATAATACGAATGAATTAGAATGGATCGTACGAATGAATTAGAATAGATTGCGCGAATGAATTAGAATGGATCGTGCGAATGAAATAGAATGGATACAAATGAATTATAATGGATCATACGAATGAATTAGAATGACGATCCATTCTTACTCATTCGTATGATCCATTCTAATTTATTCGCACGAATGTATCCATTCTAATTCATTCGTACATCTAATTCATTCGTACGGTCCATTCTAATTCATTCGCACAATCCATTCTATTTCATTCGTACGATCCATTCTTACTCATTCGTATGATCCATTATGGATACATTTGTGCGAATGAATTAGAATGGATCATACGAATGAATAAGAATGGATCGTACGAATGAAATAGAATGGATTGTGCGAATGAATTAGAATGGATCGTACGAATGAATTAGAATGGATCGTGTGAAAGAATTAGAATGGATTGTATGAATGAATTAGAATAGATCGTATGAATGAATTGGAATGGATCGTACGAATGAATTAGAATGGATCGTACGAATGAATTAGAATGGATCGTACGAATGAATTAGAATGGATACATTCGTGCGAATGAATTAGAATAGATACATTCGTGCGAAAGAATTAGAATAGATCGTATGAAAGAATTAGAATGGATCCTATGAATGAATTAGAATGGATCGTGCGAATGAATTAGAATGGATCGTACGAATGAATTAGAATGGATCGTGCTAATGAATTAGAACTGATCGAACGAATGAATTAGCATGGATCGTGCTAATGAATTAGAATAGATCGTACGAAAGAATTAGAATGGATCAAATGAATGAATTAGAATGGTTACATTCATGCGAATGAATTAGAATGGATCGTATGAATGGATTAGAATGGATCGTACGAATGCATTTGAATGGATACATTCGAGCAAATGAATTAGAATGGATCGTACGAATAAATTAGAATGGATCGTAGGAATAAATTAGAATGGATATATTCGTCCGAATGAATTAGAATGGATCATACGAATGAGTAAGAATGGATCGTACGAATGAAATAGAATAGATTGTACGAATGAATTAGAATGGATTCGTACGAATGAATTAGAATGGATTAGAATAGATCGTGTGAAAGAATTAGAATGGATCGTACGAATGAATTAGAATGGATCATGCGAATGAATTAGAATGGATCGTACGAATGAATTAGAATGAATACGTTTGTGCAAAAGAATTAGAATGGATCGTACGAATGAATTAGAATGGATACATTCGTGCGAATGAATTAGAATGGATACATTCGTGCGAAAGAATTAGAATAGATCGTATGAATGAATTAGAATGGATCCTATGAATGAATTAGAATGGATCGTGCGAATGAATTAGAAGGGATCGTATGAATGAATTAGAATGGATCGTGCTAATGAATTAGAATTGATCGAACGAATGAATTAGCATGGATCGTGCTAATGAATTAGAATGGAACGTACGAATGAATTAGAATGGATCGTGTGAAAGAATTAGAATGGATTGTATGAATGAATTAGAATGAATTCGTACGATCCATTCGAATTCATTCGCATGATCCATTCTAATTCATTCATACGATCCATTCTAATTCATTCATACAATCCATTCTAATTCTTTCACACGATCCATTCTAATTCATTCGTACGATCCATTCTAATTCGTTCGTACGATCCATTCTAATTCATTCGCTCGAATGTATCCATTCTAATCCATTCGTACGATCCATTCTAATCCATTCGTACAATCCATTCGTACGATCCATTCTAATTCATTCATACGATCTATTCTAATTCATTCGTACGATCCATTCTAACTCATTCGCTCGATCCATTCTAATTCATTCATAGGATCCATTCTAATTCATTCATACGATCTATTCTAATTCTTTCGCACGAATATATCCATTCTAATTCATTCGCACGAATGTATCCATTCTAATTGATTCGTACGATCCATTCAAATTCATTCGTACGATCCATTCTAATTCATTCATACGATCTATTCTAATTCATTCATACAATCCATTCTAAATCTTTCACACGATCCATTCTAATTCATTCATATGATCCATTCTAATTCATTCGTACGATCCATTCTAATTCATATGCACAAAGGTATCCATTCTAATCCATTCGTAGGATCCATTCTAATCCATTCGTACGATCCGTTCTAATTCATTCGTACGATCTATTCTAATTCATTCGCTCGAATGTATCCATTCTAATCCATTCGTACGATCCATTCTAATCCATTCGTACGATCCATTCTAATTCATTCGCATGAATGTAACCATTCTGATTCATTCGTACGATCCATTCTAATTCATTCGTACGATCCATTCTAATTCATTCGTACGATCCATTCTAATTCATTCGCACGAATGTATCCATTCTAATTTATTCATATGATCCATTCTAATTCATTCATACAATCCATTCGAATTCTTTCACACGATCCATTCTAATTCATTCGTGCGATCCATTCTAATTCATTCGTACAATCCATTCTAATTCATTCGCACGATTGTATCCATTCTAATTCATTCATACGATCCATTCTAATTCATTCGTACGATCCATTCTGATTCCTTCGTATGATCCATTCTAATTCATTCGTACGATCTATTCTAATTCATTCGTACGATCCATTCTAATTCATTCGTACGATCCATTCTAATTCATTCGTAAGATCCATTCTAATTCATTCGTACGATCCATTCTAATTCATTCGTACGATCCATTGTAATTCATTCGCACGAATGTATCCATTCTAGTTCATTCGTACGATCCATTCTAATCCATTCGTACGATCCATTCTAATTCATTCTTACGATCCATTCTAATTCATTCATACAATCCATTCTAATTCTTTCACACGATCCATTCTAATTCATTCGTAGGATCCATTCTAATTCATTCGTACAATCTATTCTATTTCATTCGTACGATCCATTCTTACTCATTCGTATGATCCATTCTAACTCATTCGGACGAATGTATCCATTCTAATTTATTCGTACGATCCATTCTAATTCATTCGTACGATCCATTCTAATTCATTCGTACGATCCATTCTTACTCATTCGTATGATCCATTCTAATTCATTCGTACGATCCATTCTAATTCATTCGTACGATCGATTCTAATTCATTCGCACTATCCATTCTAATTCATTCGTACGATCCATTCTAATTCATTCGTATGATCCATTCTAATTTATTCGTTCAAATATATCCATTCTAATTCATTCCGTACGATCCATTCTAATTCATTCGTACGATCCATTCTAATTCATTCGTACGAATGTATCCATTCTAATTCATTCGTACGATCCATTCTAATTCATTCGTACGATCCATTCTAATTCATTCATACGATCCATTCTAATTCATTCGGACGAATGTATCCATTCTAATTTATTCGTACGATCCATTCTAATTCATTCATTTGATCCATTCTAATTCATTCGTACGATCCATTCTAATTCATTCGTCCGATCCATTCTAATTCCTTCGCACGAATGTATCCATTCTAATTCATTCGTACGATCCATTCTAATTCATTCGTACGATCCATTCTAATTCATTCGTAAGATCCATTCTAATTCATTCGTACGATCCATTCTAATTCATTCTACGATCCATTCTAATTCTTTCGCACGAATGTATCCATTCTAGTTCATTCGTACGATCCATTCTAATTCATTCGCACGATCCATTCTAATTCATTCGTACGATCCATTATAATTCATTCATACGATCCATTCTAATTCATTCGCACGAATGTATCCATTATAATTCATTCATACGATCCATTCTAATTCATTCGCACGAATGTATCCATTCTAATTCATTCATACGATCCATTCTACTTCATTCGTACTATCCGTTCTAATTCACTCATACGATCCATTCTAATTCATTCATACGATCCATTCTAATTCATTTGCACGAATCTATCCATTCTAATTCATTCGTACGATCCATTCTAATTCCTTCGTACGATCCATTCTAATTCCTTCGTACGAACCATTCTATTTCATTCGTATGATCCATTCTAATTAATTCGTACGATCCATTCTAATTCATTCGTATGATCCATTCTAATTCATTCGTACGATCCATTCTTACTCATTCGTACGATCCATTCTAATTCATTCATACAATCCATTCTAATTCATTCCGTACGATCCATTCTAATTCATTCATACGATCTATTCTTTCATACAATCCATTCTAATTCTTTCGTGCGATTGAATTAGAATGGATACCTTTGTGCATATGAATTAGAATGGATCGTACGAATGAATTAGAATGGATCGTATTAAAGAATTAGAATGGATCGTACGAATGAATTAGAATAGATACATTCGTGCGAATGAATTAGAATGGATCGTGCGAATCAATAAGACTGGATCGTGCGAATGAATAAGAATAGATCATACGAATGAATTAGAATGGATCGTACGAATTAATTAGAATGGATACATTCATGCGAATGAATTATAATGGATTGTATGAATGAATTAGAATGGATCGTACAAATGAATTAGAATGGATCATACGAATTAATTAGAATGGATCGTACGAATGAATTAGAATGGATCGTACGAATGAATTAGAATGGATCGTGCGAATGAATTAGAATGGATCGTACGAATGAATTAGAATGGATACATTTGTGCGAATGAATTAGAATGGATCGTACGAATGAATTAGAATGGATCGTATGAATGAATTAGAATGGATCGTACAAATGAATTAGAATGGATCGTGCGAATGAATTAGAATGGATCGTATGAATGAATTAGAATGGATCGTGTGAAAGAATTAGAATGGATCGTACGAATGAATTAGAATGGATCGTGCGAATGAATTAGAATGGATCGTACGAATGAATTAGAATGGATACATTTGTGCGAATGAATTAGAATGGATCGTACGAATGAATTAGAATGGATCGTATGAATGAATTAGAATGAATCGTACGAATGAATTAGAATGGATCATGCGAATGAATTAGAATGGATCGTACGAATGAATTAGAATGGATCGTACGAATGAACTAGAATGGATACATTCGTGCGAATGATTTAGAATGGATCGTACGAATGAATTAGAATGGATCTTACAAATAAATTAGAATGGATCGTACGAATGAATTAGAATGGATCGTACGAATGAATTAGAATGGATACATTCGTGCGAATGAATTAGAATGGATCGGACGAATGAATTAGAATGGATCGTACGCTCGAATGTATCCATTCTAATCCATTCGTACGATCCATTCTAATCCATTCGTACGATCCATTCTAATTCATTCGCATGAATGTAACCATTCTAATTCATTATCGTATGAATGAATTAGAATGGATCGTACAAATGAATTAGAATGGATCGTACGAATGAATTTGAATGGATACATTTGTGCGAATGAATCTAAATGGATTGTATGAATGAATTACAATGGATCGTACGAATGAATTAGAATGGATCGTACGAATGAATTAGAATAGCTCATACGAATGAATTAGAATGAATCGTATGAATGAATTAGAATGGTTACATTCGTGCGAATGAATTAGAATAGATCGTACGAATGAATTAGAATGGATCGTACGAATAAATTAGAATGGATCGTGGGATTGAATTAGAATGGATCGTACGAATGAATTAGAATGGATCCACCGAATGAGTTAGAATGGATCATACGAATGAATTAGAATGGATTGTACGAATGAATTAGAATGGATTGTGCGAATGAATTAGAATGGATCGTATGAATGAATAAGAATGGATCGTACGAATGAATTAGAATGGATCGTGCGAATGAATTAGCATGATTCGTACGAATGTATTAGAATGGATTGTACGAATGAATTAGAATGAATCGTACGATCCATTCTAATTCATTCGCATGAATGTATCCATTCTAATTCATTCGTACAATCCATTCTATTTCATTCGTACGATCCATTCTTACTCATTTGTATGATCCATTCTAATTCATTCGTATGATCCATTCTAATTCATTCGTACGATCCATTCTAATTCATTCGTACGATCCATTTTAATTCATTCGCACGATCCATTCTAATTCATTCATACGATCCATTCTAATTCATTCATACGATCCATTCTAATTCATTCCTACAATCCATTCTAATTCATTCGCCCGATCCATTCTAATTCATTCATACGATCCATTCTATTCGAATGGAACATGCGATCCATTCGAATTCATTCGCACGATCCATTCTAATTCATTCATACGATCCATTCTAATTCATTCGTACGATCCATTCTAATTCATTCGCACAAATGTATCCATTCTAATTCATTCGTACGATCCATTCTAATTCTTTCGCACGATCCATTCTAATTCATTCATACGATCCATTCTAATTCATTCATACGATCCATTCTAATTCACTCATACGATCCATTCTAATACATTCATACGATCCATTCTAATTCATTTGCACGAATATATCCATTCTAATTCATTCGTACAATCCATTCTAATTCCTTCGTACGATCCATTCTAATTCATTCGTACGTCCATTCTAATTCATTCGTACGATCCATTCTAAATCATTCGTACGATCCATTCTAATTCATTCATACAATCCATTCTAATTCTTTCACACGATCTATTCTAATTCATTCGTACGATCCATTCGTATAATCCGTTCTAATTCACTCATACGATCCATTCTATTTCATTCATACGATCCATTCTAATTCATTTGCACAAAGGTATCCATTCTAATTCATTCGTACGATCCATTCTAATTCATTCACACGAATGTATCCATTCGTACGAATGAATTAGAATAGATTGTGCGAATGAATTAGAATGGATCGTACGAATGAATTAGAATGGATCGTACGAAGGAATTAGAATGTATCGTACGAATGAATTAGAATGGATCGTACGAATGAATTAGAATAGATCGTACGAATGAATTAGAATGGATCGTGCGAATGAATTAGAATGGATCGTACGAATGAATTAGAATGGATCGTACGAATGAACTAGAATGGATACATTCGTGCGAATGAATTAGAATAGATCGTACGAATGAATTAGAATGGATCGTACGAATGAATTAGAATGGATCGTACGAATGGATTAGAATGGATCATACGAATGAATTAGAATGGATCGTGTGAATGAATTAGAATGGATCGAACGAATGAATTAGAATGGATATATTCGAGCGAATAAATTTGAATAGATCGTAGGAATGAATTAGAATGGATCATACGAATGATTTAGAATGGATCGTACGAATGAATTAGAATGGATCGTACGAACGAATTAGAATGGATCATATGAACGAATTAGAATGGATCGTACGAATGAATTAGAATGGATACATTCAAGCGAATGAATTAAAATGGATCGTAAGAATGAATTAGAATAGATCATAGGAATGAATTAGAATGGATCGTGCAAATGAATTAGAATGGATAAATTCGTGCGAATGAATTAGAATGGATCGTGCGAATGAATTAGAATGGATCGTACGAATGAATTAGAATGGATATATTTGAACGAATAAATTAGAATGGATCATACGAATGAATTAGAATGGATCGTACGAATGAATCAGAATGGATAGTGCGAATGAATTAGAATGGATCGTACGAATGAATTAGACTGGATACATTCGTGCGAATGAATTAGAATGGATCATACGAATGAGTAAGAATGGATCGTACGAATGAAATAGAATGGATTATACAAATGAATTTGAATGGATACATTCGTGCGAATGAATTAGAATGGATCGTATGTACGAATGAATTAGAATGGATACATTTGTGCGAATGAATTAGAATGGATCGTACGAATGAATTAGAATGGATCGTGCGAATGAATTAGAATGGATCGTACGAATGAATTAGAATGGATCGTACGAATGAACTAGAATGGATACATACGTGCGAATGAATTAGAATGGATCGTACGAATGAATTAGAATGGATCGTACGAATGAATTAGAATGGATCTTACGAATGAATTAGAATGGATCGTACGAATAAATTAGAATGGATCGTATAAATGGTTTAGAATAGATACATTCGTGCGAATGAATTAGAATGGATCGGACGAATGAATTAGAATGGATCGTACGAATGAATTAGAATGGATCGTGTGAAAGAATTAGAATGGATCGTACGAATGAATTAGAATGGATCGTGCGAATGAATTAGAATGGATCGTACGAATGAATTAGAATGGATCGTGCTAATGAATTAGAATTAATCGAACGAATTCATTCTAATTCATTCATACAATCCATTCTAATACTTTCACATGATCTATTCTAATTTATTCGTACGTTCCATTCTCATTCATTCGTTTGATCCATTCTAATTAATTCGTATGATCCATTCTAATTCATTCGCACGATCCCATCTAATTCATTCATACAATCCATTGTAATTCATTCGTACGAACCATTCTAATTCATTGATACGATCCATTGTAATACATTCATACGATCCATTCTAATTCATTTGCACGATTCATTCGTACGATCCATTCTATTTCATTCGTACGATCCATTCTTACTCATTCGTATGATCCATTCTAATTCATTCGGACGAATGTATCCATTCTAATTTATTCGTACGATCCATTCTAATTCATTCGTACGATCCATTCTAATTCATTCGTCCGATCCATTCTAATTCAATCGCACGAATGTATCCATTCTAATTCATTCGTACGATCCATTCTAATTCATTCGTACGATCCATTCTAATTTATTCGTAAGATCCATTCTAATTCATTCGTATGATCCATTCTAATTCATTCGTACGATCCATTCTAATTCATTCGCATGAATGTATCCATTCTAGTTCATTCGTACGATCCATTCTAATTCATTCGTATGATCCATTATAATTCATTCGCACGATCCATTCTAATTCATTCGTACGATCAATTCTAATTCATTCGCACGAATGTATCCATTCTAATTCATTCGTACGATCCATTCTAATTCATTCGTACGATCCATTCTAATTCATTCATACAATCCATTCTAATTCTTTCACAAGATCCATTCTAATTCATTCGTAGGATCCATTCTAATTCATTCGTACAATCTATTCTATTTCATTCGTACGATCCATAATTACTCATTCGTATGATCCATTCTAATTCATTTGCACGAATGTATCCATTCTAATTCATTCGTACGATCCTGAATTAGAATGGATCGTACGAATGAATTAGAATGGATACCTTTGTGCATATGAATTAGAATGGATCGTACGAATGAATTAGAATGGATACATTCGTACGAATGGATTATAATGGATTGTGCGAATGAATAAGAACAGATCGTGCGAATGAATTAGAATGGATCGTACGAATGAATTAGAATGGATCGTATGTACGAATGAATTAGAATTGATACATTCGTGCGAATGAATTAGAATGGATCGTACGAATGAATTAGAATGGATCGTGCGAATGAATTAGAATGGATCGTACGAATGAATTAGAATGGATCGTACGAATGAACTACAATGGATACATTCGTGCGAATGAATTAGAATGGATCGTACGAATGAATTAGAATGGATCGTACGAATGAATTAGAATGGATCTTACGAATGAATTAGAGTGGATCGTACGAATAAATTAGAATGGATCGTATGAATGGTTTAGAATGGATTGTGCGAATGAATAAGAACAGATCGTGCGAATGAATTAGAATGGATCATACGAATGAATTAGAATGGATCATACGAATGAATTAGAATGGATCGTACGAATTAATTAGAATGGATACATTCGTGCGAATGAATTAGAATGGATTGTATGAATGAATTAGAATGGATCGTACGAATGAATTAGAATGGATCATACTAATTAATTATAATGGATCATACGAATGAATTAGAATGGATCGTAAGAATGAATTAGAATGGATCGTATGAATGAATTAGAATGGATCGTACGAATAAATTAGAATGGATACATTCGTCCGAATGAATTAGAATGGATCATACGAATGAGTAAGAATGGATCGTACGAATGAAATAGAATAGATTGTACGAATGAATTAGAATGGATTATACGAATGAATTAGAATAGATCATGTGAAAGAATTAGAATGGATTGTATGAATGAATTAGAATGAATTCGTACGATCCATTCGAATTCATTCGCACGATTCATTCTAATTCATTCATACGATCCATTCTAATTCATTCATACAATCCATTCTAATTCTTTCACACGATCCATTCTAATTCATTCGTAGGATCCATTCTAATTCATTCGTACAATCTATTCTATTTCATTCGTACGATCCATTCTTACTCATTCGTATGATCCATTCTAATTCATTCGGACGAATGTATCCATTCTAATTTATTCGTACGATCCATTCTAATTCTAATTCTCTCACACGATCCATTCTAATTCATTCGTACGATCCATTTTAATTCATTCGTATGATCTATTCTAATTCATTCGTATGATCCATTCTAATTCATTCGTACGATCCATTCTAATTCATTCGTACGATCCATTCTAATTTATTCGTACGATCCATTCTTACTCATTCGTATGATCCATTCTAATTCATTCGGACGAATGTATCCATTCTAATTTATTCGTACGATCCATTCTAATTAATTCGTACGATCCATTCTAATTCATTCGTCCGATCCATTCTAATTCATTCGCATGATCCATTCTTACTCATTGGAACAATTCATTCTAATCCATTCGTACGATCCATTCTAATTCATTCGTATGATCCATTCTAATTAATTCGTATGATCCATTCTAATTCATTCGTACGATCTATTCTAATTCATTCATACAATCCATTCTAATTCATTACGTACGATCCATTATAATTCATTCGTACGATCCATTCTATTTCATTCATTCGATCCATTCTTACTCATTGGTACGATCCATTCTAATTCATTCGCATGAATGTATCCATTCTAATTCATTCGTACGAATCCATTCTAATTCATTCGCACGATCCATTCTAATTCATTCGTATGAATGTATCCATTCTAATTCATTCATACAATCCATTATAATTCATTCCGTATGATCCATTCTAATTCATTCGCTCGAATGTATCCATTCTAATCCATTCGTACGATCCATTCTAATCCATTCGTACGATCCATTCTAATTCATTCGCATGAATGTAACCATTCTAATTCATTCATTTGATCCATTCTAATTCATTCGTACGATCCATTCTAATTCATTGGCACGATCCATGCTAATTCATTCGTTCGATCAATTCTAATTCATTAGCACGATCCATTCTAATTCATTCATACGATCCATTCTAATTCATTCGCACGATCCATTCTAATTCATTCATAGGATCCATTCTAATTCATTCATACGATCTATTCTAATTCTTTCGCACAAATGTATCCATTCTAATTCATTCGCACGAATGTATCCATTCTAATTCATTCGTACGAATCCATTCTAATTCATTCGTACAATCTATTCTATTTCATTCGTACGATCCATTCTAGTTCATTCGTACGATCCATTCTAATTCATTCGTATGATCCATTCTAATTAATTCGTATGATCCATTCTAATTCATTCGTACGATCCATTCTAATTCATTCATACAATCCATTCCAATTCATTCGCACGAATGTATCCATTCTAATTAATTCGTACGATCCATTCTAATTCATTCGTATGCTCCATTCTTATTCATTCGCACGATCCAGTCTAATGGATTCGCACGATCCATTCTAATTCATTCGCACGAATGTATCCATTCTAATTCATTCATACGATCCAATCTAATTCATTCGTACGATCCATTCTAATACATTTGCACAAATGTATCCATTCTAATTCATTCGTACGATCCATTCTAATTCATTCGTACGATCAGTTCTAATTCATTCACAAAATCTATTCTAATTCATTCATACGATCCATTCTAATTCATTCGCACGATCCATTCTAATTCATTCGTACGATTTATTCTAATTTTTTCACACGATCCATTCTAATTCATTCGTACGATCCATTCTAATTCATTCGCACGATCCATTCTAATTCATTTGTACGATCCATTCTAATTCATTCGTACGATCCATTCTAATTCATTCGTACGATCCATTCTAATTCATTCATATGATCCATTCTAATTAATTCGTATGACCCATTCTAATTCATTCGTACGATCCATTCTAATTCATTCATGCAATCCATTCTAATTCATTCCCACGACTGTATCCATTCTAATTCATTCGCACGAATATATCCATTCTAATTAATTAGTACGATCCATTCTAATTCATTCGTATGATCCATTCTAATTCATTTGCACGATCCATTCATTCACACTATCCATTCTTTTTCATTTGTATCCATTCTATTTCATTCACACGATCCATTCTAATTCATTCGCGCAATCTATTCTAATTCATTCGTATGATCCATTCTAATTCATTCGTACGATCCATTCTAATTCATTCATACAATCCATTCTAATTTATTCGCACGATCCATGCTAATGAATTAGAATGGATCGTACGATCCAATCTAATTCATTCATACGATCCATTCTTACTCATTCGTATGATCCATTCTAATTCAATCGTACGATCCATTCTAATTCATTCGTACGATCCTTTCTAATTCCTTCGTACGATCCATTCTAATTCATTCGTACGATCCATTCTAATTCATTCGTACGATCCATTCTAATTCCTTCGTACGATCCATTCTAATTCATTCGTACGATCCATTCTAATTCATTCGCGCAATCTATTCTAATTCATTCGTACGATCCATTCTAGTTCATTCGTATGATCCATTCTAATTCATTCATACAATCCATTCTAATTTATTCGCACGAATGTATCCATTCTAATTCATTCGTACGATCCATTCTAATTCATTAATATGATCCATTCTAATTCATTCGTACGATCCATTCGTGCAAATGAATTAGAATATGAATTAGAATGGATCCATTAATATGAATTAGAATGGATCGTACGAATTAATTAGAATGGATACATTCATGCAAATAAATTAGAATGGATTGTATGAATGAATTAGAATGGATCGAACGGATGAATTAGAATGGATCATACGAATTAATTAGAATGAATCATACGAATGAATTAGAATGGATCGTACGAATGAATTAGAATGGATTGTACGAATGAACTAGAATGGATCGTACGAATGAAATAGAATAGATTGTACGAATGAATTAGAATGGATTCGTACGAATGAATTAGAATGGATACATTCGTGCGAATGAATTAGAATGGATACATTCGTGCGAAAGAATTAGAATAGATCGTATGAATGAATTAGAATGGATCTTATGAATGAATTAGAATGGATCGTGCGAATGAATTAGAATTGATCGTACGAATGAATTAGAATGGATCGTGCTAATGAATTAGAATTGATCGAACGAATGAATTAGAATGCATCGTACGAAAGAATTAGAATGGATATATTCGTGCGAATGAATTAGAATGGATCGTATGAATGAATTAGAATGGACCGTCCGAATGAATTAGAATGGATCATACGAATGCATTCTAATTCCTTCGTATGATCCATTCTATTTCATTCATACGATCCATTCTATTTCATTCGTATGATCCATTCTAATTTCTTCGTACGATCCATTCTAATTCCTTCGTATCCATTCTAATTCACTCATACGATCCATTCTAATCCATTCGTACGATCCATTTTAATTCATTCGCATGAATGTAACCATTCTAATTCATTCATTTGATCCATTCTAATTCATTCGTACAATCCATTCTAATTCATTCGTACGATCCATTGTAATTCATTCATACAATCCATTCTAATTCATTCGTACGATCCATTCTAATTCATTCGTACGATCGATTCTAATTCATTCGCACTATCCATTCTAATTCATTCGTACGATCCATTCAAATTCATTCGTATGATCCATTCATTCATACGATCCATTCTAATTCATTCGTACGATCCATTCTAATTCATTCATACAATCCATTCTAATTCATTCGTACGATCCATTCTAATTCACTCATATGAACCATTCTAATACACTAATACGATCCATTCTAATTCATTTGCACGAATATATCCATTCTAATTCATTCGTACGATCCATTCTAATTCATTCGTACGATCCATTCTAATTCATTCATACAATCCATTCTAATTCTTTCACACAATCCATTCCAATTCATTTGTAGGATCCATTCTAATTCATTCGTACAATCTATTCTATTTCATTTGTACGATCCATTCTTACTCATTCGTATGATCCATTCTAATTCATTCGGATGAATGTATCCATTCTAATTTATTCGTACGATCCATTCTAATTCATTCGTACGATCCATTCTAATTCATTCGTACGATCCATTCTCAATCATTCGTATGATCCATTCTAATTCATTCGTACGATCCATTCTAATTCATTCGTACGATCGATTCTAATTCATTCGCACTATCCATTCTAATTCATTCGTACGATCCATTCTAATTCATTCGTATGATCCATTCTAATTTATTCGTTCAAATATATCCATTCTAATTCATTCGTACGATCCATTCTAATTCATTCGCATGATCCATTCTAATTCATTCGCACGAATGTATCCATTCTAATTAATTTGCACGATCCATTCTAATTCATTCCTATGATCTATTCTAATTCATTCGTACGATCCATTCTAATTCATTCTAATTCATTCGTACGATCCATTCTACGATCCATTCTAATTCTTTCGTATATTCCATTCTAATTCATTAGCACGATCCATGCTAATGAATTAGAATGGATCGTACGATCCAATCTAATTCACTCATACGATCCATTCTTACTCATTCGTATGATCCATTCTAATTCAATCGTACGTTTCATTCTAATTCATTCGTACGATCCATTCTAATTCATTCGTACGATCCATTCTAATTCCTTCGTACGATCCATTCTAATTCATTCGTACGATCCATTCTAATTCATTCACGCAATCTATTCTAATTCATTCGTACGATCCATTCTAATTCATTCGTACGATTCATTCTAATTCATTCATACAATCCATTCTAATTTATTCGGACAAATGTATCCATTCTAATTCATTCGTACGATCCATTCTAATTCATTCGCACAATCTATTCTAATTCATTCATACGATCCATTCTAATTCATTCGCACGAATGTATCCATTCTAATCCATTCGTACGATCCATTCTAATCCATTCGTACGATCCATTCTAATTCATTCGCATGAATGTAACCATTCTAATTCATTCGTACGATCCATTCTAATTCATTCGTACGATCTATTCTAATTCATTCGCATAATCCATTCTAATTCATTCGTACAATCCATTCTAATTCATTTGTATGATCCATTCAAACTCATTCGGTGGATCCATTCTAATTCATTCGTACGATCCATTCTAATTCATTCCTACGATCCATTCTAATTTATTCGTACGATCCATTCTAATTCATTCGTACGATCACGAATGTATCCATTCTAATTCATTCGTACGATCCATTCTAATTCTTTCATACGATCCATTCTAATTCATTCGTAAGATCCATTCTAATTCATTCGTACGATCCATTCTAATTCATTCGTACGATCCATTCTAATTCATTCACACGAATGTATCCATTCTAGTTCATTCGTACGATCCATTCTATTTCATTCGTACCATCCATTCTAATTCATTCGTATGATCCATTCTAATTCATTCGTACGATCCATTCTAATTCATTCGTACGATCCATTCTAATTCATTCGCACGAATGTATCCATTCTAATTCATTCGTACGATCCATTCTAATTCATTCGTACGATCCATTCTAATTCATTCATACGATCTATTCTAATTCATTCATACAATCCATTCTAATTCTTTCACACGATCCATTCTAATTCATTCGTACGATCCATTCTAATTCATTCGCACAATCCATTCTAGTTCATTTGGACGATCCATTCTTACTCATTGGTACGATCCATTCTAATTCATTCGCACGAATGTATCCATTCTAATTCATTCGTACGAATCTATTCTAATTCATTCGTACAATCCATTCTATTTCATTCGTACGATCCATTCTTACTCATTCGTATGATCCATTCTAATTCATTCGCACGAATGTATCCATTCTAAATCATTCGTACGATCCATTCTAATTCATTCGTACGATCCATTCTAAATCATTCGTACAATCCATTCTATTTCATTCGTACGATCAATTCTAATTCATTAGCACGATCCATTCTAATTTATTCGTACGATCAATTCAAATTCATTCGCACGATCCATTCAAATTCATTCGTACAATCCATTCTATTTCATTCGTACGATCCATTCTAATTCATTCGTACGATCCATTCTAATTCATTCGTATGATCCATTATAATTCATTCATACAATCCATTCTAATTCATTCGCACGATCCATTCTAATTCATTCGTACGATCCATTCTAATTCATTCGCACGAATGTATCCATTCTAATTCATTCGTACAGTCCATTCTATTTCATTCGTACGATCCATTCTTACTCATTCGTATGATCCATTCTAATTCATTCGTATGATCCATTCTAATTCATTCGTACGATCCATTCTAATTCATATGCACAAAGGTATCCATTCTAATTCATTCGTACGATCCATTCTAATTCAGGATCGTACGAATGAATTAGAATGGATCGTATGAGTGAATTAGAACGGATAGTACGAATGAAGTAGAATGGATCGTATGAATGAATTAGAATGGATGCATTCGTGCGAATAAATTAGAATGGATCGTATGAATGAAATAGAATAGATTGTACGAATGAATTAGAATGGATCGTACGAATGAATTAGAATAGATTGCGTGAATGAATTAGAATGGATCGTGCGAATGAAATAGAATGGATACAAATGAATTAGAATGGATCATACGAATGAATTAGAATGATGATCCATTCTTACTCATTCGTATGATCCATTCTAATTTATTCGCACGAATGTATCCATTCTAATTCATTCGTACGTCTAATTCATTCGTACGGTCCATTCTAATTCATTCGCACAATCCATTCTATTTCATTTGTACGATCCATTCTTACTCATTCGTATGATCCATTATGGATACATTCGTGCGAATGAATTAGAATGGATCATACGAATGAGTAAGAATGGATCGTACGAATGAAATAGAATGGATTGTGCGAATGAATTAGAATGGATCGTACGAATGAATTAGAATGGATCGTGTGAAAGAATTAGAATGGATTGTATGAATGAATTAGAATAGATCGTATGAATGAATTAGAATGGATCGTACGAATGAATTAGAATGGATCGTATGAATGAATTAGAATGGATACATTCGTGCGAATGAATTAGAATGGATACATTCGTGCGAAAGAATTAGAATAGATCGTATGAATGAATTAGAATGGATCCTATGAATGAATTAGAATGGATCGTGCGAATGAATTAGAATGGATCGTACGAATGAATTAGAATGGATCGTGCTAATGAATTAGAATGATCGAACGAATGAATTAGCATGAATCGTGCTAATGAATTAGAATGGATCGTACGAATGGATTAGAATGGATCGTAATGGATCGTACGAATGGATCAGAATGGATCGTACGAATGAATTAGAATGGATATATTCGCGAATGAATTAGAATGGATCGTACGAATGAATTAGAATGGATCGTGTGAAAGAATTAGAATGGATTGTATGAATGAATTAGAATGGATCGTACGAATGAATTAGAATGGATCGTACGAATGAATTAGAATGGATACATTCGTGCGAATGAATTAGAATTGATCGTACGAATAAATTAGAATGGATCATGCGAATGAATTAGAATGGATCGTACGAATGAATTAGAATGGATCGTACGAATGAACTAGAATAGAATGGATCGTACGAATGAATTAGAATGGATCGTACGAATGAATTAGAATGGACACATTCGTGCGAATAAATTAGATTGGATCGGACGAATGAATTAGAATGGATCGTACGAATGAATTAGAATGGATCGTACGAATGAATTAGAGTGGATCGTACGAATGATTTTTTTCAGTCAAAATGCAGTGGATAAAGAGGATATAAGCTCCATCCTTGGTTTTGGTGAAACAGCTCTTCCTGTTAAATATCTTGGTCTTCCTCTATCCTCCAAAAGTCTAAAGCAGTTTGATTGCCAGCCTCTTATTGACAAAATTCGATCCAGAATTGGTTCTTGGAATAAAAAATTTTTGTCCTTTGCTGGCAGGGTGGAATTAGTGAAGTCTGTTCTTAATTCCCTTCATATTTACTGGTCTGGGGTTTTTAATTTCCCTAAATCTATAAACAATGAGATAGAAAGACTTTTCAGTAGATTCTTGTGGGGAGGAACTATTCTTCCTAAGAAATTAATCCCTGTGGCTTGGAAGAAGCTTTGTTTCCCTAAAAAGGAGGGTGGATTGGGATTCAGAAATCTTGATGAATGGAACATTGCTGCACTTTCTAAATATATTTGGAGAATTTGCTCCAATGATCAGTCCTTGTGGGCTAGATGGATTAAGAATAAGTACTTAAAGAAGGATGATATTTGGGACTGCAAAAGCAGTCCAAATGCCTCTGGTATATGGAGAGGTATTCTTAAGAATAGGCAGCAAATTAAACCCTTTATACAAAGTATTTTGGGTAATGGTGACACTACAAATTTCTGGTTGGATAACTGGCACTTTAATGGCAGATTAATAGAGCAGTATGGCAGAAGGGCAGTTTATGATATGGGCTATGGAATGGATGTTATGGTCAGTAAATTCAGGCATGGTAACATTTGGTCTTTTCCTCAAGCAAATTCAGCTGATCTTATGACTATGTATGATAGTATAAAGAATCAGATTATTCATTATCCTGAATGTTCTGATCTAGTTGTTTGGAAGCCTTCAACAGATGGGATTTTTTCTCTTAAATCAGCTTGGAATGCCCTTAGACTGAAAAATCCTCCAATGATTGAATATGATTGGATTTGGCATCATCAAAGAATTGAGAGGCATGCTATGTGTCTTTGGAGATCAGTAAAGCAAACATTGCTCACTTGTGATAATTTGCAAAAGCGAGGAATTTCAGTCCCTAATTTATGTACTCTTTGCTGGTCTGAAATGGAGGATCATGATCACATTTTCTTCAAATGTTTTTACTCGAATTGGATCTGGAGATCTATTCTAGCTAGACTTGGGATTAAAGCCACAAGCATTGGTAATATCAAAGAAGAGCTTCATAGACTTAGATCCAGATTTTCAGGAGATGGTTTGATAACTACTATAGCAAAACTTGCTATTGGATGTGCTGTCTACTTTATATGGGAAGAGAGAAATATGAGGATTTTTGAACGAAGAACAAGACATAAAAGATTTCTGCTGGCCAACATAACTAGTATAATTCATCTCAAACTTTCAGAGCTTACTATCCAAGAGAAGGACAGTCAGGAAAATAGAATTTCTATAGCTAAATGGGGTCTCTTATTTTTTCCCAGGCAAAATATCATTAATCAGGTTGTGTGGGGAAAACCTACTGGTGACTGGATTAAGTTGAATACTGATGGGGCTGTAACTGAAAGTAAGGCTTCCATTGGAGGTATCTTCCGTAACTCTGAAGGTCAGATTAAGCTAGGCTATTGTGGGCCTTCTAGACATAAGCAAATCCTTTCTGTGGAGCTTGATGCTATTGAACAAGGTTTAGCTTATGCTGAAGAATTGAATATATCTCAACTTTGGGTGGAATCAGATTCTCTTACTGCTGTAAACTGCATCAAAAATACATGTTCAATTCCTTGGAATGTATCTCAACAAGTAATCTGTATTAGGAAAAAGTGTGCCAAATTTAAAAATTTCCTTTTATCTCATGTTTGGAGAGAAGGAAATCAGCCGGCAGATATACTTTCTAAGATGGGTAAAGAGGAAAATAGTATGGTTAAGTATTACCCAGCAGATTTAAAAGGCAATCTTTGTATTACTGTTGAAGCTGACAAAATGGGGAAATGTTATGACAGATGCAAAATTCAGAAATCAAGCTAAACTCTGGGTGAAGATTTGTTTCAGATTGGCTGATTCTTTTGTTCATCAGATTTTGAAACAGATCCAAGTTGATAATTACTTGGTACTATTTGGAAGTTGCCATTTATTTCAAGATGTATTGGAGTGTTGATTCTTGTATTGTTTTTTTTCTTTTGTGTGCACTCTCTGATAGCCTTGTTGTTATAAGAGGCCAGAGCTGTAATTCTCTTTCTTGTTTTTAGGCGGGGTCCCTAATAAAATCCCCTAGCTTTGATTAAAAAAAAAAAAAAAGAATTAGAGTGGATCGTACGAATAAATTAGAATGGATACATTCATCCGAATGAATTAGAATGGATCATACGAATGAGTAAGAATGGATCGTACGAATGAAGTAGAATAGATTGTACGAATGAATTAGAATGGATCCTACGAATGAATTAGAATGGATCGTGTGAAAGAATTAGAATGGATTGTATGAATGAATTAGAATGGATCGTATGAATGAATTAGAATGGATCGTGCGAACGAATTCGAATGGATCGTACGAATTCATTCTAATTCATTCATACAATCCATTCTAATTCTTTCACACGATCTATTCTAATTCATTCGTAGGATCGGACGAATGAATTAGAATGGATCGTACGAATGAATTAGAATGAATTAGAATGGATCGTACGAATGAATTAGAATGGATCGTATGAATGAATTAGAATGGATCGTACGAATGAAATAGAATGGATCGTGTGAAAGAATTAGAATGGATTGTATGAATGAATTAGAATGGATCGTACGAATGGATTAGAATGGATATCTTTGTGCATATGAATTAGAATGGATCGTGCGAATGAATTAGAATGGATAGTACGAATGAACTAGAATGGATACATTCGTGCGAATGAATTAGAATGGATCGTACGAATGAATTAGAATGGATCGTACGAATGAATTAGAATGGATCTTACGAATGAATTAGAATGGATCGTATGAATGGTTTAGAATGGATACATTCTTGCGAATGAATTAGAATGGATCGGACGAATGAATTAGAATGGATCGTACGAATGAATTAGAATGGATCAAATGAATGAATTAGAATGGATCCATTCATGGGAATGAATTAGAATGGATCGTACGAATGTATTAGAATGGATACATTCGTGCGAATGAATTAGAATGGATCATACGAATGAGTAAGAATGGATCGTACGAATGAAATAGAATGGATTGTACGAATGAATTAGAATGGATCGTGCGAATGAATTTGAATGGATCGTACGAATGAATTAGAATGGATCGTACGAATGAATTAGAATGGATCGTACGAATGAATTAGAATGGATCATAGGAATGAATTAGAATGGATACATTCGTGCGAATGAATTAGAATGGATACATTCGTGCGAAAGAATTAGAATAGATCGTATGAATGAATTAGAATGGATCCTATGAATGAATTAGAATGGATCGTGCGAATGAATTAGAATGGATCGTATGAATGAATTAGGATGGATCGTACGAATGAATTAGAATGGATCGTACGAATGAATTAGAATGGATCATACGAATGAGTAAGAATGGATCGTACGAATGAAATAGAATGGATTGTACGAATGAATTAGAATGGATCGTACGAATGAATTAGAATGGATCGTGTGAAAGAATTAGAATGGATTGTATGAATGAATTAGAATGGATCATATGAATGAATTAGAATGGATCGTGCGAATGAATTAGAATGGATCGTACGAATGAATTAGAATGGATCGTACGAATGAATTAGAATGCATCGTACGAAAGAATTAGAATGGATATATTCGTGCAAATGAATTAGAATGGATCGTACGAATGAATTAGACTGGATCGTACGAATTAATTTGAATGGATACATTTGTGCGAATGAATCTAAATGGATTGTATGAATGAATTACAATAGATCGTACGAATGAATTAGAATGGATCATACGAATGAATTAGAATAGCTCATACAAATGAATTAGAATGAATCGTATGAATGAATTAGAATGGTTACATTCGTGCGAATGAATTAGAATAGATCGTACGAATGAATTAGAAGGGATCGTACGAATAAATTAGAATGGATCGTGGGAATGAATTAGAATGGATCGTACGAATGAATTAGAATGGATCCACCGAATGAGTTAGAATGGATCATACAAATGAATTAGAATGAATTGTACGAATGAATTAGAATGGATTGCGCGAATGAATTAGAATGGATCGTATGAATGAATAAGAATGGATCGTACGAATGAATTAGAATGGATCGTGCGAATGAATTAGCATTAATCGTACGAATGTATTAGAATTGATCGTACAAATGAATTAGAATGAATCGTACGATCCATTCTAATTCATTCGTACGATCCATTCTAATTCATTCGCACAAATATATCCATTCTAATTCATTCATACGATCTATTCTAATTCATTCATACAATCCATTCTAATTCTTTCACACGATCCATTCTAATTCATTCGTACGATCCATTCTAATTCATTCGTATGATCCATTGTAATTCATTCGTATGATCCATTGTAATTCATTCCTACGATCTATTCTAATTCATTCGCTCGAATATATCCATTCTAATTCATTCGTTCGATCCATTCTAATTCATTCGCATGATCCATTCTAATTCATTCGTATGATCCATTCTAATCCATTCGTACGATCCATTCTAATTCATTTGTACGATCCATTCTAATTCATTCGTACGATCCATTCTAATTCATTCGCACGAATGTATCCATTCTAGTTCATTCGTACGATCCATTCTAATTCATTCGTACGATCCATTCTAATTCATTCTAGAATGGATACATTTGTGCGAATGAATGAGAATGGATCGTACGAATGAATTAGAATGGATCGTACGAATGAATTAGAATGGATCTTACGAATAAATTAGAATGGATCGTACGAATGAATTAGAATGGATCGTACGAATGAATAAGAATGGATCAAATGAATGAATTAGAATGGATCGTACGAATGAATTAGAATGGATCCTACGAATGAATTAGACTGGATCATACGAATGAATTAGAATGGATCGTATGAATGAACTAGAATGGATACATTCGTGCGAATGAATTAGAATGAATCGTACGAATGAATTAGAATGGATTGTACGATTCATTCTAATTCATTCGTACGATCCATTCTAATACATTCGTATGATTCATGCTAATTCATTCGCACGATCCATTCTAATTCATTCGTACGATCCATTCATACGATCCATTCTAATTCATTCGCACAATCCATTCTAATTCATTCGTACAATTCATTCTAATTCATTCGTATGATCTATTCTAACTCATTCGGTGGATCCATTCTAATTCATTCGTACGATCCATTCTAATTCATTCCCACAATCCATTCTAATTTATTCGTACGATCCATTCTAATTCATTCGTACGATCTATTCTAATTCATTCGCACGAATGTAACCATTCTAATTCATTCATACGATTCATTCTAATTCATTCGTATGAGCTATTCTAATTCATTCGTACGATCCATTCTAATTCATTCGTACGATCCATTGTAATTCATTCATACAATCCATTTAGATTCATTCGCACAAATGTATCCATTCAAATTCATTCTTACGATCCATTCTAATTCATTCGTACGATCCATTCTAATTTATTCATACGATAATGAATGAATCGGCGGCCTACCGTGGCCCGACACGTGGAGATTCTTCCAGAGCCTTCTAGACCCCCACGATCCGGCTCGCGTGGGTCTCTGACAGTCCTTGGTACTCAAGCCCTGACATTCTTTGTCGTCGAGCCTGCCGGGCGGTTTGAGTGGGGGAGAGCATCTTTCTTGTTGCTACCAGCTAGCTATTCTGGAATATTCAAGTCTGGGAGGTCTTCGTGCACTGTGGGCGACCTCCGGTGGGGAGCCAAGGCGAGCTTGCCCTCCATTGCTCCGCCGTCTCTTCCACATCTATCAAGAGTCGGACCTCGCGGGAGTGACCTCTTCGATAAACTGGCGAGCTCCTGAGCGAGCTTGGGCGAGATCCTGAGCGAGTTTGGGCGAGCTCCTGAGCGAGTTTGATCGAGCTCCTGAGCGAACTTGGGCGAGCTCCTGAGCAAGCTTGATCGAGCTCCTGAGCGAACTTGGGCGAGCTCCTGAGCAAGCTCTTTGCCTAGGCCCCTTCGGCCCAACACGGAGCTCGCTCCCTGGGCGAGCTCCTGCGTGAGCTTGGGCGAGCACCTGCGCGAGCTTGGGCGAGTTCCTACACGAGCTTGGGCGAGCCCCTGCGTGAGCTAGAGGCGTTTGTGGTACCGGTATCTTTGCATGCATGACGGTCTAACTCCCGCTGCCATTTCCAGCCAACTCCTGCGCGAGCTTGGGTGAGCTCCTGAGCGAGCTTTTAGTCCAAGGCCCCTACAGCCCAATGTGGATCTCGCTCCCTGTCAAGGTGATTTGGTGAGCGCAGAGAGGGGGGGCGAACTCCAAAGCAGATTTCAGCTACCCCCAACACGTACGATCTATTCTAATTCATTCGTACGATCCATTCTAATTCATTCGCACGAATGTATCCATTCTAGTTCATTTGTACGATCCATTCTAATTCATTCGTACGATCTATTCTAATTCATTCCGTACGATCCATTCTAATTCATTCGTATGATCGTACGAATGAATTAGAATGAATTAGAATGGATCGTACGAATGAATTAGAATGGATCTTACGAATGAATTAGAATGGATCGTACGAATGAATTAGAATGGATCGTACAAATGAATTAGAATGGATACATTCGTGCAAATGAATTAGAATGGATCGGACGAATGAATTAAAATGGATCGTACGAATGAATTAGAATGGATCATAAGAATTCATTAGAATGGTTATATTCATGCGAATGAATTAGAATGGATCGTACGAATGGATTAGAATGGATCGTACCAATGGATTTGAATGGATACATTCGAGCGAATGAATTAGAATGGATCGTACGAATGAATTAGAATGGATCGTACGAATGGATTAGAATGTATCCTACGAATGGATTAGAATGGATACCTTTGTGCATATGAATTAGAATGGATCGTATGAATGAATTAGAATGGATCGTACGAATGAATTAGAATGAATTAGAATGGATCGTACGAATGAATTAGAATAGATCATAGGAATGAATTAGAATGGATCGTGCAAATGAATTAGACTGGATACATTCGTACGAATGAATTAGAATGGATCGTACGAATGAATTAGAATGGATCATACGAATGAATTAGAATGGATCGTACGAATGAATTAGAATGGATCATACGAATGAGTAAGAATGGATTGTACGAATGAAATAGAATGGATTGTACGAATGAATTAGAATGGATCGTACGAATGAATTAGAATGGATCGTGTGAAAGAATTAGAATGGATTGTATGAATGAATTAGAATGGAACATATGAATGAATTAGAATGGATCGTGCGAATGAATTCGAATAGATCGTACGAATGAATTAGAATGGATCGTACGAATGAATTAGAATGGATACATTCGTACGAATGAATTAGAATGGATACATTCGTGCGAAAGAATTAGAATAGATCATATGAATGAATTAGAATGGATCCTATGAATGAATTAGAATGGATCGTGCGAATGAATTAGAATGGATCGTGCGAATGAATTAGAATTGATCGAACGAATAAATTAGCATGGATCGTGCTAATGAATAAGAATGGAACGCACGAATGAATTAGAATGGATCGTGTGAAAGAATTAGAATGGATTGTATGAATGAATTAGAATGAATTCGTACAATCCATTCGAATTCATTCGCAGGATCCATTCTAATTCATTCATACGATCCATTCTAATTCATTTATACAATCCATTCTAATTCTTTCACACGATCCATTCTAATTCATTCGTAGGATCCATTCTAATTCATTCGTACAATCTATTCTATTTCATTCGTACGATCTATTCTTACTCATTCGTATGATCCATTCTAATTCATTCGGACGAATGTATCCATTCTAATTTATTTGTACGATCCATTCTAATTCATTCGTACGATCCATTCTAATTCATTCGTACGATCCATTCTTACTCATTCGTATGATCCATTCTAATTCATTCGTACGATCCATTCTAATTCATTTGCACAATCTATTCTAATTCATTCGTACAATCCATTCTAATTCATTCGTACGATCTTACGAATGAATTAGAATGGATCGTACGGAATGAATTAGAATGGATTGTATGAATGAATTAGAATGGATACATTCGTGCGAATGAATTAGAATGGATCATACGAATGAGTAAGAATGGATCGTACGAATGAAATAGAATGGATTGTACGAATGAATTAGAATGGATCCTACAAATGAATTAGAATGGATCGTACGAATGAATTAGAATGGATCATACGAATGAGTAAGAATGGATCGTACAAATGAAATAGAATGGATTGTACGAATGAATTAGAATGGATCGTACGAATGAATTAGAATGGATCGTGTGAAAGAATTAGAATGCATTGTATGAATGAATTAGAATGGATCGTATGAATAAATTAGAATGGATCGTGCGAATGAATTCAAATGGATCGCATGATCCATTCGAATAGAATGGATTGTATGAATGAATTAGAATGGATCGGGCGAATGAATTAGAATGGATTGTACGAATGAATTAGAATGGATCGTATGAATGAATTAGAATGGATCATATGAATGAATTAGAATGGATCGTACGAATGAATTAGAATGGATCGTACGAATGAATTAGAATGGATCATACAAATGAATTAGAATGGATCATACGAATGAGTAAGAAAGGATCGTACGAATGAAATAGAATGGATTGTACGAATGAATTAGAATGGATACATTCGTGCGAATGAATTAGAATGGATCGTACGAATGAATTAGAATGGATCGTACGAATGAATTAGAATGGATCTTACGAATGAATTAGAATGGATCGTACGAATGAATTAGAATGGATCGTACGAATGAATTAGAATGGATACATTCGTGCGAATGAATTAGAATGGATCGTACGAATGAATTAGAATGGATCGTACGAATGAATTAGAATGGATCGTACGAATGAATTAGAATGGATACATTCGTCCGAATGAATTAGAATGGATCGTACGAATGAAATAGAATAGATTGTACGACTGAATTAGAATGGATTCGTATGAATGAATTCGAATGGATACATCCGTGCGAATGAATTAGAATGGATCGTACGAATGAATTAGAATGGATCGTACGAATGAATTAGAATGGATCATACAAATGAATTAGAATGGATCATACGAATGAGTAAGAAAGGATCGTACGAATGAAATAGAATGGATTGTACGAATGAATTAGAATGGATACATTCGTGCGAATGAATTAGAATGGATCGTACGAATGAATTAGAATGGATCGTATGAATGAATTAGAATGGATCTTACGAATGAATTAGAATGGATCGTACGAATGAATTAGAATGGATCGTACGAATGAATTAGAATGGATACATTCGTGCGAATGAATTAGAATGGATCGTACGAATGAATTAGAATGGATCGTACGAATGAATTAGAATGGATCGTACGAATAAATTAGAATGGATACATTCGTCCGAATGAATTAGAATGGATCGTACGAATGAAATAGAATAGATTGTACGACTGAATTAGAATGGATTCGTATGAATGAATTCGAATGGATACATCCGTGCGAATGAATTAGAATGGATCGTACCAATGAGTAAGAATGGATCGTACAAATGAAATAGAATGGATTGTGCGAATGAATTAGAATGGATCGTACGAATGAATTAGAATGGATCGTACGAATGAATTAGAATGGATCCTATGAATGAATTAGAATGGATCGTGCGAATGAATTAGAATGGATCGTACGAATGAATTAGAATGGATCGTGCTAATGAATTAGAATTGATCGAACGAATGAATTAGAATGGATACATTCGTGCGAATGAATTAGAATGGATCGGACGAATGAAATAGAATGGATCGTACGAATGAGTAAGAATGGATCGTACGAATGAATTAGAATGGATCGTACGAATGAATTAGAATGGATCGTACGAATGAATTAGAATGGATCGTGCTAATGAATTAGAATGGAATAGAATAGATTGTACGAATGAATTAGAATGGATTCGTACGAATGAATTAGAATGGATACATTCATGCGAATGAATTAGAATGGATCGTACCAATGAGTCAAAATGGATCATACGAATGAAATAGAATGGATTGTGCGAATGAATTAGAATGGATCGTACGAATGAATTAGAATGGATCGTGTGAAAGAATTAGAATGGATTGTATGAATGAATTAGAATAGATCGTATGAATGAATTAGAATGGATCGTATGAGTGAATTAGAATGGATACGAAGGAATTAGAATGGATCGTACGAAGGAATTAGAATGGCACATACGAATGAAATAGAATGGATCGTACGAAGGAATTAGAATGGATCGTACGAAGGAATTAGAATGGATCGTACGAATGAATTAGAATGGATATATTCGTGCAAATGAATTAGAATGGATCGTATGAATGAATTAGAATGGATCGTATGAGTGAATTAGAACGGATCGTACGAATGAAATAGAATGAATTAGAATGAATTAGAATTGATCGTATGAATGAAATAGAATGGATTGTACGAATGATTTAGAATGGATCGTACGAATGAATTAGAATGGATCGTACGGATGATTTAGAATGGATACATTCGTGCGAATGAATTAGAATGGATCATACGAATGAGTAAGAATGGATCGTACGAATGAAATAGAATGGATTGTACGAATGAATTAGAATGGATTCGTACGAATGAATTAGAATGGATACATTCGTGCGAATGAATTAGAATGGATCGTACCAATGTGTAAGAATGGATCGTACGAATGAAATAGAATGGATTGTGCGAATGAATTAGAATGGATCGTACGAATGAATTAGAATGGATCGTACGAATGAATTAGAATGGATCATACGAATTAATTAGAATGGATGATACAAATGAATTAGAATGGATCGTACGAATGAATTAGAATGGATTGTACGAATGAATTAGAATGGATCGTACGAATGAATTAGAATGGATCATACGAATTAATTAGAATGGATCGTACGAATGAATTAGAATGGATCATACGAATGAATTAGAATGGATCGTACGAATGAATATGAATGGATACATTTGTGCGAATGAATTAGAATGGATCGTACAAATGGATTAGAATGGATCATACGAATGGATTAGAATGGATACATTCGTGCGAATGAAGTAGAATGGATTGTATGAATGAATTAGAATGGATCGGACGATCCATTCTAATTCATTCGTGACGATCCATTCTAATTCATTCGTACGATCCATTCTAATTCATTCATACGATCCATTCTAATTCATTCGTGCGATCCATTCTAATTCATTCGTATATTCCATTCTGATTCATTCGTACGATCTATTCTATTTCATTCGTACGATCCATTCTTACTCATTCGTATGATCCATTCTAATTCATTCGGACGAATGTAACCATTCTAATTTATTCGTACGATCCATTCTAATTCATTCGTACGATCCATTCTAATTCATTCGTACGATCCATTCTTACTTATTCGTATGATCCATTCTAATTTATTCGTACGATCCATTCTAATTCATTCACTCAAATGTATCCATTCTAATCCATTCGTACGATCCATTCTAATTCATTAGCATGATCCATTCTAATTCTTTCACACGATCCATTCTAATTCATTCGTACGATCCATTCTAATTCATTCACAGAATCCATTCTATTTCATTCGTACGATCCATTCTTAGTCATTCGTTTGATCCATTCTAATTCATTCGCACGAATGTATCCATAATGGATCATACGAATGAGTAAGAATGGATCGTACGAATGAAATAGAATGGATTGTGCGAATGAATTAGAATAGACCGTACGAATGAATTAGAATGGATCGTACGAATGAATTAGAATGTATATATTTGAACGAATAAATTAGAATGGATCATATGAATGAATTAGAATGGATCATACGAATGAATTAGAATGGATAGTGCGAATGAATTAGAATGGATCGTACGAATGAATTAGAATGGATCATACGAATGAGTAAGAATGGATCGTATGAATGAATTAGAATGGTTCGTATGAATGAATTAGAATGGATCGTACGAATAAATTAGAATGGATACATTCATCCGAATGAATTAGAATGGATCATACGAATGAGTAAGAATGGATCGTACGAATGAAATAGAATAGATTGTACGAATGAATTAGAATGGATCCTACGAATGAATTAGAATGGATCGTACGAATGAATTAGAATGGATCATATTAATGAAATAGAATGGATCATACGAATGAATTAGAATGGATACATTCGTGCGAATAAATTAGAATGGATTGTATGAATGAATTAGAATGGATCGTACGAATGAATTAGAATGGATCGTACGAATGAATTAAAATAGATTGCGCGAATGAATTAGAATGGATCGTACGAATGAATTAGAATGGATCATACGAAGGAATTAGAATGGATCGTACGAATGAATTAGAATAGATCGTACGAATGAATTAGAATGGATCGTACGAAGGAATTAGAATGGATCGTACGAATGAATTAGAATGGATCGTACGATTGAATTAGAATGTATCATACGAATGAGTAAGAATGGATCGTATGAATGAATTAGATTGGATCGTACGATCCATTCTAATTCATTAGCATGGATCGTGCTAATGAATTAGAATGGAATATACGAATGAATTAGAATGGATCGTAGAATGGATCGTACGAATGAATTAGAATGAATTAGAATGGATCGTACGAATGAATTAGAATATATCATAGGAATGAATTAGAATGGATCGTGCAAATAAATTAGAATGGATACATTCGTGCGAATAAATTAGAATGGATTGTATGAATGAATTAGAATGGATCGTACGAATGAATTAGAATGGATCGTACGAATGAATTAGAATAGATTGCGCGAATGAATTAGAATGGATCGTGCGAATGAAATAGAATGGATACAAATGAATTAGAATGGATCATACGAATGAATTAGAATGACGATCCATTCTTGCTCATTCGTACGATCCATTCTATTTCATTCGCATGAATGTATCCATTCTAATTCATTCGTACGATCCATTCTAATTCATTCATAGGATCCATTCTAATTCATTCATACAATCCATTCTAATTCATTCGCACGAATGTATCCATTCTAATTCATTCGTACAATCAGTTCTAATTTATTCACAAAATCTATTCTAATTCATTCATGCGATCCATTCTAATTCATTCACACGAATGTATCCATTCTAATTCATTCATACGATTCATTCTAATTCATTCGTACAATCCATTCTAATTCACTCATACGATCCATTCTAATACATTCATACGATCCATTCTAATTCATTTGCACGAATATATCCATTCTAATTCATTCGTACGATCCATTCTAATTCCTTCGTACGATCCATTCTAATTCAATCGTACGATCTATTCTAATTCATTCGTACGATTCATTCAAATTCATTCGTACGATCCATTCTAATTCCTTCGTACGATTCATTCTAATTCATTCGTACGATCCATTCTAATTCATTCGTATAATCTATTCTAATTCATTCGTACGAATGGATACATTTGTGTGAATGAATTAGAATGGATCGTACGAATGAGTAAGAATGGATCGTATGAATGAAATAGAATGGATTGCACGAATGAATTAGAATGGATCGCACGAATGAATTAGAATGGATCGTGTGAATGAATTAGAATGGATCGTACGAATGAATTAGAATGGATCGTACGAATGAATTAGAATGGATCGTACGAATGAATTAGAATAGATCGTACGAAGGAATTAGAATGGATCGTACGAAGAAATTAGAATGGATCGTACGAATGAATTAGAATGGATCGTATGAATGAATTAGAATGGATACATTCGTGTGAATGAATTAGAATGGATCGTATGAATGAATTAGAATAGATTTTGTGAATGAATTAGAACTGATCATACGAATGAATTAGAATGGATACATTCGTGCGAATGAATTAGAATGGATTGTATGAATGAATTAGAATGGATCCTATGAATGAATTAGAATGGATCATACGAATGAATTAGAATGGATACATTCGTGCGAATGAATTAGAATTGATCGTACGAATGAATTAGAATGGATCGTGCGAATCAATTAGAATGGATCGTACGAATGAATTAGAATGGATACATTCGTGCGAATGAATTAGAATGGATACATTCGTGCGAAAGAATTAGAAAAGATCATATGAATGAATTAGAATGGATCCTATGAATAAATTAGAATGAATCGTGCGAATGAATTAGAATGGATCGTACGAATGAATTAGAATGGATCGTGCTAATGAATTAGAATTGATCGAACGAATGAATTAGTATGGATCGTGCTAATGAATTAGAATGGATCGTACGAATAAATTAGAATGGATCAAATGAATGAATTAGAATGGTTACATTCATGCGAATGAATTAGAATGGATCGTACGAATGGATTAGAATGGATACATTCGAGCGAATGAATTAGAATGGATCGTACGAATGAATTAGAATGGATCATACGAATGAATTAGAATGGATCTTATGAATGAATTAGAATGGATCGTATGAATGAATTAGAATGGATACATTCGTGCGAATGAATTAGAATGGATCGGACGAATGAATTAGAATGGATCGTACGAATGAATTAGAATGGATCGTACGAATAAATTAGAATGGATACATTCGTCCATGAATTAGAATGGATCATACAAATGAGTAAGAATGGATCGTACGAATGAAATAGAATGGATTGTGCGAATGAATTAGAATGGACCGTACGAATGAATTAGAATGGATACATTCGTGCGAATGAATTAGAATGGATCGGACGAATGAATTAGAATGGATCATAGGAATGAATTAGAATGGATCGTATGAATGAATTAGAATGGATCATACGAATAAATTAGAATGGATACATTCGTCCGAATGAATTAGAATGGATCATACGAATGAGTAAGAATGGATCGTACAAATGAAATAGAATAGATTGTACGAATGAATTAGAATGGATCCTACGAATGAATTAGAATAGATCGTGTGAAAGAATTAGAATGGATTGTATGGATGAATTAGAATGAATTCGTACGATCCATTCGAATTCATTCGCACGATCCATTCTAATTCATTCATACGATCCATTCTAATTCATTCATACAATCTATTGTAATTCTTTCACACGATCCATTCTAATTCATTCGTAGGATCCATTCTAATTCATTCGTACAATCTATTCTATTTCATTCGTACGATCCATTCTTACTCATTCGTATGATCCATTCTAATTCATTCGGACGAATGTTTCCTTTCTAATTCATTCGTACGATCCATTCTAATTCATTCGTCCGATCCATTCTAATTCATTCGTCCGATCCATTCTAATTCATTCGCACGAATGTATCTATTCTAATTCATTTGTACGATCCATTCTAATTCATTCGTACGATCCATTCTAATTCATTCGTAAGATCCATTCTAATTCATTCGTACGATCCATTCTAATTCATTCGTTCGATCCATTCTAATTCATTCGCACGAATGTATCCATTCTAGTTTATTCGTACGATCCATTCTAATTCATTCGTACGATCCATTCTAATTCATTCGCACGATCCATTCTAATTCATTCATACGATCCATTCTAATTCATTCTTACGATCCATTCTAATTCATTCGCACAAATGTATCCATTCTAATTCATTCATACGATCCATTCTAATTCATTCGCACGATCCATTCTAATTCATTCGTACGATCCATTTTAATTTATTCGCACGATCTATTGTTTTTCATTCGCACAATCCATTCTAATTCATTCGCACGAATGTATCCATTCTAATTCATTCGTACGATCCATTCTAATTCATTCATACGATCCATTCTAATTCATTCGTATGATACATTCTAATTAATTCGTATGATCCATTCTAATTCATTCGTATGATCCATTCTAATTCATTCATACAATCCATTCTAATTCATTCGCACGAATGTATCCATTCTAATTAATTCGTACGATCCATTCTAATTCATTCGTATGATCTATTCTTATTCATTCGCACGATCCAGTCTAATTGATTCGCACAATCCATTCTAATTCATTCGCACGAATGTATCCATTCTAATTCATTCGTACGATCCATTCTAATTCATTAATATGATCCTTTCTAATTCATTCGTATGATCCATTCTAATTCATATGCACAAAGGTATCCATTCTAATCCATTCGTAGGATCCATTCTAATCCATTCGTACGATCCATTCTAATTCATTCGTACGATCCATTCTAATTCATTCGCTCGAATGTATCCATTCTAATCCATTCGTACGATCCATTCTAATCCAATCGTCCGATCCATTCTAATTCATTCGCATGAATGTAACCATTCTAATTCATTCATTTGATCCATTCTAATTCATTCGTACGATCCATTCTAATTCATTCGCACGAATGTATCCATTCTAATTCATTCGCACGAATGTATCCATTCAAATTCATTCGTACGATCCATTCTAATTCATTCGTACGATCCATTCTAATTCATTCGTAAGATCCATTCTAATTCATTCGTACGATCCATTCTAATTCATTCGTACAATCCATTCTAATTCATTCGCACGAATGTATCCATTCTAGTTCATTCGTACGATCCATTCTAATTCATTCGTACGATCCATTCTAATTCATTCGCACGATCCATTCTAATTCATTCGTACGATCAATTCTAATTCATTCGCACGAATGTATCCATTCTAATTCATTCGTACGATCCTGAATTAGAATGGATCGTACGAATGAATTAGAATGGATACCTTTGTGCATATGAATTAGAATTGATCGTACGAATGAATTAGAATGGATCATATTAATGAATTAGAATGGATCGTACGAATGAATTAGAATGGATACATTCGTGCGAATGAAGTAGAATGGATCGTGCACGAATGTATCCATTCTAATTCATTCGTACGATCCATTCTAATTCAATAATATGATCCATTCTAATTCATTCGTACGATCCATTCTAATTCATATGCACAAAGGTATCCATTCTAATCCATTCGTAGGATCCAATCTAATTCTTTCACATGATCCATTCTAATTCATTCGTACGATCCATTCTAATTCATTCGTATGATCCATTCTAATTCATTCGCACGAATGTATCCATTCTAGTTCATTCGTACGATCCATTCTAATTCATTCGTACGATCCATTCTAATTCATTCGCACGATCTATTCTAATTCATTCGTACGATCCATTCTAATTCATTCATACGATCCATTCTAATTAATTCGTACGATCCATTCTAATTCATTCATACAATCCATTCTAATTCATTCGTACGATCCATTATAATTCACTCATACGATCCATTCTAATACATTCATACGATCCATTCTAATTTATTTGCACGAATATATCCATTCTAATTCATTCGTACGATCCATTCTAATTCCTTCGTACGATCCATCCTAATTCATTCGTACGTTCTATTCTAATTCATTCGTACGATCCATTCTAATTCATTCGTACGATCCATTCTAATTCCTTCGTACGATCCATTCTAATTCATTCGTACGATCCATTCTAATTCATTCGTACGAATGGATACATTCGTGTGAATGAATTAGAATGGATCATATGAATGAGTAAGTATGGATCGTAGGAATGAAATAGAATGGATTGCACGAATGAATTAGAATGGGTCGTACGAATGAATTAGAATGGATCGTGTGAAAGAATTAGAATGGATTGTATGAATGAATTAGAATGGATCGTACGAAGGAATTAGAATGTATCATACGAATGAATTAGAATGGATCGTGCGAATGAATTAGAATGGATCGTACGAATGAATTAGAATGGATCGTGCTAATGAATTAGAATTGATCGAACGAATGAATTAGCATGGATCGTGCAAATGAATTAGAATGGAACGTACGAATGAATTAGAATGGATCGTGTGAAAGAATTAGAATGGATTGTATGAATGAATTAGAATGAATTCGTACGATCCATTCGAATTCATTCGTACGATCCATTCTAATTCATTCATACGATCCATTCTAATTCATTCATACAATCCATTCTAATTCTTTCACACGATCCATTCTAATTCATTCGTAGGATCCATTCTAATTCATTCGTACAATCTATTCTATTTCATTTGTACGATCCATTCTTACTCATTCGTATGATCCATTCTAATTCATTCGTACGATCCATTCTAATTCATTTGTACGATCCATTCTAATTCATTCGTACAATCCATTATATTTCATTCGTACGATCTATTCTTACTCATTCGTATGATCCATTCTAATTCATTCATACAATCCATTCTAATTCATTCCGTACGATCCATTCTAATTCATTCATACGATCGTACGAATGAATTAGAATGGATAATACGAATGAATTAGAATGGATCGTACGAATAAATTAGAATGGATACATTCGTCTGAATGAATTAGAATGGATCATACGAATGAGTAATAATGGATCGTACGAATAAAATAGAATAGATTGTACGAATGAATTAGAATGGATCCTACGAATGAATTAGAATGGATCGTGTGAAAGAATTAGATTGGATTGTATGAATGAATTAGAATGGATCGTATGAATGAATTAGAATGGAACGTGCGAATGAATTCGAATGGATCGTACGAATTCATTCTAATTCATTCATACAATCCATTCTAATTCTTTCACACGATCCATTCTAATTCATTCGTACGTTCCATTCTAATTCATTAGCACGATCCACGCTAATTCATTCGTTCGATCAATTCTAATTCATTAGCACGATCCATTCTAATTCATTCGTACGATCCATTCTAATTCATTCGCACGATCCATTCTAATTCGTTCATAGGATCCATTCTAATTCATTCATATGATCTATTCTAATTCTTTCGGACGAATGTATCCATTCTAATTCATTCGCACGAATGTATCCATTCTAATTCATTCGTACGATCCATTCTAATTCATTCGTACGATCCATTCGAATTCATTCGCACGATCCATTCTAATTCATTCATACAATCCATTCTAATTCTTTCACACGATCCATTCTAATTCATTCGTACGATCCATTCTAATTCATTCGTACGATCCATTCTAATTCATTCGTACGATCCATTCTAATTCATTCGCATGAATGTATCCATTCTAGTTCATTCGTACGATCCATTCTAATTCATTCGTACTATCCATTCTAATTCATTCGCACAATCCATTCTAATTCATTCGTACGATCCATTTGTGCGAATGAATTAGAATGGATCGTATGAATGAATTAGAATGGATCGTACGAATGAATGGATACATTTGTGCGAATGAATCTAAATGGATTGTATGAATGAATTACAATGGATCGTACGAATGAATTAGAATGGATCGTATGAATGAATTAGAAGAGCTCATACGAATGAATTAGAATGAATCGTATGAATGAATTAGAATGGTTACATTCATGCGAATGAATTAGAATAGATCGTACGAATGAATTAGAATGGATCGTACGAATAAATTAGAATGGATCGTGGGAATGAATTAGAATGGATCGTACGAATGAATTAGAGTGGATCCACCGAATGAGTTAGAATGGATCATACGAATGAATTAGAATAGATTGTACGAATGAATTAGAATGGATTGTGCGAATGAATTAGAATGGATCGTATGAATGAATAAGAATGGATCGTACGAATGAATTAGAATGGATCGTGCGAATGAATTAGCATGAATCGTACGAATGTATTAGAATGGATCGTCCGAATGAATTAGAATGAATCGTACGATCCATTCTAATTCAATCGTCCGATCCATTCTAATTCATTCACATGAATGTATCCATTCTAATTCATTCGTACAATCCATTCTATTTCATTCGTACGATCCATTCTTACTCATTCGTATGATCCATTCTAATTCATTCGTATGATCCATTCTAATTCATTCGTATGATTCATTCTAATTCATTCGTACGATCCATTCTAATTCATTCGCACGATCCATTCTAATTCATTCATACGTTCCATTCTAATTCATTCATACGATCCATTCTAATTCATTCCTACAATCCATTCTAATTCATTCGCCCGATCCATTCTAATTCATTCATACGATCCATTCTATTCGAATGGATCATGTGAACCATTCGAATTCATTCGCACGATCCATTCTAATTCATTCATACGATCCATTCTAAGTCATTCATACAATGCATTCTAATTCTTTCGCACGATTCATTCTAATTCATTCATACGATCCATTCTAATTCATTCGTACGATCCATTCTAATTCACTCATACGATCCATTCTAATACATTCATACGATCCATTCTAATTCATTCGTACGATCCATTCTAATTCCTTCGTACGATCTATTCTAATTCATACGTACGATCTATTCTAATTCATTCGTAAGATCCATTCTAATTCATTCGTACGATCCATTCTAATTCCTTCGTACGATCCATTCTAATTCATTCGTACGATCCATTCTAATTCATTCATACAATCCATTCTAATTCTTTCACACGATCCATTCTAATTCATTCGTATGATCCATTCTAATTCATTCGTGCAATCCATTTTATTTCATTCGTACGATCCATTCTTACTCATTCGTACGATCCTTTCTAATTCATTCGTACGATCCATTCTAATTCATTCATATGATCTATTCTAATTCATTCATACAATCCATTCTAATTCTTTCACACGATCCATTCTAATTCATTCGTACGATCCATTCTAATTCATTCGCACAATCCATTCTATTTCATTCGTACGATCAATTCTTACTCATTGGTACGATCCATTCTAATTCATTCGCACGAATGTATCCATTCTAATTCATTCGTACGAATCCATTCTAATTCATTCGTACAATCTATTCTATTTCATTCGTACGATCCATTCTTACTCATTCGTATGATCCATTCTAATTCATTCGGACGAATGTATCCATTCTAATTTATTCGTACGATCCATTCTAATTCATTCGTACGATCCATTCTAATTCATTCGCACGAATGTATCCATTCTAATTCATTCGTACGATCCATTCTAATTCATTCGTAAGATCCATTCTAATTCATTCGTAACATCCATTCTAATTCATTCGTACGATCCATTCTAATTCATTCGTACGATCCATTCTAATTCATTCGCACGAATGTATCCATTCTAGTTCATTCGTACGATCCATTCTAATTCATTCGTACGATCCATTCTAATTCATTCGCACGATCCATTCTAATTCATTCGTACGATCCATTCTAATTCATTCGTACGATCCATTCTAATTCATTCGCACAAATGTATCCATTCTAATTCATTCGTACGATCCATTCTAATTCATTCGCACGATCCATTCTAATTCATTCGTACGATCCATTCTAATTCTTTCACACGATCCATTCTAATTCATTCGTACGATCCATTCTAATTCATTCGCACGATCCATTCTAATTTCTTCATACGATCCATTCTAATTCATTCGTACGATCAATTCTAATTCATTCACATAAATGTATCCATTCTAATTCATTCGTACGATCCATTCTAATTCATTCGCACGATCCATTCTAATTCATTCGTACGATCCATTCTAATTCATTCGTACGATCCATTCTAATTCATTCGTACGATCCATTCTAATTAATTCGTATGATCCATTCTAATTCATTCGTACGATCCATTCTAATTCATTCATACAATCCATTCTAATTCATTCGCACGAATGTATCCATTCTAATTAATTCGTACCATCCATTCTAATTCATTCGTATGATCTATTCTTATTCATTCGCACGATCCAGTCTAATTGATTCGCACGATCCATTCTAATTCATTCGCACGAATGTATCCATTCTAATTCATTCATACGATCCATTCTAATTCATTAATATGATCCATTCTAATTCATTCGTACGATCCATTCTAATTCATATGCACAAAGGTATCCATTCTAATTCATTCGCACGAAAGAATTAGAATGGATTGTATGAAAGAATTAGAATGGATTGTGCGAATGAATTAGAATGGATCGTATGAAGGAATTAGAATGGATCGTACGAAGGAATTAGAATGGATCGTACGAATGAGAAAGAATGGATCGTACGAATGAATTAGAATGGATCATATGAGTGAATTAGAATGGATCGTACGAATGAATTAGAATGGATCGTACGAATGAATTAGAATGGATCGTACGAATGAATTAGAATGGATACATTCGTGCGAATGAATTAGAATGGATCGTACGAATGAATTAGAATGGATACATTTGTGCAAATGAATTAGAATGGATCGTACGAATGAATTAGAATGGATCGTATGAATGAATTAGAATGGATCGTACGAATGAATTAGAATGGATCGTACGAATGAATTAGAATGGATCATACGAATGAACTAGAATGGATACATTCGTGCGAATGAATTAGAATGGATCGTACGAATGAATTAGAATGGATCGTACGAATGAATTAGAATGGATCTTACGAATGAATTAGAATGGATCGTACGAATGAATTAGAATGGATCGTACGAATGAATTAGAATGGATATATTCGTGCGAATGAATTAGAATGGATCGGACAAATGAATTAGAATGGATCGTACGAATAAATTAGAATGGATCGTACGAATGAATTAGAATGGATCGTACGAAAAAATTAGAATGGATACATTCGTCCGAATGAATTAGAATGGATCATACGAATGAGTAAGAATGGATCGTACGAATGAAATAGAATAGATTGTACGAATGAATTAGAATGGATCCTACGAATGGATTAGAATGGATCGTGTGAAAGAATTAGAATGGATTGTATGAATGAATTAGAATGGATCGTATGAATGAATTAGAATGGATCGTGCGAATGAATTCGAATGGATCGTACGAATTCATTCTAATTCATTCATACAATCCATTCTAATTCTTTCACACGATCTATTCTAATTCATTCGTAGGATCCATTCTAATTCATTCGTACAATCCATTCAATTTCATTCGTACGATCCATTCTTACTCATTCGTATGATCCATTCTAATTCATTCGCACGAATGTATCCATTGTAATTCATTCATACAATCCATTCTAATTCATTCCGTACGATCCATTCTAATTCATTCGTACGATCGTACGAATGAATTAGAATGGATCGTAAGAATTAGAATGGATTGTATGAATGAATTAGAATGAATTCGTTCGATCCATTCGAATTCATTCGTACGATCCATTCTAATTCATTCATACGATCCATTCTAATTCATTCATACAATCCATTCTAATTCTTTCACACGATCCATTCTAATTCATTCGTAGGATCCATTCTAATTCATTCGTACAATCTATTCTAATACATTTGTACGATCCGTTCTAATTCATTCGCATGAATGTAACCATTCTAATTCATTCATTTGATCCATTCTAATTCATTCGTACGATCCATTCTAATTCATTCGTCCGATCCATTCAAATTCATTCGCACGAATGAATCCATTCTAATTCATTCGTACGATCCATTCTAATTCATTCGTACGATCCATTCTAATTCATTCGTAAGATCCATTCTAATTTGTTCGTACGATCCATTCTAATTCATTCATACGATCCATTCTAATTCATTCGCACGAATATATCCATTCTATTTCATTCGTACGATCCATTCTAATTCATTCGTACGATCCATTCTAATTCATTCGCACGATCCATTCTAATTCATTCGTACGATCAATTCTAATTCATTCGCACGAATGTATCCATTCTAATTCATTCGTACGATCCTGAATTAGAATGGATCATACGAATGAATTAGAATGGATACCTTTGTGCATATTAATTAGAATGGATCGTACGAATGAATTAGAATGGATCATATTAATGAATTAGAATGGATCGTACGAATGAATTAGAATGGATACATTCGTGCGAATGAATTAGAATGGATCGTGCACGAATGTATCCATTCTAATTCATTCGTACGATACATTCTAATTCATTAATATGATCCATTCTAATTCATACGTACGATCCATTCTAATTCATATGCACAAAGGTATCCATTCTAATTCATTCGTAGGATCCATTCTAATCCATTCGTACGATCCATTCTAATTCATTCGCTCAAATGTATCCATTCTAATCCATTCGTATGATCCATTCTAATCCATTCGTACGATCCATTCTAATTCATTCGCATGAATGTAACCATTCTAATTCATTCATTTGATCCATTCTAATTCATTCGTACGATCCATTCTAATTCATTCGTCCGATCCATTCTAATTCATTCGCACGAATGTATCCATTCTAATTCATTCGTACGATCCATTCTAATTCATTCGCACGATCCATTCTAATCCATTCGTACGATCCATTCTAATTCATTCGTACGATCCATTCTAATTCATTCGCTCGAATGTATCCATTCTAATCCATTCGTACGATCCATTCTAATCCATCGATCCATTCTAATTCATTCGCATGAATGTAACCATTCTAATTTATTCATTTGATCCATTCTAATTCATTCATACGATCCATTCTAAATCATTCGTCCGATCCATTCTAATTCATTCGCACGAATGTATCCATTCTAATTCATTCTCACGATCCATTCTAATTCATTCGTACGATCCATTCTAATTCATTCGTACGATCTATTCTAATTCATTCGTAGGATCCATTCTAATTCATTCGTACAATCTATTCTATTTCATTCGTACGATCCATTCTTACTCATTCGTATGATCCATTCTAATTCATTCGGACGAATGTGTCCATTCTAATTTATTCGTACGATCCATTCTAATTCATTCGTACGATCCATTCTTACTCATTCGTACGATCCATTCTAATTCCTTCGTATGATCCATTCTAATTCCTTCGTACGATCCATTCTAATTCATTCGCACGATCCATTCTAATTCTTTCATACAATCCATTCTAATTCTTTCGTGCGAATGAATTAGAATGGATACCTTTGTGCATATGAATTAGAATGGATCGTACGAATGAATTAGAATGGATCATATTAATGAATTAGAATGGATCGTACGAATGAATCAGAATGGATATATTCGTGCGAATGAATTAGAATGGATCGTGCGAATCAATTAGACTGGATCGTGCGAATGAATAAGAATAGATCACACGAATGAATTAGAATGGATCGTACGAATTAATTAGAATGGATACATTCGTGCGAATGAATTAGAATGGATTGTATGAATGAATTAGAATGGATCGTACTAATGAATTAGAATGGATCATACGAATTAATTAGAATGGATCGTACGAATGAATTAGAATGGATCGTACGAATGAATTAGAATGGATCATACGAATGAATTAGAATGGATCGTGCGAATGAATTAGAATGGATCGTACGAATGAATTAGAATGGATACATTTGTGCGAATAAATTAGAATGGATCGTACGAATGAATTAGAATGGATCGTGCGAATGAATTAGAATGGATCGTACGAATGAATTAGAATGGATCGTGTGAAAGAATTAGAATGGATCGTACGAATGAATTAGAATGGATCATGCGAATGAATTAGAATGGATCGTACGAATGAATTAGAATGGATACATTTGTGCGAATGAATTAGAATGGATCGTACGAATGAATTAGAATGGATCGTATGAATGAATTAGAATGGATCGTACGAATAAATTAGAATGGATCGTGCGAATGAATTAGAATGGATCATACGAATGAATTAGAATGGATACATTCGTGCGAATGAATTAGAATGGATCGTACGAATGAATTAGAATGGATCGTACGAATGAATTAGAATGTATCATATGAATGAATTAGAATGGATACATTCGTGCGAATGAATTAGAATGGATCGGACGAATGAATTAGAATGGATCGGACGAATGAATTAGAATGGATCGTACGAATGAATTAGAGTGGATTGTACGAATAAATTAGAATGGATACATTCGTCCGAATGAATTAGAATGGATCATACGATTGAGTAATAATGGATCGTACGAATGAAATAGAATAGATTGTACGAATGAATTAGAATTGATTCATACGAATGAATTAAAATGGATACATTCGTGCGAATGAATTTGAATGGATCGTACCAATGAGTAAGAATGGATCGTACGAATGAAATAGAATGGATTGTGCGAATGAATTAGAATGGATCGTACGAATGAATTAGAATGGATCATGTGAAAGAATTAGAATGGATTGTATGAATGAATTAGAATAGATCATATGAATGAATTAGAATGGATCGTACGAATGAATTAGAATAGATCGTACGAATGAATTAGAATGGATACATTCGTGCGAATGAATTAGAATGGATACATTCGTGCGAAAGAATTAGAATAGATCGTATGAATGAATTAGAATGGATCCTATGAATGAATTAGAATGGATCGTGCGAATGAATTAGAATGGATCGTACGAATGAATTAGAATAGATCGTACGAATGAATTAGAATGGATCAAATGAATGAATTTGAATGGTTACATTCATGCGAATGAATTAGAATGGATCGTACGAATGGATTAGAATGGATCGTATGAGTGAATTAGAATGGATACGAAGGAATTAGAATGGATCGTACGAAGGAATTAGAATGGATCATACGAATGAAATAGAATGGATCGTACGAATGAATTAGAATGGATCGTACGAAGGAATTAGAATGCATTCGTATGATCCATTCTAATTCATTCGGACGAATGTATCCATTCTAATTTATTCGTACGATCCATTCTAATTCATTCGTACGATCCATTCTAATTCATTCGTTCGATCCATTCTTACTCATTCGTCTGATCCATTCTAATTCATTCGTTCGATCCATTCTAATTCATTCGCACGAATATATCCATTCCATTCGTACGATCCATTCATACGATCCATTCTAATTCATTAGCACGATCCATTCTAATTCATTCGTACGTTCCATTCTAATTCATTCGCACGATCCATTCTAATTCATTCATAGGATCCATTCTAATTCATTCATACGATCTATTCTAATTCTTTCGCATGAATGTATCCATTCTAATTCATTCGCACGAATATATCCATTCTAATTCATTCGTACGATCCATTCTAATTCTTTCACATGAACCATTCTAATTCATTTGTAGGATCCATTCTAATTCATTTATACAATGAGTAAGAATGGATCGTACGAATGAAATAGAATGGATTGTACAAATGATTTAGAATGGATACATTCGTGCGAATGAATTAGAATGGATTGTGCGAATGAATTAGAATGGATCGTACGAATGAATTAGAATGGATCGTGTGAAAGAATTAGAATGGATTGTATGAATGAATTAGAATAGATCGTATGAATGAATTAGAATGGATCGTATGAGTGAATTAGAATGGATACGAAGGAATTAGAATGGATCGTACGAAGGAATTAGAATAGATCATATGAATGAATTAGAATGGATCGTGCTAATGAATTAGAATTGATCGAACGAATTCATTCTAATTCATTCATACAATCCATTCTAATTCTTTCACACGATCCATTCTAATTTATTCGTACGATTCATTCTTACTCATTGGTACGATCCATTCTAATTCATTCGCACGAATGTATCCATTGTAATTCATTCATACAATCCATTCTAATTCATTCCGTACGATCCATTCTAATTCATTCGTACGATCGTACGAATGAATTAGAATGGATCGTAAGAATTAGAATGGATTGTATGAATGAATTAGAATGAATTCGTACGATCCATTCGAATTCATTCGCACGATCCATTCTAATTCATTCATACGATCCATTCTAATTCATTCATACAATCCATTCTAATTCTTTCACACGATCCATTCTAATTCATTCGTAGGATCCATTCTAATTCATTCGTACAATCTATTCTAATACATTTGTACGATCCGTTCTAATTCATTCGCATGAATGTAACCATTCTAATTCATTCATTTGATCCATTCTAATTCATTCGTACGATCCATTCTAATTCATTCGTCCGATCCATTCAAATTCATTCGCACGAATGTATCCATTCTAATTCATTCGTACGATCCATTCTAATTCATTCGTACGATCCATTCTAATTCATTCGTAAGATCCATTCTAATTTATTCGTACGATCCATTCTAATTCATTCATACGATCCATTCTAATTCATTCGCACGAATATATCCATTCTATTTCATTCGTACGATCCATTCTAATTCATTCGTACGATCCATTCTAATTCATTCGCACGATCCATTCTAATTCATTCGTATGATCAATTCTAATTCATTCGCACGAATGTATCCATTCTAATTCATTCGTACGATCCTGAATTAGAATGGATCGTACGAATGAATTAGAATGGATACCTTTGTGCATATTAATTAGAATGGATCATACGAATGAATTAGAATGGATCATATTAATGAATTAGAATGGATCGTACGAATGAATTAGAATGGATACATTCGTGCGAATGAATTAGAATGGATCGTGCACGAATATATCCATTCTAATTCATTCGTACGATACATTCTAATTCATTAATATGATCCATTCTAATTCATACGTACGATCCATTCTAATTCATATGCACAAAGGTATCCATTCTAATTCATTCGTAGGATCCATTCTAATCCATTCGTACGATCCATTCTAATTCATTCGTACGATCCATTCTAATTCATTCGCTCGAATGTATCCATTCTAATCCATTCGTATGATCCATTCTAATCTATTCGTACGATCCATTCTAATTCATTCGCATGAATGTAACCATTCTAATTCATTCATTTGATCCATTCTAATTCATTCGTACGATCCATTCTAATTCATTCGTCCGATCCATTCTAATTCATTCGCACGAATGTATCCATTCTAATTCATTCGTACGATCCATTCTAATTCATTCGCACGATCCATTCTAATCCATTCGTACGATCCATTCTAATTCATTCGTACGATCCATTCTAATTCATTCGCTCGAATGTATCCATTCTAATCCATTCGTACGATCCATTCTAATCCATTCGTACGATCCATTCTAATTCAGTCGCATGAATGTAACCATTCTAATTCATTCATTTGATCCATTCTAATTCATTCGTACGATCCATTCTAAATCATTTGTCCGATCCATTCTAATTCATTCGCACGAATGTATCCATTCTAATTCATTCGCACGATCCATTCTAATTCATTCGTACGATCCATTCTAATTCATTCGTACGATCCATTCTAATTCATTCGTAGGATCCATTCTAATTCATTCGTACAATCTATTCTATTTCATTCGTACGATCCATTCTTACTCATTCGTATGATCCATTCTAATTCATTCGGACGAATGTGTCCATTCTAATTTATTCGTACGATCCATTCTAATTCATTCGTACGATCCATTCTTACTCATTCGTATGATCCATTCTAATTCCTTTGTATGATCCATTCTAATTCCTTCGTACGATCCATTCTAATTCATTCGCACGATCCATTCTAATTCTTTCATACAATCCATTCTAATTCTTTCGTGCGAATGAATTAGAATGGATACCTTTGTGCATATGAATTAGAATGGATCGTACGAATGAATTAGAATGGATCATATTAATGAACTAGAATGGATCGTACAAATGAATCAGAATGGATATATTCGTGCGAATGAATTAGAATGGATCGTGCGAATCAATTAGACTGGATCGTGTGAATGAATAAGAATAGATCATACGAATGAATTAGAATGGATCGTACGAATTAATAAGAATGGATACATTCGTGCGAATGAATTAGAATGGATTGTATGAATGAATTAGAATGGATCATACGAATGAATTAGAATGGATCATACGAATTAATTAGAATGGATCGTACGAATGAATTAGAATGGAACGTACGAATGAATTAGAATGGATCATACGAATGAATTAGAATGGATCGTGCGAATGAATTAGAATGGATCGTACGAATGTATTAGAATGGATACATTTGTGCGAATGAATTAGAATGGATCGTACGAATGAATTAGAATGGATCGTACGAATGAATTAGAATGGATCGTGCGAATGAATTAGAATGGATCGTACGAATGAATTAGAATGGATCGTGTGAAAGAATTAGAATGGATCGTACGAATGAATTAGAATGGATCGTGCGAATGAATTAGAATGGATCGTACGAATGAATTAGAATGGATACATTTGTGCGAATGAATTAGAATGGATCGTACGAATGAATTAGAATGGATCGTATGAATGAATTAGAATGGATCGTACGAATGAATTAGAATGGATCGTGCGAATGAATTAGAATGGATCATACGAATGAATTAGAATAGATCGTACGAATGAACTAGAATGGATACATTCGTGCGAATGAATTAGAATGGATCGTACGAATGAATTAGAATGGATCGTACGAATGAATTAGAATGTATCATATGAATGAATTAGAATGGATACATTCGTGCGAATGAATTAGAATGGATCGGACGAATGAATTAGAAGGGATCGTACGAATGAATTAGAATGGATCGTACGAATGAATTAGAGTGGATCGTACGAATAAATTAGAATGGATACATTTGTCCGAATGAATTAGAATGGATCATACGATTGAGTAATAATGGATCGTACGAATGAAATAGAATAGATTGTACTAATGAATTAGAATGGATTCATACGAATGAATTAAAATGGATACATTCGTGCGAATGAATTTGAATGGATCGTACCAATGAGTAAGAATGGATCGTACGAATGAAATAGAATGGATTCTGCGAATGAATTAGAATGGATCGTACGAATGAATTAGAATGGATCATGTGAAAGAATTAGAATAGATTGTATGAATGAATTAGAATAGATCATATGAATGAATTAGAATGGATCGTACGAATGAATTAGAATGGATCGTACAAATGAATTAGAATGGATACATTCGTGCGAATGAATTAGAATGGATACATTCGTGCGAAAGAATTAGAATAGATCGTATGAATGAATTAGAATGGATCCTATGAATGAATTAGAATGGATCGTGCGAATGAATTAGAATGGATCGTACGAATGAATTACAATAGATCGTACGAATGAATTAGAATGGATCAAATGAATGAATTAGAATGGTTACATTCATGCGAATGAATTAGAATGGATCGTACGAATGGATTAGAATGGATCGTATGAGTGAATTAGAATGGATACGAAGGAATTAGAATGGATCGTACGAAGGAATTAGAATGGATCATACGAATGAAATAGAATGGATCATACGAATGAATTAGAATGGATCGTACGAATGAATTAGAATGCATTCGTATGATCCATTCTAATTCATTCGGACGAATGTATCCATTCTAATTTATTCGTACGATCCATTCTAATTCATTCGTACGATCCATTCTAATTCATTCGTTCGATCCATTCTTACTCATTCGTCTGATCCATTCTAATTCATTCGTTCGATCCATTCTAATTCATTCGCACGAATGTATCCATTCCATTCGTACGATCCATTCATACGATCCATTCTAATTCATTAGCACGATCCATTCTAATTCATTCGTACGTTCCATTCTAATTCATTCGCACGATCCATTCTAATTCATTCATAGGATCCATTCTAATTCATTCATACGATCTATTCTAATTCTTTCGCATGAATGTATCCATTCTAATTCATTCGCACGAATGTATCCATTCTAATTCATTCGTACGATCCATTCTAATTCTTTCACATGAACCATTCTAATTCATTCGTAGGATCCATTCTAATTCATTTGTACAATGAGTAAGAATGGATCGTATGAATGAAATAGAATGGATTGTACAAATGATTTAGAATGGATACATTCGTGCGAATGAATTAGAATGGATTGTGCGAATGAATTAGAATGGATCGTACGAATGAATTAGAATGGATCGTGTGAAAGAATTAGAATGGATTGTATGAATGAATTAGAATAGATCGTATGAATGAATTAGAATGGATCGTATGAGTGAATTAGAATGGATACGAAGGAATTAGAATGGATCGTACGAAGGAATTAGAATAGATCATACGAATGAATTAGAATGGATCGTGCTAATGAATTAGAATTGATCGAACGAATTCATTCTAATTCATTCATACAATCCATTCTAATTCTTTCACACGATCCTTTCTAATTTATTCGTACGATCCATTCTTACTCATTGGTACGATCCATTCTAATTCATTCGCACGAATGTATCCATTGTAATTCATTCATACAATCCATTCTAATTCATTCCGTACGATCCATTCTAATTCATTCGTACGATCGTACGAATGAATTAGAATGGATCGTAAGAATTAGAATGGATTGTATGAATGAATTAGAATGAATTCGTACGATCCATTCGAATTCATTCGCACGATCCATTCTAATTCATTCATACGATCCATTCTAATTCATTCATACAATCCATTCTAATTCTTTCACACGATCCATTCTAATTCATTCGTAGGATCCATTCTAATTCATTCGTACAATCTATTCTAATACATTTGTACGATCCGTTCTAATTCATTCGCATGAATGTAACCATTCTAATTCATTCATTTGATCCATTCTAATTCATTCGTACGATCCATTCTAATTCATTCGTCCGATCCATTCAAATTTATTCGCACGAATGTATCCATTCTAATTCATTCGTACGATCCATTCTAATTCATTCGTACGATCCATTCTAATTCATTCGTAAGATCCATTCTAATTTATTCGTACGATCCATTCTAATTCATTCATACGATCCATTCTAATTCATTCGCACGAATATATCCATTCTATTTCATTCGTACGATCCATTCTAATTCATTTGTACGATCCATTCTAATTCATTCGCATGATCCATTCTAATTCATTCGTACGATCAATTCTAATTCATTCGCACGAATGTATCCATTCTAATTCATTCGTACGATCCTGAATTAGAATGGATCGTACGAATGAATTAGAATGGATACCTTTGTGCATATTAATTAGAATGGATCGTACGAATGAATTAGAATGGATCATATTAATGAATTAGAATGGATCGTACGAATGAATTAGAATGGATACATTCGTGCGAATGAATTAGAATGGATCGTGCACGAATGTATCCATTCTAATTCATTCGTACGATACATTCTAATTCATTAATATGATCCATTCTAATTCATACGTACGATCCATTCTAATTCATATGCACAAAGGTATCCATTCTAATTCATTCGTAGGATCCATTCTAATCCATTCGTACGATCCATTCTAATTCATTCGTACGATCCATTCTAATTCATTCATTTGATCCATTCTAATTCATTCGTACGATCCATTCTAATTCATTCGTCCGATCCATTCTAATTCATTCGCACGAATGTATCCATTCTAATTCATTCGTACGATCCATTCTAATTCATTCGCATGATCCATTCTAATCCATTCGTACGATCCATTCTAATTCATTCGTACGATCCATTCTAATTCATTCGCTCGAATGTATCCATTCTAATCCATTCGTACGATCCATTCTAATCCATTCGTACGATCCATTCTAATTCATTCGCATGAATGTAACCATTCTAATTCATTCATTTGATCCATTCTAATTCATTCGTACGATCCATTCTAAATCATTCGTCCGATCGATTCTAATTCATTCGCACGAATGTATCCATTCTAATTCATTCGCACGATCCATTCTAATTCATTCGTACGATCCATTCTAATTCATTCGTACGATCCATTCTAATTCATTCGTAGGATCCATTCTAATTCATTCGTACAATCTATTCTATTTCATTCGTACGATCCATTCTTACTCATTCGTATGATCCATTCTAATTCATTCGGACGAATGTGTCCATTCTAATTTATTCGTACGACCCATTCTAATTCATTCGTACGATCCATTCTTACTCATTCGTACGATCCATTCTAATTCCTTCGTATGATCCATTCTAATTCCTTCGTACGATCCATTCTAATTCATTCGCACATCCATTCTAATTCTTTCATACAATCCATTCTAATTCTTTCGTGCGAATGAATTAGAATGGATACCTTTGTGCATATGAATTAGAATGGATCGTACGAATGAATTAGAATGGATCATATTAATGAATTAGAATGGATCGTACGAATGAATCAGAATGGATATATTCGTGCGAATGAATTAGAATGGATCGTGCGAATCAATTAGACTGGATCGTGCGAATGAATAAGAATAGGTCATACGAATGAATTAGAATGGATCGTACGAATTAATTAGAATGGATACATTCGTGCGAATGAATTAGAATGGATTGTATGAATGAATTAGAATGGATCGTTCGAATGAATTAGAATGGATCATACGAATTAATTGGAATGGATCGTACGAATGAATTAGAATGGATCGTACGAATGAATTAGAATGGATCATACGAATGAATTAGAATGGATCGTGCGAATAAATTAGAATGGATCGTACGAATGAATTAGAATGGATACATTTGTGCGAATGAATTAGAATAGATCGTACGAATGAATTAGAATGGATCGTACGAATGAATTAGAATGGATCGTGCGAATGAATTAGAATGGATCGTACGAATGAATTAGAATGGATCGTGTGTAAGAATTAGAATGGATCGTACGAATGAATTAGAATGGATCGTGCGAATGAATTAGAATGGATCGTACGAATGAATTAGAATGGATACATTTGTGCGAATGAATTAGAATGGATCGTACGAATGAATTAGAAAGGATCGTATGAATGAATTAGAATGGATCGTACGAATGAATTAGAATGGATCGTGCGAATGAATTAGAATGGATCATACGAATGAATTAGAATGGATCGTACGAATGAACTAGAATGGATACATTCGTGCGAATGAATTAGAATGGATCGTACGAATAAATTAGAATGGATCGTACGAATGAATTAGAATGTATCATATGAATGAATTAGAATGGATACATTCGTGCGAATGAATTAGAATGGATCGGACGAATGAATTAGAATGGATCGTACGAATGAATTAGAATGGATCGTACGAATGAATTAGAGTGGATCGTACGAATAAATTAGAATGGATACATTCGACCGAATGAATTAGAATGGATCATACGATTGAGTAATAATGGATCGTACGAATGAAATAGAATAGATTGTACGAATGAATTAGAATGGATTCATACGAATGAATTAAAATGGATACATTAGTGCGAATAAATTTGAATGGATCGTACCAATGAGTAAGAATGGATCGTACGAATGAAATAGAATGGATTGTGCGAATGAATTAGAATGGATCGTACGAATGAATTAGAATGGATCATGTGAAAGAATTAGAATGGATTGTATGAATGAATTAGAATAGATCTTATGAATGAATTAAAATGGATCGTACGAATGAATTAGAATGGATCGTACGAATGAATTAGAATGGATACATTCGTGCGAATGAATTAGAATTGATACATTCGTGCGAAAGAATTAGAATAGATCGTATGAATGAATTAGAATGGATCCTATGAATGAATTAGAATGGATCGTGCGAATGAATTAGAATGGATCGTACGAATGAATTAGAATAGATCGTACGAATGAATTAGAATGGATCAAATGAATGAATTAGAATGGTTACATTCATGCGAATGAATTAGAATGGATCGTACGAATGGATTAGAATGGATCGTATGAGTGAATTAGAATGGATATGAAGGAATTAGAATGGATCGTACGAAGGAATTAGAATGGATCATACGAATGAAATAAAATGGATCGTACGAATGAATTAGAATGGATCGTACGAAGGAATTAGAATGCATTCGTATGATCCATTCTAATTAATTCGGACGAATGTATCCATTCTAATTTATTCGTACGATCCATTCTAATTCATTCGTACGATCCATTCTAATTCATTCGTTCGATCCATTCTTACTCATTCGTCTGATCCATTCTAATTCATTCGTTCGATCCATTCTAATTCATTCGCACGAATGTATCCATTCCATTCGTACGATCCATTCATACGATCCATTCTAATTCATTAGAACGATCCATTCTAATTCATTCGTACGTTCCATTCTAATTCATTCGCACGATCCATTCTAATTCATTCATAGGATCCATTCTAATTCATTCATACGATCTATTCTAATTCTTTCGCATGAATGTATCCATTCTAATTCATTCGCACGAATGTATCCATTCTAATTCATTCGTACGATCCATTCTAATTCTTTCACATGAACCATTCTAATTCATTCGTAGGATCCATTCTAATTCATTTGTACAATGAGTAAGAATGGATCGTACGAATGAAATAGAATGGATTGTACAAATGATTTAGAATGGATACATTCGTGCGAATGAATTAGAATGGATTGTGCGAATGAATTAGAATGGATCGTACGAATGAATTAGAATGGATCGTGTGAAAGAATTAGAATGGATTGTATGAATGAATTAGAATAGATCGTATGAATGAATTAGAATGGATCGTTTGAGTGAATTAGAATGGATACGAAGGAATTAGAATGGATCGTACGAAGGAATTAGAATAGATCATACGAATGAATTAGAATGGATCGTGCTAATGAATTAGAATTGATCGAACGAATTCATTCTAATTCATTCATACAATCCATTATAATTCTTTCACACGATCCATTATAATTTATTCGTACGATCCATTCTTACTCATTGGTACGATCCATTCTAATTCATTCGCACGAATGTATCCATTCTAATTCATTCGTACGAATCCATTCTAATTCATTCGTACGATCCATTCTAATACATTCATACGATCCATTCTAATTCATTTGCACGAATATATCCATTCTAATTCATTCGTACGATCCATTCTAATTCCTTCGTACGATCCATTCTAATTTATTCGTACGATCTATTCTAATTCATTCGTACGATCCATTCTAATTCATTCGTACGATCCTTTCTAATTCCTTCGTATGATCCATTCTAATTCATTCGCACGAATGTATCCATTCTAGTTCATTCGTACGATCCATTCTAATCATTCGTACGATCCATTCTAATTCATTCATACGATCTATTCTAATTCATTCATACAATCCATTCTAATTCTTTCGTAAGATCCATTCTAATTCATTCATACGATCCATTCTAATTCATTTGCACAAATATATCCATTCTAATTCATTCGTAAGATCCATTCTAATTCATTCGTACGATCCATTCTAATTCATTCGTACGATCCATTCTAATTCATTCGTACGATCCATTCTAATTCATTCGCACGAATGTATTAGAATGGATCGTTCGAATGAATGAATTAGAATAGATCGTATGAATGAATTAGAATGGATCGTACGAATGAATTAGAATGGATCGTACGAATGAATTAGAATGGATCGTACGAATGAATTAGAATGGATCGTACGAATAAATTAGAATGGATACATTCGTCCGAATAAATTAGAACGGATCATACGAATGAGTAAGAATGGATCGTGCGAATGAATTAGAATGGATCTTACGAATGAATTAGAATGGATCGTATGAATGAATTAGAATGGATCGTACGAATGAATTAGAATGGATCTTACGAATGAATTAGAATGGATCGTACGCATAAATTAGAATGGATCGTATGAATGGTTTAGAATGGATACATTCGTACGAATGAATTAGAATGGATCGGATGAATGAATTAGAATGGATCGTACGAATGAATTAGAATGGTTACATTCATGCGAATGAATTAGAATGAATCGTACGAATGGATTAGAATGGATCGTACAAAAGGATTAGAATGGATACATTCGTGCGAATGAATTAGAATGGATCATACGAATGAGTAAGAATGGATCGTACGAATGAAATAGAATGGATTGTACGAATGAATTAGAATGGATCGTGCGAATGAATTTGAATGGAATCGTACGAATGAATTAGAATGGATCGTACGAATGAATTAGAATGGATCATACGAATGAATTAGAATGGATACATTCGTGCGAATGAATTAGAATGGATACATTCGTGCAAAAGAATTAGAATAGATCGTATGAATGAATTAGAATGGATCCTATGAATGAATTAGAATGGATCGTGCGAATGAATTAGAATGGATCGTACGAATGAATTAGAATGGATCGTACGAATGAATTAGAATGGATCATACGAATGAGTACGAATGGATCGTACGAATGAAATAGAATGGATTGTACGAATGAATTAGAATGGATCGTACGAATGAATTAGAATAGGTCGTGTGAAAGAATTAGAATGGATTGTATGAATGAATTAGAATGGATCATATGAATGAATTAGAATGGATCGTGCGAATGAATTAGAATGGATCGTACGAATGATTTAGAATGGATCGTACGAATGAATTAGAATGGATCATACGAATGAATTAGAATGGATCATACGAATAAAATAGAATGGATTGTACGAATGAATTAGAATGGATACATTCGTGCGAATAAATAAGAATGGATCGTATGAATGAATTAGAATAGATTTTGTTAATGAATTAGAACTGATCGTACGAATGAATTAGAATGGATACTTTCGTGCGAATGAATTAGACTGGATTGTATGAATGAATTAGAATGGATCCTATGAATGAATTAGAATGGATCGTACGAATGAATTAGAAAGGATACATTCGTGCGAATGAATTAGAATTGATCGTACAAATGAATTAGAATGGATCGTACGTACGAATGAATTAGAATGGATCAAATGAATGAATTAGAATGGTTACATTCATGCGAATGAATTAGAATGGATCGTACGAATGGATTAGAATGGATCGTACGAATGGATTAGAATGGATACATTCGAGCGTACGATCCATTCTAATTCATTCGTCCGATCCATTCTAATTCATTCGTACGATCCATTCTAATTCATTCGTACGATCCATTCTAATTCATTCGTAAGATCCATTCTAATTCATTCGTACGATCCATTCTAATTCATTCGTACGATCCATTCTAATTCATTCGCACGAATGTATCCATTCTAGTTCATTCGTACGATCCATTCTAATTCATTCGTACGATCCATTCTAATTCATTCGCACGATCCATTCTAATTCATTCGTACGATCCATTCTAATTCAATCATACGATCCATTCTAATTCATTCGTACGATCCATTCTAATTCATTCGCACAAATGTATTCATTCTAATTCATTCGTACGATCCATTCTAATTCATTCACACGATCCATTCTAATTCATTCGTACGATCCATTCTAATTCTTTCACACGATCCATTCTAATTCATTCGTACGATCCATTCTAATTCATTAGCACGATCCATTCTAATTCATTCGTACGATCCATTCTAATTTATTCATACGATCCATTCTAATTCATTCGTATGATCCATTCTAATTCATTCGCACAAATGTATCCATTCAAATTCATTCGTACGATCCATTCTAATTCATTCGCACGATCCATTCTAATTCATTCGTATGATCCATTCTAATTCATTCGTACGATCCATTCTAATTCATTCGTATGATCCATTCTAATTAATTCGTATGATCCATTCTAATTCATTCGTACGATCCATTCTAATTCATTCAGACAATCCATTCTAATTCATTCGCATGAATGTATCCATTCTAATTAATTCGTACGATCCATTCTAATTCATTCGTGTGATCTATTCTTATTCATTCGCACGATCCAGTCTAATTGATTCGCACGATCAATTCTAATTAATTCGCACGAATGTATCCATTCTAATTCATTCATATGAACCATTCTAATTCATTAATATGATCTATTCTAATTCATTCGTACGATCCATTCTAATTCATATGCACAAAGGTATCCATTCTAATTCATTCGGACGAAAGAATTAGAATGGATTGTATGAAAGAATTAGAATGGATCGTGCGATTGAATTAGAATGGATCGTACGAAGGAATTAGAATGGATCGTACGAATGAATTAGAATTGATCGAACGAATGAATTAGCATGGATCGTGCTAATGAATTAGAATGGAACGTACGAATGAATTAGAATGGATCATACGAATGAATTAGAATGAATACATTCGTGCGAATGAATTAGAATGGATACATTCGTGCGAAAGAATTAGAATAGATCGTATGAATGAATTAGAATGGATCCTATGAATGAATTAGAATGGATCGTACGAATGAATTAGAATGGATCGTACGAATGAATTAGAATGGATCGTGTGAAAGAATTAGAATGGATTGTATGAATGAATTAGAATGGATCGTACGAATGAATTAGAATGGATCGTACGAAGGAATTAGAATGCATCATACGAATGAATAAGAATGGATCGTACGAATGAATTAGAATAGATCGTACGAATAAATTAGATTGGATCGTACGAAGGAATTAGAATGGATCGTACGAATGAATTAGATTAAATATATTCGTGCAAATGAATTAGAATGGATCGTATGAATGTATTAGAATGGATCGTATGAGTGAATTAGAATGGATCGTACGAATGAATTATAATTGATCGTACTAATGAATTAGAATGGATCGTGCGAATGAATTAGAATGGATCATACGAATGAATTAGAATGGATCGTAAGAATGAACTAGAATGGATACATTCGTGTGAATGAATTAGAATAGATCGTACGAATGAATTAGAATGGATCGTACGAATAAATTAGAATGGATACATTCGTGCGAATAAATTAGAATGGATCGGACGAATGAATTAGAATGGATCGTACGAATGAATTAGAATGGATGATACGAATGAGTACGAATGGATCGTACGAATGAAATAGAATGGATTGTACGAATGAATTAGAATGGATCGTACGAATGAATTAGAATAGGTCGTGTTAAAGAATTAGAATGGATTGTATGAATGAATTAGAATGGATCATATGAATGAATTAGAATGGATCGTGCGAATGAATTAGAATGGATCGTACGAATGATTTAGAATGGATCATACGAATGAATTAGAATGGATCATACGAATGAATTAGAATGGATCATACGAATAAAATAGAATGGATTGTACGAATGAATTAGAATGGATACATTCGTGCGAATAAATAAGAATGGATCGTATGAATGAATTAGAATAGATTTTGTTAATGAATTAGAACTGATCGTACGAATGAATTAGAATGGATACATTCGTGCGAATGAATTAGAATGGATTGTATGAATGAATTAGAATGGATCCTATGAATGAATTAGAATGGATCGTACGAATGAATTAGAAAGGATACATTCGTGCGAATGAATTAGAATTGATCGTACAAATGAATTAGAATGGATCGTACGTACGAATGAATTAGAATGGATCAAATGAATGAATTAGAATGGTTACATTCATGCGAATGAATTAGAATGGATCGTACGAATGGATTAGAATGGATCGTACGAATGGATTAGAATGGATACATTCGAGCGTATGATCCATTCTAATTCATTCGTCCGATCCATTCTTATTCATTCGTACGATCCATTCTAATTCATTCGTAAGATCCATTCTAATTCATTCGTACGATCCATTCTAATTCATTCGTACGATCCATTCTAATTCATTCGCACGAATGTATCCATTCTAGTTCATTCGTACGATCCATTCTAATTCATTCGTACGATCCATTCTAATTCATTCGCACGATCCATTCTAATTCATTTGTACGATCCATTCTAATTCAATCATACGATCCATTCTAATTCATTCGTACGATCCATTCTAATTCATTCGCACAAATGTATTCATTCTAATTCATTCGTACGATCCATTCTAATTCATTCACACGATCCATTCTAATTCATTCGTACGATCCATTCTAATTCTTTCACACGATCCATTCTAATTCATTCGTACGATCCATTCTAATTCATTAGCACGATCCATTCTAATTCATTCGTACGATCCATTCTAATTCATTCATACGATCCATTCTAATTCATTCGTATGATCCATTCTAATTCATTCGCACAAATGTATCCATTCAAATTCATTCGTACGATCCATTCTAATTCATTCGCACGATCCATTCTAATTCATTCGTATGATCCATTCTAATTCATTCGTACGATCCATTCTAATTCATTCGTATGATCCATTCTAATTAATTCGTATGATCCATTCTAATTCATTCGTACGATCCATTCTAATTCATTCAGACAATCCATTCTAATTCATTCGCATGAATGTATCCATTCTAATTAATTCGTACGATCCATTCTAATTCATTCGTATGATCTATTCTTATTCATTCGCACGATCCAGTCTAATTGATTCGCACGATCAATTCTAATTAATTCGCACGAATGTATCCATTCTAATTCATTCGTATGAACCATTCTAATTCATTAATATGATCTATTCTAATTCATTCGTACGATCCATTCTAATTCATATGCACAAAGGTATCCATTCTAATTCATTCGGACGAAAGAATTAGAATGGATTGTATGAAAGAATTAGAATGGATCGTGCGATTGAATTAGAATGGATCGTACGAAGGAATTAGAATGGATCGTACGAATGAATTAGAATTGATCGAACGAATGAATTAGCATGGATCGTGCTAATGAATTAGAATGGAACGTACGAATGAATTAGAATGGATCATACGAATGAATTAGAATGAATACATTCGTGCGAATGAATTAGAATGGATACATTCGTGCGAAAGAATTAGAATAGATCGTATGAATGAATTAGAATGGATCCTATGAATGAATTAGAATGGATCGTACGAATGAATTAGAATGGATCGTACGAATGAATTAGAATGGATCGTGTGAAAGAATTAGAATGGATTGTATGAATGAATTAGAATGGATCGTACGAATGAATTAGAATGGATCGTACGAAGGAATTAGAATGCATCGTACGAATGAATAAGAATGGATCGTACGAATGAATTAGAATAGATCGTACGAATAAATTAGATTGGATCGTACGAAGGAATTAGAATGGATCGTACGAATGAATTAGATTAAATATATTTGTGCAAATGAATTAGAATGGATCGTATGAATGTATTAGAATGGATCGTATGAGTGAATTAGAATGGATCGTACGAATGAATTATAATTGATCGTACTAATGAATTAGAATGGATCGTGCGAATGAATTAGAATGGATCATACGAATGAATTAGAATGGATCGTAAGAATGAACTAGAATGGATACATTCGTGTGAATGAATTAGAATAGATCGTACGAATGAATTAGAATGGATCGTACGAATAAATTAGAATGGATACATTCGTGCGAATAAATTAGAATGGATCGGACGAATGAATTAGAATGGATCGTACGAATAAATTAGAATGGATCGTACGAATGAATTAGAATGGATCATATGAATGAATTAGAATGGATACATTCGTGCGAATGAATTAGAATTGATCGTACGAATGAATTAGAATGGATCATGCGAATGAATTAGAATAGATACTTTTGTGCGAATGAATTAGAATGGATCGGACGAATGAATTAGAATGGATCGTATGAATGAATTAGAATGGATCGTACGAATGAATTAGAATGGATCATATGAATGAATTAGAATGGATACATTCGTGCGAATGAATTAGAACTGATCGTACGAATGAATTAGAATGGATCGTGCGAATGAATTAGAATGGATCGTACAAATGAATTAGAATGGATCGTACGAATGAACTAGAATGGATACATTTGTGCGAATGAATTAGAATGGATCGTACGAATGAATTAGAATGGATCTTACGAATTAATTAGAATGGATCGTACGAATGAATTAGAATGGATACATTCGTGCGAATGAATTAGAATGGATCGGACGAATGAATTAGAATGGATCGTACGAATGAATTAGAATGGATCAAATGAATGAATTAGAATGGTTACATTCATGTGAATGAATTAGAATGGATTGTACGAATGGATTAGAATGGATCGTACGAATGGATTAGAATGGATACATTTGAGCGAATGAATTAGAATGGATCGTACGAATGAATTAGAATGGATCGTACGAATGGATTAGAATGGATCCTACGAATGGATTAGAATAGATACCTTTGTGCATATGAATTAGAATGGATCGTACGAATGAATTAGAATGGATCATATTAATGAATTAGGATGGATCGTACGAATGAATTAGAATGGATACATTCGTGCACAATCCATTCTAATTCATTCGCACGAATGTATCCATTCTAATTCATTCGTACGATCCATTCTAATTCATTAATATGATCCATTCTAATTCATTCGTACGATCCATTCTAATTCATATGCACAAAGGTATCCATTCTAATTCATTCGTACGATCCATTCTAATTCAGGATCGTACGAATGAATTAGAATGGATACATTCGTGCAAATGAATTAGAATTGATCGTACGAATGAATTAGAATGGATCGTGCCAATGAATTAGAATGGATCGTACGAGTGAATTAGAATGGATCCTACGAATGAACTAGAATGGATACATTCGTGCGAATGAATTAGAATGGATCGTACGAATAAATTAGAATGGATCGTACGAATGAATTAGAATGGATCTTACGAATGAATTAGAATGGATCGTACAAATGAATTAGAATGGATCATACGAAAAAATTAGAATGGATCGTACGAATGAATTAGAATGGATATATTCGTGCAAATGAATTAGAATGGATCGTATGAATATATTAGAATGGATCGTACGAATAAATTAGAATGGATTCGTACGAATGAATTAGAATGGATACATTCGTGCGAATGAATTAGAATGGATCGTACCAATGAGTAAGAATGGATCGTACGAATGAATTAGAATAGATACATTCGTGCGAATGAATTAGAATGAATTAGAATGGATACATTCGTGCGAATGAATTAGAATGGATCGGACGAATGAATTAGAATGGATCGTACGCTCGAATGTATCCATTCTAATCCATTCGTACGATCCATTCTAATCCATTCGTACGATCCATTCTAATTCATTCACATGAATGTAACCATTCTAATTCATTCATTTGATCCATTCTAATTCATTCGTATGATCCATTCTAATTCATTCATACGATCCATTCTAATTCATTCGTACGATCCATTCTAATTCATTCATATAATCCATTCTAATTCATTCGTACGATCCATTCTAATTCACTCACACGATCCATTCTAATACATTCATACGATCCATTCTAATTCATTTGCACGAATATATCCATTCTAATTCATTCATACAATCCATTCTAATTCTTTCACACGATCCATTCTAATTCATTCGTAGGATCCATTCTAATTCATTCGCACAATCCATTCTAATTCATTCGTACAATCCATTCTAATTTATTTGTACAATCCATTCTAATTCATTCGCACGAATGTATCCATTCTAATTCATTCGTACGATCCATTCTAATTCATTCGCACGATCCATTCTAATTCATTCATAGGATCCATTCTAATTCATTCATACGATCTATTCTAATTCTTTCGCACGAATGTATCTATTCTAATTCATTCGCACGAATATATCCATTCTAATTCTAATTCATTCATACGATCCATTCTAATTCATTCGTATGATGCATTCTAATTAATTCGTATGATCCATTCTAATTCATTCGTACGATCCATTCTAATTCATTCATACAATCCATTCTAATTCATTCGCACGATCCATTCTAATTCACTCATACGATCCATTCTAATACATTCATACGATCCATTCTAATTCATTTGCACGAATATATCCATTCTAATTCATTCGTACGATCCATTCTAATTCATTCGTACGATCCATTCTAATTCATTCATAGGATCCATTCTAATTCATTCATACAATCCATTCTAAATCATTCGCACGAATGTATCCATTCTAATTCATTCGTACGATCAGTTCTAATTCATTCACAAATTCTATTCTAATTCATTCATACGATCCATTCTAATTCATTCACATGAATGTATCCATTCTATTTCATTCATACTATCCATTCTAATTCATTCGTACGATCCATTCTAATTCCTTCGTACGATCCATTCTAATTCATTCGTACGATCCATTCTAATTCATTCGTACGATCCATTCTAATTCCTTCGTACGATCCATTCTAATTCATTCGTACGATCCATTCTAATTCATTCATACAATCCATTCTAATTCTTTCACACGATCCTTTCTAATTCATTCGTACGATCCATTCTAATTCATTCATGCAATCCATTCTATTTCATTCGTACGATCCATTCTTACTCATTCATACGATCCATTCTAATTCATTCACACGAATGTATCCATTCGTACGAATGAATTAGAATGGATCGTACGAATGAATTAGAATGGATCGTACGAATGAATTAGAATGGATCGTACGAATGAATTAGAATAGATCGTACGAATGAATTAGAATGGATCGTACGAAGGAATTAGAATGGATCGTACGAATGAATTAGAATGGATATATTCGTGCAAATGAATTAGAATGGATCGTATGAATGTATTAGAATGGATCGTATGAGTGAATTAGAATGGATCGTACGAATGAATTAGAATGGATCGTATGAATGAATTAGAATGGATACATTCGTGTGAATGAACTAGAATGTATCGTATGAATGAATTAGAATAGATTTTGTGAATGAATTAGAATTGATCGTACGAATGAATTAGAATGGATACATTCGTGCTAATGAATTAGAATGGATTGTATGAATGAATTAGAATGGATCCTATGAATGAATTAGAATGGATCGTACGAATGAATTAGAATGCATACATTCGTGTGAATGAAATAGAATGGATCATACGAATGAGTAAGAATGGATCGTCATTCTAATTCATTCGTATGATCCATTCTAATTCATTCGTATCCATTCTATTTCATTCGCACGATCCATTCTAATTCATTCGCGCAATCTATTCTAATTCATTCGTATGATCCATTCTAATTCATTCGTACGATCCATTCTAATTCATTCATACAATCCATTCTAATTTATTCGCATGAATGTATCCATTCTAATTCATTTGCACGATCCATTCTAATTCATTCCTATGATCTATTCTAATTCATTCGTACGATCCATTCTAATTCATTCTAATTCATTCGTACGATCCATTCTATGATCCATTCTAATTCATTCGTATATTTCATTCTAATTCATTAGCATGATCAATGCTAATGAATTAGAATGGATCGTACGATCCAATCTAATTCATTCATACGATCCATTCTTACTCATTCGTATGATCCATTCTAATTCAATCGTACGATCCATTCTAATTCATTCGTATGATCCATTCTAATTCCTTCATACGATCCATTCTAATTCCTTCGTACGATCCATTCTAATTCATTCGTACGTTCCATTCTAATTCATTCGTACGATCCATTCTAATTCATTCGCGCAATCTATTCTAATTCATTCGTACGATCCATTCTAATTCATTCGTACGATCCATTCTAATTCATTCATATAATCCATTCTAATTTATCCGCACGAATGTATCCATTCTAATTCATTCGTATGATCCATTCTAATTGATTAATATGATCCATTCTAATTCATTCGTACGATCCATTCTAATTCATTCGTAGGATCCATTCTAATTCATTCGTACAATCTATTCTATTTCATTCGTACGATCCATTCTTACTCATTCGTATGATCCATTCTAATTCATTCGGACGAATGTATCCATTCTAATTTATTCGTACGATCCATTCTAATTCATTCGTACGATCAATTCTAATTCATTCGTACGATCCATTCTTACTCATTCGTATGATCCATTCTAATTCATTCGTACGATCCATTCTAATTCATTCGTACGATCGATTCTAATTCATTCGCACTATCCATTCTAATTCATTCGTACGATCCATTCTAATTCATTCGTATGATTCATTCTAATTTATTCGTTCAAATATATCCATTCTAATTCATTCGTACGATCCATTCTAATTCATTCGTACAGTCCATTCTAATTCATTCGCACAATCCATTCTATTTCATTCGTACGATCCATTCTTACTCATTCGTATGATCCATTATGGATACATTCGTACGAATGAATTAGAATGGATCATACGAATGAGTAAGAATGGATCGTACGAATGAAATAGAATGGATTGTGCGAATGAATTAGAATGGATCGTACGAATGAATTAGAATGGATCGTGTGAAAGAATTAGAATGGATCGTGCTAATGAATTAGAATGGATCGTACGAATGGATTAGAATGGATACATTCGAGCGAATGAATTAGAATGGATCGTACGAATGAATTAGAATGGATCATATGAATGAGTAAGAATGGATCGTACGAATGAATTAGAATTGATCGTACGAATGAATTAGAATGGATCGTACGAATAAATTAGAATGGATACATTCGTCCGAATAAATTAGAATGGATCATACGAATGAGTAAGAATGGATCGTACGAATGAAATAGATATGATCGTACGAATGAATTAGAATGGAATATACGAATGAATTAGAATGGATCATACGAATGAATTAGAATGGATCGTATGAATGAATTAGAATGGATCGTACGAATGAATTAATATAGATCGTACGAATGAATTAGAATGGATACATTCGTGCGAATGAATTAGAATGGATCGTACGAATGAATTAGAATGGATCGTGCGAATGAATTAGAATGGATCGTACGAATGAATGGATCGTGCGAATGAATTCGAATGGATCATATGATCCATTCTAATTCATTCATACAATCCATTCTAATTCATTCGCACGAATGTATCCATTCTAATCCATTCGTACGATCCATTCTAATCCATTCGTACGATCCATTCTAATTTATTCACACAAATGTATCCATTCTAATTCATTCGTACGATCCATTCTAATTCATTCGTACGATCCATTCTAATTCATTCGTATGATCCATTCTAATTAATTCGTATGATACATTCTAATTCATTCGTACGATCCATTCTAATTCATTCGTACGATCTATTCTAATTCATTCGTACGATCCATTCTAATTCATTCGTATGATCCATTCTAATTAATTCGTATGATCCATTCTAATTCATTCGTACAATCCATTCTAATTCATTTGTACGATCCATTCTAATTTATTCGCACAATCCATTCTATTTCATTCGTACGATCCATTCTTACTCATTGGTATGATCCATTCTAATTCATTCGCACGAATGTATCCATTCTAATTCATTCGTATGAATCCTTTCTAATTCATTCGTACAATCCATTCTATTTCATTCGTACGATCCATTCTTACTCATTCGTATGATCCATTCTAATTCATTCACACGAATGTATCCATTCTAAATCATTCGTACGATCCATTCTTATTCATTCGTACGATCCATTCTAAATCATTCGTACAATCCATTCTATTTCATTCGTACGATCAATTCTAATTCATTCTAATTCATTCTATTTCATTCGTACGATCCGTTCTAATTCACTCATACGATCCATTCTAATTCATTCATACGATCCATTCTAATTCATTTGCACGAATATATCCATTCTAATTCATTCGTACGATCCATTCTAATTCATTCGTATGATCCATTCTAATTCCTTCGTACGATCCATTCTAATTCCTTCGTACGATCCATTCTATTTCATTCGTATGATCCATTCTAATTCATTAGTACGATCCATTCTAATTCATTCATACGATCCATTCTAATTCATTCATACAATCCATTTTAATTCTTTCACACGATCCATTCTAATTCATTCGTAGGATCCATTCTAATTCATTCGCACAATCCATTCTAATTCATTCGTACAATCCATTCTAATTCATTCGTATGATCCATTCTAACTCATTCGGTGGATCCATTCTAATTCATTCGTACGATCCATTCTAATTCATTCCCACGATCCATTCTAATTTATTCGTACGATCCATTCTAATTCATTTGTACGATCTATTCTAATTCATTCGCACGAATGTAACCATTCTAATTCATTCATACGATTCATTCTAGTTCATTCGGGATACATTCGTGCGAAAGAATTAGAATAGATCGTATGAATGAATTAGAATGGATCCTATGAATGAATTAGAATGGATCGTGCGAATGAATTAGAATGGATCGTACGAATGAATTAGAATGGATCGTGCTAATGAATTAGAATTGATCGAACGAATGAATTAGCATGGATCGTGCTAATGAATTAGAAAGGAATGTACGAATGAATTAGAATGGATCGTGTGAAAGAATTAGAATGGATTGTATGAATGAATTAGAATGAATTCGTACGATCCATTCGAATTCATTCGCACGATCCATTCTAATTCATTCATACGATCCATTCTAATTCATTCATACAATCCATTCTAATTCTTTCACACGATCCATTCTAATTCATTCGTAGGATCCATTCTAATTCATTCGTACCATCTATTCTATTTCATTCGTACGATCCATTCTTACTCATTCGTATGATCCATTCTAATTCATTCGCACGAATATATCCATTCTAATTTATTCGTACGATCCATTCTAATTTATTCGTACGATCCATTCTAATTCATTCGTATGATCCATTCTAATTCTTTCACACGATCCATTCTAATTCATTCGTATGATCCATTCTAATTCATTCATAAGATCCATTCTAATTCATTCGTATGATCCATTCTAATTCATTCGTACGATCCATTCTAATTTATTCGCACGAATGTATCCATTCTAGTTCATTCGTACGATCCATTCTAATTCATTCGTACGATCCATTTTAATTCATTCGCACGATCCATTCTAATTCATTCGTACGATCCATTCTAATTCATTCGCACGAATGTATCCATTCTAATTCATTCGTACATACGATCCATTCTAATTCATTCGTACGAATGTATCCATTCTAATTCATTTGTATAATCCATTCTAATTCATTCGCACGATCCATTCTAATTCATTCGTACGATCCATTCTAATTCATTCATATGATCCATTCAAATTCATTCGTATGATCCATTCTAATTAATTCGTATGATCCATTCTAATTCATTCGTACGATCCATTCTAATTCATTTGCACGAATATATCCATTCAAATTATAATTCATTAGCACGATCTATTCTAATTCATTCATACGATCCATTCTAATTCATTCGCACGAATGTATCCATTCTAATTCATTCATACGATCCATTCTAATTCATTCGCACGATCCATTCTAATTCATTAGCACGAATATATCCATTCTAATTCATTCGCACGATCCATTCTAATTCATTTGTACGATCCATTCTAATTCATTCATACGATCCATTCTAATTCATTCGCACGAATGTATCCATTCTAATTCATTAACACGATCCATTCTAATTCATTCGTATGATCCATTCTAATTCCTTCGTACGATCCATTCTAATTCTTTCGTATCCATTCTAATTCACTCATACGATCCATTCTAATTCATTCATACGATCTATTCTAATTCATTCATACAATCCATTCTAATTCTTTCACACGATCCATTCTAATTCATTCGTACGATCCATTCTAATTCATTCAAACAATCCATTCTAATTCATTCGCACGAATGTATCCATTCTAAATCATTCGTACAATCCATCCTATTTCATTCGTACGATCCATTCTTACTCATTGTACGAATGAATTAGAATGGAACCTACGAATGAATTAGAATGGATCGTGTGAAAGAATTAGAATGGATCGTACGAATGAATTAGAATGGATACATTTGTGCGAATGAATTAGAATGGATACATTCGTGCGAAAGAATTAAAATAGATCGTATGAATGAATTAGAATGCATCCTATGAATGAATTAGAATTGATCGTACGAATGAAATAGAATGGATTGCATGAATGATTTAGAATGGATCGTACGAATGAATTAGAATGGATCATGTGAAAGAATTAGAATGGATTGTATAAATGAATTAGAATGGATCGTACGAATGAATTAGAATGGATCGTACGAAGGAATTAGAATGGATCGTACGAATGTATTAGAATGGATCCTATGAATGCATTAGAATGGATCGTGCGAATGAATTAGAATGGATCGTACGAATGAATTAGAATGGATCGTGCTAATGAATTAGAATTGATCGAACGAATGAGTTAGCATGGATCGTGCTAATAAATTAGAATAGATCGTGCGAATGAATTAGAATCGATCGTACGAATGAATTAGAATGGATCGTACGAATGAACTAGAATGGATACATTCGTGCGAATGAATTAGAATGGATCGTACGAATGAATTAGAATGGATCGTACGAATGAATTAGAATAGATCGTACGAATGAATTAGAATGGATACATTCGTGCGAATGAATTAGAATGGATCGTACGAATGAATTAGAATGGATCGTGCGAATGAATTAGAATGGATCGTACGAATGAATTAGAATGGATTCGTATGAATGAATTAGAATGGATACATCCGTGCGTACGAATGAATTAGAATGGATCGTACGAATGAATTAGAATAGATTGTATGAATGAATTAGAATGGATCGTACGAATGAATTAGAATGGATCATACGAATTAATTAGAATGGATCATACGAATGAATTAGAATGGATCGTACGAATGAATTAGAATGGATCGTACGAATGAATTAGAATGGATATATTCGTGCGAATGAATTAGAATGGATTGTGCGAATGAATTAGAATGGATCGTACGAATGAATTAGAATAGATCATATTAATGAATTAGAATGGATCGTACGAATGAATTAGAATGGATACATTCGTGCGAATGAATTAGAATGGATCGTGCACGAATGTATCCATTCTAATTCATTCGTACGATCCATTCTAATTCATTAATATGATCCATTCTAATTCATTCGTACGATCCATTCTAATTCATATGCACAAAGGTGTCCATTCTAATCCATTCGTAGGATCCATTCTAATCCATTCGTACGATCCATTCTAATTCATTTGTACGATCCATTCTAATTCATTCGCTCGAATGTATCCATTCTAATCCATTCGTACGATCCATTCTAATCCATTCGTACGATCCATTCTAATTCATTCGCATGAATGTAACCATTCTAATTTATTCATTTGATCCATTCTAATTCATTCGTATGATCCATTCTAATTAATTCGTCCGATCCATTCTAATTCATTCGCACGAATGTATCCATTCTAATTCATTCGTACGATCCATTCTAATTCATTCGTATGATCCATTCTAATTCATTCATAAGATCCATTCTAATTGATTCGTACGATCCATTCTAATTCATTCGTACGATCCATTCTAATTCATTCGCACGATCCATTCTAATTCACTCGTACGATCAATTCTAATTCATTCGCACGAATGTATCCATTCTAATTCATTCATACGATCCATTCTAATTCATTCGTACGATCCATTCTAATTCATTTGTCCGATCCATTCTAATTCATTCGCACGAATGTATCCATTCTAGTTCATTCATACGATCCATTCTATTTCATTCGTACGATCCATTCTTACTCATTCGTATGATCCATTCTAATTTATTCGGACGAATGTATCCATTCTAATTTATTCATACGATCCATTCTAATTCATTCGTACGATCCATTCTAATTCATTCGTACGATCCATTCTAATTCATTCGTCAGATCCATTCTAATATATTCGCACGAATGTATCTATTCTAATTCATTCGTATGATCCATTCTAATTCATTCGTACGATCCATTCTAATTCATTCGTAAGATCCATTCTAATACATTCGTACGATCCATTCTAATTCATTCGTACGATCCATTCTAATTCATTCGCACGAATGTATCCATTCTAGTTCATTCGTACGATCCATTCTAATTCATTCGTACGATCCATTCTAATTCATTTGCACGATCCATTCTAATTCATTCGTACGATCAATTCTAATTCATTCGCACGAATGTATCCATTCTAATTCATTCGTACGATCCATTCTAATTCATTCGTACGATCCATTCTAATTCATTCATTCAATCCATTCTAATTCTTTCACACGATCCATTCTAATTCATTCGAGGATCCATTCTAATTCATTCGTACAATCTATTCTATTTCATTCGTACGATCCATTTTTACTCATTCGTATGATACATTCTAATTCATTCGCACGAATGTATCAATTCTAATTCATTCGTACGAATCCATTCTAATTCATTCGTACGATCCATTCTAATTCATTAGCACGAATATATCCATTCTAATTTATTCGTAAAATCGTTCTATTCTAATTCATTCGTACGATCCATTCTAATTCATTCATACGATCCATTCTAATTCCTTCGTACGATCCATTCTAATTCTTTCACACGATCCATTCTAATTCATTCGTACGTTCCATTCTAATTCATTAGCACGATCCATGCTAATTCATTCGTTTGAACAATTCTAATTCATTAGCACGATCCATTCTAATTCATTCGCACGATCCATTCTAATTCATTCATAGGATCCATTCTAATTCATTCATACGATCTATTCTAATTCTTTCGCACGAATGTATCCATTGTAATTCATTCGCACGAATGTATCCATTCTAATTCATTTGTACGATCCATTCTAATTCATTCATCCGATCCATTCTAATTCATTCATAGGATCCATTCTAATTCATTCATACGATCTATTCTAATTCTTTCGCACGAATGTATCCATTCTAATTCAATCGGACGAATGTATCCATTCTAATTCATTCGTACGATCCATTCTAATTCATTCGTACGATCCATTCTAATTCATTCATACGATCTATTCTAATTCATTCATACAATCCATTCTAATTCTTTCACACGATCCATTCTAATTCATTCGTACGATCCATTCTAATTCATTTGCACAAATGAATTAGAATGGATCGTATGAGTGAATTAGAATGGATACGAAGGAATTAGAATGGATCGTACGAATGAATTAGAATGGATCGTACGAAGGAATTAGAATGGATCGTACGAATGAATTAGAATGGATCGTACGAATGAATTAGAATAGATCATACGAATGAATTAGAATGGATCGTACGATGGAATTAAAATGGATCGTACGAATGAATTAGAATGGATCGTACGAATGAACTAGAATGGATACATTCGTGCGAATGAATTAGAATGGATCGTACGAATGAATTAGAATGGATCGTACGAATGAATTAGAATGGATCGTACGAACGAATTAGAATGGATACATTCGTGCGAATGAATTAGAATGGATCGGACGAATGAATTAGAAAGGATCGGACGAATGAATTAGGATGGATTGTATGAATGAATTAGAATGGATCATACGAATAAATTAGAATGGATACATTAGTCCGAATGAATTAGAATGGATCATACTAATGAGTAAGAATGGATCGTACGAATGTATTAGAATAGATTGTACGAATGAATTATAATGGATTAGACGAATGAATTAGAATGGATCGTGTGAAAGAATTAGAATGGATTGTATGAATGAATTAGAATGGATCGTATGAATGAATTAGAATGGATCGTGCGAATGAATTCGAATGGATCGTACGAATTCATTCTAATTCATTCATACAATCCATTCTAATTCTTTCACACGATCCATTCTAATTCATTTATAGGATCCATTCTAATTCATTCGTAGGATTCATTCTTACTCATTCGTATGATCCATTCTAATTCATTCGGACGAATGTATCCATTCTAATTTATTCGTACGATCCATTCTAATTCCTTCGTACGATCCATTCTAATTCATTCGTACGATCCATTCTAATTCATTCATACGATCCATTCTAATTCATTCGTACGATCCATTCTAATTCATTCGTACGATCCATTCTAATTCCTACGAATGAATTTGAATGGATTGTACGAATGAATTAGAATGGATCGTACTAATGAAATAGAATGGATCATGCTAATGAATTAGAATGGATCGTACGAATGGATCGTACGAATGGATTAGAATGGATCGTACAAATGGATTAGAATGGATACATTCGAGCGAATGAATTAGAATGGATCGTACGAATGAAATAAAATGGATCATGCTAATGAATTAGAATGGATCGTATGAATAGATTAGAATGGATCGTACGAATGGATTAGAATGGATACATTCGAGCGAATGAATTAGAATGGATCGTACGAATGAATTAGAATTGATCGTACGAATGAAATAGAATGGATTGTACGAATGAATTAGAATGGATCGTACGAATGAATTAGAATGGATACATTCGTGCGAATGAATAAGAATGGATACATTCGTGCAAAAGAATTAGAATAGATCGTATGAATAAATTAGAATGGATCCTATGAATGAATTAGAATGGATCGTGCGAATGAATTAGAATGAATCGTATGAATGAATTAGAATGGATCGTGCTAATGAATTAGAATTGATCGAACGAATGAATTAGCATGGATCGTGCTAATGAATTAGAATGGAACGTACGAATGAATTAGAATGGATCGTGTGAAAGAATTAGAATGGATTGTATGAATGAATTAGAATGAATTCGTACGATCCATTCGAATTCATTCACATGATCCATTCTAATTCATTCATACGATCCATTCTAATTCATTCATACAATCCATTCTAATTCTTTCACACGATCCATTCTAATTCATTCGTAGGATCCATTCTAATTCATTCGTACAATCTATTCTATTTCATTCGTACGATCCATTCTTACTCATTCGTATGATCCATTCTAACTCATTCGGATGAATGTATCCATTCTAATTTATTCGTACGATCCATTCTAATTCATTCGTACGATCCATTCTAATTCATTAGCTCGAATGTATCCATTCTAATCCATTCGTACGATCCATTCTAATCCATTCGTACGATCCATTCGTACGATCCATTCTAATTCATTCGTACGATCTATTCTAATTCATTCGTACGATCCATTCTAATTCATTCGCACGATCCATTCTAATTCATACATAGGATCCATTCTAATTCATTCATACGATCTATTCTAATTCTTTCGCACGAATGTATCCATTCTAATTCATTCGCACGAATGTATCCATTCTAATTCATTCGTACGATCCATTCTAATTCATTCGTACGATCCATTCTAATTCATTCGTACGATCCATTCTAATTCATTCATACGATCTATTCTAATTCATTCATACAATTCATTCTAATTCTTTCACACGATCCATTCTAATTCATTCATATGATCCATTCTAATTCATTCGTACAATCCATTCTAATTCATATCCACAAAGGTATCCATTCTAATCCATTCGTAGGATCCATTCTAATCCTTTCGTACGATCCATTCTAATTCATTCGTATGATCCATTCTAATTCATTCGCTCGAATGTATCCATTCTAATCCATTCGTACGATCCATTCTAATCCATTCGTACGATCCATTCTAATTCATTCGCATGAATGTAACCATTCTAATTTATTCATACGATCCATTCTAATTCATTCGTACGATCCATTCTGATTCATTCGTACGATCCATTCTAATTCATTCGTACGATCCATTCTAATTAATTCGCACGAATGTATCCATTCTAATTCATTCATCTGATCCATTCTAATTCAATCAAATAATCCATTCTAATTCTTTCACACGATCTATTCTAATTCATTCGTACGATCTATTCTAATTCATTCGTACAATCCATTCTAATTCATTCGCACGAATGTATCCATTCTAATTTATTCATACGATCCATTCTAATTCATTCGTACGATCCATTCTAATTCCTTCGTACGATCCATTCTAATTCATTCGTACGATCGATTCTAGTTCATTCGTACGATCCATTCTAATTCATTCGTACGATCCATTCTAATTCATTCGTAAGATTCATTCTAATTCATTCGTACGATCCATTCTAATTCATTCGTACGATCCATTCTAATTCATTCGCACGAATGTATCCATTCTAGTTCATTCGTACGATCCATTCGAATTCATTCGTACGATCCATTCTAATCCATTTGTACGATCCATTCTAATTTATTCATACGATCTATTCTAATTCATTCATACAATCCATTCTAATTCTTTCACACGATCCATTCTAATTCATTCGTAGGATCTATTCTAATTCATTCATACAATCTAATCTATTTTATTCGTACGATTCATTCTTACTCATTCGTATGATCCATTCTAATTCATTCAGACGAATGTATCCATTCTAATTTATTCGTACGATCCATTCTAATTCATTCGTACGATCCATTCTAATTCATTCGTACGATCCATTCTTACTCATTCGTATGATCCATTCTAATTCATTCGTACGATCCATTCTAATTCATTCGTACGATCGATTCTAATTCATTCGCACTATCTATTCTAATTCATTCGTACGATCCATTCTAATTCATTCGTATGATCCATTCTAATTTATTCGTTCAAATATATCCATTCTAATTCATTCCGTACGATCCATTCTAATTCATTCGTACGATCCATTCTAATTCATTCGTACGAATGTATCCATTCTAATTAATTCGTACGATCCATTCTAATTCATCCGTACGATCCATTCTAATTCATTCGTACGATCCATTTTAATTCATTCGGACGAATGTATCCATTCTAATTTATTCGTACGATCCATTCTAATTCATTCATTTGATCCATTCTAATTCATTCGTACGATCCATTATAATTCATTCGTCCAATCCATTCTAATTCATTGGCACGAATGTATCCATTCTAATTCATTCGTACGATCCATTCTAATTCATTCGTACGATCCATTCTGATTCATTTGTAAGATCCATTCTAATTCATTCGTACGATCCATTCTAATTCATTCGTACGATTCATTCTAAGTCATTTGCACGAATGTATCCATTCTAGTTCAGTCGTACGATCCATTCTAATTCATTCGTACGATCCCTTCTAATTCATTCGCACGATCCATTCTAATTCATTTGTACGATCCATTCTAATTCATTCATACGATCCATTCTAATTCATTCGCACGAATGTATCCATTCTAATTCATTCATACGATCCATTCTACTTCATTCGTACTATCCGTTCTAATTCACTCATACGATCCATTCTAATTCATTCATACGATCCATTCTAATTCATTTGCACGAATATATCCATTCTAATTCATTCGTACGATCCATTCTAATTCCTTCGTACGATCCATTCTAATTCCTTCGTATGATCCATTCTATTTCATTCGTATGATCCATTCTAATTAATTCGTACGATCCATTCTAATTCATTCGTATGATCCATTCTAATTCATTCGTACGATCCATTCTTACTCATTCGTACGATCCATTCTAATTCATTCATACAATCCATTCTAATTCATTCCGTACGATCTATTCTAATTCATTCATACGATCTATTCTTTCATACAATCCAATCTAATTCTTTCGTGCGAATGAATTAGAATGGATACCTTTGTGCATATGAATTAGAATGGAACGTACGAATGAATTAGAATGGATCGTATGAATGAATCGTACGAATGAATTAGAATGGATTGTATAAATGAATTAGAATGGATCGTACGAATTAATTAGAATGGATACATTCGTGCGAATGAATTAGAATGGATTGTATGAATGAATTAGAATGGATCGTACGAATGAATTAGAATGGATCATACGAATTTATTAGAATGGATCGTACGAATGAATTAGAATGGATCGTACGAATGAATTAGAATGGATCGTACGAATGAATTAGAATGGATCGTGCGAATGAATTAGAATGGATCGTACAAATGAATTAGAATGGATACATTTGTGCGAATGAATTAGAATGGATCGTACGAATGAATTACAATGGATCGTATGAATGAATTAGAATGGATCGTATGAATGAATTAGAATGGATCGTGCGAATGAATTAGAATGGATCGTACGAATGAATTAGAATGGATCGTATGAATGAATTAGAATGGATCGTACGAATGAATTAGAATGGATCGTATGAATGAATTAGAATGGATCGTACGAATGAATTAGAATGGATCGTGCGAATGAATTAGAATGGATCGTACGAATGAATTAGAATGGATCATGCGAATGAATTAGAATGGATCGTACGAATGAATTAGAATGGATCGTACGAATGAACTAGAATGGATACATTCGTGCGAATGAATTAGAATGGATCGTACGAATGAATTTGAATGGATCGTACGAATGAATTAGAATGGATCTTACGAATGAATTATAATGGATCGTACGAATGAATTAGAATGGATCGTACGAATGAATTAGAATGGATACATTGGTGCGAATGAATTAGAATGGATCGGACGAATGAATTAGAATGGATCGTACGCTCGACTGTATCCATTCTAATCCATTCGTACGATCCATTCTAATCCATTCGTATGATCCATTCTAATTCATTCGCATGAATGTAACCATTCTAATTCATTATCGTATGAATGAATTAGAATGGATCGTACGAATGAATTAGAATTGATCGTACGAATGAATTTGAATGGATACATTTGTGCGAATGAATCTAAATGGATTGTATGAATGAATTACAATGGATCGTACGAATGAATTAGAATGGATCGTACGAATGAATTAGAATAGCTCATACGAATGAATTAGAATGAATCGTATGAATGAATTAGAATGGTTACATTCGTGCGAATGAATTAGAATAGATCGTACGAATGAATTAGAATGGATCGTACGAATAAATTAGAATGGATCGTTGGAATGAATTAGAATGGATCGTACGAATGAATTAGAATGGATCCACCGAATGAGTTAGAATGGATCATACGAATGAATTAGAATGGATTGTACGAATGAATTAGAATGGATTGTGCGAATGAATTAGAATGGATCGTATGAATGAATTAGAATGGATCGTACGAATGAATTAGAATGGATCGTGCGAATGAATTAGCATGATTCGTACGAATGTATTAGAATGGATCGTACGAATGAATTAGAATGAATCGTACGATCCATTCTAATTCAATCGTCCGATCCATTCTAATTCATTCGCATGAATGTATCCATTCTAATTCATTCGTAAAATCCATTCTATTTCCTTCGTACGATCCATTCTTACTCATTCGTATGATCCATTCTAATTCATTCGTATGATCCATTCTAATTCATTCGTACGATCCATTCTAATTCATTAGTACGATCCATTTTAATTCATTCGCACGATCCATTCTAATTCATTCATACGATCCATTCTAATTCATTCATACGATCCATTCTAATTCATTCCTACAATCCATTCTAATTCATTCGCCCGATCCATTCTAATTCATTCATACGATCCATTCTATTCAAATGGATCATGCGATCCATTCGAATTCATTCGCACGATCCATTCTAATTCATTCATACGATCCATTCTAATTCATTCATACAATGCATTCTAATTCTATTGCACGATCCATTCTAATTCATTCATACGATCCATTCTAATTCATTCGTACGATCCATTCTAATTCACTCATACGATCCATTCTAATACATTCATACGATCCATTCTAATTCATTTGTACGAATATATCCATTCTAATTCATTCGTACGATCCATTCTAATTCCTTCGTACGATCCATTCTAATTCATTCGTACGATCTATTCTAATTCATTCGTACGATCCATTCTAATTCATTCGTACGATCCATTCTAATTCCTTCGTACTATCCATTCTAATTCATTCGTACGGTCCATTCTAATTCATTCATACAATCCATTCTAATTCTTTCACATGATCCATTCTAATTCATTCGTATGATCCATTCGTACAATCCGTTCTAATTCACTCATACGATCCATTCTAATTCATTCATACGATCCATTCTAATTCATTTACACAAAGGTATCCATTCTAATTCATTCGTACGATCCATTCTAATTCATTCACACGAATGTATCCATTCGTACGAATGAATTAGAATAGATTGTACGAATGAATTAGAATGGATCGTACGAAGGAATTAGAATGGATCGTACGAAGGAATTAGAATAGATCGTACGAATGAATTAGAATAGATCGTACGAATGAATTAGAATGGATCGTACGACGGAATTAGAATGGATCGTACGAATGAATTAGAATGGATCGTACGAATGAACTAGAATGGACACATTCGTGCGAATGAATTAGAATGGATCATACGAATGAAATAGAATGGATCGTACGAATGAATTAGAATGGATCGTACAAATGGATTAGAATGGATCATACGAATGAATTAGAATGGATCGTGCGAATGAATTAGAGTGGATGGAACGAAAGAATTAGAATAGATATATTCGCGCGAATGAATTAGAATAGATCGTAGGAATGAATTAGAATAGATCATACGAATGAATTAGAATGGATCGTACGAACGAATTAGAATGGATCGTACGAACGAATTAGAATGGATCATATGAACGAATTAGAATGGATCGTACGAATGAATTAGAATGGATACATTCGAGCGAATGAATTAGAATGGATCGTACGAATGAATTAAAATAGATCATAGGAATGAATTAGAATGGTTCGTGCAAATGAATTAGAATGGATACATTCGTGCGAATGAATTAGAATGGATCGTGCGAATGAATTAGAATGGATCGTACGAATGAATTAGAATGGATATATTTGAACGAATAAATTAGAATGGATCATACGAATGAATTAGAATGGATCGTACGAATGAATTAGAATGGATAGTGCGAATGAACTAGAATGGATCGTACGAATGAATTAGAATGGATACATTCGCGCGAATGAATTAGAATGGATCATACGAATGAGGAAGAATGGATCATACGAATGAAATAGAATGGATTATACAAATGAATTAGAATGGATACATTCGTGCGAATGAATTAGAATGGATCGTATGTACGAATGAATTAGAATGGATACATTTGTGCGAATGAATTAGAATGGATCGTACGAATGAATTAGAATGGATCGTGCGAATGAATGAGAATGGATCGTACGAATGAATTAGAATGGATCGTACGAATGAACTAGAATGGATACATACGTGCGAATGAATTAGAATGGATCGTACGAATGAATTAGAATGGATCGTACGAATGAATTAGAATAGATCGTACGAATGAATTAGAATGGATCTTACGAATGAATTAGAATGGATCGTACGATTAAATTAGAATAGATCGTATAAATGGTTTAAAATAGATACATTCGTGTTAATGAATTAGAATGGATCGGACGAATGAATTAGAATGGATCGTACGAATGAATTAGAATGGATCGTGTGAAAGAATTAGAATGGATTGTATGAATGAATTAGAATGGATCGTACGAAGGAATTAGAATGGATCGTACGAATGAATTAGAATGGATCGTACGAATGAATTAGAATAGATCGTACGAATGAATTAGAATGGATCGTACGAATGAATTAGAATGGATCGTGTGAAAGAATTAGAATGGATCGTACGAATGAATTAGAATGGATCGTGCGAATGAATTAGAATGGATCGTACGAATGATTTAGAATGGATCGTGCTAATGAATTAGAATTGATCTAACGAATTCATTCTAATTCATTCATACAATCCATTCTAATTCTTTCACACGATCTATTCTAATTCATTCGTACGTTCCATTCTCATTCATTTGTATGATCCATTCTAATTAATTCGTATGATCCATTCTAATTCATTCATACGATCCATTCTAATTCATTCATACAATCCATTCTAATTCATTTGTACGATCCATTCTAATTCACTCATACGATCCATTCTAATACATTCATATGATCCATTCTAATTCATTTGCACGATTCATTCGTACGATCTATTCTATTTCATTCGTACGATCCATTCTTACTCATTCGTATGATCCATTCTAATTCATTCGGACGAATGTATCCATTCTAATTTATTCGTACGATCCATTCTAATTCATTTTTACGATCCATTCTAATTCATTCGTCCGATCCATTCTTATTCATTCGCACGAATGTATCCATTCTAATTCATTCGTATGATCCATTCTAATTCATTCGTACGATCCATTCTAATTCATTCGTAAGATCCATTCTAATTCATTCGTACGATCCATTCTAATTCATTCGTACGATCCATTCTAATTCATTCGCACGAATGTATCCATTCTAGTTCATTCATACGATCCATTCTAATTCATTCGTACGATCCATTCTAATTCATTCGCACGATCCATTCTAATTCATTCGTACGATCAATTCTAATTCATTCGCACGAATGTATCCATTCTAATTCATTCGTACGATCCATTCTAATTCATTCGTACGATCCATTCTAATTCATTCATACAATCCATTCTAATTCTTTCACAAGATCCATTCTAATTCATTCGTAGGATCCAATCTAATTCATTCGTACAATCTATTCTATTTCATTCGTACGATCCATTATTACTCATTCGTATAATCCATTCTAATTCATTCGCACGAATGTATCCATTCTAATTCATTCGTACGATCCTTAATTAGAATGGATCGTACGAATGAATTAGAATGGATACCTTTGTGCATATGAATTAGAATGGATCGTACGAATGAATTAGAATGGATCGTATGTACGAATGAATTTGAATGGATACATTCGTGCGAATGAATTAGAATGGATCGTATGAATGAATTAGAATGGATCATGCGAATAAATTAGAATGGATCGTACGAATGAATTAGAATGGATCGTACGAATGAACTAGAATGGATATATTCGTGCGAATGAATTAGAATGGATCGTACGAATGAATTAGAATGGATCGTACGAATGAATTAGAATGGATCTTACGAATGAATTAGAATGGATCGTACGAATAAATTAGAATGGATCGTATGAATGGTTTAGAATGGATTGTGCGAATGAATAAGAACAGATCATGCGAATGAATTAGAATGGATCGTACGAATGAATTAGAATGGATCATACGAATGAATTAGAATGGATCGTACGAATTAATTAGAATGGATACATTCGTGCGAATGAATTAGAATGGATTGTATAAATGAATTAGAATGGATCGTACGAATGAATTAGAATGGATCATACGAATTAATTAGAATGGATCATACGAATGAATTAGAATGGATCGTACGAATGAATTATAATGGATCGTACGAATGAATTAGAATGGATACATTCGTCCGAATGAATTAGAATGGATCATACGAATGAGTAAGAATGGATCGTACGAATGAAATAGAATAGATTGTACGAATGAATTAGAATGGATCCTACGAATGAATTAGAATAGATCGTGTGAAAGAATTAGAATGGATTGTATGAATGAATTAGGATGAATTCGTACGATCCATTCGAATTCATTCGCACGATCCATTCTAATTCATTCATACGATCCATTCTAATTCATTCATACAATCCATTCTAATTCTTTCACACGATCCATTCTAATTCATTCGTAGGATCCATTCTAATTCATTTGTACAATCTATTCTATTTCATTCGTACGATCCATTCTTACTCATTCGTATGATCCATTCTAATTCATTCGGACGAATGTATCCATTCTAATTTATTCGTACGATCCATTCTAATTCTAATTCTTTCACACGATCCATTCTAATTCATTCGTACGATCCATTCTAATTCATTCGTACAATCTATTCTATTTCATTCGTACGATCCATTCTTACTTATTCGTATGATCCATTCTAATTCATTCGTACGATCCATTCTAATTCATTCGTACGATCCATTCTAATTCATTCGTATGATCCATTCTAATTAATTCGTATGATCCATTCTAATTCATTCGTACGATCCATTCTAATTCATTCATACAATCCATTCTAATTCATTCGTGCGAATGAATCGTACGAAGGAATTAGAATGGATCGTACGAATGAATTAGAATGGATTATATGAATGAATTAGAATGGATCGTACGAATTAATTAGAATGGATACATTCGTGCGAATGAATTAAAATGGATTGTATGAATGAATTAGAATGGATCGTACAAATGAATTAGAATGGATCATATGAATTAATTAGAATGGATCATACGAATGAATTAGAATGGATCGTACGAATGAATTAGAATGGATCGTACGAATGAATTAGAATGGATCGTGCGAATGAATTAGAATGGATCGTACGAATGAATTAGAATGGATACATTTGTGCGAATGAATTAGAATGGATCGTACGAATGAATTAGAATGGATCGTATGAATTAATTAGAATGGATCATACGAATGAATTAGAATGGATCGTGCGAATGAATTAGAATGGATCGTACGAATGAATTAGAATGGATCATGCGAATGAATTAGAATGGATCGTACGAATGAATTAGAATGGATCGTACGAATGAACTAGAATGGATACATTCGTGCAAATGAATTAGAATGGATCGTACGAATGAATTAGAATGGATCGTACGAATGAGTTAGAATGGATCTTACGAATGAATTAGAATGGATCGTACGAATGAATTAGAATGGATCGTACGAATGAATTAGAATGGATACATTCGTGCGAATGAATTAGAATGGATCGGACGAATGAATTAGAATGGATCGTACGCTCGAATGTATCCATTCTAATCCATTCGTACGATCCATTCTAATCCATTCGTACGATCCATTCTAATTCATTCACATGAATGTAACCATTCTAATTCATTATCGTATGAATGAATTAGAATGGATCGTACGAATGAATTAGAATGGATCGTATGAATGAATTTGAATGGATACATTTGTGCGAATGAATCTAGATGGATTGTATGAATGAATTACAATGGATCGTACGAATGAATTAGAATGGATCGTACGAATGAATTAGAATAGCTCATACGAATGAATTAGAATGAATCGTATGAATGAATTAGAATGGTTACATTCGTGGGAATGAATTAGAATAGATCGTACGAATGAATTAGAATGGATCGTACGAATAAATTTGAATGGATCGTGTGAATGAATTAGAATGGATCGTACGAATGAATTAGAATAGATCCACCGAATGAGTTAGAATGGATCATACAAATGAATTAGAATGGATTGTACGAATGAATTAGAATGGATTGTGCGAATGAATTTGAATGGATCATATGAATGAATAAGAATGGATCGTACGAATGAATTAGAATGGATCGTGCGAATGAATTAGCATGATTCGTACGAATGTATTAGAATGGATCGTACGAATGAATTAGAATTAATCGTACGATCCATTCTAATTCAATCGTCCGATCCATTCTAATTCATTCGCATGAATGTATCCATTCTAATTCATTCGTAAAATCCATTCTATTTCATTCGTACGATCCATTCTTACTCATTCGTATGATCCATTCTAATTCATTCGTATGATCCATTCTAATTCATTCGTACGATCCATTCTAATTCATTAGTACGATCCATTTTAATTCATTCGCACGATCCATTCTAATTCATTCATACGATCCATTCTAATTCATTCATACGATCCATTCTAATTCATTCCTACAATCCATTCTAATTCATCGCCCGATCCATTCTAATTCATTCATACGATCCATTCTATTCAAATGGATCATGCGATCCATTCGAATTCATTCGCATGATCCATTCTAATTCATTCATACGATCCATTCTAATTCATTCATACAATGCATTCTAATTCTTTTGCACGATCTATTCTAATTCATTCATACGATCCATTCTAATTCATTCGTACGATCCATTCTAATTCACTCATACGATCCATTCTAATTCATTCATACGATCCATTCTAATTCATACGCACGAATATATCCATTCTAATTCATTCGTACGATCCATTCTAATTCCGTCATACGATCCATTCTAATTCATTCGTACGATCTATTCTAATTCATTCGTACGATCCATTCTATTTCATTCGTACGATCCATTCTAATTCCTTCGTACGATCCATTCTAATTCATTCGTACGGTCCATTCTAATTCATTCATACAATCCATTCTAATTCTTTCACACGATCCATTCTAATTCATTCGTACGATCCATTCGTACAATCCGTTCTAATTCACTCATGCGATCCATTCTAATTCATTCATACGATCCATTCTAATTCATTTGCATAAAGGTATCCATTCTAATTCATTCGTACAATCCATTCTAATTCATTCACACGAATGTATCCATTCATACGAATGAATTCGAATAGATTGTACGAATGAATTAGAATGGATCGTACGAATGAATTAGAATGGATCGTACGGAATTAGAATGGATCGTACGAATGAATTAGAATAGATCGTACGAATGAATTAGAATAGATCGTACGAATGAATTAGAATGGATCGTACGAAGGAATTAGAATGGATCGTACGAATGAATTAGAATGGATCGTACGAATGAACTAGAATGGATACATTCGTGCGAATGAATTAGAATGGATCATACGAATGAATTAGAATTGATCGTACGAATGAATTAGAATGGATCGTACGAATGGATTAGAATGGATCATACGAATGAATTAGAAAGGATCGTGCGAATGAATTAGAATGGATGGAACGAAAGAATTAGAATGGATATATTCGAGCGAATGAATTAGAATAGATCGTAGGAATGAATTAGAATGGATCATACGAATGAATTAGAATGGATCGTACGAACGAATTAGAATGGATCGTACGAACGAATTAGATGGATCATATGAACGAATTAGAATGGATCGTACGAATAAATTAGAATGGATACATTCGAACGAATGAATTAGAATGGATCGTACGAATGAATTAGAATAGATCATAGGAATGAATTAGAATGGATCGTGCAAATGAATTAGAATGGACATATTCGTGCGAATGAATTAGAATGGATCGTGCGAATGAATTAGAATGTATCGTACGAATGAATTAGAATGGATATATTTGAACGAATAAATTAGAATGGATCATACGAATGAATTAGAATGGATCGTACGAATGAATTAGAATGGGTAGTGTGAATGAATTAGAATGGATCGTACGAATGAATTAGAATGGATACATTCGTGCGAATGAATTAGAATGGATCATACGAATGAGTAAGAATGGATCGTACGAATGAAATAGAATGGATTATACAAATGAATTAGAATGGATACATTCGTGCGAATGAATTAGAATGGATCGTATGTACGAATGAATTAGAATGGATACATTTGTGCGAATGAATTAGAATGGATCGTACGAATGAATTAGAATGGATCGTGCGAATGAATTAGAATGGATCGTACGAATGAATTAGAATGGATCGTACGATTGAACTAGAATGGATACATACGTGCGAATGAATTAGAATGGATCGTACGAATGAATTAGAATGGATCGTACGAATGAATTAGAATGGATCTTACGAATGAATTAGAATGGATCGTACGAATAAATTAGAATGGATCGTATAAATGGTTTAGAATAGATACATTCGTGTTAATAAATTAGAATGGATCGGAGAAATGAATTAGAATGGATCGTACGAATGAATTAGAATGGATCGTGTGAAAGAATTAGAATGGATTGTATGAATGAATTAGAATGGATCATACGAAGGAATTAGAATGGATCGTACGAATGAATTAGAATGGATCGTACGAACGAATTAGAATAGATCGTACGAATGAATTAGAATGGATCGTACGAATGAATTAGAATGGATCGTGTGAAAGAATTAGAATGGATCGTACGAATGAATTAGAATGGATCGTGCGAATGAATTAGAATGGATCATACGAATGAATTAGAATGGATCGTGCTAATGAATTAGAATTGATCGAACGAATTCATTCTAATTCATTCATACAATCCATTCTAATTCTTTCACACGATTTATTCTAATTCATTCGTACGTTCCATTCTCATTCATTCGTATGATCCATTCTAATTAATTCGTATGATCCATTCTAATTCATTCGTACGATCCATTCTAATTCATTCATACAATCCATTCTAATTCATTCGTACGATCCATTCTAATTCACTCATATGATCCATTCTAATACATTCATACGATCCATTCTAATTCATTTGCACGATTCATTCGTACGATCCATTCTATTTCATTCGTACGATCCATTCTTACTCATTCGTATGATCCATTCTAATTCATTCGGACAAATGTATCCATTCTAATTTATTCGTATGATCCATTCTAATTCATTCGTACGATCCATTCTAATTCATTCGTCCAATCCATTCTTATTCATTCGCACGAATGTATCCATTCTAATTCATTCGTACGATCCATTCTAATTCATTCATACGATCCATTCTAATTCATTCGTACGATCCATTCTAATTCATTCGTACGATCCATTCTAATTCATTTGCACGAATGTATCCATTCTAGTTCATTCGTACGATCCATTCTAATTCATTCGTACGATCCATTCTAATTCATTCGCACGATCCATTCTAATTCATTCGTACGATCAATTCTAATTCATTCGCACGAATGTATCCATTCTAATTCATTCGTACGATCCATTCTAATTCATTCGTACGATCCATTCTAATTCGTTCATACAATCCATTCTAATTCTTTCACAAGATCCATTCTAATTCATTCGTAGGATCCATTCTAATTCATTCGTACAATCTATTCTATTTCATTCGTACGATCCATTATTACTCATTCGTATAATCCATTCTAATTCATTCGCACGAATGTATCCATTCTAATTCATTCGTACGATCCTGAATTAGAATGGATCGTACGAATGAATTAGAATGGATACCTTTGTGCATATGAATTAGAATGGATCATACGAATGAATTAGAATGGATCGTATGTACGAATGAATTTGAATGGATACATTCGTGCGAATGAATTAGAATGGATCGTATGAATGAATTAGAATGGATCGTGCGAATGAATTAGAATGGATCGTACGAATGAATTAGAATGGATCGTACGTATGAACTAGAATGGATACATTCGTGCGAATGAATTAGAATGGATCGTACGAATGAATTAGAATGGATCGTACGAATGAATTAGAATGGATCTTACGAATGAATTAGAATGGATCGTACGAATAAATTAGAATGGATCGTATGAATGGTTTAGAATGGATTGTGTGAATGAATAAGAACAGATCGTGCGAATGAATTAGAATGGATCGTACGAATGAATTAGAATGGATCATACGAATGAATTAGAATGGATCGTACAAATTAATTAGAATGGATACATTCGTGCGAATGAATTAGAATGGGTTGTATGAAAGAATTAGAATGGATCGTACGAATGAATTAGAATGGATCATACGAATTAATTAGAATGGATCATACGAATGAATTAGAATGGATCGTATGAATGAATTAGAATGGATCGTACGAATGAATTAGAATGGATCGTACGAATAAATTAGAATGGATACATTCGTCCGAATGAATTAGAATGGATCATACGAATGAGTAAGAATGGATCGTACGAATGAAATAGAATAGATTGTACGAATGAATTAGAATGGATCCTACGAATGAATTAGAATAGATCGTGTGAAAGAATTAGAATGGATTGTATGAATGAATTAGGATGAATTCGTACGATCCATTCGAATTCATTCGCACGATCCATTCTAATTCATTCTACGATCCATTCTAATTCATTCATACAATCCATTCTAATACTTTCACACGATCTATTCTAATTCATTCGTAGGATCCATTCTAATTCATTCGTACAATCTATTCTATTTCATTCGTACGATCCATTCTTACTCATTCGTATGATCTATTCTAATTCATTCGGACGAATGTATCCATTCCAATTTATTCGTACGATCCATTCTAATTCTAATTCTTTCACACGATCCATTATAATTCATTCGTACGATCCATTCTAATTCATTCGTACAATCTATTTTATTTCATTCGTTCGATCCATTCTTACTAATTCGTATGATCCATTCTAATTCATTCGTACGATCCATTCTAATTCATTCGTACGATCCATTCTAATTCATTCGTACGATCCATTCTTACTCATTCGTATGATCCATTCTAATTCATTCGGACGAATGTATCCATTCTAATTTATTCGTACGATCCATTCTAATTCATTCGTACGATCCATTCTAATTCATTCGTACGATCCATTCTAATTCATTCGTCCGATCCATTTTAATTCATTCGCACGATCCATTCTTACTCATTGGTACAATCCATTCTAATCCATTCGTACGATCCATTCTAATTCATTCGTATGATCCATTCTAATTAATTCGTATGATCCATTCTAATTCATTCGTACGATCCATTCTAATTCATTCATACAATCCATTCTAATTCATTACATACGATCCATTATAATTCATTCGTACTATCCATTCTATTTCATTCATACGATCCATTCTTACTCATTGGTACGATCCATTCTAATTCATTCGCACGAATGTATCCATTCTAATTCATTCGTACGAATCCATTCTAATTCATTCACACGATCCATTCTAATTCATTCGCACGAATATATCCATTCTAATTCATTCATACAATCCATTCTAATTCATTCCGTACGATCCATTCTAATTCATTCGCTCGAATGTATCCATTCTAATCCATTCGTATGATCCATTCTAATCCATTCGTACGATCCATTCTAATTCATTCGCATGAATGTAACCATTCTAATTCATTCATTTGATCCATTCTAATTCATTTGTACGATCCATTCTAATTCATTAGCACGATCCAAGCTAATTCATTCGTTCGATCAATTCTAATTCATTAGCATGATCCATTCTAATTCATTCATACGATCTATTCTAATTCTTTCGCATGAATGTATCCATTCTAATTCATTCGCACGAATCTATCAATTCTAATTCATTCGTACGATCCATTCTAATTCTTTCACACGATCCATTCTGATTCATTCGTAGGATCCATTCTAATTCATTCGTACAATGAGTAAGAATGGATCGTACGAATGAAATAGAATGGATTGTACGAATGATTTAGAATGGATACATTCGTGCAAATGAATTAGAATGGATTGTGCGAATGAATTAGAATGGATCGTACGAATGAATTAGAATGGATCGTGTGAAAGAATTAGAATGGATTGTATGAATGAATTAGAATAGATTGTATGAATGAATTAGCATGGATCGTGCTAATGAATTAGAATGGATCGTGCGAATGAATTAGAATGGATCGTACGAATGAATTAGAATGGATCGTACGAATGAACTAGAATGGATACATTTGTGCGAATGAATTAGAATGGATCGTACGAATGAATTAGAATGGATCGTACGAATGAATTAGAATGGATCGTACGAATGAATTAGAATGGATACATTCGTGTGAATGAATTAGAATGGATCGTACGAATGAATTAGAATGGATCGTGCGAATGAATTAGAATGGATCGTACAAATGAATTAGAATGGATTCGTACGAATGAATTAGAATGGATACATTCGTGCGAATGAATTAGAATGGATCGTACCAATGAGTAAGAATGGATCGTACGAATGAAATAGAATGGATCGTAAGAATGAATCGTATGAATTAGAAAGGATCGTACGAATGGATTAGAATGGATCGTACGAATGGATGAGAATGGATACATTTGAGCGAATGAATTAGAATGGATCGTATGGAATGAATTAGAATGGATTGTATGAATGAATTAGAATGGATTGTACGAATTAATTAGAATGGATACATTCGTGCGAATGACTTACAATGGATTGTATGAATGAATTAGAATTGATCGTACAAATGAATAAGAATGGATCATACGAATTAATTAGAATGGATCATACGAATGAATTAGAATGGATCGTACGAATGAATTAGAATGGATCGTACGAATGAATTAGAATGGATCGTACGAATAAATTAGAATGGATACATTCGTCCGAATGAATTAGAATGGATCATACGAATGAGTAAAAATGGATCGTACGAATGAAATAGAATGGATTATACGAATGATTTAGAATGGATCGTACGAATGAATTAGAATGGATCGTACGAATGATTTAGAATGGATACATTCGTGCGAATGAATTAGAATGGATTGTATGAATGAATTAGAATGGATCGTACGAATGAATTAGAATGGATCGTATGAGTGAATTAGAATGGATACGAAGGAATTAGAATGGATCGTAGGAATGAATTAGAATGGATCGTACGATGGAATTAGAATGGATCGTACGAATGAATTAGAATGGATCGTACGAATGAATTAGAATAGATCGTACGAATGAATTAGAATGGATCGTACGAAGGAACTAGAATGGATCGTACGAATGAATTAGAATGGATTGTACGAATGAACTAGAATGGATACATTCGTGAGAATGAATTAGAATGGATCGTACGAATGAATTAGAATGGATCGTACGAATGATTAGAATGGATCTTACGAATGAAATAGAATGGATCGTACGAATGAATTAGAATGGATCGTACGAATGAATTAGAATGGATACATTTGTGCGAATGAATTATAATGGATCGGACGAATGAATTAGAATGGATCGGACGAATGAGTTAGAATGGATCGTACGAATGAATTAGAATGGATCATACGAATAAATTAGAATGGATACATTCGTCCGAATGAATTAGAATGGATCATACGAATGAGTAAGAATGGATCGTACGAATGTATTAGAATAGATTGTACGAATGAATTGGAATGGATTAGACGAATGAATTAGAATGGATCGTGTGAAAGAATTAGAATGGATTGTTTGAATGAATTAGAATGGATCGTATGAATGAATTAGAATGGATCGTGCGAATGAATTTGAATGGATCGTACGAATTCATTCTAATTCATTCATACAATCCATTGTAATTCTTTCACACGATCCATTCTAATTCATTCGTAGGATCCATTCTAATTCATTCGTACAATCTATTATATTTCATACGTACGATCCATTCTTACTCATTCGTATCATCCATTCTAATTCATTCGGACGAATGTATCCATTCTAATTTATTCGTACGATCCATTCTAATTCATTCGTACGATCCATTCTAATTCCTTCGTACGATCCATTCTAATTCATTCGTACGATCCATTCTAATTCATTCATACGATCCATTCTAATTCATTCGTACGATCCATTCTAATTCATTCGCACAAATGTATCCATTCTAATTGATTCGTACGAAGGAATTAGAATGGATCGTACGAATGAATTAGAATGGATCGTACGAATGAATTAGAATGGATCTTACGAATGAACTAGAATGGATCGTACGAATGAATTAGAATGGATCGTACGAATAAATTAGAATGGATATATTCACTCATACGATCCATTCTAATTCATTCATACGATCTATTCTAATTCATTCATATAATCTATTCTAATTCTTTCACACGATCCATTCTAATTCATACGTACGATCCATTCTAATTCATTCGCACAATCCATTCTATTTCATTCGTACGATCCATTCTTACTCATTGGTACGATCCATTCTAATTCATTCGCACGAATGTATCCATTCTAATTCATTCGTACGAATGAATTAGAATGGATCGTATGAATGAATTAGAATGAATCGTGCGAATGAATTAGAATGGATCGTACGAATGAATTAGAATGTATCGTACGAATGAACTAGAATGGATACATTCGTGCGAATGAATTAGAATGGATCGTACGAATGAATTTGAATGGATCGTACGAATAAATTAGAATGGATCTTACGAATGAATTAGAATGGATCGTACGAATAAATTAGAATGGATCGTATGAATGGTTTAGAATGGATACATTCGCGCGAATGAATTAGAATGGATCGGACGAATGAATTAGAATGGATCGTACGAATGAATTTGAATGGATCAAATGAATGAATTAGAATGGTTACATTCATGCGAATGAATTAGAATGGATCGTAAGAATGGATTAGATAGGATACATTCGTGCGAATAAATTAGAATGGATCATACGAATGAGTAAGAATGGATCGTACGAATGAAATAGAATGGATTGTACGAATGAATTAAAATGGATCGTGCGAATGAATTTGAATGGATCGTACGAATGAATTAGAATGGATCGTGCTAATGAATTAGAATTGATCGTCTGAATGAAATAGAATGGATTGTACGAATGATTTAGAATGGATCGTACGAATGAATTAGAATGGATCGTACGAATGATTTAGAATGGATACATTCGTGCGAATGAATTAGAATGGATCATACGAATGAGTAATAATGGATCGTACGAATGAAATAGAATGGATTGTACGAATGAATTAGAATGGATTCGTATGAATGAATCAGAATGGATACATTCGTGCGAATGAATTAGAATGGATCGTACCAATGAGTAAGAATGGATCGTACGAATGAAATAGAATGGATTGTGCGAATGAATTAGAATGGATCGTACGAATGAATTAGAATGGATCGTGTGAAAGAATTAGAATGGATTGTATGAATGAATTAGAATAGATCGTATGAATGAATTAGAATGGATCGTACGAATGAATTAGAATGGATCGTATGAATGAATTAGAATGGATCGTACGAATGAATTAGAATGGATACATTCGTGCGAATGAATTAGAATGGATACATTCGTGCGAAAGAATTAGAATAGATCGTATGAATGAATTAGAATAGATCCTATGAATGAATTAGAATGGATCGTGCGAATGAATTAGAATGGATCGTATGAATGAATTAGAATGGATCGTGCTAATGAATTAGAATTGATCGAACGAATGAATTAGTATGGATCATGCTAATTAATTAGAATGGAACGTACGAATGAATTAGAATGGATCGTGTGAAAGAATTAGAATGGATTGTATGAATGAATTAGAATGAATTCGTATGATCCATTCGAATTCATTCGCACGATCCATTCTAATTCATTCATACGATCCATTCTAATTCATTCATACAATCCATTCTAATTCTTTCACACGATCCATTCTAATTCATTCGTAGGATCCATTCTAATTCATTCGTACAATCTATTCTATTTCATTCGTACAATCCACTCTTATTCATTCGTATGATCCATTCTAATTCATTCGGACGAATGTATTCATTCTAATTTATTCGTATGATCTATTCTAATTCATTCGTACGATCCATTCTAATTCATTCGCTCGAATGTATCCATTCTAATCCATTCGTATGATCCATTCTAATCCATTCGTACGATCCATTCGTACGATCCATTCTAATTCATTCGTACGATCTATTCTAATTCATTCGTACGATCTATTCTAATTCATTCGCACGATCCATTCTAATTCATTCATAGGATCCATTCTAATTCATTCATACGATCTATTCTAATTCTTTCGCATGAATGTATCCATTCTAATTCATTCACACGAATGTATCCATTCTAATTCATTCGTACGATCCATTCTAATTCATTCGTACGATCCATTCTAATTCATTCGTACGATCCATTCTAATTCATTCATACGATCTATTCTAATTCATTCATACAATCCATTCTAATTATTTCACACGATCCATTCTAATTCATTCATATGATCCATTCTAATTCATTCGTACGATCCATTCTAATTCATATCCACAAAGGTATCCATTCTAATCCATTCGTAGGATCCATTCTAATCCATTCGTACGATCCATTCTAATTCATTCGTACGATCCATTCTAATTCATTCGCTCGAATGTATCCATTCTAATCCCTTCGTACGATCCATTCTAATCCATTCGTACGATCCATTCTAATTCATTCGCATGAATGTTACCATTCTAATTCATTCATACAATCCATTCTAATTCATTCGTACGATCCATTCTAATTCATTCGTACGATCCATTCTAATTCATTCGTACGATCCATTGTAATTCATTCGCACGAATGTATCCATTCTAATTCATTCATATGATCCATTCTAATTCAATCAAACAATCCATTCTAATTCTTTCACACGATCCATTCTAATTCATTCGTACGATCTATTCTAATTCATTCGTACAATCCATTCTAATTCATTCGCACGAATGTATCCATTCTAATTTATTCATACGATCCATTCTAATTCATTCATACGATCCATTCTAATTCCTTTGTACGATCCATTCTAATTCATTCGTACGATCTATTCTAATTCATTCGTACGATCCATTCTAATTCATTCGTACGATCCATTCTAATTCATTCGTAAGATCCATTCTAATTCATTCGTACGATCCATTCTAATTCATTCATACGATCAATTCTAATTCATTCTCACGAATGTATCCATTCTAGTTCGTTCGTACGATCCATTCGAATTCATTCATACGATCCATTCTAATCCATTCGTACGATCCATTCTAATTCATTCATATGATCCATTCTAATTGATTCATACAATCCATTCTAATTCTTTTACATGATCCATTCTAATTCATTCGTAGGATCCATTCTAATTCATTCGTACAATCTTTTCTATTTCATTCGTATGATCCATTCTTACTCATTCGTATGATCCATTCTAATTCATTCAGACGAATGTATCCATTCTAATTTATTCGTACGATCCATTCTAATTCATTCGTACGATCCATTCTAATTCATTCGTACGATCCATTCTTACTCATTCGTATGATCCATTCTAATTCATTCGTACGATCCATTCTAATTCGTTCGTACGATCGATTCTAATTCATTCGCACTATCCATTCTAATTCATTCGTACGATCCATTCTAATTCATTCGTATGATCCATTCTAATTTATTCGTTCAAATATATCCATTCTAATTCATTCCGTACGATCCATTCTAATTCATTCGTACGATCCATTCTAATTCATTCGTACGAATGTATCCATCCTAATTCATTCGTACGATCCATTCTAATTCATTCGTACGATCCATTCTTATTCATTCGGACGAATGTATCCATTCTAATTTATTCGAACGATCCATTCTAATTCATTCATTTGATCCATTCTAATTCATTCGTACGATCCGTTCTAATTCATTCGTCCGATCCATTCTAATTCATTCGCACGAATGTATCCATTCTAATTCATTCGTTCAATCCATTCTAATTCATTCGTAAGATCCATTCTAATTCATTCGTACGATCCATTCTAATTCATTCGAACGATCCATTCTAATTCATTCGCACGAATGTATCCATTCTAGTTCAGTCGTACGATCCATTCTAATTCATTTGTACGATCCATTCTAATTCATTCGCACGATCCATTCTAATTCATTCGTACGATCCATTCTAATTCATTCATACGATCCATTCTAATTCATTCGCACGAATGTATCTATTCTAATTCATTCATACGATCCATTCTACTTCATTCGTACTATTTGTTCTAATTCACTCATACGATCCATTCTAATTCATTCATACGATCCATTCTAATTCATTTGCATGAATATATCCATTCTAATTCCTTCGTACGATCCATTCTAATTCCTTCGTACGATCCATTCTATTTCATTCGTATGATCCATTCTAATTAATTCGTACGATCCATTCTAATTCATTCGTATGATCCATTCTAATTCATTCGTACGATCCATTCTTACTCATTCGTACGATCCATTCTAATTCATTTATACAATCCATTCTAATTCATTCTGTACGATCCATTCTAATTCATTCATACGATCTATTCTTTTATACAATCCATTCTAATTCTTTCGTGCGAATGAAGTAGAATGGATACCTTTGTGCATATGAATTAGAATGGATCGTACAAATGAATTAGAATGGATCGTATTAATGAATTAGAATGGATCGTACGAATGAATTAGAATGGATACATTCGTGCGAATGAATTAGAATGGATCGTGCGAATCAATTAGACTGGATCGTGCGAATGAATAAGAATAGATCATACGAATGAATTAGAATGGATCGTACGAATTTATTAGAATCGATACATTCGTGCGAATGAATTAGAATGGATTGTATGAATGAATTAGAATGGATCGTACGAATGAATTAGAATGGATCATACGAATTAATTAGAATGGATCATACGAATGAATTAGAATGGATCGTACGAATGAATTAGAATGGATCGTGCGAATGAATTAGAATGGATCGTACGAATGAATAAGAATGGATACATTTGTGCGAATGAATTAGAATGGATCGTACGAATGAATTAGAATGGATCGTATGAATGAATTAGGATGGATCGTACGAATGAATTAGAATGGATACATTCGTGCGAAAGAATTAGAATGGATCGTGCGAATCAATAAGACTGGATCGTGCGAATGAATAAGAATAGATCATACGAATGAATTAGAATGGATCGTACGAATTAATTAGAATGGATACATTCGTGCGAATGAATTAGAATGGATTGTATGAATGAATTAGAATGGATCATACGAATGAATTAGAATGGATCATACGAATTAATTAGAATGGATCATACGAATGAATTAGAATGGATCGTACGAATGAATTAGAATGGATCGTACGAATGAATTAGAATGGATCGTGCGAATGAATTAGAATGGATCGTACGAATGAATTAGAATGGATACATTTGTGCGAATGAATTAGAATGGATCGTACGAATGAATTAGAATGGATCGTATGAATGAATTAGAATGGATCGTACGAATGAATTAGAATGGATCGTGCGAATGAATTAGAATGGATCGTACGAATGAATTAGAATGGATCATGCGAATGAATTAGAATGGATCGTACGAATGAATTAGAATGGATCGTACGAATGAACTAGAATGGATACATTCGTGCGAATGAATTAGAATGGATCGTACGAATGAATTAGAATGGATTGTACGAATGAATTAGAATGGATCTTACGAATGAATTAGAATGGATCGTACGAATGAATTAGAATGGATCGTACGAATGAATTAGAATGGCTATATTCGTGCGAATGAATTAGAATGGATCGGACGAATGAATTAGAATGGATCGTACGCTCGAATGTATCCATTCTAATCCATTCATACGATCCATTCTAATCCATTCGTAAGATCCATTCTAATTCATTCGCATGAATGTAACCATTCTAATTCATTATCGTATGAATGAATTAGAATGGATCATACGAATGAATTAGAATGGATCGTAAGAATGAATTTGAATGGATACATTTGTGCGAATGAATCTAAATGGATTATATGAATGAATTACAATGGATCGTACGAATGAATTAGAATGGATCGTACGAATGAATTAGAATAGCTCATACGAATGAATTAGAATGAATCGTATGAATGAATTAGAATGGTTACATTCGAGCGAATGAATTATAATAGATCATACGAATGAATTAGAATGGATCGTACGAATAAATTTGAATGGATCGTGGGAATGAATTAGAATGGATCGTACGAATGAATTAGAATGGATCCACCGAATGAGTTAGAATGGATCATACGAATGAATTAGAATGGATTGTACGAATGAATTAGAATGGATTGTGCGAATGAATTAGAATGGATCGTATGAATGAATAAGAATGGATCGTACGAATGAATTAGAATGGATCGTGCGAATGAATTAGCATGATTCATACGAATGTATTAGAATGGATCGTACGAATGAATTAGAATGAATCGTACGATCCATTCTAATTCAATCGTCCGATCCATTCTAATTCATTCGCATGAAAGTATCCATTCTAATTCATTCGTAAAATCCATTCTATTTCATTCGTACGATCCATTCTTACTCATTCGTATGATCCATTCTAATTCATTCGTATGATCCATTCTAATTCATTCGTACGATCCATTCTAATTCATTCGTACGATCCATTTTAATTCATTCGCACGATCCATTCTAATTCATTCAAACGATCCATTCTAATTCATTCATACGATCCATTCTAATTCATTCCTACAATCCATTCTAATTCATTCGCCCGATCCATTCTAATTCATTCATACGATCCATTCTATTCGAATGGATCATGCGATCCATTCGAATTCATTGGCATGATCCATTCTAATTCATTCATACGATCCATTCTAATTCATTCATACAATGCCTTCTAATTCTTTCGCACGATCCAATCTAATACATTCATACGATCCATTCTAATTCATTCGTACGATCCATTCTAATTCACTCATACGATCCATTCTAATACATTCATATGATCCATTCCAATTCATTTGCATGAATATATCCATTCTAATTCATTCGTACGATCTATTCTAATTCCTTCGTACGATCCATTCTAATTCATTCGTACGATCTATTCTAATTCATTCGTACGATCCATTCTAATTCATTCGTACGATCCATTCTAATTCATTCGTACGATCCATTCTAATTCCTTCGTACGATCCATTCTAATTCATTCGTACGATCCATTCTAATTCATTCATACAATCCATTCTAATTCTTTCACACGATCCATTCTAATTCATTCGTACGATCCATTCGTACAATCCGTTCCAATTCACTCATACGATCCATTCTAATTCATTCATACGATCCATTCTAATTCATTTGCACAAAGGTATCCATTCTAATTCATTCGTACGATCCATTCTAATTCATTCACACGAATGTATACATTCGTACGAATGAATTAGAATAGATTGTATGAATGAATTAGAATGGATCGTACGAATGAATTAGAATGGATCGTACGAAGGAATTAGAATGGATCGTACGAATGAATTAGAATGGATCATACGAATGAATTAGAATAGATCGTACGAATGAATTAGAATGGATCGTACGAAGGAATTAGAATGGATCGTGCGAATGAATTAGAATGGATCGTACGAATGAATTAGAATGGATCGTATGAATGAACTAGAATGGATCATACGAATGAATTAGAATGGATCGTACGAACGAATTAGAATGGATCGTACGAACGAATTAGAATGGATCATATGAACGAATTAGAATGGATCGTACGAAAGAATTAGAATGGATACATTCGAGCGAATAAATTAGAATGGATCGTACGAATGAATTAGAATAGATCATAGGAATGAATTAGAATGGATCGTGCAAATGAATTAGAATGAAAACATTCGTGCGAATGAATTAGAATGGATCGTGCGAATGAATTAGAATGGATCGTACGAATGAATTAGAATGGATATATTTGAACGAATAAATTAGAATGGATCATACGAATGAATTAGAATGGATCGTACGAATGAATTAGAATGGATAGTGCGAATGAATTAGAATGGATCGTACGAATGAATTAGAATGGATACATTCGTGCGAATGAATTAGAATGGATCATACGAATGAGTAAGAATGGATCATACGAATGAAATAGAATGGATTATACAAATGAATTAGAATGGATACATTCGTGCGAATGAATTAGAATGGATCGTATGTACGAATGAATTAGAATGGATACATTTGTGCGAATGAATTAGAATGGATCGTACGAATGAATTAGAATGGATCATGCGAATAAATTAGAATGGATCGTACGAATGAATTAGAATGGATCGTACGAATGAATTAGAATGGATCGTACGAATAAATTAGAATGGATCGTATAAATGGTTTAGAATAGATACATTCGTGCGAATGAATTAGAATGGATCGTACGAATGAATTAGAATGGATCGTACGAATGAATTAGAATGGATCGTGTGAAAGAATTAGATTGGATTGTATGAATGAATTAGAATTGATCGTATGAAGGAATTAGAATGGATCGTACGAATGAATTAGAATGGATCGTACGAATGAATTAGAATAGATCGTACGAATGAATTAGAATGGATCGTACGAATGAATTAGAATGGATCGTGTGAAAGAATTAGAATGAATCGTACGAATGAATTAGAATGGATCGTGCGAATGAATTAGAATGGATCGTACGAATGAATTAGAATGGATCGTGCTAATGAATTAGAATTGATCGAACGAATTCATTCTAATTCATTCATAGAATCCATTCTAATTCTTTCACACGATCTATTCTAATTCATTCGTACGTTCCATTTTCATTCATTCGTATGATCCATTCTAATTAATTCGTATGATCCATTCTAATTCATTTGTACGATCCATTCTAATTCATTCATACAATCCATTCTAATTCATTCGTACGATCCATTCTAATTCACTCATACGATCCTTTCTAATACATTCATACGATCCATTCTAATTCATTTGCATGATTCATTCGTACGATCCATTCTATTTCATTCGTACGATCCATTCTTACTCATTCGTATGATCCATTCTAATTCAATCGGACGAATGTATCCATTCTAATTTATTCGTACGATCCATTCTAATTCATTCGTACGATCCATTCTAATTCATTCGTCCGATCCATTCTAATTCATTCGCACGAATGTATCCATTCTAATTCATTCGTACGATCCATTATAATTTATTCGTAGGATCTATTCTAATTCATTCGTAAGATCCATTCTAATTCATTCGTACGATCCATTCTAATTCATTCGTACGATCCATTCTAATTCATTCGCACGAATGTATCCATTCTAGTTCATTCGTACGATCCATTCTAATTCATTCGTACGATCAATTCTAATTCATTCGCACGATCTATTCTAATTCATTCGTACGATCAATTCTAATTCATTCGCACGAATGTATCCATTCTAATTCATTCGTACGATCCATTCTAATTCATTCGTACGATCCATTCTAATTCATTCATACAATCCATTCTAATTCTTTCACAAGATCCATTCTAATTCATTCGTAGGATCCATTCTAATTCATTCGTACAATCTATTCTATTTCATTCGTACGATCCATTATTACTCATTCGTATGATCCATTCTAATTCATTTGCACGAATGTATCCATTCTAATTCATTCGTACGATCCGGAATTAGAATGGATCGTACGAATGAATTAGAATGGATACCTTTGTGCATATGAATTAGAATGGATCGTACGAATGAATTAGAATGGATCGTATGTACGAATGAATTAGAATGGATACATTCGTGCGAATGAATTAGAATGTATCGTACGAATGAATTAGAATGGATCGTGCGAATGAATTAGAATGGATCGTACGAATGAATTAGAATGGATCGTACGAATAAACTAGAATGAATACATTCGTGCGAATGAATTAGAATGGATCGTACGAATGAATTAGAATGGATCGTACGAATGAATTAGAATGGATCTTACGAATGAATTAGAATGGATCGTACGAATAAATTAGAATGGATCGTATGAATGGTTTAGAATGGATTGTGCGAATGAATAAGAACAGATCGTGCGAATGAATTAGAATGGATCGTACGAATGAATTAGAATGGATCGTACGAATGAATTTGAATGGATCATACGAATGAATTAGAATGGATCGTACGAATTAATTAGAATGGATACATTCGTGCGAATGAATTAGAATGGATCGTACGAATGAATTAGAATGGATCATACGAATTAATTAGAATGGATCATACGAATGAATTAGAATGGATCATACGAATGAATTAGAATGGATCGTACGAATGAATTAGAATGGATCGTATGAATAAATTAGAATGGATACATTCGTCCGAATGAATTAGAATGGATCATACGAATGAGTAAGAATGGATCGTACGAATGAAATAGAATAGATTGTACGAATGAATTAGAATGGATCCTACGAATGAATTAGAATAGATCATGTGAAAGAATTAGAATGGATTGTATGAATGAATTAGGATGAATTCGTACGATCCATTCGAATTCATTCGCACGATCCATTCTAATTCATTCATACGATCCATTCTAATTCATTCATACAATCCATTCTAATTCTTTCACACGATCCATTCTAATTCATTCGTAGGATCCATTCTAATTCATTCGTACAATCAATTCTATTTCATTCGTACGATCCATTCTTACTCATTCGTATGATCCATTCTAATTCATTCGGACGAATGTATCCATTCTAATTTATTCGTACGATCCATTCTAATTCTAATTATTTCACACGATCCATTCTAATTCATTCGTACGATCCATTCTAATTCATTCGTACAATCCATTCTATTTCATTCGTACGATCCATTCTTACTCATTCGTATGATCCATTCTAATTCATTCTTATGATCCATTCTAATTCATTCGTACGATCCATTCTAATTCATTTGTACGATCCATTCTAATTCATTCGTACGATCCATTCTTACTCATTCGTATGATCCATTCTAATTCATTCGGACGAATGTATTCATTCTAATTTATTCGTACGATCCATTCTAATTCATTCGTACGATCCATTCTAATTCATTCGTCCGATCCATTCTAATTCATTCGCACGATCCATTCTTATTCATTGGTACAATCCATTCTAATCCATTCGTACGATCCATTCTAATTCATTCGTATGATCCATTCTAATTAATTCGTATGATCCATTCTAATTCATTCGTACGATCCATTCTAATTCATTCAGACAATCCATTCTAATTCATTACGTACGATCCATTATAATTCATTCGTACGATCCATTCTATTTCATTCATACCATCCATTCTTACTCATTGGTACGATCCATTCTAATTCATTCGCACGAATGTATCCATTCTAATTCATTCGTACGAATCCATTCTAATTCATTCGCACGATCCATTCTAATTCATTCACACTAATGTATCCATTCTAATTCATTCATACAATCTATTCTAATTCATTCCGTACGATCCATTCTAATTCATTCACTCGAATGTATCCATTCTAATCCATTCGTACGATGTATTCTAATTCATTCGCATGAATGTGACTATTCTAATTCATTCATTTGATCCATTCTAATTCATTCGTACGATCCATTCTAATTCATTAGCACGATCCATGCTAATTCATTCGTTCGATCAATTCTAATTCATTAGCACGATCCATTCTTATTCATTCGTACGATCCATTCTAATTCATTCGCACGAGCCATTCTAATTCATTCATAGGATCCATTCTATTCATTCATACGATCTATTCTAATTCTTTCGCACGAATGTATCCATTCTAATTCATTCGCACGAATGTATCCATTCTAATTCATTCGTACGAATCCATTCTAATTCATTCGTACAATCTATTCTATTTTATTCGTACGTTCCATTCTAGTTCATTCGTACGATCCATTCTAATTCATTTGTACGATCCATTCTAATTCATTCGTATGATCCATTCTAATTAATTCGTATGATCCATTCTAATTCATTCGTACGATCCATTCTAATTCATTCATACAATCCATTCTAATTCATTCGCACGAATGTATCCATTCTAATTAATTCGTACGATCCATTCTAATTCATTCGTATGATCCATTCTTATTCATTCGCACGATCCAGTCTAATGGATTCGCACGATCCATTCTAATTCATTCGCACGAATGTATCCATTCTAATTCATTCATACGATCCATTCTAATTCATTCGTACGATCCATTCTAATTCATTCGCACAAATGTATCCATTCTAATTCATTCGTCCGATCCATTCTAATTCATTCGTACGATCAGTTCTAATTCATTCACAAAATCTATTCTAATTCCTTCATACGATCCATTCTAATTCATTCGCACGATCCATTCTAATTCATTCGTACGATCCATTCTAATTCTTTCACACGATCCATTCTAATTCATTCGTACGATCCATTCTAATTCATTCGCACGATCCATTCTAGTTCATTCGTACGATCCATTCTAATTCATTCATACGATCCATTCTAATTCATTCGTACGATCCATTCTAATTCATTCTCACGATCCATTCTAATTCATTCGTACGATCCATTCTAATTCATTCGTAAGATCCATTCTAATTAATTCGTATGATCCATTCTAATTCATTCGTACGATCCATTCTAATTCATTCGTACGATCCATTCTAATTCATTCATGCAATCCATTCTAATTCATTCGCACGAATGTATCCATTCTAATTCATTCGCACGAATGTATCCATTCTAATTAATTCGTACGATCCATTCTAATTCATTCGTATGATCCATTCTAATTCATTCGCACGATCCATTCATTCACACGATCCATTCTAATTCATTTGTATCCATTCTATTTCATTCACACGATCCATTCTAATTCATTCGCACAATCTATTCTAATTCATTCGTACGATCCATTCTTACTCATTCGTATGATCCATTCTAATTCAATCGTACGATCCATTCTAATTCATTCGTACGATCCATTCTAATTCCTTCGTACGATCCATTCTAATTCATTCGTACGATCCATTCTAATTCATTCGTACGATCCATTCTAATTCCTTCGTACGATCCATTCTAATTCATTCGTACGATCCATTCTAATTCATTCGCGCAATCTATTCTAATTCATTCGTACGATCCATTCTAATTCATTCGTACGATCCATTCTAATTCATTCGCACGAATGTATCCATTCTAATTCATTCGTACGATCCATTCTAATTCATTAATATGATCCATTCTAATTCATTCGTACGATCCATTCTAATTCATTCGTAGGATCCATTCTAATTCATACGTACAATCTATTCTATTTCATTCGTACGATCCATTCTTATTCATTCGTACGATCCATTCTAATTCATTCGTATGATCCATTCTAATTCATTCGTACGATCCATTCTAATTCATTCATATTCGTGCAAATGAATTAGAATGGATCGTATGAATGAATTAGAATGGATCGTATGAGTGAATTAGAACGGATAGTACGAATGAAGTAGAATGGATCGTATGAATGAATTAGAATGGATACATTCGTGCGAATGAATTAGAATGGATCGTACGAATGAATTAGAATGGATCTTACGAATGAATTAGAATGGATCCTACGAATGAATTAGAATGGATCGTATGAATGAATTAGAATGGATCGTGCGAATGAATTCGAATGGATCGTACGAATTCATTCTAATTCATTCATACAATCCATTCTAATTCTTTCACACGATCTATTCTAATTCATTCCTAGGATCCATTCTAATTCATTCGTACGATCTATTCTAAGTCATTCGCACAATCTATTCTAATTCATTCATACGATCCATTCTAATTCATTCGCACGAATGTATCCATTCTAATTCATTCATACGATCCATTCTACTTCATTCGTACTATCCGTTCTAATTCACTCATACGATCCATTCTAATTCATTCATACGATCCATTCTAATTCATTCGTACAATCTATTCTATTCCATTCGTACGATCCATTCTTACTCATTCGTATGATCCATTCTAATTCATTCGGACGAATGTATCCATTCTAATTTATTCGTACGATCCATTCTAATTCATTCGTACGATCCATTCTTACTCATTCGTATGATCCATTCTAATTCCTTCGTACGATCCATTCTAATTCCTTCGTACGATCCATTCTAATTCATTCGCACGATCCATTCTAATTCTTTCGTGCGAATGAATTAGAATGGATACCTTTGTGCGTATGAATTAGAATGGATCGTACGAATGAATTAGAATGGATCATATTAATGAATTAGAATGGATCGTACGAATGAATTAGAATTGATACATTTGTGGGAATGAATTAGAATGGATCGTACGAATCAATTAGACTGGATCGTGCGAATGAATAAGAATAGATCATACGAATGAATTAGAATGGATCGTACGAATTAATTAGAATGGATACATTCGTGCGAATGAATTAGAATGGATTGTATGAATGAATTAGAATGGATCGTACGAATGAATTAGAATGGATCATACGAATTAATTAGAATGGATCATACGAATGAATTAGAATGGATCGTACGAATGAATTAGAATGGATCGTACGAATGAATTAGAATGGATCGTACGAATGAATTAGAATGGATCATACGAATAAGTAAGAATGGATCGTACGAATGAAATAGAATAGATTGTACGAATGAATTAGAATGGATCGTGCGAATGAATTAGAATGGATCGTACGAATGAATTAGAATGGATACATTTGTGCGAATGAATTAGAATGGATCGTAAGAATGAATTAGAATGGATCGTATGAATGAATTAGAATGGATCGTACGAATGAATTAGAATGGATCATGCGAATGAATTAGAATGGATCGTACGAATGAATTAGAATGGATCGTGTGAAAGAATTAGAATGGATCGTACGAATGAATTAAAATAGATCGTGCGAATGAATTAGAATGGATCGTATGAATGAATTAGAATAGATTTTATGAATGAATTAGAACTGATCGTACGAATGAATTAGAATGGATCGTACGAATGAATTAGAGTGGATACATTTGTGCGAATGAATTTGAATGGATCGTACGAATGAATTAGAATGGATCGTATGAATGAATTAGAATGGATACATTCGTGCGAATGAATTAGAATGGATCGTGCGAATCCATTAGACTGGATCGTGCGAATGAATAAGAATGGATCATACGAATGAATTAGAATGGATCGTACGAATTAATTAGAATGGATACATTCGTACGAATGAATTAGAATGGATTGTATGAATGAATTAGAATGGATCGTACGAATGAATTAGAATGGATCATACGAATTAATTAGAATGGATCATACGAATGAATTAGAATGGATCGTACAAATGAATTAGAATGGATCGTACGAATGAACTAGAATGGATCGTAAGAATGAAATAGAATAGATTGTACGAATGAATTAGAATGGATTCGTACGAATGAATTAGAATGGATACATTCGTGCGAATGAATTAGAATGGATACATTCGTGCGAAAGAATTAGAATAGATCGTATGAATGAATTAGAATGGATCCTATGAATGAATTAGAATGGATCGTGCGAATGAATTAGAATTGATCGTACGAATGAATTAGAATGGATCGTGCTAATGAATTAGAATTGATCGAACGAATGAATTAGAATGCATCGTACGAAAGAATTAGAATGGATATATTCGTGCGAATGAATTAGAATGGATCGTATGAATGAATTAGAATGGATCGTCCGAATGAATTAGAATGGATCATACGAATGCATTCTAATTCCTTCGTAAGATCCATTCTATTTCATTCGTACGATCCATTCTATTTCATTCGTATGACCATTCTAATTCCTTCGTACGATCCATTCTAATTCCTTCGTATCCATTCTAATTCACTCATACGATCCATTCTAATCCATTCGTACGATCCATTCTAATTCATTCGCATGAATGTAAACATTCTAATTCATTCATTTGATCCATTCTAATTCATTCGTACGATCCATTCTAATTCATTCGTACGATCCATTCTAATTCATTCATACAATCCATTCTAATTCATTCGTACGATCCATTCTAATTCATTCGTACGATCGATTCTAATTCATTCGCACTATCCATTCTAATTCATTCGTACGATCCATTCTAATTCATTCGTATGATCCATTCATTCATACGATCCATTCTAATTCATTCATACAATCCATTCTAATTCATTCGTACGATCCACTCTAATTCACTCATACGATCCATTCTAATACACTCATACGATCCATTCTAATTCATTTGCACGAATATATCCATTCTAATTCATTCGTACGATCCATTCTAATTCATTCGTACGATCCATTCTAATTCATTCATAGAATCCATTCTAATTCTTTCACACGATCCATTCTAATTCATTCATAGGATCCATTCTAATTCATTCGTATAATCTATTCTATTTCATTCGTACGATCCATTTTTACTCATTCGTATGATCCATTCTAATTCATTCGGACGAATGTATCCATTCTAATTTATTCGTACGATCCATTCTAATTTATTCGTACGATCCATTCTAATTTATTCGTACGATCCATTCTTACTCATTCGTATGATCCATTCTAATTCATTTATACGATCCATTCTAATTCATTCGAACGATCGATTCTAATTCATTCGCACTATCCATTCTAATTCATTCGTACGATCCATTCTAATTCATTCGTATGATCCATTCTAATTTATTCGTTCAAATATATCCATTCTAATTCATTCGTACGATCCATTCTAATTCATTCGCACGATCCATTCTAATTCATTCGCACGAATGTATCCATTCTAATTCATTTGCATGATCCATTTTAATTCATTCCTATGATCTATTCTAATTCATTCGTACGATCCATTCTAATTCATTCTAATTCATTCGTACGATCCATTCTACGATCCATTCTAATTCATTTGTATATTCCATTCTAATTCATTAGCACGATCCATGCTAATGAATTAGAATGGATCGTACGATCCAATCTAATTCATTCATACGATCCATTCTTACTCATTCGTATGATCCATTCTAATTCAATCGTACGTTCCATTCTAATTCATTCGTACGATCCATTCTAATTCATTCGTACGATCCATTCTAATTCATTCGTACGATCCATTCTAATTCCTTTGTACGATCCATTCTAATTCATTCGTACGATCCATTCTAATTCATTCACGTAATCTATTCTAATTCATTCGTCCGATCCATTCTAATTCATTCGTACGATCCATTCTAATTCATTCATACAATCCATTCTAATTTATTCGCACGAATGTATCCATTCTAATTCATTCGTACGATCCATTCTAATTCATTCGCATAATCTATTCTAATTCATTCATACGATCCATTCTAATTCATTCGCACGAATGTATCCATTCTAATCCATTCGTACAATCCATTCTAATTCATTCGCATGAATGTTACCATTCTAATTCATTCATTTGATCCATTCTAATGCATTCGTACGATCCATTCTAATTCATTCGTACGATCTATTCTAATTCATTCGCACAATCCATTCTAATTCATTCGTATAATCCATTCTAATTCATTCGTATGATCCATTCAAACTCATTCGGTGGATCCATTCTAATTCCTTCGTACGATCCATTCTAATTCATTCCCACGATCCATTCTAATTTATTCGTACGATCCATTCTAATTCATTCGTACGATCCATTCTAATTCATTCGCACGAATGTATCCATTCTAATTCATTCGTACGATCCATTCTAATTCATTCGTACGATCCATTCTAATTCATTCATACGATCTATTCTAATTCATTCATACAATCCATTCTAATTCTTTCACACGATCCATTCTAATTCATTCGTACGATCCATTCTAATTCATTCGCACAATCCATTCTATTTCATTCCTACGATCCATTCTTACTCATTGGTATGATCCATTCTAATTCATTCGCACGAATGTATCCATTCTAATTCATTCGTACGAATCCATTCTAATACATTCTAATAATCCATTCTATTTCATTCGTACGATCCATTCTTACTCATTCGTATGATCCATTCTAATTCATTCGCACGAATGTATCCATTCTAAATCATTCGTACGATCCATTCTAATTCATTCGTACGATCCATTCTAAATCATTCGTGCAATCCATTCTATTTCATTCATACGATCAATTCTAATTCATTAGCACGATCCATTCTAATTCATTCGTACGATCCATTCAAATTCATTCGCATGATCCATTCTAATTCATTCGTACAATCCATTCTATTTCATTCGTACGATCCATTCTAATTCATTCGTACGATCCATTCTAATTCATTCGTACGATCCATTCTAATTCATTCGCACGATCCATTCTAATTCATTCGTACGATCCATTCTAATTCATTCGCACGAATGTATCCATTCTAATTCATTCGTACTATCCATTCTATTTCATTCATACGATCTATTCTTATTCATTAGCACGATCCATTCTAATTCATTCGTACGATCCATTCAAATTCATTCGTATGATCCATTCTAATTCATTCGTACAATCCATTCTATTTCATTCGTACGATCCATTCTAATTCATTCGTACGATCCATTCTAATTCATTCGTACGATCCATTGTAATTCATTTATACAATCCATTCTAATTCATTCGCACGATCCATTCTAATTCATTCGTACGATCCATTTTAATTCATTCGCACGAATGTATCCATTCTAATTCATTCGTACTATCCATTCTATTTCATTCGTACGATCTATTCTTACTCATTCGTATGATCCATTCTAATTCGTATGATCCATTCTAATTCATTCGTACGATCCATTCTAATTCATTCGTACGATCCATTCTAATTCATATGCACAAAGGTATCTATTCTAATTCATTCGTACGATCCATTCTAATTCAGGATCGTACGAATGAATTAGAATGGATCGTATGAGTGAATTAGAACGGATAGTACGAATGAAGTAGAATGGATCGTATGAATGAATTAGAATGGATACATTCGTGCGAATGAATTAGAATGGATTGTATGAATGAAATAGAATAGATTGTACGAATGAATTAGAATGGATCGTATGAATAAATTAGAATAGATTGCGCGAATGAATTAGAATGGATCGTGCGAATGAAATAGAATGGATACAAATGAATTAGAATGGATCATACGAATGAATTAGAATGACAATCCATTCTTACTCATTCGTATGATCCATTCTAATTTATTCGCACGAATGTATCCATTCTAATTCATTCGTACGTCTAATTCATTCGTACGGTCCATTCTAATTCATTCGCACAATCCATTCTATTTCATTCGTACGATCCATTCTTATTCATTCGTATGATCCATTATGGATACATTCATGCGAATGAATTAGAATGGATCATACGAATGAGTAAGAATGGATCGTACGAATGAAATAGAATGGATTGTGCGAATGAATTAGAATGGATCGTACGAATGAATTAGAATGGATCGTGTGAAAGAATTAGAATGGATTGTATGAATGAATTAGAATAGATCGTATGAATGAATTAGAATGGATCGTACGAATGAATTAGAATGGATCGTACGAATGAATTAGAATGGATCGTACGAATGAATTAGAATGGATACATTCGTGCGAATGAATTAGAATGGATACATTCGTGCGAAAGAATTAGAATACATCGTATGAATGAATTAGAATGGATCTTATGAATGAATTAGAATGGATCGTGCTAATGAATTATAATGATCGAACGAATGAATTAGCATGGATCGTGCTAATGAATTAGAATGGATCGTACGAATGGATTAGAATGGATCGTACGAATGGATTAGAATGGATCGTACGAATGAATTAGAATGGATACATTCGCGAATGAATTAGAATGGATTGTACGAATGAATTATAATGGATCGTGTGAAAGAATTAGAATGGATTGTATGAATGAATTAGAATGGATCGTACGAATGAATTAGAATGGATAGTACGAATGAATTAGAATGGATACATTCGTGCGAATGAATTAGAATTGATCGTACGAATGAATTAGAATGGATCGTGCGAATGAATTAGAATGAATCGTACGAATGAATTAGAATGGATCGTACAAATGAACTAGAATAGAATGGATCGTACGAATGAATTAGAATGGATCATACGAATGAATTAGAATGGATACATTCGTGCGAATAAATTAGAATGGATCGGACGAATGAATTAGAATGGATCGTACGAATGAATTAGAATGGATCGTACGAATGAATTAGAATGGATCGTACGAATAAATTAGAATGGATACATTCTTCCGAATGAATTAGAATGGATCGTACGAATGAGTAAGAATGGATCGTACGAATGAAATAGAATAGATTGTACGAATGAATTAGAATGGATTCTACGAATGAATTAGAATGGATCGTGTGAAAGAATTAGAATGGATGGTATGAATGAATTAGAATGGATCGTATGAATGAATTAGAATGGATCGTGCGAATGAATTCGAATGGATCATACGAATTCATTCTAATTCATTGATACAATCCATTCTAATTCTTTCACACGATCTATTCTAATTCATTCGTAGGATCGGACGAATGAATTAGAATGGATCGTACGAATGAATTAGAATGAATTAGAATGGATCGTACGAATGTATCCATTCTAATTCATTCATACAATCCATTCTAATTCTTTCACACGATCTATTCAAATTGATTCGTAGGATCCATTCTAATTCATTCGTACGATCCATTCTAATTCATTCGCACAATCTATTCTAATTCATTCATACGATCCATTTTAATTCATTCGCACGAATGTATCCATTCTAATTCAGTCATACGATCCATTCTACTTCATTCGTACTATCCGTTCTAATTCACTCATACGATCCATTCTAATTCATTCATACGATCCATTCTAATTCATTCGTACAATCTATTCTATTTCATTCGTACGATCCATTCTTACTCATTCGTATGATCCATTCTAATTCATTCGGACGAATGTATCCATTCTAATTTATTCGTACGATCCATTCTAATCCATTCGTACGATCCATTCTTACTCATTCGTATGATCCATTCTAATTCCTTTGTACAATCCATTCTAATTCATTCGCACGATCCATTCTAATTCTTTCGTGCGAATGAATTAGAATGGATACCTTTGTGCATATGAATTAGAATGGATCGTACGAATGAATTAGAATGGATCATATTAATGAATTAGAATGGATCGTACGAATGAATTAGAATTGATACATTCGTGCGAATGAATTAGAATGGATCGTGCGAATCAATTAGACTGGATCGTGCGAATGAATAAGAATAGATCATACGAATGAATTAGAATCGATCGTACGAATTAATTAGAATAGATACATTCGTGCGAATGAATTAGAATGGATTGTATGAATGAATTAGAATGGATCGTACGAATGAATTAGAATGGATCATACGAATTAATTAGAATGGATCATACGAATGAATTAGAATGGATCGTATGAATGAATTAGAATGGATCGTGCGAATGAATTAGAATGGATCGTACGAATGAATTAGAATGGATACATTTGTGCGAATGAATTAGAATGGATCGTAAGAATGAATTCGAATGGATCGTATGAATGAATTAGAATGGATCGTACGAATGAATTAGAATGGATCGTGCGAATGAATTAGAATGGATCGTACGAATGAATTAGAATGGATCGTGTGAAAGAATTAGAATGGATCGTACGAATGAATTAAAATGGATCGTGCGAATGAATTAGAATGGATCGTATGAATGAATTAGAATAGATTTTGTGAATGAATTAGAACTGATCGTACGAATGAATTAGAATGGATCGTACGAATGAATTAGAGTGGATACATTTGTGCGAATGAATTAGAATGGATCGTATGAATGAATTAGAATGGATCGTATGAATGAATTAGAATGGATACATTCGTGCGAATGAATTAGAATGGATCGTGCGAATCCATTAGACTGGATCGGACGAATGAAAGAATGGATCGTACGAATGAATTAGAATGGATGCATTCGTGCGAATAAATTAGAATGGATCGGACGAATGAATTAGAATGGATCGTACGAATGAATTAGAATGGATCGTACGAATAAATTAGAATGAATACATTCGTCCGAATGAATTAGAATGGATCGTACGAATGAGTAAGAATGGATCATACGAATGAAATAGAATAGATTGTACGAATGAATTAGAATGGATCCTGCGAATGAATTAGAATGGATCGTGTGAAAGAATTAGAATGGATGGTATGAATGAATTAGAATGGATCGTATGAATGAATTAGAATGGATCGTGCGAATGAATTCGAATGGATCGTACGAATTCATTGTAATTCATTCATACAATCCATTGTAATTCTTTCACACGATCTATTCTAATTTATTCGTAGGATCGGACGAATGAATTAGAATGGATCGTACGAATGAATTAGAATGAATTAGAATGGATCGTACGAATAAATTAGGATGGATCGTATGAATGAATTAGAATGGATCGTACGAATGAAATAGAATGGATCGTGTGAAAGAATTAGAATGGATTGTATGAATGAATTAGAATGGATCGTACGAATGGATTAGAATGGATCATACGAATTAATTAGAATGGATCATACGAATGAATTAGAATGGATCGTACGAATGAAATAGAATGGATCGTGTGAAAGAATTAGAATGGATTGTATGAATGAATTAGAATGGATCGTACGAATGGATTAGAATGGATACCTTTGTGCATATGAATTAGAATGGATCGTGCGAATGAATTAGAATGGATCGTACGAATGAACTAGAATGGATACATTCGTGCGAATGAATTAGAATGGATCGTACGAATGAATTAGAATGGATCGTACGAATAAATTAGAGTGGATCTTACGAATGAATTAGAATGGATCATATGAATGGTTTAGAATGGATACATTCTTGCGAATGAATTGGAATGGATCGGACGAATGAATTAGAATGGATCGTACGAATGAATTAGAATGGATCAAATGAATGAATTTGAATGGTTACATTCATGGGAATGAATTAGAATGGATCGTACGAATGGATTAGAATGGATCGTACGAATGGATTAGAATGGATACATTCGTGCGAATGAATTAGAATGGATCATACGAATGAGTAAGATTGGATCATACGAATGAAATAGAATGGATTGTACGAATGAATTAGAATGGATCATGCGAATGAATTTGAATGGATCGTACGAATGAATTAGAATGGATCGTACGAATGAATTAGAATGGATACATTCGTGTGAATGAATTAGAATGGATACATTCGTGCGAAAGAATTAGAATAAATCGTATGAATGAATTAGAATGGATCCTATGAATGAATTAGAATGGATCGTGCGAATGAATTAGAATGGATCGTACGAATGAATTAGAATGGATCGTACGAATGAATTAGAATGGATCGTACGAATGAATTAGAATGGATCATACGAATGAGTAAGAATGGATCGTACGAATGAAATAGAATGGATTGTACGAATGAATTAGAATGGATACATTCGTGCGAATGAATTAGAATGGATCGTACGAATGAATTAGAATGGATCGTACGAATGAATTAGAATGGATCGTACGAATGAATTAGAATGCATCGTACGAAAGAATTAGAATGGATATATTCGTGCGAATAAATTAGAATGGATCGTACGAATGAATTAGACTGGATTGTACGAATGAATTTGAATGGATACATTTGTGCGAATGAATCTAAATGGATTGTATGAATGAATTACAATGGATCGTACGAATGAATTAGAATGGATCATACGAATGAATTAGAATAGCTCATACGAATGAATTAGAATGAATCGTATGAATCAATTAGAATGGTTACATTCGCGCGAATGAATTAGAATAGATCGTACGAATGAATTAGAATGGATCATACGAATAAATTAGAATGGATCGTGGGAATGAATTAGAATGGATCGTACGAATGAATTAGAATAGATCCACCGAATGAGTTAGAATGGATCATACGAATGAATTAGAATGGATTGTACGAATGAATTAGAATGGATTGTGCGAATGAATTAGAATGGATCGTATGAATGAATAAGAATGGATCGTACGAATGAATTAGAATGGATCGTGCGAATGAATTAGCATGAATCGTACGAATGTGTTAGAATGGATCGTATGAATGAATTAGAATGAATCGTACGATCCATTCTAATTCATTTGTACGATCCATTCTAATTCATTTGCACGAATATTTCCATTCTAATTCATTCATACGATCTATTCTAATTCATTCATACAATCCATTCTAATTCTTTCACACGATCCATTCTAATTCATTCGTACGATCCATTCTAATTCATTCGTATGATCCATTGTAATTCATTCGTATGATCCATTCTAATTAATTCCTACGATCTATTCTAATTCATTCGCTCGAATATATCCATTCTAATTCATTCGTTCGATCCATTCTAATTCATTCGCACGATCCATTCTAATTCATTCGTATGATCCATTCTAATCCATTCGTACGATCCATTCTAATTCATTCGTACGATCCATTCTAATTCATTCGTACGATCCATTCTAATTCATTCGCACGAATGTATCCATTCTAGTTCATTCGTACGATCCATTCTAATTCATTCGTACGATCCATTCTAATTCATTCGCACGATCCATTCTAATTCATTCGTATGATCCATTCTAATTCATTCATACGATCCATTCTAATTCATTCTAGAATGGATACATTCGTGCGAATGAATTAGAATGGATCGTACGAATGAATTAGAATGGATCGTACGAATGAATTAGAATGGATCTTACGAATGAATTAGAATGGATCGTACGAATGAATTAGAATGGATCGTACGAATGAATTAGAATGGATCGTACGAATGAATTAGAATGGATCAAATGAATGAATTAGAATGGATCGTACGAATGAATTAGAATGGATCCTACGAATGAATTAGAATGGATCGTACGAATGAATTAGAATGGATCGTACGAATGAACTAGAATGGATACATTCGTGCGAATGAATTAGAATGGATCGTACGAATGAATTAGAATGGATCGTACGATTCATTCTAATTCATTCGTACGATCCATTCTAATACATTCGTACGATTCATGCTAATTCATTCGCACGATCCATTCTAATTCATTCGTACGATCCATTCTTATTCATTCATACGATCCATTCTAATTCATTCGCATAATCCATTCTAATTCATTCGTACAATCCATTCTAATTCATTCATATGATCCATTCTAACTCATTCGGTGGATCCATTCTAATTCATTCGTAAGATCCATTCTAATTCATTCCCACGATCCATTCTAATTTATTCGTACGATCCATTCTAATTCATTCGCACGAATGTAACCATTCTAATTCATTCATACGATTCATTCTAATTCATTCGTATGAGCTATTCTAATTCATTCGTACGATCCATTCTAATTCATTCGTACGATCCATTGTAAATCATTTATACAATCCATTTAGATTCATTCGCACAAATGTATCTATTCAAATTCATTCGTACGATCCAGTCTAATTCATTCTTACGATCCATTCTAATTCATTCGCACGAATATATCCATTCTAATTCTTTCGTACGATGCATTCTAATTCATTCGTACAATCCATTCTAATTCATTCATTTGATCCATTCTAATTCATTCGTACGATCCATTCTAATTCATTCGTCCGATCCATTCTAATTCATTCGCACGAATGTATCCATTCTAATTCATTCGTACGATCCATTCTAATTCATTCGTACGATCCATTCTAATTCATTCGTAAGATCCATTCTAATTCATTCGTACTGTTCGGGGGATGTTTTCGCTGGTCCGTGCGGGCTACCTGCAAGACGAAGAAAAAGCGTGAGAACGGCTGGCTCCCATAGGAGCGCAGACCCTCCGACGCTCAAGTCAGTCTCAGGTGCACAACGGTGAGCTTTTGTGGATGAAAGTGGTAGGGAAAAGGTTTTCCAACCTGTACTATGGAGCCTGGGGGTGAGTATTTATAGCAATCGGCGGCCTACCGTGGCCCGACACGTGGAGATTCTTCCAGAGCCTTCTAGACCCCCACGATCTGGCTCGCATGGGTCTCTGACAGTCCTTGGTACTCAAGCCCTGACATTCTTTGTCGTCGAGCCTGCCACGCGGTTTGAGTGGGGGAGAGCATCTTTCTTGTTGCTGCCAGCTGGCTATTCTGGAATATTCAAGTCTGGGAGGTCTTCGTGCACTGTGGGCGACCTCCGGTGGGGAGCCAAGGCGAGCTCGCCCTCCATTACTCCGCCCTCTCTTCCACATTTATCAAGAGTCGGACCTCACGGGAGCGATCTCTTCGATAAACTGGCGAGCTCCTGAGCGAGCTTGGGCGAGCTCCTTAGCGAGTTTGATCGAGCTCCTGAGCGAACTTGGGCGAGCTCCTGAGCAAGCTTGATCGAGCTCCTAAGCGAACTTAGGCGAGCTCCTGAGCGAGCTCTTTGCCTAGGCCCCTTCGGCCCAACGCGGAGCTCGCTCCCTGGGCGAGCTCCTGCGCGAGCTTGGGCGAGCTCCTGCGCGAGCTTGGGCGAGCCCCTGCGTGAGCTAGGGGCATTTGTGGTACCGGTATCTTTGCATGCACGACGGTCTAACTCCCGCTGCCATTTCCAGCGAACTCCTGCACGAGCTTGGGCGAGCTCCTGAGCGAGCTTTTAGTCCAAGGCCCCTACAGCCCAATGTGGATCTCGCTCCCTGTCAAGGTGATTTGGTGAGCGCAGAGAGGGGGGGCGAACTCCAAAGCAGATTTCAGCTACCCCCAACACGTACGATCCATTCTAATTCATTCGTACGATCCATTCTAATTCATTCGCACGAATGTATCCATTCTAGTTCATTCGTACGATCCATTTTAATTAATTCGTACGATCCATTCTAATTCATTCCTTACGATCCATTCTAATTCATTCGTACGATCGTACGAATGAATTAGAATGGATCGTACGAATGAATTAGAATGGATCTTACGAATGAATTAGAATGGATCGTACGAATGAATTAGAATGGATCGTACGAATGAATTAGAATGGATACATTCGTGCGAATGAATTAGAATGGATCGGACGGATGAATTAAAATGGATCGTACGAATGAATTAGAATGGATCATATGAATTCATTAGAATGGTTACATTCATGCGAATGAATTAGAATGGATCGTACGAATGGATTAGAATGGATCGTACGAATGGATTAGAATGGATACATTCGAGCGAATGAATTAGAATGGATCGTACGAATGAATTAGAATGGATCGTACGAATGGATTAGAATGGATACCTTTGTGCATATGAATTAGAATGGATCGTATGAATGAATTAGAATGGATCGTACGAATGAATTAGAATGGATCGTACGAATGAATTAGAATAGATCATAGGAATGAATTAGAATAGATTGTGCAAATGAATTAGAATGGATACATTCGTACGAATGAATTAGAATGGATCGTACGAATGAATTAGAATGGATCATACGAATGAATTAGAATGGATCGTACGAATGAATTAGAATGGATCATACGAATGAATTAGAATGGATCATACGAATGAGTAAGAATGGATTGTACGAATGAAATAGAATGGATTATACGAATGAATTAGAATGGATCGTACGAATGAATTAGAATGGATCGTGTGAAAGAATTAGAATGGATTGTATGAATGAATTAGAATGGATCATATAAATGAATTAGAATGGATCGTGCGAATGAATTCGAATGGATCGTACGAATGAATTAGAATGGATCGTACGAATGAATTAGAATGGATACATTCGTGCGAATGAATTAGAATGGATACATTCGTGCGAAAGAATTAGAATAGATCGTATGAATGAATTAGAATGGATCCTATGAATGAATTAGAATGGATAGTGCGAATGAATTAGAATGGATCGTGCGAATGAATTAGAATGGATCGTGCTAATGAATTAGAATTGATCGAACGAATGAATTAGCATGGATCGTGCTAATGAATTAGAATGGAACGTACGAATGAATTAGAATGGATCGTGTGAAAGAATTAGAATGGATTGTATGAATGAATTAGAATGAATTCGTACGATCCATTCGAATTCATTCGCACGATCCATTCTAATTCATTCATACGATCCATTCTAATTCATTCATACAATCCATTCTAATTCTTTCACACGATCCATTCTAATTCATTCGTAGGATCCATTCTAATTCATTCGTACAATCTATTCTATTTTATTCGTACGATCCATTCTTACTCATTCGTATGATCCATTCTAATTCATTCGGACGAATGTATCCATTCTAATTTATTCGTACGATCCATTCTAATTCATTCGTATGATCCATTCTAATTCATTCGTACGATCCATTCTTACTCATTCGTATGATCCATTCTAATTCATTCGTACGATCCATTCTAATTCATTCGTACGATCCATTCTAATTCATTCGCACAATCTATTCTAATTCATTCGTACGATCCATTCTAATTCATTCGTACGATCGTACGAATGAATTAGAATGGATCGTACGGAATGAATTAGAATGGATTGTATGAATGAATTAGAATGGATACATTCGTGCGAATGAATTAGAATGGATCATACGAATGAGTAAGAATGGATCGTACGAATGAAATAGAATGGATTGTACAAATGAATTAGAATGGATCGTACAAATGAATTAGAATGGATCGTACGAATGAATTAGAATGGATCATACGAATAAGTAAGAATGGATCGTACAAATGAAATAGAATGGATTGTACGAATGAATTAGAATGGATCGTACGAATGAATTAGAATGGATCGTGTGAAAGAATTAGAATGCATTGTATGAATGAATTAGAATGGATCGTATGAATGAATTAGAATGGATCGTGCGAATGAATTCGAATGGATCGCATGATCCATTCGAATAGAATGGATCGTATGAATGAATTAGAATGGATCGGGCGAATGAATTAGAATGGATTGTAGGAATGAATTAGAATGGATCGTATGAATGAATTAGAATGGATCGTATGAATGAATTAGAATGGATCGTGTGAATGAATTAGAATGGATCGTGCGAATGAATTAGAATGGATCGTACGAATGAATTAGAATGGATCGTACGAATGAATTAGAATGGATCATACGAATAAGTAAGAAAGGATCGTACGAATGAAATAGAATGGATTGTACGAATGAATTAGAATGGATACATTCGTGCGAATGAATTAGAATGGATCGTACGAATGAATTAGAATGGATCGTACGAATAAATTAGAATGGATCTTACGAATGAATTAGAATGGATCGTACGAATAAATTAGAATGGATCGTACGAATGAATTAGAATGGATACATTCGTGCAAATGAATTAGAATGGATCGGACGAATGAATTAGAATGGATCGTACGAATGAATTAGAATGGATCGTACAAATGAATTAGAATGGATCGTACGAATAAATTAGAATGGATACATTCGTCCGAATGAATTAGAATGGATCGTACGAATGAAAATAGATTGTACGAATGAATTAGAATGGATTCGTACGAATGAATTCGAATGGATACATTCGTGCAAATGAATTAGAATGGATCGTACCAATGAGTAAGAATGAATCGTACGAATGAAATAGAATGGATTGTTCGAATGAATTAGAATGGATCGTACGAATGAATTAGAATGGATCGTACGAATGAATTAGAATGGATCCTATGAATGAATTAGAATGGATCGTGCGAATGAATTAGAATGGATCGTACGAATGAATTAGAATGGATCGCGCTAATGAATTAGAATTGATCGAACGAATGAATTAGAATGGATACATTCGTGCGAATGAATTAGAATGGATCGGACGAATGAAATAGAATGGATCGTACGAATGAGTAAGAATGGATCGTACGAATGAATTAGAATGGATCGTACGAATGAATTAGAATGGATCGTACGAATGAATTAGAATGGATCATGCTAATGAATTAGAATGGAATAGAATAGATTGTACGAATGAATTAGAATGGATTCGTACGAATAAATTAGAATGGATACATTCGTGCAAATGAATTAGAATGGATCGTACCAATGAGTCAGAATGGATCGTACGATTGAAATAGAATGGATTGTGCGAATGAATTAGAATGGATCGTACGAATGAATTAGAATTGATCGTGTGAAAGAATTAGAATGGATTGTATGAATGAATTAGAATAGATCGTATGAATGAATTAGAATGGTTCGTATGAGTGAATTAGAATGGATACGAAGGAATTAGAATGGATCGTACGAAGGAATTAGAATGGATCATACGAATGAAATAGAATGGATCGTACGAAGGAATTAGAATGGATCGTACGAAGGAATTAGAATGGATCGTACGAATGAATTAGAATGGATATATTCGTGCAAATGAATTAGAATGGATCGTATGAATGAATTAGAATGGATGGTATGAGTGAATTAGAACGGATCGTACGAATGAAATAGAATGAATTAGAATTGATCGTATGAATGAAATAGAATGGATTGTACGAATGATTTAGAATGGATCGTACGAATGAATTAGAATGGATCGTACGAATGATTTAGAATGGATACATTCGTGCGAATGAATTAGAATGGATCATACGAATAAGTAAGAATGGATCGTACGAATGAAATAGAATGGATTGTACGAATGAATTAGAATGGATTCGTACGAATGAATTAGAATGGATACATTCGTGCGAATGAATTAGAATGGATCGTACCAATGAGTAAGAATGGATCATACAAATGAAATAGAATGGATTATGCAAATGAATTAGAATGGATCGTATGAATGAATTAGAATGGATCGTACGAATGAATTAGAATGGATCATACGAATTAATTAGAATGGATCATACAAATGAATTAGAATGGATCGTACGAATGAATTAGAATGGATTATACGAATGAATTAGAATGGATCATACGAATGAATTAGAATGGATCATACGAATGAATTAGAATGGATCGTACGAATGAATTAGAATGGATCGTACGAATGAATTAGAATGGATACATTTGTGCGAATGAATTAGAATGGATCGTACGAATGGATTAGAATGGATCTTATGAATGGATTAGAATGGATACATTCGTGCGAATGAATTAGAATGGATTGTATGAATGAATTAGAATGGATCGTACGATCCATTCTAATTCATTCGTACGATCCATTCTAATTCATTTATACGATCCATTCTAATTCATTCGTGCGATCCATTCTAATTCATTCGTATATTCCATTCTAATTCATTCGTATGATCGATTCTATTTCATTCGTACGATACATTCTTACTCATTCGTATGATCCATTCTAATTCATTCGGACGAATGTATCCATTCTAATTTATTCGTACGATCCATTCTAATTCATTCGTACGATCCATTCTAATTCATTCGTACGATCCATTCTTACTCATTCGTATGATCCATTCTAATTCATTCGTACGATCCATTCTAATTCATTCGCTCGAATGTATCCATTCTAATCCATTCGTATGATCCATTCTAATTGATTAGCATGATCCATTCTAATTCTTTCACACGATCCATTCTAATTCATTCGTACGATCCATTCTAATTCATTCGCACAATCCATTCTATTTCATTCGTACGATCCATTCTTAGTCATTCGTTTGATCCATTCTAATTCATTCACACGAATGTATCCATAATGGATCATACGAATGAGTAAGAATGGATCGTACGAATGAAATAGAATGGATTGTGCGAATGAATTAGAATGGACCGTACGAATGAATTAGAATGGATCGTAGGAATGAATTAGAATGGATATATTTGAACGAATAAATTAGAATGGATCATACGAATGAATTAGAATGGATCGTACGAATGAATTAGAATGGATAGTGCGAATGAATTAGAATCGATCATACGAATGAATTAGAATGGATCGTACGAATGAATTAGAATGGATCGTACGAATGAATTAGAATGGATCGTACGAATAAATTAGAATGGATACATTCGTCCGAATGAATTAGAATGGATCATACGAATGAGTAAGAATGGATCGTACGAATGAAATAGAATAGATTGTACGAATGAATTAGAATGGATCCTACGAATGAATTAGAATGGATCGTACGAATGAATTAGAATGGATCATATTAATGAATTAGAATGGATCGTACGAATGAATTAGAATGGATACATTCGTGCGAATAAATTAGAATGGATTGTATGAATGAATTAGAATGGATCGTACGAATGAATTAGAATGGATCGTACGAATGAATTAAAATAGATTGCGCGAATGAATTAGAATGGATCGTACGAATGAATTAGAATGGATCATACGAAGGAATTAGAATGGATCATACGAATGAATTAGAATAGATCGTACGAATGAATTAGAATGGATCGTACGAAGGAATTAGAATGGATCGTACGAATGAATTAGAATGGATCATACGATTGAATTAGAATGGATCATACGAATGAGTAAGAATGGATCGTATGAATGAATTAGATTGGATCGTACGACCCATTCTAATTCATTAGCATGGATCGTGCTAATGAATTAGAATGGAATATATGAATGAATTAGAATGGATCGTAGAATGGATCGTACGAATGAATTAGAATGAATTAGAATGGATACATTCGTGCGAATAAATCAGAAAGGATTGTATGAATGAATTAGAATGGATCGTAAGAATGAATTAGAATGGATCGTACGAATGAATTAGAATAGATTGCGCGAATGAATTAGAATGGATCGTGCGAATGAAATAGAATGGATACAAATGAATTAGAATGGATCATACGAATGAATTAGAATGACGATCAATTCTTATTCATTCGTACGATCCATTCTATTTCATTCACATGAATGTATCCATTCTAATTCATTCGTACGATCCATTCTAATTCATTCATAGGATCCATTCTAATTCATTCATACAATCTATTATAATTCATTCGCACAAATGTATCCATTCTAATTCATTCGTACGATCAGTTCTAATTCATTCACAAAATCTATTCTAATTCATTCAGACGATCCATTTTAATTCATTCACACGAATGTATCCATTCTAACTCATTCATACGATTCATTCTATTCCATTCGTACGATCTATTCTAATTCACTCATATGATCCATTCTAATACATTCATACGATCCATTCTAATTCATTTGCACGAATATATCCATTCTACTTCATTGTACAATCCATTCTAATTCCTTCGTACGATCCATTCTAATTCATTCGTATGATCTATTCTAATTCATTCGTACGATCCATTCTAATTCATTCGTACGATCCATTCTAATTCCTTCGTACGATCCATTCTAATTCATTTGTATGATCCATTCTAATTCATTCGTACAATCTATTCTAATTTATTCGTACGAATGGATACATTCGTGTGAATGAATTAGAATGGATCGTACGAATGAGTAAGAATGGATCGTACGAATGAAATAGAATGGATTGCACGAATGAATTAGAATGGATCGTACGAATGAATTAGAACGGATCGTGTGAAAGAATTAGAATGGATTGTATGAATGAATTAGAATGGATCGTACGAATAAATTAGAATGGATCGTACGAAGGAATTAGAATGGATCGTACGAATGAATTAGAATGGGTCATACGAATGAATTAGAATAGATCGTACGAAGGAATTAGAATGGATCGTACGAAGGAATTAGAATGGATCGTACGAATGAATTAGAATGGATCGTATGAATGAATTAGAATGGATACATTCGTGTGAATGAATTAGAATGGATCGTATGAATGAATTAGAATAGATTTTGTAAATGAATTAGAACTGATCGTACGAATGAATTAGAATGGATACATTCGTGCGAATGAATTAGAATGGATTGTATGAATGAATTAGAATGGATCCTATGAATGAATTAGAATGGATCGTACGAATGAATTAGAATGGATACATTCGTGCGAATGAATTAGAATTGATCGTACGAATGAATTAGAATGGATCGTGCGAATCAATTAGAATGGATCGTACGAATGAATTAGAATGGATACATTCTTGCGAATGAATTAGAATGGATACATTCGTGCGAAAGAATTAGAAAAGATCGTATGAATGAATTAGAATGGATCCTATGAATGAATTAGAATGGATCGTGCGAATGAATTAGAATGGATCGTACGAATGAATTAGAATGGATCGTACGAATGAATTAGAATGGATCATGCTAATGAATTAGAATGGAATAGAATAGATTGTATGAATGAATTAGAATGGATTCGTACGAATAAATTAGAATGGATACATTCGTGCAAATGAATTAGAATAGATCGTACCAATGAGTCAGAATGGATCGTACGAATGAAATAGAATGGATTGTGCGAATGAATTAGAATGGATCGTACGAATGAATTAGAATTGATCGTGTGAAAGAATTAGAATGGATTGTATGAATGAATTAGAATAGATTGTATGAATGAATTAGAATGGATCGTATGAGTGAATTAGAATGGATACGAAGGAATTAGAATGGATCGTACGAAGGAATTAGAATGGATCATACGAATGAAATAGAATGGATCGTACGAAGGAATTAGAATGGATCATACGAAGGAATTAGAATGGATCGTACGAATGAATTAGAATGGATATATTCGTGCAAATGAATTAGAATGGATCGTATGAATGAATTAGAATGGATGGTATGAGTGAATTAGAACGGATCGTACGAATGAAATAGAATGAATTAGAATTGATCGTATGAATGAAATAGAATGGATTGTACGAATGATTTAGAATGGATCGTACGAATGAATTAGAATGGATCGTACGAATGATTTAGAATGGATACATTCGTGCGAATGAATTAGAATGGATCATACGAATAAGTAAGAATGGATCGTACGAATGAAATAGAATGGATTGTACGAATGAATTAGAATGGATTCGTACGAATGAATTAGAATGGATACATTCGTGCGAATGAATTAGAATGGATCGTACCAATGAGTAAGAATGGATCGTACAAATGAAATAGAATGGATTGTGCAAATAAATTAGAATGGATCGTATGAATGAATTAGAATGGATCGTACGAATGAATTAGAATGGATCATATGAATTAATTAGAATGGATCATACAAATGAATTAGAATGGATCGTACGAATGAATTAGAATGGATTATACGAATGAATTAGAATGGATCGTACGAATGAATTAGAATGGATCATACGAATGAATTAGAATGGATCGTACGAATGAATTAGAATGGATCGTACGAATGAATTAGAATGGATACATTTGTGCGAATGAATTAGAATGGATCGTACGAATGGATTAGAATGGATCGTACGAATGGATTAGAATGGATACATTCGTGCGAATGAATTAGAATGGATTGTATGAATGAATTAGAATGGATCGTACGATCCATTCTAATTCATTCGTACGATCCTTTCTAATTCATTCATACGATCCATTCTAATTCATTCGTGTGATCCATTCTAATTCATTCGTATATTCCATTCTAATTCATTCGTATGATCGATTCTATTTCATTCGTACGATCCATTCTTACTCATTCGTATGATCCATTCTAATTCATTCGGACGAATGTATCCATTCTAATTTATTCGTACGATCCATTCTAATTCATTCGTACGATCCATTCTAATTCATTCGTACGATCCATTCTTACTCATTCGTATGATCCATTCTAATTCATTCGTACGATCCATTCTAATTCATTCGCTCGAATGTATCCATTCTAATCCATTCGTACGATCCATTCTAATTCATTAGCATGATCCATTCTAATTCTTTCACACGATCCATTCTAATTCATTCGTACGATCCATTCTAATTCATTCGCACAATCCATTCTATTTCATTCGTACGATCCATTCTTAGTCATTCGTTTGATCCATTCTAATTCATTCACACGAATGTATCCATAATGGATCACACGAATGAGTAAGAATGGATCGTACGAATGAAATAGAATGGATTGTGCGAATGAATTAGAATGGACCGTATGAATGAATTAGAATGGATCGTACGAATGAATTAGAATGGATATATTTGAACGAATAAATTAGAATGGATCATACGAATGAATTAGAATGGATCGTACGAATGAATTAGAATGGATAGTGCGAATGAATTAGAATCGATCATACGAATGAATTAGAATGGATCGTACGAATGAATTAGAATGGATCGTACGAATAAATTAGAATGGATACATTCGTCCGAATGAATTAGAATGGATCATACGAATGAGTAAGAATGGATCGTACGAATGAAATAGAATAGATTGTACGAATGAATTAGAATGGATCCTACGAATGAATTAGAATGGATCGTACGAATGAATTAGAATGGATCATATTAATGAATTAGAATGGATCGTACGAATGAATTAGAATGGATACATTCGTGCGAATAAATTAGAATGGATTGTATGAATGAATTAGAATGGATCGTACGAATGAATTAGAATGGATCGTACGAATGAATTAAAATAGATTGCGCGAATGAATTAGAATGCATCGTACGAATGAATTAGAATGGATCATACGAAGGAATTAGAATGGATCGTACGAATGAATTAGAATAGATCGTACGAATGAATTAGAATGGATCATACGAAGGAATTAGAATGGATCGTACGAATGAATTAGAATGGATCATACGATTGAATTAGAATGGATCATACGAATGAGTAAGAATGGATCGTATGAATGAATTAGATTGGATCGTACGATCCATTCTAATTCATTAGCATGGATCGTGCTATTGAATTAGAATGGAATATATGAATGAAATAGAATGGATTGTAGAATGGATCGTACGAATGAATTAGAATGAATTAGAATGGATACATTCGTGCGAATAAATCAGAAAGGATTGTATGAATGAATTAGAATGGATCGTAAGAATGAATTAGAATGGATCGTACGAATGAATTAGAATGGATCGTATGAATGAATTAGAATAGATTGCGCGAATGAATTAGAATGGATCGTGCGAATGAAATAGAATGGATACAAATGAATTAGAATGGATCATACGAATGAATTAGAATGACGATCAATTCTTACTCATTCGTACGATCCATTCTATTTCATTCGCATGAATGTATCCATTCTAATTCATTCGTACGATCCATTCTAATTCATTCATAGGATCCATTCTAATTCATTCATACAATCTATTATAATTCATTCGCATGAATGTATCCATTCTAATTCATTCGTACGATCAGTTCTAATTCATTCACAAAATCTATTCTAATTCATTCATACGATCCATTCTAATTCATTCACACGAATGTATCCATTCTAATTCATTCATACGATTCATTCTAATCCATTCGTACGATCCATTCTAATTCACTCATATGATCCATTCTAATACATTCATACGATCCATTCTAATTCATTTGCACAAATATATCCATTCTAATTCATTGTACGATCCATTCTAATTCCTTCGTACGATCCATTCTAATTCATTCGTACGATCTATTCTAATTCATTCGTACGATCCATTCTAATTCATTCGTACGATCCATTCTAATTCCTTCGTACGATCCATTCTAATTCATTCGTACGATCCATTCTAATTCATTTGTACAATCTATTCTAATTCATTCGTACGAATGGATACATTCGTGTGAATGAATTAGAATGGATCGTACGAATGAGTAAGAATGGATCGTACGAATGAAATAGAATGGATTGCACGAATGAATTAGAATGGATCGTACGAATGAATTAGAATGGATCGTGTGAAAGAATTAGAATGGATTGTATGAATGAATTAGAATGGATCGTACGAATGAATTAGAATGGATCGTACGAAGGAATTAGAATGGATCGTACGAATGAATTAGAATGGGTCGTATGAATGAATTAGAATAGATCGTACGAAGGAATTAGAATGGATCGTACGAAGGAATTAGAATGGATCGTACGAATGAATTAGAATGGATACATTCGTGTGAATGAATTAGAATGGATCGTATGAATGAATTTGAATAGATTTTGTAAATGAATTAGAACTGATCGTACGAATGAATTAGAATGGATACATTCGTGCGAATGAATTAGAATGGATTGTATGAATGAATTAGAATGGATCCTCTGAATGAATTAGAATGGATCGTACGAATGAATTAGAATGGATACATTCGTGCGAATGAATTAGAATTGATCGTACGAATGAATTAGAATGGATCGTGCGAATCAATTAGAATGGATCGTACGAATGAATTAGAATGGATACATTCGTGCGAATGAATTAGAATGGATACATTCGTGCGAAAGAATTAGAAAAGATCGTATGAATGAATTAGAATGGATCCTATGAATGAATTAGAATGGATCGTGCGAATGAATTAGAATGGATTGTACGAATGAATTAGAATGGATCATGCTAATGAATTAGAATTGATCGAACGAATGAATTAGCAAGGATCGTGCTAATGAATTAGAATGGATCGTACGAATGAATTAGAATGGATCAAATGAATGAATTAGAATGGTTACATTCATGCGAATGAATTAGAATGGATCGTACGAATGGATTAGAATGGATCGTACGAATGGATTAGAATGGATACTTTCGAGCGAATGAATTAGAATGGATCGTACGAATGAATTAGAATGGATCGTATGAATAAATTAGAATGGATACATTCGTCCGAATGAATTAGAATGGATCATACGAGTGAGTAAGAATGGATCGTACGAATGAAATAGAATAGATTGTACGAATGAATTAGAATGGATCCTACGAATGAATTAGGATGGATCGTGTGAAAGAATTAGAATGGATTGTATGAATGAATTAGAATGGATCGTATGAATGAATTAGAATAGATCGTGCGAATGAATTCGAATGGATCGTACGAATTCATTCTAATTCATTCATACAATCCATTCTAATTCTTTCACACGATCCATTCTAATTCATTCGTACGTTCCATTGTAATTCATTAGCACGATCCATGCTAATTCATTCGTTCGATCAATTCTAATTCATTAGCACGATCCATTCTAATTCATTCGTACGATCCATTCTAATTCATTCACACGATCCATTCTAATTCATTCATAGGATCCATTCTAATTCATTCATACGATATATTCTAATTCTTTCGCACGAATGTATCCATTCTAATTCATTCGCACGAATGATGCATTCTAATTCATTCGTACGATCCATTCTAATTCATTCGCACGATCCATTCTAATTCATTCGTACGATCAATTCTAATTCATTCGCACGAATGTATCCATTCTAATTCATTCGTACGATCCAATCTAATTCATTCATAGGATCCATTCTATATCATTCATACAATCCATTCTAATTCATTCGCACGAATGTATCCATTCTAATTCATTCGTACGATCAGTTCTAATTCATTCACAAAATCTATTCTAATTCATTCATACGATCCATTCTAATTCATTCACACGAATGTATCCATTCTAATTCATTCATACGATCCATTTTAATTCATTCGTACGATTCATTCTTATTCCTTCGTACGATCCATTCTAATTCATTCGTACGATCTATTCTAATTCATTCGTACGATCCATTCTAATTCATTCTTACGATCCATTCTAATTCCTTCGTACGATCCATTCTAATTCATTCGTACGATCCATTCTAATTCATTCATACAATCCATTCTAATTCTTTCACACGATCCATTCTAATTCATTCGTACGATCCATTCTAATTCATTAGCACGATCCATGCTAATTCATTTGTTCGATCAATTCTATTTCATTAGCATGATCCATTCGAATTCATTCGTACGATCCATTCTAATTCATTCGCACGATCCATTCTAATTCATTCATAGGATCCATTCTAATTCATTCATACGATCTATTCTAATTCTTTTACACGAATGTATCCATTGTAATTCATTCGCACGAATGTATCCATTCTAATTCATTCGTACGAATAAATTAGAATGGATCGTACGAATGAATTAGAATAGATCGTACGAATGAATTAGAATAGATCGTACGAAGGAATTAAAATGGATCGTATGAATGGATATATTCGTGCAAATGAATTAGAATGGATCGTATGAATGTATTAGAATGGATCGTATGAGTGAATTAGAATGGATCGTACGAATGAATTAGAATGGATTGTATGAATGAATTAGAATGGATCGTACGAATGAATTAGAATGGATCATACGAATTAATTAGAATGGATCGTACGAATGAATTAGAATGGATCGTACGAATGAATTAGAATGGATACATTCGTGCGAATGAATTAGAATGGATACATTCATGCGAAAGAATTAGAATAGATCGTATGAATGAATTAGAATGGATCCAATGAATGAATTAGAATGGATCGTGCGAATGAATTAGAATGGATCGTACGAATGAATTAGAATACATTCGTACGATCCATTCTAATTCATTCGCAAGAATGTATCCATTCTAGTTCATTCGTACGATCTATTCTTATTCATTCGCATGGATCGTGCATTCATACGATCCATTCTAATTCATTCGTAAGATCCATTCTAATTCATTCGTACGATCCATTCTAATTCATTCATACGATCCATTCTAATTCATTCGCACGAATGTATCCATTCTAGTTCATTCGTACGATCCATTCTAATTCATTCGTACGATCCATTCTAATTCATTCATACGATCTATTCTAATTCATTCATACAATACATTTTAATTCTTTCAAACGATCCATTCTAATTCATTCGTACGATCCATTCTAATTCATTCGCACAATCCATTCTATTTCATTCGTACGATCCATTCTTACTCATTCGTATGATCCATTCTAATTCATTCGCACGAATGTATCCATAATGGATCATACGAATGAGTAAGAATGGATCATACAAATAAAATAGAATGGATTGTGCGAATGAATTAGAATGGACCGTACGAATGAATTAGAATGGATACATTCGTGCGAATGAATTAGAATGGATCGGACGAATGAATTAGAATGGATCGTACGAATGAATTAGAATGGATCGTACGAATGAATTAGAATGGATACATTCGTCTGAATGAATTAGAATGGATCATACGAATGAGTAAGAATGGATCGTACGAATGAAATAGAATAGATTGTATGAATGAATTAGAATGGATCCTACGAATGAATTAGAATAGATCGTGTGAAAGAATTAGAATGGATTGTATGAATAAATTAGAATGAATTCGTACGATCCATTCGAATTCATTCGCACGATCCATTCTAATTCATTCATACGATCCATTCTAATTCATTCATACAATCCATTGTAATTCTTTCACACGATCCATTCTAATTCATTCGTAGGATCCATTCTCATTCATTCGTACAATCTATTCTATTTCATTCGTACGATCCATTCTTACTCATTCGTATGATCCATTCTAATTCATTCGGACGAATGTATCCATTCTAATTCATTCGTACGATCCATTCTAATTCATTCGTCCGATCCATTCTAATTCATTCGTCCGATCCATTCTAATTCATTCGCACGAATGTATCTATTCTAATTCATTCGTATGATCCATTCTAATTCATTCGTACGATCCATTCTAATTCATTCGTAAGATCCATTCTAATTCATTCGTACGATCCATTCTAATTCATTCGTACGATCCATTCTAATTCATTCGCACGAATGTATCCATTCTAGTTCATTCGTACGATCCATTCTAATTCATTCGTACGATCCATTCTAATTCATTCGCACGATCCATTCTAATTCATTCATATGATCTATTCTAATTCATTCATACGATCCATTCTAATTCATTCGTACGATCCATTCTAATTCATTCGCACAAATGTATCCATTCTAATTCATTCGTACGATCCATTCTAATTCATTTGTACGATCCATTCTAATTCATTCGCACGATCTGTTCTTATTCATTCGCACAATCCATTCTAATTCATTCGCATGAATGTATCCATTCTAATTCATTCGTACGAGCCATTCTAATTCATTCGTACGATCTATTCTAATTCATTCGTATGATACATTCTAATTAATTCGTATGATCCATTCTAATTCATTCGTACGATCTATTCTAATTCATTCATACAATCCATTCTAATTCATTCGCACGAATGTATCCATTCTAATTAATTCGTACGATCCATTCTAATTCATTCGTATGATCTATTCTTATTCATTCGCACGATCCAGTCTAATTGATTCGCACGATCCATTCTAATTCATTCGCACGAATGTATCCATTCTAATTCATTCGTATGATCCATTCTAATTCATTAATATGATCCTTTCTAATTCATTCGTACGATCCATTCTAATTCATATGCACAAAGGTATCCATTCTAATCCATTCGTAGGATCCATTCTAATCCATTCGTACGATCCACTCTAATTCATTCGTACGATCCATTCTAATTCATTCGCTCGAATGTATCCATTCTAATCCATTCGTACGATCCATTCTAATCCATTCGTACGATCCATTCTAATTCATTCGCATAAATGTAACCATTCTAATTCATTCATTTGAACCATTCTAATTCATTCGTACGATCCATTCTAATTCATTCGTCCGATCCATTCTAATTCATTCGCACGAATGTATCCATTCTAATTCATTCGTACGATCCATTCTAATTCATTCGTACGATCCATTCTAATTCATTCATAAGATCCATTCGAAATAATTCGTACGATCCATTCTAATTCATTCGTACGATCCATTCTAATTCATTCGCACGAATGTATCCATTCTAGTTCATTCGTACGATCCATTCTAATTCATTCGTACGATCCATTCTAATTCATTCGCACGATCCATTCTAATTCATTTGTACGATCAATTCTAATTCATTCGCACGAATGTATCCATTCTAATTCATTCGTACGATCCTGAATTAGAATGGATCGTACAAATGAATTAGAATGGATACCTTTGTGCATATGAATTAGAATAGATCGTACGAATGAATTAGAATGGATCATATTAATGAATTAGAATGGATCGTAGGAATGAATTAGAGTGGATGCATTCGTGCGAATGAATTAGAATGCATCGTGCATGAATGTATCCATTCTATTTCATTCATACGATCCATTCTAATTCATTAATATGATCCATTCTAATTCATTCGTACGATCCATTCTAATTCATATGCACAAAGGTATCCATTCTAATCCATTCGTAGGATCCATTCTAATCCATTCGTACGATCCATTTTAATTCATTCGTACGATCCATTCTAATTCATTCGCTCGAATGTATCCATTCTAATCCATTCGTACGATCCATTCTAATCCATTCGTACGATCCATTCTAATTCATTCGCATGAATGTAACCTCATACGATCCATTCTAATTCGTTCATATGATCCATTCTAATTCGTTCGTACGATCCATTCTAATTCGTTCGTACGATCCATTCTAATTCATTCGTACGATCCATTCTAATTCATTCCTACGATCTATTCTAATTCATTCGCTCGAATATATCCATTCTAATTCATTCGTTCGATCCATTCTAATTCATTCGCACGATCAATTCTAATTCATTCGTATGATCCATTCTAATCCATTCGTACGATCCATTCTAATTCATTCGTACAATCCATTCTATTTCATTCGTACGATCCATTCTAATTCATTCGCACGAATGAATCCATTCTAGTTCATTCGTACGATCCATTCTAATTCATTCGTACGATCCATTCTAATTCATTCGCACGATCCATTCTAATTCATTCGTACGATCCATTCTAATTCATTCATATGATCCATTCTAATTCATTCGTACGATCCATTCTAATTCATTCGTACGATCCATTCTAATTCCTTCGTACGATCCATTCTAATACATTCATACGATCCATTCTAATTCATTTGCACGAATATATCCATTCTAATTCATTCATACGTTCCATTCTAATTCCTTCGTATGATCCATTCTAATTCATTCGTACGTTCTATTCTAATTCATTCGTACGATCCATTCTAATTCATTCGTACGATCCATTCTAATTCCTTCGTACGATCCATTCTAATTCATTCGTACGATCCATTCTAATTCATTCGTACAATCTATTCTAATTCATTCGTACGAATGGATACATTCGTGTGAATGAATTAGAATGGATCGTACGAATGAGTAAGAATGGATCGTACGAATGAAATAGAATGGATTGCACGAATGAATTAGAATGGATCGTACGAATGAATTAGAATGGATCGTGTGAAAGAATTAGAATGGATTGTATGAATGAATTAGAATGGATCGTACGAAGGAATTAGAATGTATCATATGAATGAATTAGAATGGATCGTGCGAATGAATTAGAATGGATCGTACGAATGAATTAGAATGGATCGTGCTAATGAATTAGAATTGATCGAACGAATTAATTAGCATGGATCGTGCAAATGAATTAGAATGGAACGTACGAATGAATTAGAATGGATCGTGTGAAAGAATTAGAATGGATTGTATGAATGAATTAGAATGAATTCGTACGATCCATTCGAATTCATTCGCACGATCCATTCTAATTCATTCATACGATCCATTATAATTCATTCATACAATCCATTCTAATTCTTTCACACAATCCATTCTAATTCATTCGTAGGATCCATTCTAATTCATTTGTACAATCTTTTCTATTTTATTTGTACGATCCATTCTTATTCATTCGTATGATCCATTCTAATTCATTCGTACGATCCATTCTAATTCATTTGTACGATCCATTCTAATTCATTCGTACAATCCATTCTATTTCATTTGTACTATCCAGTCTTACTCATTCGTATGATCCATTCTAATTCATTCACACGAATGTATCCATTCTAATTCATTCATACAATCCATTCTAATTCATTCCGTACGATCCATTCTAATTCATTCGTACGATCGTACGAATGAATTAGAATGGATCGTACGAATGAATTAGAATAGATTGTGCGAATGAATTAGAATGGATCGTACGAATGAATTAGAATGGATCGTACGAATGAATTAGAATGGATCATACGAATGAGTAAGAATGGATCGTAATAGAATGGATCGTACGAATAAATTAGAATGGATACATTCGTCAGGATGAATTATACTGGATCATACGAATGAGTAAGAATGGATCGTAGGAATGAAATAGAATAGATTATACGAATGAATTAGAATGGATCCTACGAATGAATTAGAATGGATCGTGTGAAAGAATTAGATTGGATTGTATGAATGAATTAGAATGGATCGTATGAATGAATTAGAATGGATCGTGCGAATGAATTCGAATGGATCGTACGAATTCATTCTAATTCATTCATACAATCCATTCTAATTCTTTCACACGATCCATTCTAATTCATTCGTACGTTCCATTCTAATTCATTAGCACGATCCATGCTAATTCATTCGTTCGATCAATTCTAATTCATTAGCACGATCCATTCTAATTCATTCGTACGATCCATTCTAATTCATTCGCACGATCCATTCTAATTCATTCATAGGATCCATTCTAATTCATTCATACGATCTATTCTAATTCTTTCGCACGAATGTACCAATTCTAATTCATTCGCACGAATGTATCCTTTCTAATTCATTCGTACGATCCATTCTAATTCATTCGTATGATCCATTCGAATTCATTCGCACGATCCATTCTAATTCATTCATATGATCCATTCTAATTCATTCATACAATCCATTCTAATTCTTTCACACGATCCATTCTAATTCATTCGTACGATCCATTCTAATTCATTCGTACAATCCATTCTATTTCATTCGTACAATCTATTCTTACTCATTCGTATGATCCATTCTAATTCATTCGTATGGTCCATTCTAATTCATTCGTACGATCCATTCTAATTCATTCGTACGACCCATTCTAATTCATTCATACGATCCATTCTAATTCATTCGCATGAATGTATCCATTATAGTTCATTCGTACGATCCATTCTAATTCATTCGTACGATCCATTCTAATTCATTCGCACGATCCATTCTAATTCATTCGTACGATCCATTTGTGCGAATGAATTAGAATGGATCGTACGAATGAATTAGAATGGATCGTACGAATGAATGGATACATTTGTGCGAATGAATCTAAATGGATTGTATGAATGAATTACAATGGATCGTACGAATGAATTAGAATGGATCGTACGAATGAATTAGAAGAGCTCATACGAATGAATTAGAATGAATCGTATGAATGAATTAGAATGGTTACATTCGTGCGAATGAATTAGAATAGATCGTACGAATGAATTAGAATGGATCGTACGAATAAATTAGAATGGATCGTGGGAATGAATTAGAATGGATCGTACTAATGAATTAGAATGGATCCACCGAATGAGTTAGAATGGATCATACGAATGAATTAGAATGGATTGTACGAATGAATTAGAATGGATTGTGCGAATGAATTAGAATGGATCGTATGAATGAATAAGAATGGATCGTACGAATGAATTAGAATGGATCGTGCGAAGGAATTAGCATGAATCGTACGAATGTATTAGAATGGTTCGTCCGAATGAATTAGAATGAATCGTACGATCCATTCTAATTCAATCGTCCGATCCATTCTAATTCATTCGCATGAATGTATCCATTCTAATTCATTCGTACAATCCATTCTATTTCATTCTTACGATCCATTCTTACTCATTCGTATGATCCATTCTAATTCATTCGTATGATCCATTCTAATTCATTCGTACGATCCATTCTAATTCATTCGTACGATCCATTCTAATTCATTCGCACGATCCATTCTAATTCATTCATACGATCTATTCTAATTCATTCATACGATCCATTCTAATTCATTCGCCCGATCCATTCTAATTCATTCATACGATCCATTCTATTCGAATGGATCATGTGATCCATTCGAATTCATTCGCACGATCCATTCTAATTCATTCATACGATCCATTCTAATTTATTCATACAATGCATTCTAATTCTTTCGCACGATTCATTCTAATTCATTCATACGATCTATTCTAATTCATTCGTACGATCCATTCTAATTCACTCATACGATCCATTCTAATACATTCATACGATCCATTCTAATTCATTTGCACGAATATATCCATTCTAATTCATTCGTACGATCCATTCTAATTCCTTCGTGCGATCCATTCTAATTCATTCGTACGATCTATTCTAATTCATTCGTAAGATCCATTCTAATTCATTCGTATGATCCATTCTAATTCCTTCGTATGATCCATTCTAATTCATTCGTACGATCCATTCTAATTCATTCATACAATCCATTCTAATTCTTTCACACGATCCATTCTAATTCATTCGTACGATCCATTCTAATTCATTCGTGCAATCCATTCTATTTCATTCGTACGATCCATTCTTACTCATTCGTACAATCCTTTCTAATTCATTCATACGATCCATTCTAATTAATTCATACGATCTATTCTAATTTATTCATACAATCCATTCTAATTCTTTCGCACGATCCATTCTAATTCATTCGTACGATCCATTCTAATTCATTCGCACAATCCATTCTATTTCATTCGTACGATCCATTCTTACTCATTGGTACGATACATTCTAATTCATTCGCACGAATGTATCCATTCTAATTCATTCGTACGAATCCATTCTAATTCATTCGTACATTCTATTCTATTTCATTCGTACGATCCATTCTTACTCATTCGTATGATCCATTCTAATTCATTCGGACGAATGTATCCATTCTAATTTATTCGTACGATCCATTCTAATTCATTCGTACGATCCATTCTAATCCATTCGTCCGATCCATTCTAATTCATTCGCACGAATGTATCCATTCTAATTCATTCGTACGATCCATTCTAATTCATTCATAAGATCCATTCTAATTCATTCGTAAGATCCATTCTAATTCATTCGTACGATCCATTCTAATTCATTCGTACGATCCATTCTAATTCATTCGCATGAATGTATCCATTCTAGTTCATTCGTACGATCCATTCTAATTCATTCGTACGATCCATTCTAATTCATTCGCACGATCCATTCTAATTCATTCGTACGATCCATTCTAATTCATTCATACGATCCATTCTAATTCATTCGTACGATCCATTCTAATTCATTCGCACAAATGTATCCATTCTAATTCATTCGTACGATCCATTCTAATTCATTCACACGATCCATTCTAATTCATTCGTACGATCCATTCTAATTCTTTCACACGATCCATTCTAATTCATTCGTACGATCCATTCTAATTCATTCGCACGATCCATTCTAATTCATTCGTACGATCCATTCTAATTCATTCATAAGATCCATTCTAATTCATTCGTACGATCAATTCTAATTCATTCGCACAAATGTATCCATTCTAATTCATTCGTACGATCCATTCTAATTCATTCGCACGATCCATTCTAATTCATTCGTACGATCCATTCTAATTCATTCGTACGATCCATTCTAATTCATTCGTATGATCCATTCTAATTAATTCGTATGATCCATTCTAATTCATTCGTACGATCCATTCTAATTCATTCATACAATCCATTCTAATTCATTCGCACGAATGTATCCATTCTAATTAATTCGTACGATCCATTCTAATTCATTCGTATGATCTATTCTTATTCATTCGCACGATCCAATCTAATTGATTCGCACGATCCATTCTAATTCATTTGCACGAATGTATCCATTCTAATTCATTCGTACGATCCAGTCTAATTCATTAATATGATCCATTCTAATTCATTCGTTTGATCCATTCTAATTCATATGCACAAAGGTATCCATTCTAATTCATTCGCACGAAAGAATTAGAATGGATTGTATGAAAGAATTAGAATGGATCGTGCGAATGAATTAGGATGGATCGTACGAAGGAATTAGAATGGATCGTACGAAAGAATTAGAATGGATCATACGAATGAGTTAGAATGGATCGTACGAATGAATTAGAATGGATTATACGAATGAATTAGAATGGATCGTACGAATTAATTAGAATGGATCGTACGAATGAATTAGAATGGATCGTATGAATGAATTAGAATGGATACATTCGTGCGAATGAATTAGAATGGATCGTACGAATGAATTAGAATGGATACATTTGTGCGAATGAATTAGAATGGATCGTACGAATGAATTAGAATGGATCGTATGAATGAATTAGAATGGATCGTACGAATGAATTAGAATGGATCGTGCGAATGAATTAGAATGGATCGTACGAATGAATTAGAATGGATCGTACGAATGAACTAGAATGGATACATTCGTGCGAATGAATTAGAATGGATCGTACGATTGAATTAGAATGGATCGTACGAATGAATTAGAATGGATCTTACGAATGAATTAGAATGGATCGTACAAATGAATTAGAATGGATCGTACGAATGAATTAGAATGGATATATTTGTGCGAATGAATTAGAATGGATCGGACAAATGAATTAGAATGGATCGTACGAATGAATTAGAATGGATCGTACGAATAAATTAGAATGGATACATTCGCCCGAATGAATTAGAATGGATCATACGAATGAGTAAGAATGGATCGTACGAATGAAATAGAATAGATTGTACGAATGAATTAGAATGGATCCTACGAATGGATTAGAATGGATCGTGTGAAAGAATTAGAATGGATTGTATGAATGAATTAGAATGGATCGTATGAATGAATTAGAATGGATCGTGCGAATGAATTCGAATGGATCGTACGAATTCATTCTAATTCATTCATACAATCCATTCTAATTCTTTCACACGATCTATTCTAATTCATTCGTAGGATCCATTCTAATTCATTCGTACAATCTATTCTATTTCATTCGTACGATCCATTCTTACTCATTCGTATGATCCATTCTAATTCATTCGCACGAATGTATCCATTCTAATTCATTCATCAATCCATTCTAATTCATTCCGTACGATCCATTCTAATTCATTCGTACGATCGTACGAATGAATTAGAATGGATCGTAAGAATTAGAATGGATTGTATGAATGAATTAGAATGAATTCGTACGATCCATACGAATTCATTTGCACGATCCATTCTAATTCATTCATACGATCCATTCTAATTCATTCATACAATCCATTCTAATTCTTTCACACGAACCATTCTAATTCATTCGTAGGATCCATTCTAATTCATTCGTACAATCTATTCTAATACATTCGTACGCTCCATTCTAATTCATTCGCATGAATGTAACCATTCTAATTCATTCATTTGATCCATTCTAATTCATTCATATGATCCATTCTAATTCATTCGTCCGATCCATTCTAATTCATTCGCACGAATGTATCCATTCTAATTCATTCGTACGATCCATTCTAATTCATTCGTACGATCCATTCTAATTCATTCGTATGATCCATTCTAATTCATTCGTATGATCCATTCTAATTCATTCGCACGAATATATCCATTCTAGTTCATTCGAACGATCCATTCTAATTCATTCGTATGATCCATTCTAATTCATTCGCACGATCCATTCTAATTGATTCGTACGATCAATTCTAATTCATTTGCACGAATGTATCCATTCTAATTCATTCGTACGATCCTGAATTAGAATGGATCGTACGAATGAATTAGAATGGATACCTTTGTGCATATGAATTAGAATGGATCTTACGAATGAATTAGAATGGATCATATTAATGAATTAGAATGGATCGTACGAATGAATTAGAATGGATACATTCGTGCGAATGAATTAGAATGGATCGTGCACGTATGTATCCATTCTAATTCATTCGTACGATCCATTCTAATTCATTAATATGATCCATTCTAATTCATACGTACGATCCATTCTAATTCATATGCACAAAGGTATCCATTCTAATCCATTCGTAGGATCCATTCTAATCCATTCGTACGATCCATTCTAATTCATTCGTACAATCCATTCTAATTCATTCGCTCGAAAGTATTCATTCTAATCCATTCGTATGATCCATTCTAATCCATTCGTACGATCCATTCTAATTCATTCGCATGAATGTAACCATTCTAATTCATTCATTTGATCCATTCTAATTCATTCGTACGATCCATTCTAATTCATTCGTCCGATCCATTCTAATTCATTCGCACGAATGTATCCATTCTAAATCATTCGTACGATCCATTCTAATTCATTCGCACGATCCATTCTAATCCATTCGTACGATCCATTCTAATTCATTCGTACGATCCATTCTAATTCATTCGTATGATCCATTCTAATTCATTCGCTCGAATGTATCCATTCTAATTCATTCGTACGATCCATTCTAATCCATTCGTACGATCCATTCTAATTCATTCGCATGAATGTAACCATTCTAATTCATTCATTTGATCCATTCTAATTCATTCGTACGATCTATTCTAATTTATTCGTCCGATCCATTCTAATTCATTCGCATGAATGTATCCATTCTAATTCATTCGCACGATCTATTCTAATTCATTCGTACGATCCATTCTAATTCATTCGTACGATCCATTCTAATTCATTCATGCAATCCATTCTAATTCATTCGTACAATCTATTCTATTTCATTCGTACGATCCATTTTTACTCATTCGTATGATCCATTCTAATTCGTTTGGACGAATGTATCCATTCTAATTTATTCGTACGATCCATTCTAATTCATTCGTACGATCCATTCTTACTCATTCGTACGATCCATTCTAATTCCTTCGTACGAATGGATTAGAATGGATCGTACGAATGAATTAGAATGGATTATATTAATGAATTAGAATGGATCGTACGAATGAATTAGAATGGATACATTCGTGCGAATGAATTAGAATGGATCGTGCGAATCAATTAGACTGGATCGTGTGAATGAATAAGAATAGATCATACGAATGAATTAGAATGGATCGTACGAATTAATTAGAATGGATACATTCGTGCGAATGAATTAGAATGGATTGTATGAATAAATTAGAATAGATCGTACGAATGAATTAGATTGGATCATACGAATTAATTAGAATGGATCGTACGAATGAATTAGAATGGATCGTACGAATGAATTAGAATGGATCATACGAATGAATTAGAATGGATCGTGCGAATGAATTAGAATGGATCGTACGAATAAATTAGAATGGATACATTTGTGCGAATGAATTAGAATGGATCGTACGAATGAATTAGAATGGATCGTATGAATGAATTAGAATGGATCGTACGAATGAATTAGAATGGATCGTGCGAATGAATTAGAATGGATCGTACGAATGAATTAGAATGGATCGTGTGAAAGAATTAGAATGGATCGTACGAATGAATTATAATGGATCGTGCGAATGAATTAGAATGGATCGTACGAATGAATTAGAATGGATACATTTGTGTGAATGAATTAGAATGGATCGTACGAATGAATTAGAATGGATCGTATGAATGAATTAGAATGGATCGTACGAATGAATTAGAATGGATCGTGCGAATGAATTAGAATGGATCGTACGAATGAATTAGAATGGATCGTACGAATGAACTAGAATGGATACATTCGTGCGAATGAATTAGAATGGATCGTACGAATGAATTAGAATGGATCGTATGAATGAATTAGAATGGATCTTACGAATGAATTAGAATGGATCGTACGAATGAATTAGAATGTATCGTATGAATGAATTAGAATGGATACATTCGTGCGAATAAATTAGAATGGATCGGATGAATGAATTAGAATGGATCGTACGAATGAATTAGAATGGATCGTACGAATGAATTAGAATGGATACTGTTGGGGGTAGCTGAAATCCGCCCTGGAGTTCGCCCTCCCCCCCCGTGCTCACCAAATCCCCTTGACAGGGAGCGAGATCCACATTGGGCTGAAGGGGCGTAGGCCAAGGACACTCATAGGGGCTCACCTAAAGCTCGCCTAAAGCTCGCCCAGGAGCCCGCCTAAGCTCGCTCAGGAGCTCGCCGAGCTCGCCCCGGAGCTCGCCTAAGCTTGTTCAGGAGCTCGCCTAAGCTCTCTCAGGGGTCCGCCCAGCTCGCCCCGGAGCTCGCCCAAGCACATTCAGGAGCTCGCCTAAGCTCTCTCAGGAGCTCGCCCAAGCTCGCTCAGGAGCTCGTTAAGCTCGTTCAGGAGCTCGCCCAAGCTCGCTCAGGAGCTCGTCAACCTCGTTCAGGAGCTCGACTAAGCTTGTTCAGGAGCTCGCCTAAGCTCTCTCAGGGGTCCGCCCAGCTCGCTCAGGAGCTCGCCCAAGCTCGCCCCGACCCCTGTTTATCGAAGAGGTTGCCCCCGTGAGGTCCGACTCTTGATAAATATGGACGAAAGGACGGAGAAGTGCCGGGCGAGCTTGCCTTTGCTTCCTCCCTGAGACCGCCCAGACTTGAACATTCCAGAATAGACAGCTGGCAGCAACAAGAAAGATGCCCTCCCCCACTCAATCCGCCTGGCAGGCTTGACGACAGAATGTCAGGGCGCGAGTACCAAGGACTGTCAGACCCACGCGAGCCAGAACGTGGGGGTCTAGAAGGCTCTAGAAGAATCTCCACGTGTCGGGCTACGGTAGGTCACCGATTGCTATAAATGCTCGCCCCCAGGCTCCATAGAACAGGTTCGAAACCCTTTTCCCTACCACTTTGGTATACCACAGCTCGCCGTTGTGCCACCGTGACTGACTTGAGCGTCGGAGGGTCTGCGCTCCTAAGGGAGCCAGCCGTTCTCACGTTCTCTTTTCTTTGTCTTGCAGGCAGCCCGCACGGACCAGCGAAAAATCCCCCGAATATTTGGCGCCGTCTGTGGGATCTTTCGACTGGTTCCGGTGAGAACGCCCACGACCACGCGGTTGAGCGCCGTCGGCTCTCGTAACCCCAAAGATGGCTCCGACGACAAGGGGACGCAGGCGACCGAGGACCCGCGCAAGGTCTGCGCTCAGCGAACCTCCTGTTGAGACCACCCAGCCCCATGTCCCGCTCAGTGACCAGCTCCTGTTGGAGATGTTGGCCACCCAGCGGGCCATAATGGAGGAACTGACGCGACTGCGTCAGGTTCCGGCGGCCAGCCGATGGTCTGGGCCGGCGAAGATGGCGTCTCCGGTGCGACCACCGGCGTCAGCATCGCGTCCGCCCACGATCGTTCCGGCGTGGCAGGTTTCCCGCCAGGAACCCCCAGATGGGAGAGCGGCCGTGCTCGGGGTGCCAGAAACCCCGCTTACGAGGCTGCAGACGCTGGTAACCCAACGGTCTAGCAACCAGGCGACCTCGCGCACGACCATCCCTTGTCGCCGTAGTCGGAGCGTCGATTCTGATGGGTCGGAGGCAAGATCTCTAGAGCGGGGTTGCGACCCGTGCCATCGGCGACGTGGGAAAGAGCCCGCGGTGGCTACGCCTTCCGAAGCTCGAGAGGCAACGGCCTCCCACAGACCAACCGCCACGATGAAGGAATCCACGGGCGAACAGCGAGGAGGCCGCCGAGCGGTAGCCCCCGAGGGTCACCGCGGGGCGGATCCGAACCTCCCTCGAGGGAGCTGCTCGGCCGCCTAGGACCTGCGCAGCAGCCTCTGGGAGTTTTCCCCGGGCACTGGCAGCGACCTAACGCGACGTTAGACCTGCTGGAGGACCTCGCCACCCACGGGGGTAGCTCGCCTTTCACAAGCGAGGTGCACCAAGGAGGTTTTCCGCACCACTGGACCCCCCCAAAGTTTGTATTGTTCGACGGGTCGCAGGATCCCGTTGACCATCTCTTGGCCTACATAAAGCTTCTGTTTTTCCGGGACCAAGACCACGTCTTGTGCCGAGCTTTCCCGAGCAGCTTGACGGGCTCGGCGTTAAATTGGTTCCATAAGTTGCTGTCGGGAACCATTCCAGACTTCCCAACTCTCTCCAGGTTGTTTCTGGAGCAGTACCGTTACAACAGACAGTCCCCTAAGAGGATCGAGTCCCTCTTCACTTTGTCCATGGGAGCTCGCGAAACTCTTCGAAGCTTCGCGACACGCTTCCAAAGCGCCTACCTCGCTCTGGAGGACGCTGTCGGCCAAGATCTCACGATGGTGAGCGCATTCCGGAACGCCCTCCCCGAGGGAAGCAAGCTTCATGACGCCCTGGTAATCAAGGATCCCCACACGATCGTGGAGCTATTTGCCCTTGTCCAGCAGCACATCAGGCTCGAGGATGCGGTGTTAGACCGGAAGGGAAAGGCAGTCGAGCAGCGACCTCCTCCAGCTCTGCGACCTCTCGTCGTTAAGGCCGTGGAGAGGCAGGAGGTGCCACAGGTGGCACCTTCGCCCGGACCGCCCGTAGCTCCCACCGTATAGCCCACGGAAGCCCCCCCGGTGGTCGCTGGAAGGCCGGCGAACTAGTGCCGGCCTCCGGGACCCGGGGAGCATGATTTCACCGAATGACGGAGGTTTCAACAAAGAAGTTAGCTCGAAAGCTCGGTGCAAATAAGAGCCCGCATGATCAATAATGTACAGTCCACCGTTGTGCGGACTTAAAGCAAGACCAGGATCCTCAGAGGCAGCCAGTGGGCGACCTTGAGCTTCCCGGGGTAGTCCGCCGTTGTGCGGACTTAAAGCAAGACCGGGATCCTCAGAGGCAGCCAGTGGGCGACCTTGAGCTTCCCGGGGTAGTCCGCCGTTGTGCGGACTTAAAGCAAGACCGGGATCCTCAGAGGCAGCCAGTGGGCGACCTTGAGCTTCCCGGGGTAGTCTGCCGTTGTGCGGACTTAAAGCAAGACCGGGATCCTCAGAGGCAGCTAGTGGGCAACCTTGAGCTTCCTGGGGTAGTCCGCCGTTGTGCGGTCTTAAAGCAAGACCGGGATCCTCAGAGGCAGCCAGTGGGCGACCTTGAGCTTTCCGAGGTAGTCCGCCGTTGTGCGGACTTAAAGCAAGACCGGGATCCTCAGAGGCAGCCAGTGGGCGACCTTAAGATTCCCGGGGAAGTCCGCTGTCTAGTGGACTCTAAACCTAACCAGGATCCTTCGCGTTCACCTGCCATGAACGGAAGCATCCTGGCGTTGGCATACCCCTCGAAGGGCGAGCCCGCCAATCAGGATCATTGAGGGAAATTAACCGGGCAGGGGGCAGCTAGCACTTATTAGTTTCCTTTAAAAATAAAAATGGTTTAAGTCTCTGAGTGTAGGGAAGTTTTTGAAGTCTTTTTCGCTTAAACATTTTCCGGGCTCAGAGACTATTGAGTTTTTGCGAGCATGCCGAGTTTTTCGTTTGCTTATACTTTAAAATAAAAAGTTTGAATCGAATTAGCTGCCTCGCCCGGGGTATCACTCTCGAGATCGCTGCGAACTCCTAGAGCGGACTCATAAGTGGCACAGAGAAAGAAAGAAACGCATATGCAAACTCAGAAAGATTTCATTTCATTGATTAAACCAAAAATTACAAAAGCAGCTGTGAGGCTGCGAGCTCAAGGCTTGCTAGTCTCCGCCCCACTGTCGTCCCCTCGGTGCCGCTTCTTCGACCTTTCGGTCCTGTATTTTTCCACAGCGGCCAGGGCGCCTTTCTTGAGGAGATCGTCCAGCTGGGCTTGGAGGCGACCTTGCTGAGCCCGGAGGCCATCGGCGTGCGTCTCCTTCAGGGCGGCGATCTCTGTCTTCAGAGCAGCGACCTCGCCTTGAAGTTGAGCCGCCTCCCGCTGCGCGACCTCCTTGGCGGACACAGCCTCGTCTCGCTCTGCCTTAGCTTTGAGGAGGGCGGTAGCGGACAGGCCTTTGGCTGCCTCGGCCATGGCAAGGCCTGACACCAGGGCTTTGACCCTGCGGTGCAGTGCCTCCGACTCCGCCCTCAGCTCCTCGGAGCCCTTAGCTCGTTGAAGCTCGTGGATGTGCTCGTCCACCTTGCGCTCGGACCCTCGAAGGGAATTGTCGAACAAGGCAGCCAGCGCCTTCCCGGCCCCAACGACCTCCGCGGCCAGCGCCTGGCTCTGCTTCTCCGCCTGCATAAGGAAGGTAAAAAAGTCAGCAAAAAGCAAAAATTAGCATTCTTGGCGGAAGGGTCAGAGAGAGCAAGATGTACCTCGGCCAGGCGTTCGCTTATTGAAGCGAAGGGGGCTCGGGCAAAGACGTTGCGGCCCAGCAGCTGCCGCACGTAGTAGGGCGCCCTCCCCTCCTCCGCAGAGGAGCCCGCGCTGGGACCCCCCGGAGCTTCAATAGCAGGGGGCACGCCGGGAAGAGTGGAGGCTGGCACCTCCCCCGGGCGAGCTCCGGCTGCTGGCGGGCTTGGAGGGTCCACCCCGACCCCCTTGGCCTCCGACTCCGAGCTGGAGGACTCGGAGCCGGAGCCAAGGTCCACGAAGGAGGGGGACCTATAGATCAAGTCCCCCATATCCTCCGGGAAGTCCGCCTTCTCCTTGCCCCGCCCAGATGACGAGGGCAGAGGAGCGGATATGGAAGCTGCAGGGGGCGTAGAGGTCGCAGCGGCGGCGGGGGTTTCTCGCCCACTGTCCTCGCGGGAAATTTCCCAAGGAGCAGAGGGTGGCACCCCGCCCTGCTGGACCTCCACCCCGGCGGGAGGAGGTGGAAGCTCCTGCCCGCTCGTTCCCGCCCCTGGTGCGGGAGCTGATGGAGCCGCGGCCTTCTCCACTTGGGCAGGAGCGGCGGGCTCCGCCCGAAGAGCTTGAGGGGCGGGCCCCTTCTCCTCGGAGCCTGACACCTCCTCCTCGGAGTCCGTCCAACTGGGCTCCGAGTCTAAGCCTGCCTCCTCCAGCGCTTTTTACCGCTGCTCCGTCTGGGTGTTCGAAGGTGCGGGCCCCGCACGTTTGGCCTTCTTCTTCCCGCGGGCCTCCATCTCCGGCATCAGCACTGCTACACGAAGAGGGACGGTCAGATCGCCCGAGAAGTAGCCCATTAATATCTGGGCCATCCCGGATTCGACTTCCGCCATGGTTAGTGGGAGGTCGATGTTCGGGTCGTCGGGCTCGACCATTTGGATCTTGCGGCGGACAATTGGAGTTGGGGCGGAAGGCTGACCTGGGCCGGCGTCCGGGCGAGGAGGTTGCGGAGGAGCGGAGGCTTCGCCCTGGCGGAGCATCTCCATGGTGTCGGGGTCGTTGAGGCGGATGGGCGAAGCCCGCCTCCGGACTGTCTTCTTGCGGGGGTTGCCTCCCGAGCTCCCTGCCCCCTTGCTGGCCCCTTTGGAGGGAGGAGCGTTCTGCATCGACGGAATAGCGCCGACCTCCTCCTCCTTCTTCTTCCGGACGATCTTCTGCTTCAGCAGAATAGCGCCGGTCTTCCCGTCCTTCAGTTGGAAGGCAAAGTCGGGAGCGGTGATCTTCTCCGGAGTCCGCCCACCGAGGTAGTGGAGGATCGCCTCGTCCAGAGATCGCTCCCGGTCGGGAGCGATACACTTCTTCTTCCCCGCCTTGTAGAAGGAGATCTCCCGGAAGACCGCCGTCGGGGGAGCCCCGGGGTGAGCCGGGACTCCGCTGAACCGCCCGCACCAGTCGCCGACCGCCACAAAAGGATAGTCCTTCCAGTGGCAGTCCTTGCTCTCGATGGTAGAGAAAGGGAGCACCTCGCCAGGTCGCCCGGCGAGGTAGAAGTAGCCGCAGCCCGCGGAGCTGAAGACCGGCGAGGGCTTGAGGAGCCACTTTTTGAGCAGATAGCTCAGTGGGATCCTCGCCTTCAGGGCGGTCTCTAGCTGGGACAGCCCGTAAAGTATCCCCCAGGAGTTTCCTGAGAGCTGAGCAGGGCAAAGCCCCGTCAACTCCAGGAGCTCCCCAGTGAGATGACTCAGGGCGAACCGTAGCCCGGACCACACTAGCCCGACAGAAGCTACTGTGCCCTGGGGCGGCCTCCCCGAGAGTGGCATCTCGGTGACGAGGATCTCCTGAGGGAGATCGATCGCCGCCCGGATACTGTCCCCAACGGGCATCCCGCTCGGGTTCTACAGCCAAACCACTGCCCTCTCAGCGGCGGGCTCAGAGGCTTGGGCGGCGGCAGTGGCAGCAACAGCAGCAGCAATGTCGGAAGCGGAGGCCATTAAGGCAGAAAAGCAAAGGCGAGCTGAAAGCAAAGAAGGAAAGGAGAGCTGTTTTTCACGCGATGGTAATTATCGCCCCCCATTCCCTATTTATAGACGGGTGAGAGGCAGGTGGATCGGGCCGTAGTTAATGCCCGAGCGCGCGCGGCGAGGCGACGTGACGGTGACCGAAGCGACAGCTTGTTTCTTTCCAATCGTCAAGCGCCGCGTGGGCTACGTGTGGAAAAGGCTGCGCCGGCGCCGACACTGTCATTTACTGACAAAAGAAGAGCGAATGAGAAGAAGACACGTGTCCCACGCCGATCGGGATCTCATGACGAGATTCGTTGTATCAGTATGGAGCCTCCACCGCATTTAAGGTGAAGCGATCATTGGAGATTTGGTGCGATACCCAAGTCACAAGACCGCTCGCGGCAGGTGCCCACAGCTCGCCCGAGGCAGACCCTGACCGCGTGTGACAAGCTCGCACCAGAAGGAGATCGCTCGCGGCTGACGCTCCCGGCCCGCCCAGCGTTTGTGAAATACTGGGAGTCAAAACTCTCGACGCAGACCGCTCGCGGCAGGTGCCCGCAGCTCGCCCGAGGCAGACCCTGACCGCATGTGACGAGCTCGCATCGGAAGGAGATCGCTCGTGGCTGATGCTCGTGGCCCGCCCAGCGTTTGTGAAATACTGGCAGTCAAAGCTCTCGGCACAGACCGCTCGCGGCAGGTGCCCGCAGCTCGCTCGAGGCAGACCCTGACCGTATGTGACGAGCTCGCATCGGAAGTAGATCGCTCACGGCTGATGCTCGTGGCCCGCCCAGCGTTTGTGAAATACTGGCAGTCAAAGCACTCGGCGCAGACCGCTCGCGGCAGGTGCCCGCAGCTCGCTCGAGGCAGACCCTGACCGCATGTGACGAGCTAACATCGAAAGGAGATCGCTCGCGGCTGATGCTCATGGCCCGCCCAGCGTTTGTGAAATACTGGCAGTCAAAGCTCTCGGCATAGATCGCCCATGGCAGGCACCCAAGCTCGCCCGAAGCAGACCCTGACCGCGTGTGACAAGCTCGCACCGGAAGGAGACCGCTCGTGGCTGATGCTCGTGGCCCGCCCAGCGTTTGTGAAATACTGGCAGTCAAAGCTCTCGGCGCAGACCGCCCACGGCAGGCGCCCAAGCTCGCCCAAAGCAGACCCTGACCGCGTGTGACAAGCTCGCACCGGAAGGAGACCGCTCGTGGCTGATGCTCGTGGCCCGCCCAGCGTTTGTGAAATACTGGCAGCCAAAGCTCTCGGCGCAGATCGCCCACGGCGTGTGCCCACGGCCCATCAGGTTGAGGTCGCCAACGACTGGTACTCCCAATCCGACCGGCTTGTGCAATGAGACTCCTGAGCAAGCGCCAAAGTCTCCTTGGTCGCTCCCTCAGGAGGGGGTAATGTTGGGGGTAGCTGAAATCCGCCATGGAGTTCGCCCTCCCCCCCCCCGGTGCTCACCAAATCCCCTTGACAGGGAGCGAGATCCACATTGGGCTGAAGGGGCCTAGGCCAAGGACACTCATAGGGGCTCGCCTAAAGCTCGCCTAAAGCTCGCCCAGGAGCCCGCCTAAGCTCGCTCAGGAGCTCGCCGAGCTCGCCCCGGAGCTCGCCTAAGCTTGTTCAGGAGCTCGCCTAAGCTCTCTCAGGGGTCCGCCCAGCTCGCCCCGGAGCTCGCCCAAGCACGTTCAGGAGCTCGCCTAAGCTCTCTCAGGAGCTCGCCCAAGCTCGCTCAGGAGCTCATTAAGCTCGTTCAGGAGCTCGCCCAAGCTCGCTCAGGAGCTCGTCAAGCTCGTTCAGGAGCTCGACTAAGCTTGTTCAGGAGCTCGCCTAAGCTCTCTTAGGGGTCCGCCCAGCTCGCTCAGGAGCTCGCCCAAGCTCGCCCTGACCCCTGTTTATCGAAGAAGTTGCCCCCGCGAGGTCCGACTCTTGATAAATATGGACGAAAGGACGGAGCAGTACCGGGCGAGCTTGCCTTTGCTTCCTCCCTGAGACCGCCCAGACTTGAACATTCCAGAATAGACAGCTGGCAGCAATAAGAAAGATGCCCTCCCCCACTCAAACCGCCTGGCAGGCTTGACGACAGAATGTCAGGGCGCGTGTACCAAGGACTGTCAGACCAACGCGAGGTAGAACGTGGGGGTCTAGAAGGCCCTGGAAGAATCTCCACGTGTCGGGCTACGGTAGGCTGCCGATTGCTATAAATGCTCGCCCCCAGGCTCCATAGAACAGGTTCGAAACCCTTTTCCCTACCACTTTGGTATACCACAGCTCGCCGTTGTGCCACCGTGACTGACTTGAGCGTCGGAGGGTCTGCGCTCCTAAGGGAGCCAGCCGTTCTCACGTTCTCTTTTCTTTGTCTTGCAGGCAGCCCGCACTGACCAGCGAAAAGCAAAGGCCATTAAGACAGAAAAGCAAAGGCGAGCTGAAAGCAAAGAAGGAAGGGAGAGCTGTTTTTCACGCGATGGTAATTATCGCCCCCCATTCCCTATTTGTAGACGGGTGAGAGGCAGGTGGATCGAGCCGCAGTTAATGCCCGAGCGCGCACGGCGAGGCGACGTGACGGCGACCGAAGCGACAGCTTGTTTCTTTCCAATCGTCAAGCGCCGTGTGGGCCACGCGTGGAAAAGGCTGCGTCGGCGCCGACACTGTCATTTACTGACAAAAGAAGCGCGAATGAGGAGGAGACACGTGTCCCACGCTGATCGGGATCTCATAACGAGATTCGCTGTATCAGCTTGGAGCCTCACGTCGCATTTAAGATGAAGCGATCGTTGGAGATTTGGTGCGATACCCAAGTCACAAGACCGCTCGCGGTAGGTGCCCGCAGCTCGCCCGAGGCAGACCCTGACCGCGTGTGACAAGCTCACACCGGAAGGAGATCGCTCGCGGCTGACGCTCCCGGCCCGCCCAGCGTTTGTGAAATACTAGGAGTCAAAACTCTCGACGCAGACCGCTCGCGGCAGGTGCCCGTAGCTCGCCCGAGGCAGACCCTGACCGCGTGTGACAAGCTCGTACCGGAAGGAGATCGCTCGCGGCTGACGCTCCCGGCCCGCCCAGCGTTTGTGAAATACTGGCAGTCAAAGCTCTCGGCGCAGACCGCTCGCGGCAGGTGCCCGCAGCTCGCTCGAGGCAGACCCTGACCGCATGTGACGAGCTCGCATCGGAAGGAGATCGCTCGCGGCTGATGCTCGTGGCCCGCCCAGCGTTTGTGAAATACTGGCAATCAAATCTCTCGGCGTAGACCGCCCACGGCAGGCGCCTAGGCTCGCCCGAAGCAGACCCTGACCGCGTGTGACAAGCTCGCACCGGAAGGAGATCGCTCGTGGCTGATGCTCGTGGCCCGCCCAGCGTTTGTGAAATACTGGCAGCCAAAGCTCTCGGCGCAGATCGCCCACGGCGTGTGTCTACGGCCCATCAGGTTGAGGTCGCCAATGACTGGTACTCCCAATCCGACCGGCTTGTGCAATGAGACTCCTGAGCAAGCGCCAAAGTCTCCTTGGTCGCTCCCTCAGGAGGGGGTAATGTTGGGGGTAGCTGAAATCCACCCTGGAGTTCGCCCTCCCCCCCCCCCCCGTGCTCACCAAATCCCCTTGACAGGGAGCGAGATCCACATTGGGCTGAAGGGGCCTATGCCAAGGACACTCATAGGAGCTCGACTAAAGCTCGCCTAAGCTCGCCCAGGAGCCCGCCTAAGCTCGCTCAGGAGCTCGCCGAGCTCGCCCCGGAGCTCGCTTAAGCTTGTTCAGGAGCTCGCCCAAGCTCGCTCAGGAACTCGTCAAGCTCGTTCAGGAGCTCGACTAAGCTTGTTCAGGAGCTCGCCTAAGCTCTCTCAGGGGTCCGCCCAGCTCGCTCAGGAGCTCGCCCAAGCTCGCCCCGACCCCTGTTTATCGAAGAGGTTGCCCCCGCGAGGTCCGACTCTTGATAAATATGGACGGAAGGACGGAGCAGTGCCGGGCGAGCTTGCCTTTGCTTCCTCCCTGAGACCGCCCAGACTTGAACATTCCAGAATAGACAGCTGGCAGCAACAAGAAAGATGCCCTCCCCCACTCAAACCGCCTGGCAGGCTTGACGACAGAATGTCAGGGCGCGAGTACCAAGGACTGTCAGACCCACGCGAGCCAGAACGTGGGGGTCTAGAAGGCCTTGGAAGAATCTCCACGTGTCGGGCTACGGTAGGCCACCGATTGCTATAAATGCTCACCCCCAGGCTCCATAGAACAGGTTCGAAACCCTTTTCCTTACCACTTTGGTATACCACAGCTCGCCATTATACCACCGTGACTGACTTAAGCGTCGGAGGGTCTGCGCTCCTAAGGGAGCCAGCCGTTCTCACGTTCTCTTTTCTTTGTCTTGCAGGCAGCCCGCACGGACCAGCGAAAAATCCCCCGAACAGATACATTCGTCTGAATGAATTAGAATGGATCATACGAATGAGTAATAATGGATCGTACGAATGAAATAGAATAGATTGTACGAATGAATTAGAATGGATTCGTACGAATGAATTAGAATGGATACATTCGTGCGAATGAATTAGAATGGATCGTACCAATGAGTAAGAATGGATCGTATGAATGAAATAGAATGGATTGTGCGAATGAATTAGAATGGATCGTACGAATGAATTAGAATGGATCGTGTGAAAGAATTAGAATGGATTGTATGAATGAATTAGAATAGATCATATGAATGAATTAGAATGGATCGTACGAATGAATTAGAATGGATCGTACGAATGAATTAGAATGGATACATTCGTGCGAATGAATTAGAATGGATACATTCGTGCGAAAGAATTAGAATAGATCGTATGAATGAATTAGAATGGATCCTATGAATGAATTATAATGGATCGTGCGAATGAATTAGAATGGATCGTACGAATGAATTAGAATAGATTGTACGAATGAATTAGAATGGATCGTACGAATGAATTAGAATGGATCAAATGAATGAATTAGAATGGTTATATTCATGCGAATGAATTAGAATGGATCGTACGAATGGATTAGAATGGATCGTATGAGTGAATTAGAATGGATACGAAGGAATTAGAATGGATCGTACGAAGGAATTAGAATGGATCATACGAATGAAATAGAATGGATCGTACGAAGGAATTAGAATGGATCGTACGAAGGAATTAGAATGCATTCGTATGATCCATTCTAATTCATTCGGACAAATGTATCCATTCTAATTTATTCGTACGATCCATTCTAATTCATTCGTACGATCCATTCTAATTCATTCGTTCGATCCATTCTTACTCATTTGTATGATCCATTCTAATTCATTCGTACGATCCATTCTAATTCATTCGCATGAATGTATCCATTCCATTCGTACGATCTATTCATACGATCCATTCTAATTCATTAGCACGATCCATTCTAATTCATTCGTACGTTCCATTCTAATTCATTCACACGATCTATTCTAATTCATTCATAGGATCCATTCTAATTCATTCATACGATCTATTCTAATTCTTTCGCACGAATGTATCCATTCTAATTCATTCGCACGAATGTATCCATTCTAATTCATTCGTACGACCCATTCTAATTCTTTCACATGAACCATTCTAATTCATTCGTAGGATCCATTCTAATTCATTCGTACAATGAGTAAGAATGGATCAAACGAATAAAATAGAATGGATTGTACAAATGATTTAGAATGGATACATTCGTGCGAATGAATTAGAATGGATTGTGCGAATGAATTAGAATGGATCGTACGAATGAATTAGAATGGATCGTGTGAAAGAATTAGAATGGATTGTATGAATGAATTAGAATAGATCGTATGAATGAATTAGAATGGATCGTATGAGTGAATTAGAATGGATACGAAGGATTTAGAATGGATCGTACGAAGGAATTAGAATGGATCATACGAATGAATTAGAATGGATCGTGCTAATGAATTAGAATTGATCGAACGAATTCATTCTAATTCATTCATACAATCCATTCTAATTCTTTCACACGATCCATTCTAATTCATTCGTACGATCCATTCTTACTCATTGGTACGATCCATTCTAATTCATTCGCACGAATGTATCCATTCTAATTCATTCGTACGAATCCATTCTAATTCATTCGTACGATCCATTCTAATACATTCATACGATCCATTCTAATTCATTTGCACGAATATATCCATTCTAATTCATTCGTACGATCCATTCTAATTCCTTCGTACGATCCATTCTAATTCTTTCGTACGATCTATTCTAATTCATTCGTACGATCCATTCTAATTCATTCGTACGATCCTTTCTAATTCCTTCATACGATCCATTCTAATTCATTCGCAGGAATGTATCCATTCTAGTTCATTCGTACGATCCATTCTAATCATTCGTACGATCCATTCTAATTCATTCATATGATCTATTCTAATTCATTCATACAATCCATTCTAATTCTTTCATTCGTACGATCCATTCTAATTCATTCATACGATCCATTCGAATTCATTCGCACGAATGTATCCATTCTAATTCATTCGTACGATCCATTCTAATTCATTCACACGTGCAAATGAATTAGAATGGATCGTATGAATGTATTAGAATGGATCGTGCGAATGAATTAGAATGGATCGTACGAATGAATTAGAATGGATTGTATGAGTGAATTAGAATGGATCTTACGAATGAATTAGAATGGATCGTGCGAATGAATTAGCATGAATCGTACGAATGTATTAGAATGGATCGTACGAATGAATGAATTAGAATAGATCGTATGAATGAATTAGAATGGATCGTACGAATGAATTAGAATGGATCGTACGAATGAATTAGAATGGATCTTACGAATGAATTAGAATGGATCGTACGAATGAATTAGAATGGATTGTACGAATAAATTAGAATGGATACATTCGTCCGAATGAATTAGAACGGATCATACGAATGAGTAAGAATGGATCGTGCGAATGAATTAGAATGGATCTTATGAATGAATTAGAATGGATCGTACGAATGAATTAGAATGGATCGTACGAATGAATTAGAATGGATCAGAATGGATACATTCGTGCGAATGAATTAGAATTGATCGTACGAATGAATTAGAATGGATCATACGTACGAATGAATTAGAATGGATCAAATGAATGAATTAGAATGGTTACATTCAGGCGAATGAATTAGAATGGATCGTACGAATGGATTAGAATGGATCGTACGAATGGATTAGAATGGATACATTCGAGCGTACGATCTATTCCAATTCATTCGTCCGATCCATTCTAATTCATTCGTACGATCCATTCTAATTCATTCGTACGATCCATTCTAATTCATTCGCACGAATGTATCCATTCTAGTTCATTCGTACGATCCATTCTAATTCATTCGTACGATCCATTCTAATTCATTCGCATGATCCATTCTAATTCATTCGTACGATCCATTCTGATTCATTCATATGATCCATTCTAATTCATTCGTACGATCCATTCTAATTCGTTCGCACAAATGTATCCATTCTAATTTATTTGTACGATCCATTCTAATTCATTCGCACGATCCATTCTAATTCATTCGTACGATCCATTCTAATTCATTCGCACGATCCATTCTAATTCATTCGTACGATCCATTCTAATTCATTCATACGATCCATTCTAATTCATTCGTACGATCCATTCTAATTCATTCGCACGATCCATTCTAATTCATTCGTACGATCCATTCTAATTCATTCGTACGATCCATTCTAATTCATTCGTAGGATCCATTCTAATTAATTCCTATGATCCATTCTAATTCATTCGTACGATCCATTCTAATTCATTCATACAATCCATTCTAATTCATTCGCACAAATGTATCCATTCTAATTAATTCGTACGATCCATTCTAATTCATTCGTATGATCTATTCTTATTCATTCGCACGATCCAGTCTAATTGATTCGCACGATCCATTCTAATTCATTCGCACGAATGTATCCATTCTAATTCATTCGTACGATCCATTCTAATTCATTAATATGATCCATTCTAATTCATCCGTACGATCCATTCTAATTCATATGCACAAAGGTATCCATTCTAATTCATTCGCACGAAAGAATTAGAATGGATTATATGAAAGAATTAGAATGGATCGTGCGAATGAATTAGAATGGATCGTACGAAGGAATTAGAATGGATCGTACGAATGAGTAAGAATGGATCGTACGAATGAATTAGAATGAATCGTACGAATAAATTAGAATGGATACATTCGTCCGAATGAATTAGAATGGATCATACGAATGAGTAAGAATGGATCGTACGAATGAAATAGAATAGATTGCACGAATGAATTAGAATGGATCGTACGAATGAATTAGAATGGATCGTGTGAAAGAATTAGAATGGATTGTATGAATGAATTAGAATGGATCGTAGGAATGAATTAGAATGGATCGTACGAAGGAATTAGAATGGATCGTACGAATGAATAAGAATGGATCGTACAAATGAATTAGAATAGATCGTACGAATGAATTAGAATGGATCGTACGAAGGAATTAGAATGGATCGTACGAATGAATTAGAATAGATATATTCGTGCAAATGAATTAGAATGGATCGTATGAATGTATTAGAATGGATCGCATGAGTGAATTAGAATGGATCGTACGAATGAATTAGAATTGATCGTACGAATGAATTAGAATGGATCGTGCGAATGAATTAGAATGGATCGTACGAATAAATTAGAATGGATCGTACGAATGAATTAGAATGGATCGTATGAATGAATTAGAATGGATAGATTCGTGCGAATGAATTAGAATTGATCGTACGAATAAATTAGAATGGATCGTGCGAATGAATTAGAATGGATACATTTGTGCGAATGAATTAGAATGGATCGGACGAATGAATTAGAATGGATCGTACGAATGAATTAGAATGGATCGTACGAATGAATTAGAATGGATCGTATGAATGAATTAGAATGGATACATTCGTGCGAATGAATTAGAACTGATCGTACGAATGAATTAGAATGGATCGTGCGAATGAATTAGAATGGATCGTACGAATGAATTAGAATGGATCGTACGAATGAACTCGAATGGATACATTCGTGCGAATGAAATAGAGTGGATCATACGAATGAATTAGAATGGATCTTACGAATTAATTAGAATGGATCGTACGAATGAATTAGAATGGATCGTACGAATGAATTAGAATGGATACATTCGTGCGAATGAATTAGAATGGATCGGACGAATGAATTAGAATGGATCGCACGAATGAATTAGAATGGATCAAATGAATGAATTAGAATGGTTACATTCATGCGAATGAATTAGAATGGATCGTACGAATGGATCAGAATGGATCGTACGAATGGATTAGAATAGATACATTTGAGTGAATGAATTAGAATGGATCGTACGAATGAATTAGAATGGATCGTACGAATGGATTAGAATGGATCCTACGAATGGATTAGAATGGATACCTTTGTGCATATGAATTAGAATGGATCATATGAATGAATTTGAATGGATCATATTAATGAATTAGAATAGATCGTACGAATGAATTAGAATGGATACATTCGTGCACGATCCATTCTAATTCATTCGCACGAATGTATCCATTCTAATTCATTCGTACGATCCATTCTAATTCATTAATATGATCCATTCTAATTCATTCGTACGATCCATTCTAATTCATATGCACAAAGGTATCCATTCTAATTCATTCGTACGATCCATTCTAATTCAGGATCGTACGAATGAATTAGAATTGATACATTCGTGCGAATGAATTAGAATTGATCGTACGAATGAATTAGAATGGATCGTGCCAATGAATTAAAATGGATCGTACGAATGAATTAGAATGGATCATACGAATAAACTAGAATGGATACATTCGTGCGAATGAATTAGAATGGATTGTACGAATGAATTAGAATGGATCGTATGAATGAATTAGAATGGATCTTACGAATGAATTAGAATGGATCGTACGAATGAATTAGAATGGATCGTACGAAAAAATTAGAATGGATCGTACGAATGAATTAGAATGGATATATTCGTGCAAATGAATTAGAATAGATCGTATGAATATATTAGAATGGATCGTACGAATGAATTAGAATAGATTCGTACGAATGAATTAGAATGGATACATTCGTTTGAATGAATTAGAATGGATCGTACCAATGAGTAAGAATGGATCGTACGAATGAAATAGAATGGATCGTACGAATGAATTAGAATGGATCGTACGGAATGAATTAGAATGGATTGTATGAATGAATTAGAATGGATCATAGAATGAATTAGAAAGGATCGTATGAATGAATTAGAATGGATCGTGCGAATGAATTAGAATGGATCGTACGAATGAATTAGAATGGATCGTGCTAATGAATTAGAATGGATCATACCAATGAGTAAGAATGGATCGTACGAATGAAATAGAATGGATTGTGCGAATGAATTAGAATGGATCGTACGAATGAATTAGAATGGATAGTGTGAAAGAATTAGAATGGATTTTATGAATGAATTAGAATAGATCATATGAATGAATTAGAATGGATCGTACGAATGAATTAGAATGGATCGTGCTAATGAATTAGAATGGATCGTATGAATGAATTAGAATGGATACATTCGTGCGAATGAATTAGAATGGATCGGACGAATGAATTAGAATGGATCGTACGCTCGAATGTATCCATTCTAATCCATTTGTATGATCCATTCTAATCCATTCGTACGATCCATTCTAATTCATTCGCATGAATGTAACCATTCTAATTCATTCATTTGATCCATTCTAATTTATTCGTACGATCCATTCTAATTCATTCATACGATCCATTCTAATTCATTCGTACGATCCATTCTAATTCATTCATATAATCCATTCTAATTCATTCGTACGATCTATTCTAATTCACTCACACGATCCATTCTAATATATTCATACGATCTATTCTAATTCATTTGCACGAATATATCCATTTTAATTCATTCATACAATCCATTCTAATTCTTTCACACTATCCATTCTAATTCATTCGTAGGATCCATTCTAATTCATTCGCACAATCCATTCTAATTCATTCGTACAATCCATTCTAATTCATTCGTATGATCCATTCTAACTCATTCGGTGGATCCATTCTAATTCATTCGTACGATCCATTCTAATTCATTCCCATGATCCATTCTAATTTATTCGTACGATCCATTCTAATTCATTCGTACGATCTATTCTAATTCATTCGCATGAATGTAACCATTCTAATTCATTCATACGATTCATTCTAATTCATTCGTATGTGCTATTCTAATTCATTCGTACGATCCATTCTAATTCATTCGTATGATCCATTCTAATTCTGTGACGACCAAGATCCAATAGGCCAATAGCCAAGAGCCAAGACTCCTGAGGCGGGAATGCCAAGATGGATGAGGTGAGGTGAGGTGAGGTGAGGTGTACAAGGCCATGAGTTAGCCCCACATCGCCTGGAGAGAAGGAGATCCTGAGCTAGTTATATAATTTCCCCTCCCAAATATAGAAGACGCGTTTTAAAACCGTGCGCCGCTACGGATTTCGTAAGAACTCCATAGTTAAGTGTGCTCGGGCGAGAGTAATACCAGGATGGGTGACTTCCCTGGGAAGTTCTCGTGCGGGCACGGGCAAAGCGGACAAAATCTTGTGTGTTTGGGGCGGATGTTACAAAATGGTATCAGAGCCGGTTCTCCTCGCTATGGGGGGGTCTAACCCTACACGAGGACGTGTAGCCCTAAGGGGGGTGGATTGTGACGACCAAGATCCAATAGGCCAATAGCCAAGAGCCAAGACTCCTGAGGCGGGAATGCCAAGATGGATGAGGTGAGGTGAGGTGTACAAGGCCATGAGTTAGCCCCACATCGCTTGGAGAGAAGGAGATCCTGAGCTACTTATATAATTTCCCCTTCCAAACATAGAAGACGCGTTTTAAAACCGTGCGCCGCTACGGATTTCGTAAGAACTCCGTAGTTAAGCGTGCTCGGGCGAGAGTAGTACCAGGATGGGTGACCTCCCTGGGAAGTTCTCGTGCGGGCACGAGCAAAGCGGACAAAATCTTGTGTGTTTGGGGCGGATGTTACAAATTCATTCGTCCGATCCATTCTAATTCATTCGCACGAATGTATCCATTCTAGTTCATTCGTACGATCCATTCTAACTCATTCATACGATCCATTCTAATTCATTCATTTGATCCATTCTAATTCATTCGTACGATCCATTCTAATTCTTTCGTCCGATCCATTCTAATTCATTCGCACGAATGTATCCATTCTAATTCATTCGTACGATCCATTCTAATTCATTCGCACGATCCATTCTAATTCATTCATAGGATCCATTCTAATTCATTCATACGATCTATTCTAATTCTTTCGCACGAATATATCCATTCTAATTCATTCGCACGAATATATCCATTCTAATTCTAATTCATTCGTACGATGCATTCTAATTCATTCGTATGATCCATTCTAATTAATTCGTATGATCCATTCTAATTCATTCGTACGATCCATTCTAATTCATTCATACAATCCATTCTAATTCATTCGCACGATCCATTCTAATTCACTCATACGATCCATTCTAATACATTCATACGATCCATTCTAATTCATTTGCACGAATATATCCATTCTAATTCATTCGTACGATCCATTCTAATTCATTCGTACGATCCATTCTAATTCATTCATTGGATCCATTCTAATTCATTCATACAATCCATTCTAATTCATTCACACGAATGTATCCATTCTAATTCATTCATACGATCAGTTCTAATTCATTCACAAAATCTATTCTAATTTATTCATACGATCCATTCTAATTCATTCACACGAATGTATCCATTCTATTTCATTCATACGATCCATTCTAATTCATTCGTACGATCCATTCTAATTCCTTCGTACGATCCATTCTAATTCATTCGTACGATCCATTCTAATTCATTCGTACGATCCATTCTAATTCATTCGTACGATCCATTCTAATTCCTTCGTACGATCCATTCTAATTCATTCGTACGATCCATTCTAATTCATTCATATAATCCATTCTAATTCTTTCACACGATCCATTCTAATTCATTCGCACGATCCATTCTAATTCATTCGTGCAATCCATTCTATTTCATTCGTACGATCCATTCTTACTCATTCGTACGATCCATTCTAATTCATTCACACAAATGTATCCATTCGTACGAATGAATTAGGATAGATTGTACGAAAGAATTAGAATGGATCGTACGAATGAATTAGAATGGATCCTATGAAGGAATTAGAATGAATCGTACGAATGAATAAGATGGATCGTACGAATGAATTAGAATAGATCGTACGAATGAATTAGAATGGATCGTATGAAGGAATTAGAATGGATCGTACGAATGAATTAGAATGGATATATTCATGCAAATGAATTAGAATGGATCGTATGAATGTATTAGAATGGATCGTATGAGTGAATTAGAATGGATCGTACGAATGAATTAGAATTGATCGTATGAATAAATTAGAATGGATACATTCGTGTGAATGAATTAGAATGGATCGTATGAATGAATTAGAATAGATTTTGTGAATGAATTAGAACTGATCGTACGAATAAATTAGAATGGATACTTTCGTGCGAATGAATTAGAATGGATTGTATGAATGAATTAGAATGGATCCTATGAATGAATTAGAATGGATCGTACGAATGAATTAGAATGGATACATTCGTGCGAATGAAATAGAATGGATCATACGAATGAGTAAGAATGGATCGTCATTCTAATTCATTGGTATGATCCATTCTACTTCATTTGTATCCATTCTATTTCATTCGCACGATCCATTCTAATTCATTCGCGCAATTTATTCTAATTCATTCGTACGATCTATTCTAATTCATTCGTACGATCCATTCTAATTCATTCATAAAATCCATTCTAATTTATTCGTACGAATGTATCCATTCTAATTCTTTTGCACGATCCATTCTAATTCATTCCTATGATCTATTCTAATTCATTCATACGATCCATTCTAATTCATTCTAATTCATTCGTACGATCCATTTTACGATCCATTCTAATTCATTCGTATATTCCATTCTAATTAATTAGCACGATCCATGCTAATGAATTAGAATGGATCGTACGATCCAATCTAATTCATTCATACGATCCATTCTTACTCATTCGTATGATCCATTCTAATTCAATCGTACGATCCATTCTAATTCATTCGTACGATCCATTCTAATTCCTTCGTACGATCCATTCTAATTCCTTCGTACGATCCATTCTAATTCATTCGTACGATCCATTCTAATTCATTCGTACGATCCATTCTAATTCATTCGCGCAATCTTTTCTAATTCATTCGTACGATCCATTCTAATTCATTCGTACGATCCATTCTTATTCATTCATACAATCCATTCTAATTTATTCGCACGAATGTATCCATTCTAATTCATTCGTACGATCCATTCTAATTCATTAATATGATCCATTCTAATTCATTCGTACGATCCATTCTAATTCATTCGTAGGATCCATTCTAATTCATTCGTACAATCTATTCTATTTCATTCGTACGATCCATTCTTACTCATTCGTATGATCCATTCTAATTCATTCGGACGAATGTATCCATTCTAATTTATTCGTACGATCCATTCTAATTCATTCGTACGATCAATTCTAATTCATTCGTACGATCCATTCTTACTCATTCGTATGATCCATTCTAATTCATTCGTACGATCCATTCTACTTCATTCGTACGATCGATTCTAATTCATTCGCACTATCCATTCTAATTCATTCGTACGATCCATTCTAATTCATTCGTATGATCCATTCTAATTTATTCGTTCAAATATATCCATTCTAATTCGTTCGTACGATCCATTCTAATTCATTCGTACAGTCCATTCTAATTCATTCGCACAATCCATTCTATTTCATTCGTACGATCCATTCTTACTCATTCATATGATCCATTATGGATACATTCGTGCGAATGAATTAGAATGGATTATAGGAATGAGTAAGAATGGATCGTACGAATGAAATAGAATGGATTGTGCGAATGAATTAGAATGGATCGTACGAATGAATTAGAATGGATCGTGTGAAAGAATTAGAATGGATCGTGCTAATGAATTAGAATGGATCGTACGAATGGATTAGAATGGATACATTCGAGCGAATGAATTAGAATGGATCGTACGAATGAATTAGAATGGATCATACGAATGAGTAAGAATGGATCGTACGAATGAATTAGAATGGATCATACAAATGAATTAGAATGGATCGTACGAATAAATTAGAATGGATACATTCGTCCGAATGAATTAGAATGTATCAAACGAATGAGTAAGAATGGATCGTACGAATGAAATAGAATAGATCGTACGAATGAATTAGAATGGAATATACGAATGAATTAGAATGGATCATACGAATGAATTAGAATGGATCGTATGAATGAATTAGAATGGATCGTATGAATGAATTAGAATGGATCGTGCGAATGAATTCGAATGGATCATACGATCCATTCTAATTCATTCATACAATCCATTCTAATTCATTCGCACGAATGTATCCATTCTAATCCATTCGTACGATCCATTCTAATTTATTCGCATAAATGTATCCATTCTAATTCATTCGTACGATCCATTCTAATTCATTCGTACGATCCATTCTAATTCCTTCGTACGAATGAATTAGAATGGATACATTTGTGCGAATGAATTAGAATGGATCGTGCGAATGAATTAGAATGGATCGTATGAATGAATTAGAATGGATCGGACGAATGAATTAGAATGGATCGTACGAAGGAATTAGAATGGATCGTATGAATGAATTAGAATGGATCGTACGAATAAATTAGAATGGATACATTCATCCGAATGAATTAGAATGGATCATACGAATGAGTAAGAATGGATCGTACGAATGAAATAGAATAGATTGTACGAATGAATTAGAATGGACCCTACGAATGAATTAGAATGGATCGTGTGAAAGAATTAGAATGGATTGTATGAATGAATTAGAATGAATTCGTACGATCCATTCGAATTCATTCGCACGATCCATTCTAATTCATTCATACGATCCAGTCTAATTCATTCATACAATCCATTCTAATTCTTTCACACGATCCATTCTAATTCATTCGTCTAATCCATTCTAATTCATTCGTTCAATCTATTCTAATACATTCGTACGATCCATTCTTACTCATTCGTATGATCCATTCTAATTCATTCGGACGAATGTATCCATTCTAATTTATTCGTACGATCCATTCTAATTCATTCGTACGATCCATTCTAATTCATTCGTCCGATCCATTCTAATTCATTCGCACGAATGTATCCATTCTAATTCATTCGTATGATCCATTCTAATTCATTCGTACGATCTATTCTAATTCATTCGTAAGATCCATTCTAATTCATTCGTACGATCCATTCTAATTCATTCGCACGAATGTATCCATTCTAGTTCATTCATACGATCCATTTTAATTCATTCGTACGATCCATTCTAATTCCTTCGTATGATCCATTCTAATTCATTCGTACGATCTATTCTAATTCATTCGTACGATCCATTCTAATTCCTTCGTATGATCCATTCTAATTCATTCGCACGATCCATTCTAATTCCTTCGTATCTATTCTAATTCACTCATACGATCCATTCTAATTCATTCGTACGATCCATTCTAATTCATTCATACAATCCATTCTAATTCATTCGCACGAATGTATCCATTCTAAATCATTCGTACGATCCATTCTAATTCATTCGTACGATCCATTCAAAATTATTCGTACAATCCATACTATTTCATTCGTACGATCCATTCTTACTCATTCGTATGATCCATTATCATTCATTCGGACGAATGTATCCATTCTAATTTATTCGTACGATCCATTCTAATTCATTCGTACGATCCATTCTAATTCATTCATACGATCCATTCTAATTCATTCGTATGATCCATTCTAATTAATTCGTATGATCCATTCTAATTCATTCGTACGATCCATTCTAATTCATTCGTATGATCCATTCTAATTTATTCGTTCAAATCTATCCATTCTAATTCATTCGTACTATCCATTCTAATTCATTCGCACGATCCATTCGAATTCATTCGCACGAATGTATCCATTCTAATTCATTTGCACGATCCATTCTAATTCTTTCCTATGATCTATTCTAATTCATTCGTACGATCCATTCTAATTCATTCGTACGATCCATTCTAATTCATTCGTATATTCCATTTTAATTCATTAGGACGATCCATGCTAATGAATTAGAATGGATCGTATGATCCATTCTAATTCAATCGTACGTTCCATTCTAATTCATTCGTACGATCCATTCCAATTCATTCGTACGATCCATTCTAATTCATTCGTACGATCCATTCTAATTCCTTCGTACGATCCATTCTAATTCATTCGTACGATCCATTCTAATTCATTCACGCAGTCTATTCTAATTCATTCGTACGATCCATTCTAATTCATTCGTACGATCCATTCTAATTCATTCATACAATCCATTCTAATTTATTCGCACGAATGTATCCATTCTAATTCATTCGTACGATCTGTTGGGGGTAGCTGAAATCGGCCCTGGAGTTCGCCCCCCCCCCCCCCCCCCCCCCCCCGTGCTCACCAAATCACCTTGACAGGGAGCGAGATCCACATTGGGCTGAAGGGGCCTAGGCCAAGGGCGCTCTTAGGAGCTCGCCTAAGCTCGCCCAGGAGCTCGCCAAGCCCGCGCGAGAACTCGCTTGCAGTGGTAGCGGGAGTTAGACCGTCATGCACAACAAAGACATCGGCACCGCAAACGCACCTAGCTCATGCAGGAGCTCGCACCTAGCTCATGCAGGAGCTCGCCCCTAGCTCATGCAGGAGCTCGCCCAAGCACGCTCGGGAGCTCGTCAAGCTCGCTCGGGAGCTCGTCAAGCTCGTTCAGGAGCTCGCCCAAGCTCTCTCAGGAGCTCGCCCAAGCTCTCTCAGGAGCTCGACAAAGCTCTCTCAGGAGCTCGCCCAAGCTCGCTCAGGAGCTCGCCAAGCTCGTTCAGGAGCTCGCCTAAGCTCTCTCAGGAGCTCGCCCAAACTCGCCCCGACCCCTGTTTATCGAAGAGGTTGCCCCCGCGAGGTCCGACTCTTGATAAATATGGACGAAAGGACAGAGCAATGCCGGGCGAGCTTGCCTTTGCTCCCTCCCTGAGACCGCCCAGACTTGAACATTCCAGAACAGCCAACTGGCAGCGATAAGAAAGATGCTCTCCCCCACTCAAACCGCTTGGCAGGCTTGACGACAGAATGTCAGGGCGCGAGTACCAAGGACTGTCAGACCACGCGAGCCAGAACGAGAGGGTCTAGAAGGCCCTAGAAGAATCTCCACGCGTCGGGCCGCGGTAGGCTGCCGATTGCTATAAATGCTCATCCCCAGGCTCTATAGTACAGGTTCGAAATCCTTTTCCCTACCACTTTGGTATACCGCAGCTCGCCTTGGTGCCACCGTGACTGACTTGAGCGTCGGAGGGTCTGCACTCCTAAGGGAGCCAGCCGTTCTCACGTTCTCTTTTCTTTGTCTTGCAGGCAGCCCACACGGACCAGCGAAAAATCCCCCGAACATTTGGCGCCGTCTGTGGGATGTTCGACTGGTTCCGGCGAGAACGCCCACGACCACGCGGTTGAGCGCCGTCGGATCTCGTAACCCCAAAGATGGCTCCGGAGACAAGGGGACGCAGGCGACCGAGGACCCGCGCAAGGTCTGCGCTCAGCAAACCTCCTGTTGAGACCACCCAGCCCCATGTCCCGCTCAGTGACCAGCTCCTGTTGGAGATGTTGGCCACCCAGCGGGCCATGATGGAGGAACTGACGCGACTGCGTCAGGTTCCGGCGGCCAGCCGACGCTCCGGGCCGGCGAATACGGCACCTCCGGTACGACCACCAGCTTCAACATCGCGCCTGCCCACGACCGCTCCGGCGCGGCAGGTTTCCCATCCGAAACCCCCGGTCGGGAGAGCGGCCGTGCGCAGGGTGCCGGAAACCCCGCTCACGAGGTTGCAGAAGCTAGTAACCCAGCGGTCTAGCAACCAGGCGACCTAGCGCGTGACCATCCCTGGCCGCCGTAGCCAGAGCGTCGATTCTGACGGGTCGGAGGCAAGGTCTCTAGAGCGGGATCGCGACCCGCGCCATCGGCGACGAGGGAAAGAGCCTGCGGTGGCTATGCTTTCCGAAGCTCGCAAGGCGATGGCCTCCCACAGACCAACTGACGCGCTGAGGGAATCCGCGGGTGAACAGTAAGGAGGCCGCTGAGCGGTAGCCCCCGAGGGTCGCCGCGGGGTGGGTCCGACCTTACCACGAGGGAGCGTACAAGACCGCCTAGGACCTGCGCAGCCGCCTCTAGGAGTTCTCCCCGGGCACTGGCAGCGATCTAGTGCGCCAGTAGATTTACTGGAAGACCTCGCCGCCCACGGAGGTAGCTCGCCTTTCACCAGCGAGGTCCACCAAGGGGTTTTCCGCACCATTGGACCCCGCCTAAGTTTGTATTGTTCGACGGGTCGCAGGATCCCGTTGACCATCTCTTGGCCTACAGAAAGCTTCTGTTTTTCCGGGACCAGGACCACGTCTTGTGCCGAGCTTTCCCGAGTAGCTTGACGGGCTCGGCGTTAAATTGGTTCCACAAGTTGCCGCCCGGCATGATCCCCGACTTTCCAACTCTCTCTAGGCTATTCCTGGAGCAGTATCGCTGCAATAGGCAGCCCCCGAAAAGAATCGAGTCTCTGTTTACTTTAGCCATGGGAGCTCGCGAAACGCTCCGATGCTTCGCAACACGATTCCGAAGCGCCTACCTCGCTCTGGAAGACACGGCGGGCCAAGATCGTACCGTAGTGAGTGCTTTCAGAAGCGCCCTCCCCGAGGGAGGCAAGCTTCATGACGCTCTAGTGATCAAAGATCCTCGCACGATGGTTGAACTATTTGCCCTGGTCCAGCAACACATCAAGCTCGAAGATGCGGTGCTAGACCGAAAGGGAAAGGCTGTCGAGCAGCGACCTCCTCCGGCTCTGCGACCTCTTGTCGTTAAGGCCGTGGAGAGGAGGAAGGTGCCACTGGCGGTGCCTTTGCCCGGACCGTCCGCAGCTCCTGCTGTACAGCCCGCTGAAGCTCCCGCGGTGGTCGCTGGAAAGCCGGCGAACTGGCGCCTGCCTCCGGGACCCGGGGAGCGGGACTTCACCGTGCTAACCCACTCGCCAGGGCAAATCTTTCCTCAGATTCGGAATGAACCCTTTTTCCAGTACCCACCACCCCTGCAGGTCGGCGAGCCCGGCTCCACCGATAACGCGTGGCGGTGCGCTTTTCATCACAGCCCCGGGCATCACACCAATAGATGCCGGGCTCTGAAGAACCACCTCGAGGACTTGGTCGCCCAAGGCCATTTGGATCAGTTTATTTCGCCTCCAAGGAGATTCGAGGTGATGCCGGCGCGGGCTCCTCGGGATGGAGATCGCCCGGGGCCAGCTGAGCCCGCCCTACCTCTGCCTCCCCCGGGAGGACCGGCGGTCTGTCACACTATCAGTGGGCACCTGAACGGCCCAAGATCCAGCAACGAGGTGCGGCGACAAGTGAGGGAGATGGAGCGGGCTCAGAAGGTATTCTCCGTTTCTCTGACCCCTGTATTGCTCCAAACCCCAAAGGTGGAAGCCCGAGACTTTATTTGGTTCTCGGAGGAGGACATGGCCGGGGTCGTTACCCCCCACAATGACCCCCTCGTCATACGCCTTATGATGGCAAACATCGAAGTAAGGCGGGTCCTGATTGACCCGGGAAGTGCAGTAGACGTCCTGTTCTTGTCGGCCTTCCAGCGAATGGGACTGAGACAAATCGATTTGTCTCCCTCGACGGGCTCGCTCACCGGTTTCACTGGCGAGGTCGCTAAGGTGGTAGGGGAGATAACCCTCACCGTAACGGTGGGCCCGGAGGTACGACAAGTCCGCTTCGCGGTGGTGGATGGGCAGTCCGCTGTCAATGTCATCCTGGGGCGACCTTGGTTGAGGCAGATGAAAGCGGTGTCCTTGTCTAATCATCAGGCCCTCAATTTTCCCACCAACAGAGGGGTTGTGGTGATTCGAGGAGATCAGGTCGCTGCAACCAGGTGTGAGCAGGACGTCTCTAACCTTGCAGACGTTGAAGTCGCTGAGGCCAAGAGGCCCGCGCCCTCCTAGCAATTAGCGATCACCTCGAGCGGGCTCCCTCAAAGCCCGAAAGAGGTCTCCTCGCTTAAATCCCCTACTTAACCCCCGGGTGGGAGCGGTGTGGATCTTGAGCTCGAGGAGAAAGGCCGCCTACCAGGGTCCCAGAGAGGAAGTTTTCCCGTTGCCGAGCTATAGTAAGAAGTCAACATCGGTGGCCTGGGCGGACCAAGGATCGTCCATCACGGGACCTCACTAACCAAGGGCATTCAAGGCTGGTGACATGGTGATGAGAGGGGTGTTCGCAAACACGCAAGAGCCTAATGCATGAAAGTTCACGGCGAACTGGGAAGGCCCCTACATAGTACACGAAGCAAGAAGCTCGGGGGCTTGCCGGTTGATGACCGCTGAAGGCGACCCGTTAGAGCGACCTTGGAATGCTTTGCACCTTCGCAAGGTTGACGCATAAGACTAAGGAATTTTGTAAGTCATCTTCTGAAGAAGCTATGAATGAACGATGAAGGTTTCAACAAGGAATTTAGCTCAAGAGCTCGGCACAGCAAGAGCCCGCATGATCTGTAAAGTGTAGTCCGCCGTTGTGCGGACTTAAAGCAAGACCGGGATCCTCAGAGGCAGCCAGTGGGCAACCTTGAGCTTCCCGGGGTAGTCCGCCGTCGTGCGGACTTAAAGCAAGACCGGGATCCTCAGAGGCAGCCAGTGGGCGACCTTGAGCTTCCCGGGGTAGTCCGCCGTTGTGCGGACTTAAAGCAAGACCGGGATCCTCAGAGGCAGCCAGTGGGCGACCTTGAGCTTCCCGGGGTAGTCCGCCGTTGTGCGGACTTAAAGCAAGACCGGGATCCTCAGAGGCAGCCAGTGGGCGACCTTGAGCTTCCCAGGGTAGTCCGCCGTTGTGCGGACTTAAAGCAAGACCGGGATCCTCAGAGGCAGCCAGTGGGCGACCTTGAGATTCCTGGGGCAGTCCGCCGTTGTGCGGACTTAAAGCAAGACCAGGATCCTCAGAGGCAGCCAGTGGGCGACCTTGAGATTCCTGGGGAAATTTGCTGCCTAGTAGAGTCTAAACCCAACCGGGATCCTTCGCGTTCACCTGCCATGAACGGAAGCATCCTGGCGTGAGCGTACCCCTCAAAGGGCAAGTCCGCTGAATAGGATCATCGAGGGAAATTAACCGGGTAGGAGGCAGCTAGCACTTATTAGTTTCTTTCAAAAATAAAAATAGGTTTAAGTCTCTGAGTGTAGGGAAGTTTTTGGAGCCTTTTGGTTCGCTTATCGTTTTTCCGGGCTCAGAGACTATATCGACTTTTAGCGAGCATGCCGAGTTTTTCGTTTGCATATACTTTAAAATAAACAGATTGAATCGAATTAGCTGCCTCGCCCGGGGTATCACCCTTGAGATTGCTGCGAAACTCCTAAAGCGGACTCATAAACGAGGCGACACGCCGACGGTTGAAGCGACAGCTCGCCTTTCTCCAATCAGGCAGTGCCACGTAGACCACGCATGGGAAAAGGCTGCGCCGTCACCGACGCTGTCCTTTATTGACAGAAAAAGGGACAAATAAGCAGGAGACACGTGTCTCGCGCTGATCGGGACCTCATGAGGAGATTCATTGTATCAACATCGAGCCTCACGCCGCATTTAAGATGAAGCGACCGTTGGAGATTTGGTGCGATACCCAAGTCACAAGACCGCCCACGGCTGGTGCCCGCAGCTCGCCCGACGCAGACCCTGACCGCGTGTGGCAAGCCCGCACCGGAAGGAGATCGCTCGTGGCTGACGCTCCCGGCCCGCCCAGCGTTTTTGAGATCGCCCACGGCTGGTGCCAGCAGCTCGCCCGATGCAGACCCTGACCGCGTGTGGCAAGCCCGCACGGGAAGGAGATCGCTCGTGGCTGACGCTCCCGGCCCGCCCAGCGCTTTTGAAATACCGGGAGTCAAAGCTCTCGATGCAAATCACCCACGGCTGGTGCCAGCAGCTCGCCCGACGCAGACCCTGACCGCGTGTGGCAAGCCCGTACCGGAAGGAGATCGCTCGTGGCTGATGCTCCCGGCCCGCCCAGCGCTTTTGAAATACCGGGAGTCAAAGCTCTCGATGCAAATCGCCCATGGCTGGAGCCCGTGGCTCGCCCGACGCAGACCCTGACCGCGTGTGGCAAGCCCGCACCGGAAGGAGATCGCTCGTGGCTGACGCTCCCGGCCCGCCCAGCGCTTTTGAAATACCGGGAGTCAAAGCTCTCGACGCAAATCGCCCACGGCTGGAGCCCGTGGCTCGCCCGACGCAGACCCTGACCGCGTGTGGCAAGCCCGCACCGGAAGGAGATCGGTCGTGGCTGACGCTCCCGGCCCGCCCAGTGTTTTTGAGATCGCCCACGGCTGGTGCCCGCAGCTCGCCCGACGCAGACCCTGACCGCATGTGGCAAGCCCGCACCGGAAGGAGATCGCTCGTGGCTGAGGCTCCCGGCCCGCCCAGCGTTTTTGAGATCGCCCACGGCTGGTGCCCGCAGCTCGCCCGACGCAGACCCTGACCGTGTGTGGCAAGCCCGCACCGGAAGGAGATCGCTCGTGGCTGACGCTCCCGGCCCGCCCAGCGCTTTTGAAATACCGGGAGTCAAAGCTCTCGACGCAAATCGCCCACGGCTGGAGCCCGTGGCTCGCCCGACGCAGACCCTGACCGCGTGTGGCAAGCCCGCACCGGAAGGAGATCGCTCGTGGCTGACGCTCCCGGCCCGCCCAGCGTTTTTGAGATCGACCACGGCAGGTGCCCGCAGCCCTCAGGGTGGGGGGTCACCAATGACTGATACTCCCAGTCCGCCCGGCTTGTGCACCAAGACTCCTGAGCAAGCGCCAAAGTCTCCTTGGTCGCTCCCTCAGGAGGGTGTAATGTTGGGGGTAGCTAAAATCGGCCCTGGAGTTCGCCCCCCCCCCCCCCCCCCCCCCCGTGCTCACCCAATCACTTTGACAGGGAGCGAGATCCACATTGGGCTGAAGGGGCCTAGGCCAAGGGCGCTCTTAGGAGCTCGCCTAAGCTCGCCTAAGCTCGCCCAGGAGCTCGCCAAGCCCGCGCAAGAACTCGCTTGCAGTGGTAGCGGGAGTTAGACCGTCATGCACAACAAAGACATCGGCACCGCAAACGCACCTAGCTCATGCAGGAGCTCGCACCTAGCTCATGCAGGAGCTCGCCCCTAGCTCATGCAGGAGCTCGCCCAAGCACGCTCGGGAGCTCGTCAAGCTCGCTCAAGAGCTCGCCCAAGCTCTCTCAGGAGCTCGCCCAAGCTCTCTTAGGAGCTCGACAAAGCTCTCTCAGGAGCTCGCCCAAGCTCGCTCAGGAGCTCGCCAAGCTCGTTCAGGAGCTCGCCTAAGCTCTCTCAGGAGCTCGCCCAAGCTCGCCCCGACCCCTGTTTATCGAAGAGGTTGCCCCCGCGAGGTCCGACTCTTGATAAATATGAACGAAAGGACGGAGCAGTGCCGGGCAAGCTTGCTTTTGCTCCCTCCCTGAGACCGCCCAGACTTGAACATTCTAGAACAGCCAGCTGGCAGCGACAAGAAAGATGCTCTCCCCCACTCAAACCGCTTGGCAGGCTTGACGACAGAATGTCACGGCACGAGTACCAAGGACTGTCAGACCCACGCGAGCCAGAACGAGGGGGGTCTAGAAGGCCCTAGAAGAATCTCCACGCGTCGGGCCGCGGTAGGCCGCCGATTGCTATAAATGCTCATCCCCAGGCTCCATAGTACAGGTTCGAAATCCTTTTCCCTACCACTTTGGTATACCGCAGCTCGCCTTGGTGCCACCGTGACTGACTTGAGCGTCGGAGGGTCTGCGCTCCTAAGGGAGCCAGCCGTTCTCACGTTCTCTTTTCTTTGTCTTGCAGGAAGCCCACACGGACCAACGAAAAATCCCCCGAACATTTGGCGCCGTCTGTGGGATGTTCGACTGGTTCCTGCGAGAACGCCCACGACCACGCGGTTGAGCGCCGTCGGCTCTCGTAACCCCAAAGATGGCTCCGGCGACAAGGGGACGCAGGCGACCGAGGACCCGCGCAAGGTCTGCGCTCAGAGAACCTCCTGTTGAGACCACCCAGCCCCATGTCCCGCTCAGTGACCAGCTCCTGTTGGAGATGTTGGCCACCCAGCGGGCCATGATGGAGGAACTGACGCACGGACCAGCGAAAAATCCCCCGAACACGATCCATTCTAATTCATTCGCACAATCTATTCTAATTCATTCATACGATCCATTCTAATTCATTCGCACGAATGTATCCATTCTAATCCATTCGTACGATCCATTCTAATTCATTCGCATGAATGTAACCATTCTAATTCATTCATTTGATCCATTCTAATTCATTCGTATGATCCATTCTAATTCATTCGTACGATCTATTCTAATTCATTCGCACAATCCATTCTAATTCATTCGTACAATCCATTCTAATTCATTCGTATGATCCATTCAAACTCATTCGGTGGATCCATTCTAATTCATTCGTACGATCCATTCTAATTCATTCCCACGATCCATCCTAATTTATTTGTACGATCCATTCTAATTCATTCATACGATCACGAATGTATCCATTCTAATTCATTCGTACGATCCATTCTAATTCATTCGTACGATCCATTCTAATTCATTCGTAAGATCCATTCTAATTCATTCGTACGATCCATTCTAATTCATTCGTACGATCCATTCTAATTCATTCGCACGAAAGTATCCATTCTAGTTCATTCGTACGATCCATTCTATTTCATTCGTACGATCCATTCTAATTCATTCGTACGATCCATTCTAATTCATTCGCACGAATGTATCCATTCTAATTCATTCGTACGATCCATTCTAATTCATTCGTACGATCCATTCTAATTCATTCATACGATCCATTCTAATTCATTCATATGATCTATTCTAATTCATTCTTACAATCCATTCTAATTCTTTCACACGATCCATTCTAATTCATTCGTACGATCCATTCTAATTCATTCACACAATCTATTCTATTTCATTCGTACGATCCATTCTTACTCATTGGTACCATCCATTCTAATTCATTCGCACGAATGTATCCATTCTAATTCATTCGTACGAATCCACTCTAATTCATTCGTACAATCCATTCTATTTCATTCGTACGATCCATTCTTACTCATTCGTATGATCCATTCTAATTCATTCGCACGAATGTATCCATTCTAAATCATTCGTACGATCCATTCTAATTCATTCGTACGATCCATTCTAAATCATTCGTACAATCCATTCTATTTCATTCGTACGATCAATTCTAATTCACTAGCACGATCCATTCTAATTCATTCGTACGATCCATTCAAATTCATTCGCACGATCCATTCTAATTCATTCGTACAATCCATTCTATTTCATTCGTACGATCCATTCTAATTTATTCGTACGATCCATTCTAATTCATTCGTACGATCCATTATAATTCATTCATACAATCCATTCTAATTCATTCGCACGATCCATTCTAATTCATTCGTACGATCCATTCTAATTCATTCGCACGAATGTATCCATTCTAATTCATTCGTACAATGCATTCTATTTCATTCGTACGATCCATTCTTACTCATTCGTATGATCCATTCTAATTCGTATGATCCATTCTAATTCATTCGTACGATCCATTCTAATTCATTTGTACGATCCATTCTAATTCATATGCACAAAGGTATCCATTCTAATTCATTCGTACGATCCATTCTAATTCAGGATCGTACGAATAAATTAGAATGGATCGTATGAGTGAATTAGAACGGATAGTACGAATGAAGTAGAATGGATCGTATGAATGAATTAGTATGGATACATTCGTGCGAATGAATTAGAATGGATCGTATGAATGAAATAGAATAGATTGTACGAATGAATTAGAATGGATCGTACGAATGAATTAGAATAGATTGCGCGAATGAATTAGAATGGATCGTGCTCGTGCGAATGAAATAGAATGGATACAAATGAATTAGAATGGATCATACGAATGAATTAGAATGACGATCCATTCTTACTCATTCGTATGATACATTCTAATTTATTCGCACGAATGTATCCATTCTAATTCATTCGTACGTCTAATTCATTCGTACGGTCCATTCTAATTCATTCGCACAATCCATTCTATTTCATTCGTACGATCCATTCTTACTCATTCGTATGATCCATTATGGATACATTCGTGCGAATGAATTAGAATGGATCATACGAATGAGTAAGAATGGATCGTACGAATGAAATAGAATGGATTGTGCGAATGAATTAGAATGGATCGTACGAATGAATTAGAATGGATCGTGTGAAAGAATTAGAATGGATTGTATGAATGAATTAGAATAGATCGTATGAATGAATTAGAATGGATTGTACGAATGAATTAGAATGGATCGTACAAATGAATTAGAATGGATCGTATGAATGAATTAGAATGGATATATTCGTGCGAATGAATTAGAATGGATACATTCGTGCGAAAGAATTAGAATAGATCGTATGAATGAATTAGAATGGATCCTATGAATGAATTAGAATGGATCGTGCGAATGAATTAGAATGGATCGTACAAATGAATTAGAATGGATCGTGCTAATGAATTAGAATGATCGAACGAATGAATTAGCATGGATCGTGCTAATGAATTAGAATGGATCGTACGAATGGATTAGAATGGATTGTACGAATGGATTAGAATGGATCGTACGAATGAATTAGAATGGATACATTCGCGAATGAATTAGAATGGATCGTACGAATGAATTAGAATGGATCGTGTGAAAGAATTAGAATGGATTGTATGAATGAATTAGAATGGATCGTACGAATGAATTAGAATGGTTCGTACGAATGAATTAGAATGGATACATTCATGCGAATGAATTAGAATTGATCGTACGAATGAATTAGAATGGGTCGTGCGAATGAATTAGAATGGATCGTACGAATGAATTAGAATGGATCGTACAAATGAACTAGAATAGAATGGATCGTACGAATGAATTAGAATGGATCGTACGAATGAATTAGAATGGATACATTCGTGCGAATAAATTAGAATGGATCGGACGAATGAATTAGAATGGATCATACGAATGAATTAGAATGGATCGTACGAATGAATTAGAATGGATCGTACGAATAAATTAGAATGGATACATTCGTCCGAATGAATTAGAATGGATCATACGAATGAGTAAGAATGGATCGTACGAATGAAATAGAATAGATTGTACGAATGAATTAGAATGGATCCTACGAATGAATTAGAATGGATCGTGTGAAAGAATTAGAATGGATTGTATGAATGAATTAGAATGGATCGTATGAATGAATTAGAATGGATCGTGCAAATGAATTCGAATGGATCGTACGAATTCATTCTAATCCATTCATACAATCCATTCTAATTCTTTCACACGATCTATTCTAATTCATTCGTAGGATCGGACAAATGAATTAGAATGGATCGTACGAATGAATTAGAATGAATTAGAATGGATCGTACGAATGAATTAAAATGGATCGTATGAATGAATTAGAATGTATCGTACGAATGAAATAGAATGGATCGTGTGAAAGAATTAGAATGGATTGTATGAATGAATTAGAATGGATCGTACGAATGGATTAGAATGGATACCTTTGTGCATATTAATTAGAATGGATCGTGCGAATGAATTAGAATGGATCGTACGAATGAACTAGAATGGATACATTCGTGCGAATGAATTAGAATGGATCGTACGAATGAATTAGAATGGATCGTACGAATGAATTAGAATGGATCTTACGAATGAATTAGAATGGATCGTATGAATGGTTTAGAATGGATAACATTCTTGCGAATGAATTAGAATGGATCGAACGAATGAATTAGAATGGATCGTACGAATGAATTAGAATGGATCAAATGAATGAATTAGAATGGTTACATTCATGGGAATGAATTAGAATGGATCGTACGAATGGATTAGAATGGATCGTACGAATGGATTAGAATGGATACATTCGTGCGAATGAATTAGAATGGATCATACGAATGAGTAAGAATGGATCGTACGAATGAAATAGAATGGATTGTACGAATGAATTAGAATGGATCGTACGAATGAATTAGAATGGATCGTACGAATGAATTAGATTTGATCGTACGAATGAATTAGAATGGATACATTCGTGCGAATGAATTAGAATGGATACACTCGTGCGAAAGAATTAGAACAGATCGTATGAATGAATTAGAATGGATCATATGAATGAATTAGAATGGATCGTGCGAATGAATTAGAATGGATCGTACGAATGAATTAGAATGGATCGTACGAATGAATTAGAATGGATCGTACGAATGAATTAGAATGGATCATATGGATGAATTAGAATGGATCATACGAATGAGTAAGAATAGATCGTACGAATGAAATAGAATGGATTGTACGAATGAATTAGAATGGATCGTACGAATGAATTAGAATGGATTGTGTGAAAGAATTAGAATGGATTGTATGAATGAATTAGAATGGATCATATGAATGAATTAGAATGGATCGTGCGAATGAATTAGAATAGATCGTACGAATGAATTAGAATGGATCGTACGAATGAATTAGAATGGATCATACGAATAAATTAGAATGGATCATACGAATGAGTAAGAATGGATCGTACAAATGAAATAGAATGGATTGTACGAATGAATTAGAATGGATACATTCGTGCGAATGAATTAGAATGGATCGTACGAATGAATTAGAATGGATCGTACGAATGAATTAGAATGGATCGTACGAATGAATTAGAATGCATCGTACGAAAGAATTAGAATGGATATATTCGTGCGAATGAATTAGAATGGATCGTACGAATGAATTAGACTGGATCGTACGAATGAATTTGAATGGATACATTTGTGCGAATGAATCTAAATAGATTGTATGAATGAATTACAATGGATCGTACGAATGAATTAGAATGGATCATACGAATGAATTAGAATAGCTCATACGAATGAATTAGAATGAATCGTATGAATAAATTAGAATGGTTATATTCGTGCGAATGAATTAGAATAAATCGTACGAATGAATTAGAATGGATCGTACGAATAAATTAGAATGGATCATGGGAATGAATTAGAATGGATCGTACGAATGAATTAGAATGGATCCACCGAATGAGTTAGAATGGATCGTACGAATGAATTTGAATGGATTGTACGAATGAATTAGAATGGATTGTGCGAATGAATTAGAATGGATCGTATGAATGAATAAGAATGGATCGTACGAATGAATTAGAATGGATCGTGCGAATGAATTAGCATGAATCGTACGAATGTATTAGAATGAATCGTACGAATGAATTAGAATGAATCGTACGATCCATTCTAATTCATTCGTACGATCCATTCTAATTCATTCGCACGAATATATCCATTCTAATTCATTCATACGATCTATTCTAATTCATTCATACAATCCATTCTAATTCTTTCACACGATCCATTCTAATTCATTCGTACGATCCATTCTAATTCATTCGTATGATCCATTGTAATTCATTCGTATGATCGATTCTAATTCATTCCTACGATCTATTCTAATTCATTCGCTCGAATATATCCATTCTAATTCATTCGTTCGATCCATTCTAATTCATTCGCACGATCCATTCTAATTCATTCGTATGATCCATTCTAATCCATTCGTACGATCCATTCTAATTCATTCGTACGATCCATTCTAATTCATTCGTACGATCTATTCTAATTCATTCGCACGAATGTATCCATTCTAGTTCATTCGTATGATCCATTCTAATTCATTCGTACGATCCATTCTAATTCATTCGCACGATCCATTCTAATTCATTCGTACGATCCATTCTAATTCATTCATACGATCCATTCTAATTCATTCTAGAATAAATACATTCGTGTGAATGAATTAGAATGGATCGTACGAATGAATTAGAATGGATCGTACGAATGAATTAGAATGGATCTTATGAATGAATTAGAATGGATCGTACGAATGAATTAGAATGGATCGTACGAATGAATTAGAATGGATCAAATGAATGAGTTAGAATGGATCGTACGAATAAATTAGAATGGATCTTACGAATGAATTAGAATGGATCGTACGAATGAACTAGAATGGATACATTCGTGCGAATGAATTAGAATGGATCGTACGAATGAATTAGAATGGATCGTACGATTCATTCTAATTCATTCGTACGATCCATTCTAATACATTCGTACGATTCATGCTAATTCATTCGCACGATCCATTCTAATTCATTCGTACGATCCATTGTTATTCATTCATACGATCCATTCTAATTCATTCGCACAATCCATTCTAATTCATTCGTACAATCCATTCTAATTCATTCGTATGATCCATTCTAACTCATTCGGTGGATCCATTCTAATTCATTCGTACGATCCATTCTAATTCATTCCCACGATCCATTCTAATTTATTCGTACGATCCATTCTAATTCATTCGTACGATCTATTCTAATTCATTCGCACGAATATATCCATTCTAATTCTTTCGTACGATGCATTCTAATTCATTCGTACGATCCATTCTAATTCATTCATTTGATCCATTCTAATTCATTTTTACGATCCATTCTAATTCATTCGTCCGATCCATTCTAATTTATTCGTACGATCCATTCTAATTCATTCGTACGATCTATTCTAATTCATTCGCACGAATATATCCATTCTAATTCTTTCGTACGATGCATTCTAATTCATTCGTACGATCCATTCTAATTCATTCATTTGATCCATTCTAATTCATTTGTACGATCCATTCTAATTCATTCGTCCGATCCATTCTAATTCATTCGCACGAATGTATCCATTCTAATTCATTCGTACGATCCATTCTAATTCATTCGTACGATCCATTCTAATTCATTCATAAGATCCATTCTAATTCATTCGTACTGTTCGGGGGATGTTTTCGCTGGTCCGTGCGGGCTACCTGCAAGTCGAAGAAAAAGCGTGAGAACGGCTGGCTCCCGTAGGAGCGCAGACCCTCCGACGCTCAAGTCAGTCTCTGGTGCACAACGGCGAGCTTTTGTGGACGAAAGTGGTAGGGAAAAGGTTTTCCAACCTGTACTATGGAGCCTGGGGGTGAGTATTTATAGCAATCAGCCGCCTACCGTGGCCCGACACATGGAGATTCTTCCAGAGCCTTCTAGACCCCCACGATCCGGCTCGCGTGGGTCTCTGACAGTCCTTGGTACTCACGCCCTGACATTCTTTGTCGTTGAGCCTGCCAGGCGGTTTGCGTGGGGGAGAGCATCTTTCTTGTTGCTGCTAGCTGGCTATTCTGGAATATTCAAGTTTGGGAGGTCTTCGTTCACTGTGGGCGACCTCCGGTGGGAAGCCAAGGCGATCTCGCCCTCCATTGCTCCGCCCTCTCTTCCACATCTATCAAGAGTCGGACCTCGTGGAAGCGACCTCTTCGATAAACTGGCGAGCTCCTGAGCGAGCTTGGGCGAGCTCCTGAGCGAGTTTGGGCGAGCTCCTGAGCGAGTTTGATCGAGCTCCTGAGCGAACTTGGGCGAGCTCCTGAGCGAGCTCTTTGCCTAGGCCCCTTCGGCCCAACGCGGAGCTCGCTCCCTGGGCGAGCTCCTGCGCGAGCTTGTGCGAGCTCCTGCGCGAGCTTGGGCGAGCCCCTGCGTGAGCTAGGGGCGTTTGTGGTACCAGTATATTTGCATGCATGACGGTCTAACTCCCGCTGCCATTTCCAGCGAACTCCTGCGCGAGCTTGGGCGAGCTCCTGAGCGAGCTTTTAGTCCAAGGCCCATACAGCCCAATGTGGATCTCGCTCCCTGTCAAGGTGATTTGGTGAGCGCGGAGAGGGGGGGCGAACTCCAAAGTAGATTTCAGCTACCCCCAACACGTACGATCCATTCTAATTCATTCGTACGATCCATTCTAATACATTCCGTACGATCCATTCTAATTCATTCGTACGATCGTACGAATGAATTAGAATGAATCAGAATGGATCGTACGAATGAATTAGAATGGATCTTACGAATGAATTAGAATGGATCGTACGAATGAATTAGAATGGATACATTCGTGCGAATGAATTAGAATGGATCGGACGAATGAATTATAATGGATCGTACGAATGAATTAGAATAGATCATATGAATTCATTAGAATGGTTACATTCATGCGAATGAATTAGAATGGATCGTACAAATGGATTAGAATGGATACATTCGAGCGAATGAATTAGAATGGATCGTACGAATGAATGAGAATGGATCGTACGAATGGATTAGAATGGATCCTACGAATGGATTAGAATGGATACCTTTGTGCATATGAATTAGAATAGATCGTATGAATGAATTAGAATGGATCGTACGAATGAATTAGAATGAATTAGAATGGATCGTACGAATGAATTAGAATAGATCATAGGAATGAATTAGAATGGATCGTGCTAATGAATTAGAATTGATCGTACGAATGAAATAGAATGGATTGTACGAATGATTTAGAATGGATCGTACGAATGAATTAGAATGGATCGTACGAATGATTTAGAATGGATACATTCGTGCGAATGAATTAGAATGGATCATACGAATGAGTAAGAATGGATCGTACGAATGAAATAGAATGGATTGTACGAATGAATTAGAATGGATTCGTACGAATGAATTAGAATGGATACATTCGTGCGAATGAATTAGAATGGATCGTATAAATGAATTAGAATAGATTGTGCGATCGTACGATCCATTCTAATTCATTCGTACGATCCATTCTAATTCATTCGTAAGATCCATTCTAATTCATTCGTACGATCCATTCTAATTCATTCGTATGATCCATTCTAATTCATTCGCACGAATGTATCCATTCTAGTTCATTTGTACGATCCATTCTAATTCATTCGTACGATCCATTCTAATTCACTCGCACGATCCATTCTAATTCATTCGTACGATCAATTCTAATTCATTCGCACGAATGTATCCATTCTAATTCATTCGTACGATCCTGAATTAGAATGGATCGTACGAATGAATTAGAATAGATCGTACGAATGAACTAGAATGGATACATTCGTGCGAATGAATTAGAATGGATCGTACGAATGAATTAGAATGGATCGTACGAATGAATTAGAATGGATCGTATGAATGAATCAGAATGGATCATACGAATGAATTAGAATGGATCATACGAATGAGTAAGAATGGATCGTACGAATGAAATAGAATGGATTGTACGAATGAATTAGAATGGATCATACGAATGAATTAGAATGGATCGTGTGAAAGAATTAGAATGGATTGTATGAATGAATTAGAATGGATCATATGAATGAATTAGAATGGATCGTGCGAATGAATTCGAATGGATCGTACAAATGAATTGGAATGGATCGTATGAATGAATTAGAATGGATACATTCGTGCGAATGAATTAGAATGGATACATTCGTACGAAAGAATTAGAATAGATCGTATAAATGAATTAGAATGGATCCTATGAATGAATTAGAATGGATCGTGCGAATGAATTAGAATGGATCGTGCGAATGAATTAGAATGGATCGTGCTAATGAATTAGAATTGATCGAACGAATGAATTAGCATGGATCGTGCTAATGAATTAGAATGGAACGTACGAATGAATTAGAATGGATTGTGTGAAAGAATTAGAATGGATTGTATGAATGAATTAGAATGAATTCGTACGATCCATTCGAATTCATTCGCACGATCCATTCTAATTCATTCATACGATCAATTCTAATTCATTCATACAATCCATTCTAATTCTTTCACACGATCCATTCTAATTCATTCGTAGGATCCATTCTAATTCATTCGTACAATCTATTCTATTTCATTCGTACAATCCATTCTTACTCATTTGTATGATCCATTCTAATTCATTCGGACGAATGTATCCATTCTAATTTATTCGTACGATCCATTCTAATTCATTCGTACGATCCATTCTAATTCATTCGTACGATCCATTCTTACTCATTCGTATGATCCATTCTAATTCATTCGTACGATCCATTCTAATTCATTCGTACGATCCATTCTAATTCATTCGCACAATCTATTCTAATTCATTCGTTCGATCCATTCTAATTCATTCGTACGATCGTACGAATGAATTAGAATGGATCGTAAGGAATGAATTAGAATGGATTGTATGAATGAATTAGAATGGATACATTCGTGCGAATGAATTAGAATGGATACATTCGTGCGAATGAATTAGAATGGATCATACGAATGAGTAAGAATGGATCGTACGAATGAAATAGAATGGATTGTACGAATGAATTAAAATGGATCGTACAAATGAATTAGAATGGATCGTACGAATGAATAAGAATGGATCATACGAATGAGTAAGAATGGATCGTACAAATGAAATAGAATGGATTGTACGAATGAATTAGAATGGATCGTACGAATGAATTAGAATGGATCGTGTGAAAGAATTGGAATGCATTATATGAATGAATTAGAATGGATCGTATGAATGAATTAGAATGGATCGTGCGAATGAATTCGAATGGATCGCATGATCCATTCGAATAGAATGGATCGTATGAATGAATTAGAATGGATCGGGCGAATGAATTAGAATGGATTGTAGGAATGAATTAGAATGGATCGTATGAATGAATTAGAATGGATCGTATGAATGAATTAGAATGGATCGTGCGAATGAATTAGAATGGATCGTACGAATGAATTAGAATGGATCGTACGAATGAATTAGAATGGATCATACGAATGAGTAAGAAAGGATCGGACTAATGAAATAGAATGGATTGTACGAATGAATTAGAATGGATACATTCGTGCGAATGAATTAGAATGGATCGTACGAATGAATTAGAATGGATCGTACGAATGAATTAGAATGGATCGTACGAATGAATTAGAATGGATATATTCGTGCGAATGAATTAGAATGGATCAGACGAATGAATTAGAATGGATCGTACGAATGAATTAGAATGGATCGTACGAATAAATTAGAATGGATACATTCGTCCGAATGAATTAGAATGGATCGTACGAATGAAATAGAATAGATTGTACGAATGAATTAGAATGGATTCGTACGAATGAATTAGAATGGATACATTCGTGTGAATGAATTAGAAGGGATCGTACCAATGAGTAAGAATGGATCGTACGAATGAAATAGAATGGATTGTGCGAATGAATTAGAATGGATCGTACGAATGAATTAGAATGGATCGTACAAATGAATTAGAATGGATCTTATGAATGAATTAGAATGGATCATGCGAATGAATTAGAATGGATCGTACGAATGAATTAGAATGGATCGTGCTAATGAATTAGAATTGATCGAACGAATGAATTAGAATGGATACATTCGTGCGAATGAATTAGAATGGATCGGCCAATGAATTAGAATGGATCGTACGAATGAGTAAGAATGGATCGTACGAATGAATTAGAATGGATCGTACGAATGAATTAGAATGGATCGTACGAATGAATTAGAATGGATCGTGCTAATGAATTAGAATGGAATATAATAGATTGTACGAATGAATTAGAATGGATTCGTACGAATGAATTAGAATGGATACATTCGTGCGAATGAATTAGAATGGATCGTACCAATGAGTCAGAATGGATCATACGAATGAAATAGAATGGATTGTGCGAATGAATTAGAATGGATCGTATGAATGAATTAGAATGGATCGTGTGAAAGAATTAAAATAGATTGTATGAATGAATTAGAATAGATTGTATGAATGAATTAGAATGGATCGTATGAGTGAATTAGAATGGATACGAAGGAATTAGAATGGGTCATACGAAGGAATTAGAATGGATCATACGAATGAAATAGAATGGATCGTACGAAGGAATTAGAATGGATCGTACGAAGGAATTAGAATGGATCGTACGAATGAATTAGAATGGATATATTCGTGCAAATGAATTAGAATGGATCGTATGAGTGAATTAGAACGGATCGTACGAATGAAATATAATGAATTAGAATGAATTAGAATTGATCGTATGAATGAAATAGAATGGATTGTACGAATGATTTAGAATGGATCGTACAAATGAATTAGAATGGATCGTACGAATGATTTAGAATGGATACATTCGTGCGAATGAATTAGAATGGATCATACGAATGAGTAACAATGGATCGTACGAATTAAATAGAATGGATTGTACGAATGAATTAGAATGGATTCGTACGAATGAATTAGAATGGATACATTCGTGCGAATGAATTAGAATGGATCGTACCAATGAGTAAGAATGGATTGTACGAATGACATAGAATGGATTGTGCGAATGAATTAGAATGGATCGTACGAATGAATTAGAATGGATCGTACGAATGAATTAGAATGGATCATACGAATTAATTAGAATGGATCATACAAATGAATTAGAATGGATCATACGAATGAATTAGAATGGATCGTCAGAATGAATTAGAATGGATCGTACGAATGAATTAGAATGGATCATACGAATTAATTAGAATGGATCATACGAATGAATTAGAATGGATCGTACGAATGAATTAGAATGGATCGTACGAATGAATTAGAATGGATACATTTGTGCGAATGAATTAGAATGGATCGTACGAATGGATTAGAATGGATCGTACGAATGGATTAGAATGGATACATTCGTGCGAATGAATTAGAATGGATTGTATGAATGAATTAGAATCGATCGTACGAATGAATTAGAATGGATACATTCGTGCGAATAAATTAGAATGGATTGTATGAATGAATTAGAATGGATCGTACGAATGAATTAGAATGGATCGTACGAATAAATTAGAATAGATCGTATGAATAAATTAGAATGGATACATTCGTCCGAATGAATTAGAATGGATCATACGAATGAGTAAGAATGGATCGTACGAATGAAATAGAATAGATTGTACGAATGAATTAGAATGGATCCTACGAATGAATCAGAATGGATCGTGCGAATGAATTAGAATGGATCATATTAATGAATTAGAATGGATCGTACGAATGAATTAGAATGGATACATTCGTGCGAATAAATTAGAATGGATTGTATGAATGAATTAGAGTGGATCGTACGAATGAATTAGAATGGATCGTATGAATAAATTAAAATAGATTGCACGAATGAATTAGAATGGATCGTACGAATGAATTAGAATGGATCGTACGAAGGAATTAGAATGGATCGTATGAATGAATTAGAATAGATCGTGCGAATGAATTAGAATGGATCGTACGAAGGAATTAGAATGGATCGTATGAATGAATTAGAATGGATCGTACGATTGAATTAGTATGGATCATACGAATGAGCAAGAATGGATCATATGAATGAATTAGATTGGATCGTACGATCCATTCTAATTCATTAGCATGGATCGTGCTAATGAATTAGAATGGAATATACGAATGAATTAGAATGGATCGTAGAATGGATCGTGCGAATGAATTTGAATGAATTAGAATGGATCGTACGAATGAATTAGAATAGATCATAGGAATGAATTAGAATGGATCGTGCAAATGAATTAGAATGGATACATTCGTGCGAATAAATTAGAATGGATTGTATGAATGAATTAGAATGGATCGTACGAATGAATTAGAATGGATCGTACGAATGAATTAGAATAGATTACGCGAATGAATTAGAATGGATCGTGCGAATGAAATAGAATGGATACAAATGAATTAGAATGAATCATACGAATGAATTAGAATGACGATCCATTCTTACTCATTCGTACGATCCATTCTATTTCATTCGCATGAATGTATCCATTCTAATTGATTCGTATGATCCATTCTAATTTATTCATAGGATCCATTCTAATTCATTCATACTATCCATTCTAATTCATTCACACGAATGTATCCATTCTAATTCATTCGTACGATCAGTTCTAATTCATTCACAAAATCTATTCTAATTCATTCATACGATCCATTCTAATTCATTCACACGAATGTATCCATTCTAATTCATTCATACGATTCATTCTAATTCTTTCGTACGATCCACTCTAATTCACTCATACGATCCATTCTAATACATTCATACGATCCATTCTAATTCATTTGCACGAATATATCCATTCTAATTCATTCGTACGATCCATTCTAATTCCTTCGTACGATCCATTCTAATTCATTCGTACGATCTATTCTAATTCATTCGTACGATCCATTCTAATTCATTCGTACGATCCATTCTAATTTCTTCGTACGATCCATTCTAATTCATTCGTACGATCCATTCTAATTCATTCGTACAATCTATTCTAATTCATTCGTACGAATGGATACATTCGTGTGAATGAATTAGAATGGATCGTACGAATGAGTAAGAATGGATCGTACGAATGAAATAGAATGGATTGCACGAATGAATTAGAATAGATCGTACGAATGAATTAGAATGGATCGTGTGAAAGAATTAGAATGGATTGTATGAATGAATTAGAATGGATCGTACGAATGAATTAGAATGGATCGTACGAGAGAATTAGAATGGATCGTACGAATGAATTAGAATGGATACCTTTGTGCATATGAATTAGAATGGATCGTACGAATTAGTTAGAATGGATCATATTAATGAATTAGAATGGATCGTATGAATGAATTAGAATGGATACATTCGTGTGAATGAATTAGAATAGATCGTATGAATGAATTAGAATAGATTTTGTGAATGAATTAGAACTGATCGTACGAATGAATTAGAATGGATACATTCGTGCGAATGAATTAGAATGGATTGTATGAATGAATTAGAATGGATCCTATGAATGAATTAGAATGGATCGTACGAATGAATTAGAATGGATACATTCGTGCGAATGAATTAGAATTGATCGTACGAATGAATTAGAATGGATCGTGCGAATGAATTAGAATGGATCGTACGAATGAATTAGAATGGATACATTCGTGCGAATGAATTAGAATGGATCATACGAATGAGTAAGAATGGATCGTACGAATGAAATAGAATTGATTGTACGAATGAATTAGAATGGATCCTACGAATGAATTAGGATGGATCGTGTGAAAGAATTAGAATGGATTGTATGAATGAATTAGAATGGATCGTATGAATGAATTAGAATGGATCGTGCGAATGAATTCGAATGGATCGTACGAATTCATTCTAATTCATTCATACAATCCATTCTAATTCTTTCACATGATCCATTCTAATTCATTCGTACGTTCCATTCTAATTCATTAGCACGATCCATGCTAATTCATTCGTTCGATCAATTCTAATTCATTAGCATGATCCATTCTAATTCATTCGTACGATCCATTCTAATTCATTCGCACGATCCATTCTAATTCATTCATAGGATCCATTCTAATTCATTCATACGATCTATTCTAATTCTTTCGCACGAATATATCCATTCTAATTCATTCGCACGAATAATCCATTCTAATTCATTCGTACGATCCATTCTAATTCATTTGCACGATCCATTCTAATTCATTCGTACGATCAATTGTAATTCATTCGCACGAATGTATCCATTCTAATTCATTCGTACGATCCAATCTAATTCATTCATAGGATCCATTCTAATTCATTCATACAATCCATTCTAATTCATTCGCACGAATGTATCCATTCTAATTCATTCGTACGATCAGTTCTAATTCATTCACAAATTCTATTCTAATTCATTCATACGATCCATTCTAATTCATTCACACGAATGTATCCATTCTAATTCATTCATATGATCCATTCTAATTCATTCGTACGATCCATTCTAATTCCTTCGTACGATCCATTCTAATTCATTCGTACGATCTATTCTAATTCATTCGTACGATCCATTCTAATTCATTCGTACGATCCATTCTAATTCTTTCGTACGATCCATTCTAATTCATTCGTACGATCTAATCTAATTCATTCATACAATCCATTCTAATTCTTTCACACGATCCATTCTAATTCATTCGTACGATCCATTCTAATTCATTAGCACGATCTATGCTAATTCATTCGTTCGATCAATTCTAATTCATTAGCATGATCCATTCTAATTCATTCATACGATCCATTCTAATTCATTCGCACGATCCATTCTAATTCATTCATAGGATCCATTCTAATTCATTCATACGATCTATTCTAATTCTTTCACACGAATGTATCCATTCTAATTCATTCGCACGAATGTATCCATTCTAATTCATTCGTACGAATGAATTAGAATGGATCGTACGAATGAATTAGACAAGATCGTACGAATGAATTAGAATGGATATATTCGTGAAAATGAATTAGAATGGATCGTATGAATGTATTAGAATGGATCGTATGAGTGAATTAGAATGGATCGTACGAATGAATTAGAATGGATTGTATGAATGAATTAGAATGGATCGTACGAATGAATTAGAATGGATCATACGAATTAATTAGAATGGATCGTACGAATGAATTAGAATGGATCGTACGAATGAATTAGAATGGATCGTACGAATGAATTAGAATGGATACATTCGTGCGAATGAATTAGAATGGATACATTCGTGCGAAAGAATTAGAATAGATCGTATGAATGAATTAGAATGGATCCTATGAATGAATTAGAATGGATCATGCGAATGAGTTAGAATGGATCGTACGAATGAATTAGAATACATTCGTACGATCCATTCTAATTCATTCGCACGAATGTATCCATTCTAGTTTATTCGTACGATCTATTCTAATTTATTCGCATGGATCGTGCATTCGTACCATCCATTCTAATTCATTCGTACGATCCATTCTAATTCATTCGCACGAATGTATCCATTCTAGTTCATTCGTACGATCCATTCTAATTCATTTGTACGATCCATTCTAATTCATTCATACGATCTATTCTAATTCATTCATACAATCCATTCTAATTCTTTCACACGATCCATTCTAATTCATTCGTACGATCCATTCTAATTCATTTGCAGAATCCATTCTATTTCATTCGTACGATCCATTCTTACTCATTCGTATGATCCATTCTAATTCATTCGCACAAATGTATCCATAATGGATCATACGAATGAGTAAGAATGGATCGTACGAATGAAATAGAATGGATTGTGCGAATGAATTAGAATGGACCGTACGAATGAATTAGAATGGATACATTCGTGCGAATGAATTAGAAATTATCGGACGAATGAATTAGAATGGATCGTACGAATGAATTAGAATGGATCGTACGAATGAATTAGAATGGATCATACGAATATATTAGAATGGATACATTCGTCCGAATGAATTAGAATGGATCATACGAATGAGTAAGAATGGATCGTACGATCCATTCGAATTCATTAGAATGAATTAGAATGAATTAGAATGAATTCGTACGATCCATTCGAATTCATTTGCACGATCCATTCTAATTCATTCATACGATCCATTCTAATTCATTTATACAATCCATTGTAATACTTTCACACGATCCATTCTAATTCATTCGTAGGATCCATTCTAATTCATTCGTACAATCTATTCTATTTCATTCGTACGATCCATTCTTACTCATTCGTATGATCCATTCTAATTCATTCGGACGAATGTATCCATTCTAATTCATTCGTACGATCCATTCTAATTCATTCGTCCGATCCATTCTAATTCATTCGCACGAATGTATCCATTCTAATTCATTCGTACGATCCATTCTAATTCATTCGTACGATCCATTCTAATTCATTCGTAAGATCCATTCTAATTCATTCGTACGATCCATTCTAATTCATTCGTACGATCCATTCTAATTCATTCACACGAATGTATCCATTCTAGTTCATTCGTATGATCCATTCTAATTCTTTCGTACGATCCATTCTAATTCATTCGCACGATCCATTCTAATTCATTCATACGATCCATTCTAATTCATTCATACGATCCATTCTAATTCATTCGTACGATCCATTCTAATTCATTCGCACAAATGTATCCATTCTAATTCATTCGTACGATCCATTCTAATTCATTCGCACGATCCATTCTAATTAATTCGTACGTTCCATTCTAATTCATTCGCACGATCTGTTCTTATTCATTCGCACAATCCATTCTAATTCATTCGCACGAATGTATCCATTCTAATTCATTCGTACGATCCATTCTAATTCATTCGTACGATCCATTCTAATTTATTCGTATGATACATTCTAATTAATTTGTATGATCCATTCTAATTCATTCGTACGATCCATTCTAATTCATTCATACAAACCATTCTAATTCGTTCGCACGAATGTATCCATTCTAATTAATTCGTATGATCCATTCTAATTCATTCGTATGATCTATTATTATTCATTCGTACGATCCAGTCTAATTGATTCGCACGATCCATTCTAATTCATTCGCACGAATGTATCCATTCTAATTCATTCGTAAGATCCATTCTAATTCATTAATATGATCCTTTCTAATTCATTCGTACGATCCATTCTAATTCATATGCACAAAGGTATCCATTCTAATCCATTCGTAGGATCCATTCTAATCCATTCGTACGATCTATTCTAATTCATTCATACGATCCATTCTAATTCATTCGCTCGAATGTATCCATTCTAATCCATTCATACGATCTATTCTAATCCATTCGTACGATCCATTCTAATTCATTCGCATGAATGTAACCATTCTAATTCATTCAATTGATCCATTCTAATTCATTCGTACGATCCATTCTAATTCATTCGTCCGATCCATTCTAATTCATTCGCACGAATGTATCCATTCTAATTCATTCATACGATCCATTCTAATTCATTCGTACGATCTATTCTAATTCATTCGTAAGATCCATTCTAATTCATTCGTACGATCCATTCTAATTCATTCGTACGATCCATTCTAATTCATTCACACGAATGTATCCATTCTAGTTCATTCGTACGATCCATTCTAATTCATTCGTACGATCCATTCTAATTCATTCGCACGATCTATTCTAATTCATTCGTACGATCAATTCTAATTCATTCGCACGAATGTATCCATTCTAATTCATTCGTACGATCCTGAATTAGAATGGATCGTACGAATGAATTAGAATGGATACCTTTGTGCATATGAATTAGAATGGATCGTACGAATGAATTAGAATGGATCATATTAATGAATTTGAATGGATCGTACGAATGAATTAGAATGGATACATTCGTGCGAATGAATTAGAATGGATCGTGCATGAATGTATCCATTCTAATTCATTCGTACGATCCATTCTAATTCATTAATATGATCCATTCTAATTCATTCGTACGATCCATTCTAATTCATATGCACAAAGGTATCCATTCTAATCCATTTGTAGGATCCATTCTAATCCATTCGTACGATCCATTCTAATTCATTCGTACGATCCATTCTAATTCATTCGTTCGAATGTATCCATTCTAATCTATTCGTACGATCCATTCTAATCCATTCGTACGATCCATTCTAATTCATTCGCATGAATGTAACCTCGTACGATCCATTCTAATTCGTTCATATGATCCATTCTAATTCGCTCGTACGATCCATTCTAATTCATTTGTATGATCCATTCTAATTCATTCCTACGATCTATTCTAATTCATTCGCTCGAATATATCCATTCTAATTCATTCGTTCGATCCATTTGAATTCATTCGCACGATCTATTCTAATTCATTCGTATGATCCATTCTAATCCATTCGTACGATCCATTCTAATTCATTCATACGATCCATTCTAATTCATTCGTACGATCCATTCTAATTCATTCGTAGGATCCATTCTAATTCATTCGTACAATCTATTCTATTTCATTCGTACGATCCATTCTTGTTCATTCGTACGATCCATTCTAATTCATTCGTACGATCCATTCTAATTCATTCCCACGATCCATTCTAATTTATTCGTACGATCCATTCTAATTCATTCGTACGATCTATTCTAATTCATTCGCACGAATGTATCCGTTCTAATTCATTCGTACGATCCATTCTAATTCATTCGCACGATCCATTCTAATTCATTCGTACGATCCATTCTAATTCATTCGTACGATCCATTCTAATTCATTCGTATGATCCATTCTAATTAATTCGTATGATCCATTCTAATTCATTCGCACGATTCATTCTAATTCATTCATGCAATCCATTCTAATTCATTCGCACGAATGTATCCATTCTAATTCATTCGCACGAATGTATCCATTCTAATTAATTCGTACGATCCATTCTAATTCATTCGTATAATCCATTCTAATTCATTCGCACGATCCATTCATTCACACGATCCATTATAATTCATTTGTATCCATTCTATTTCATTCACACGATCCATTCTAATTCATTCGCACAATCTATTCTAATTCATTCGTACGATCCATTCTAATTCATTCGTACGATCCATTCTAATTCATTCATACAATCCATTCTAATTTATTCGCACGAATGTATCCATTCTAATTCATTTGCACGATCCATTCTAATTCATTCCTATAATCTATTCTAATTCATTCGTACGATCCATTATAATTCATTCTAATTCATTCGTACGATCCATTCTACGATCCATTCTAATTCATTCGTATATTCCATTCTAATTCATTAGCACGATCCATGCTAATGAATTAGAAAGGATCGTACGATCCAATCTAATTCATTCATACGATCTATTCTTACTCATTCGTATGATCCATTCTAATTCAATCGTACGATCCATTCTAATTCATTCGTACGATCCATTCTAATTCATTCGTACGATCCATTCTAATTCATTCGTACGATCCATTCTAATTCCTTCGTACGATCCATTCTAATTCATTCGTACGATCCATTCTAATTCATTCGCGCAATCTATTCTAATTCATTCGTACAATCCATTCTAATTCATTCGTACGATCCATTCTAATTCATTCATACAATCAATTCTAATTTATTCGCACGAATGTATCCATTCTAATTCATTCGTACGATCCATTCTAATTCATTAATATGATCCATTCTAATTCATTCGTACGATCCATTCTAATTCATTCGTAGGATCCATTCTAATTCATTCGTACAATCTATTCTATTTCATTCGTACGATCCATTCTTGTTCATTCGTACGATCCATTCTAATTCATTCGTATGATCCATTCTAATTCATTCGTACGATCCATTCTAATTCATTCATATTCGTGCAAATGAATTAGAATGGATCGTATGAATGAATTAGAATGGATCGTATGAGTGAATTAGAACGGATAGTACGAATGAAGTAGAATGGATCGTATGAATGAATTAGAATGGATACTGTGGGTGCAAATTTTGGCATAAATCTACCACGGGACCCACCAGCCCTGCTTGGTGGGCCCACGAGGGCTACAGCGGGACCCACCGGCCCTGCCTGGTGGGCCCACGAAGACTACAGCGGGACCCACCGGCCCTGCCTGGTGGGCCCACGAGGGCTACAGTGGGACCCACCGGCCCTGCCTGGTGGGCCCACGAAGACTACAGCGGGACCCACCAGCCCTGCCTGGTGGACCCCCGAAGACAACCGCAGGGCCCGCAACTTTACCTGGAGGATCCCCAGATACTGCAGCGGAAACCGCCATTCGCCACCCGGAATGCCTATAAATAGCAGAGCCTTCGAATGTAAATGGATCGATTTCTCAGTTCTAAAACCAGAGCTCTGAGATTTCTGACTTCCCATCTTCCACCTCTCTTTGATCTTCTTCTCTCTTTCGAAGAGATCAGAGTGATTTCAGTGATACTCGGCCTGTCGAGATCACTTCAACATAAGTGTTAGTGAATTCGGGTTGCTCCCTATAGCACGGAGACGTAGGCTTCGGCTGAACTCCGAGATCATATCTCGTGTCAACAATCTCTCTGATTGCATCACTGTTTACATATCAAAGGCTTCAACTTCAATCAACAGATCGACCAACGATCTTCGACATTAACTTCGACTCCAATTGACTGGTGTTGCGAAGGTCTTCGGGTCGGCACGAAGATTTTCGCCAACAGTTTGGCGCCGTCTGTGGGATCCGAGCGAAAAGTTGTGTTCTCTCTACTTCGACTACCATATCAATATAGTCAAACTTCCTCATCCCCTCGGTTAATCAGACAACTGATCGGACGTCGGCAATCTCGTTGCACCCTTCGCACTCTGAATGGCGAGAACCAAACATCAGGGTCAACCAGAAGGAAGTAACACTCAACATCAACCTCGTCCTGAGACTCGTTCAATGAGTCAAAGGCTCAATTTTGGGCAGCCCCTTGCTGTCCCCGAGATGGGGGTTCATTCAGGAAGCGGGAGATCAGTCGACCGACCGATCGCCCCTCATCCTCATCAATCAATTGGGCAGACTGTCCCTGCTCCTGCTGAAGATCCTCCATCGACTTACCAGATCTCCGCAATCGATTTCCAACTACTCCAATTGGCGAAGCAAAACGCCACCCTCACTGCTGAGAGGGATGCTCTGAAGAAGGCAGCTTCCGAAGCTGGAATTGCTATTCCGATCCCCTCCGCAAGTGAGAGGGTTGATCCTCCTCGACATTCAATTTACTCCGAACAACGGAGGTCAATGGGCACTGATGCTCTCGAGAGGATTCGACGCGACCCAACTCCCTCTGCTGCTCCTTGGAAGCAGAGTGTTTGGGATCGTCTTGAAGACGAGTCCTCTCAATCTTCATCTGGTCGTAACTGCGACAAAAGAGCACCATCGAAGCTCAATCTGCCAAGGAAGCACCAAATGAAAGGCGCTCCTTCAAAGAGTAGAGTCTCCCCTTCCATTCCACTCCAACGTGGACTTGGATCGGACCTTCGACATTGACTTCGACCGGCAAACACTTCAATACCAGAGCAAGACCTTGCGATCTTGCCTCTTGACCCACCTCTAGGTCAAGGACATGGTCGTAGGGATGGCTACTCTTCTGCCGGGCCACTTCATCGAAGCCTCTTCGAATCAGCATTTCCAAGAGGATGGAGAACTCCTACCCTCCCCAAATTCAACTGCGTCCGAGGAGATCCAAGCCTCCATATACTTGCCTTCAAGCAAGCTCTAACGCCACACGAAGAGGAAAACAACGTGCTCTGCCGCACCTTCACGGGAAGTCTCGACGAGCCTTCACTCGACTGGTATCACAATCTCCGAGCTGGGTCCATTACCCAGTTCGGTGTTTTGGCTAACCTCTTTGTGCAGCATTACCAGCTCAACCTGAAACCCGAGAAGAAGCTCGACTCTCTATATCGACTAAGGATGGGTGCAGATGAGACTCTCCGCAGCTTCACGAGGAGGTTTCGCAACGAGCATGCTGCTCTCTCTGGAAGGCATCTGGATGATGAAGCCATCATGTTGGCTTTCCAGAACGCTCTCCGCTTCGATCTACACATCTACAACGACTTCATCCGTAATCCCCCTCCTTCTCTGGGAGCTATGTTCGATCGAATTCAGAGGGAGATTGAGGTGGAAGACGATCAAGTCGCTCGAAAAGGGCGAGAAACTAAGAGAAGGCCTGCTGAAAGAGAAGCACCTAAATATGCTGCAAAGGCTCACAACACTGAAGCAGCAGCCCCTCCGGCCAACAAAAGATCAAAGAATGATAGGCGTCGATCTCCAACGAAGACCACTTTCACCGAGTGGAACATGCCAGTCGAGCAGATACTCGACCGTATTCAACACGACGAGTATCTTCGGAGGCCCAATCCTCTTCAACCAAATTCCAAATTCACAGCAGACAAAACAGTCTACTGTGAATTTCATCGAAGTCACGGCCATTCCACCGATCGGTGTTTTCGGCTGAAATTCCATCTTGAAGACTTGCTACGAGAAGGCCACCTTCAAGAATTCGTCAACAATGAGCACGATCAACGTCGAACCTCTGCCAAGGGGAAAGAAGTGTGTTGGATACATCAAATCTCTTCCAACCGGCAACCAATTTCTGTGAATGCCAATGTCTTTGGCATTCATGGAACCTTGCACAATCAAGCTTTGACCGGGAAGGAAGTCGATCGGCAGGTTCGACGCATCTTCCATGTTCGATCTACTGCAAACAAAGAAGATACCTGGATCGAGAAGCCCATCGAAGGTCTGGCTTGGCCATCCATAGTCTTCAACGACACCGATCTTCAAGGAGTCCATACTCCACATCGAGACCCTCTGGTCTTGAAACTCATTATCGACGGAAGCACCGTCAATCGAATCCTCATAGACACTGGAAGCTCCATCGACATTATGTTCTCAGACTGTTTCAAACGTCTGGGACATAAGTATCAAAGCCTCGACGTCGTCCCGACTGTGATCACCGGCTTCAATGGTGAACAAAGCATCACAGTGGGTGAATCCAGATTTACTATCGACCTCAGCCGAGAGACTCGAGTCTCGGTGAGGTTTGCAATCGTCGAAGGAATGTCTAGCTATAACGCCATTCTTGGGCGACCATTCCTCCATCAGATCAATGCCATCTCCTCCTCTTACCATCAACTACTCAAGTTTGCAACTGGAGAAGGCATCGTCTGCATTCGAGGCGATCAGCAAGCTGGAAGATCTTGTGAAGCTGCTGCTGCTAAAACAGATCGAAAGATCAATATTGCTCCTCCAAAGCGGCCACGAGATGAAGCTGGTCCCTCTTCTAAATAGCAATCAAAGGAGATTCCGCTGACCGAACCTCCGCCAATCGAATGGGAAGCATCACCTTCAATTGAAGAAATCATCCCGATCAACATAGGCAGCGGAGATCTCCCTCGACAAACATTTATTGGTACCGGTCTTAGCGACGTAGAAGCGCAAGACATGGTATCCTTCCTCCAGTCCAATATCGACGTCTTCGCATGGTGCTTCGAAGACATGTCTGGGATCAATCCAGATGACGCTTGTCACCGACTTGCGATCAAAGAAGAGGTGAAGCCCGTCAAGCAAAAGCCTCGCACCATTCGACCAGAGCTGCAAATTGCTGTTCAAGAAGAAATTACCAAGCTACTCGCAGCCGGATTCATCCGAGAAGTAGAGTATCCAACTTGGATCTCTAATATAGTGGCTGTTCCAAAGAAGAATGGGAAAGTCAGAGTCTGCATCGACTTTACCAATCTCAACAAAGCTTGCCCCAAAGATCCTTTTCCCATGCCAAGGATAGATAGACTCGTCGACGCCACTGCTGGCCACGAGCTATTGTCTTTCATGGATGGGTATTCCGGATACAATCAAATTCCACTCCACGCTGATGATCAAGAGAAGACATGTTTTGTGACTAGCCGAGGCCTTTATTGCTACAATGTCATGCCATTCGGCCTCAAAAATGCTGGTTCCACCTATCAAAGGCTAGTCACCAAAATGTTCGAAGATCAGATCGGTCGCAACGTCGAAGTCTATGTCGATGATCTCCTCACCAAGAGTTCCGTTCGGAGCAAACATCTATCTGATCTGGCTGAAACCTTCCAAGTCCTCCGAAAGTATCGAATGAAGCTCAATCCAGCCAAGTGCGCTTTCGGAGTTCAATCTGGTAAATTCCTGGGTCATCTTGTGACCAGGAGAGGTATTGAAGCCAATCCTGATCAAATTCGAGCCATCATCGATATGCCTTCACCTACAAATCGAAAAGAAGTTCAACGTCTCACTGGAAGGTTAGCAGCACTCAATCGATTCATCTCAAAGTCCTCAGACAAGTGCAAGCCACTCTTCGACAAGCTACGAAAGGCGGATACCTCCGGCTGGAGTCCAACCTGTGAAGAAGCATTTCAAAGTATCAAGAAATATCTGGTGCAAGCTCCTATCCTGACTGCTCCACTTCCAAAAGAAGACTTGTGGCTCTACCTTGCCGTGACCGATCAAGCAATCAGCGCGGTCTTAGTCAGTAGAAGAGAAGGCATCGAACATCCAGTCTACTACATCAGCCACACTCTTCTTCCAGCTGAGACTCGCTACTCAAAAACTGAGAAGGTCATCTTGGCCTTGCTCACTGCTTCGCGTCGTCTTCAACCGTACTTCGTCTCCCACCAGATTACTGTCATTTCAGAACACTCACTCAAAGATATCATTGACAAAGCTGGTCGAGCTGGTCGAATGACCAAATGGGTGATCGAAATGAGTGCTCTGGGGATTCAATTCGAATCTCGCACTTCTATCAAAGGTCAAGCAATTGCTGATTTTCTAGCTGACTTTCCAGTTGAAGACCCCATCACTTGGGAAGAGGATGTCGACATGCGCTTGGAAGATGAGGATACTCCTCCGATCAATCCTGCAACAAAAATTGATCCAAGTCTTGAAGTTATTTCTGCAACTCCTCCATGGAAGCTTTATACTGATGGAGCATCAAGTTCGATCGGTTCGGGAACTGGGATAGTCTTAATATCCCCCGAACTCGATCATCTCCAGAAAGCCACTCTCCTTGGGTTTAATGCCACCAACAACGAAGCTGAATATGAAGCACTCATTTCCGGACTCGAAATGGCAGAATCTCTGGGGGTAGATCAAATCATCATATACAGCGACTCCCAATTGATCATAAGGCAAATCAATGGAGAGTACACAGCTCGAGAAGAAAGAATGCAACTCTACTTGGCCTTAGTACGACGTCTTCAACAACGTTTTACTAGCGCTGAATTCATTCAAATCCCCAGAGCAGAGAACCGAGAAGCAGATGCCTTAGCTAATGCTGCCTCAGTTCTTGGAGACTCACTCGGAGGAAGGCAAATACAGATCGATTATCAAGAAGTGCCCAAGACCATCCCCGATCAACAGATCCTTACTACTACAAAAGAATCTGGGGGTGGAGATCAACTTCAAGACTGGAGGCGACCAATTTTCGACTTCTTCAAGCATGGCAAAATGCCGGAAGATCCAAATCAAGCCCGAAGACTTCAGAGGAAACTCCCGTGCTACATTTTGCAAGGAGAAGATCTATACTTCAAATCTCACAGCGGGATGTTACTCAAGTGCCTTGGTCCTGAACAAGCACAAGCAATCCTGATTGATATCCACTCTGGAGCTTGTGGAAATCATTCAGGAGGAAGATCTCTTGAAGCCAAGACGAAGCTACAAGGGTACTACTGGCCAACAATGGCAAAGGATGCTCAACAAGTCGTTCAAAGATGCGAGCCTTGCCAACGACACGCTCGAGCTATCCATCTCCCTGCAGATGAACTTCATCAATTATCAAGTCCTTGGCCTTTCCATCAATGGGGGTTAGATTTCTTGGGTCCTTTCCCTCCATCTCCAAGCAAGAAGAAATATCTACTGCTGGCTACTGATTACTTCACCAAATGGGTTGAAGCTGTGCCCCTCTTTCGAGAGACTGACGACGAAGTGATCAAATTCATTCGGCACAACATCTTCTCAAGATTTGGCACACCTCAAGTTCTTGTTGCTGACAATGGAGCTCAATTTGACTCAGACAAGTTCCGAGAGTTCTGTCTGAACAACGGTATCAAGTTATTCTATTCAACTCCAAGATATCCTCAATGCAATGGTCAAGCTGAAGCCTCAAACAGATCTATACTTGATATACTCAAGAAGAAACTCAACGACAAGAAGGGATTGTGGGAGCAAGTCCTACCTGAAGTTCTTTGGGGGTATCGCACAACTCCGAGAAGATCAACAGGGTTCTCACCCTTCCGTCTAACATATGGGTCAGAAGCAATACTCCCAACAGAAAATATATCTAGTACTTTGAAGACCAAAGCTGTTGAAGAAGGAGTCAATGAAGAACTTCGGATCAATGATCTAGACTTCTCTGAAGAACTACGAGATCTAGCATCACTTCGTGTGGCCAAATATCAACAGAAGATCAAAAGAGCCTATGACAAGAAAGTCCACAAGAGACAATTCCCAGTGGGTAGTTTAGTTCTCAGAGCAGTTTTCTACAATACCAAAGAACACAGCAGTGGAAAGCTTGCTCCCAACTGGGAAGGTCCATATATCATTGAGTCAGTTGGAGGCAAAGGTTCTTACAGACTGATCACACCAGAAGGAGATAGATTGCCTCGAGCTTGGAATTCTAGACACCTCAAGTTGTTCTATCCATAATGTAAATTCTGTGATGAATAAAGCTCTCTTTCAAATGTTCAAGTGTACAAGTGTTCTGATTTTCAATCCAAGTTCTGAAGCAGTTTCAAGTTATCCATATTCAAATTACAAGTTATCCATATTCAAATTACCAGGTCTTTTAACAAGTTTGGGTGTTAGGGTTGCGACCCAACCCCTTACTAGCAAATGTTAAAAACTGACCATTTTCAAGTTACCAGGTCTTAACATGTTTGGGTGTTAGAGTTGCGACTCGACCCCTTACTAGCGAATGTTAAACTGACCTTCGAAATTCAATATCCAATTTCAATCAATTCGATATCGTCTAACAGGTTTGGGAGTCTGAGTTGCGACTCGACCCCTTACATTCAAATGTTATTCGAATTCAAATTCAATTTTCAAAGTTACAAGTTTGGGTGATTGAGTAGCGACTCAACCCCTTACATTCAAGTATATGCGTATTCAAATTATGTTCAAATTTATGAATACTCAATCATGTCAAATAGCATTCCAGAACTCAACATTCAAAGACATTCAACTCAAAAGAAGTGCAAGTTTCAAATACCAAAAAGATGTCTTCTATTATCATCAAAATATGTCAGATACAAGGAGCTGTTACATTTCAAAAATTTACAAGTACAACAACAAAGAAGAAGAAAAGTCTCAGGGCTTGGCCACACTCTTCGCATGCGACTTCTTCCCTTCAGATCCAGGACGAGCTTTACTCGCCACTGATGCCTTGGAGGATCGGACGCTAGCTACATGAGTCCTGAGCGCTTCTGCTGCCTTCTCTGCAGTTTCCTTGTAAACCTTGCACTCTGACAGCGCATGCTCCATTGCCTTTTTGGAAGTCTCCTCTCTGGCAGTGAAGGCAGCGTGCTGAGTAGCAAGTTGTTGCTTCAGCTCTTGAATCTCGATGGTGCGGCCACAGGACATGTCCTCAACCCTGGAGAGTCGAGTCTTCAGGGATTCGAGCTCGTGACTCTGTGCCTCACACCGATCCTTCAGCCCCTTGATCTCCAGCTTTCCCTTGCGAAGTTCCTCAATCTTGGATTTGAGAGAGGCTTTCTTCGAAGTCAGGAGATCTCTCAGCTCATCTCTCTCCGCGGTCAACTGATTTATTTCAGCTACAGCTTCTTTTGCTCCCGCCCTCAAGGAGAGTTTGGTTGCAACATTCATAAGTGCTGAGTTCTGCAAAAGAACAAAAGAGTTGAATTATTCTGAAGAAAGATACGATTCAAATGATCGATCAAGCAGATGCACCTACCAACAGGTTAATTCTATCAAAAGCTTCATCCAAAGTGGCACTCGGAAGGTTGATGAGTTTTCTGATCGCAGCAGTGGGGCGGTTGATATCAACGTCACCCAAGTTTTTTATTGTTGGAGTCAATCCAGCAGGCGTACCTGCAATCAAAAGGAATCAAAGTGTTAGATTATTTTCGAACTTCAAAGACAAGACATTCAAAGCAAGTTAAGTTCAATTACCTGATGTTTCGACCTTCGGCTCTTTGCCTTTCCGACGATCAGAGCCACTCTTAGGAGTCGATTTCTCCTGAGTCGGGGTTGGCGCTGGTTGAGGTTGAGGAGCCCCATCCCCCACTCGACTTCCCCTCTCCAAATTAGCAGGGGGGGAAGCATTCCTGGGAGGTGAGGCTCTCTCTTCTTGCGACCCGCCTGGCTGGATGAGCCCGGCCAGCATGGCCTCCACCTCGTTGAGCAGAGAGTGAGAGGGGGGAGGGGGTTGCTCAACCTCTACACCCCCACTCATTGTTGCTCCCTCAATGCGAAGAGCGTCGGGGGGGATTTGATCAAGAGGCGTGGGGTTGCTTCCAACCCCAGCACTCTTCGATAGTTTAATCTTGAAGCGCATCGGCCTCTTCAATTCGTCAAATTTGTAGGTGGGAACCACCTTTTTGCCGTCGCCCTCTGTGTCGAGAATTTCCTCCATCTGACGGGCTTTAACCTCGTCAATGGGAATAGGGATCGAGTCCTCCCCCGTTGCACCACCAGTGGGGGTGGGAGGAATTTCTTCCTCACCACCCCCATTCTCATCATCCCCACTGGAGGGGGTAGAAGACGGATCGTCCTCGTCGTCCCCGTCCTCATCTTCGCCATTGCCACTGTTGTCGTGGCTGGCATTCTCAGTTTCTTCTTCATTCTTCTTTTCTTCTTCTTCATCTTCTTTCTTCTTGTCTTGGTCTTCATCGTCCTTAGGCTTGACGAGAGTTTTTCGCTTCTTCTTCACTGGGCCTCTTTGGAGCACCAGTTTCTCGTCCATGGTAGGTAACCGGCGCCTCGCAGTGTAGATTTTCTTCTCGGCCCGAACCTTCCGGATGACCTTGCCCGAGTTGGGATCCTCTTCATAGTCAGAGTATAGGACTTCGTTGTCCTCATACCTGTCTTTTGATCTGTGGAGGAGATTGGCCTTGCCATATCTCACAGGACAGTTAGAAAACTGTTTCCACGATCTGGTTCCACAGGTCAGCTCGAGGAACAAGTTATCTATGGCTCCCGCCCTCTCAGAACTCCAGGCGAAGATGCCTCCAGCGCTGTACATTTTCACCGCCTCGTGCACGCTGTCTCGGGGGGTGTCGGGCACTGACATGGACGTCCAGGCGCCAGATACAGAAATAGGCCAGTCCGTGTACAACTTGTCCGAAGGGACTGTATCGGTGAGCGGCCGCAGGGGAGATACTCCAGTCAAATTATAGAAAGGGCTGTCCTTCCTGTAATTCCATCGATAATGAAAAAAGAAGTATCCGAGCTCAATCCTGGCAGGTTCACCTTCCGGGATGCTGGAGTAACAGGCCCTCAAGTCCTCTTGAAAATCTGATTCCACCCGGCAGAACGCATAGATGATTCGCCAGGCATTCCCTGTGACTTGCCCCGGGCAAAGGCCAGATGTATTCAGTAGTCTTGCAGCGAAGGGTGGCAGAGGCAGACGTAGGCCGCAGTTCATTTGGCCGATGGTCACGATGGTTCCCATGACCTTCTCGTTGCTGGCAAAATTGGTGAAGACGGTCTTCTTGTCGATGCCGAAAGCCGTCTGGATGCTAGGGAGTGAAGGCTGCGCTCCTTTCCCTTCAGTGAAGAAAGAGAGAAGTGCTTGCCACTTCTTTCTCTTCGTATCTGTGAACTCACCACCAACATTGTACATGTACTCCGTCTCGTCTGTCAGGGGCATAAGCGGACCCAGAACAAACTTCACTTTGGGAATGAATTCCGGCCTTGATGGCGCTGAGGCAAAACCTACCCCTTGGTGCCTCTTGCCCAGTTGGCCCAGTTCAGCGAGAGCAGCCTTGCCTTTGCCACGGCCCCTCGGAGGAGATTGAACCTCGATAATTTCCTTCCCCTTTCTCTTCGAGGGAGCTGTACCGGACTTCTTCGAACTGCCAGATGAAGCCATTCGACCGATCAAACGAGAACAAGAACAAGAGCAGAAAATCAAGAGAGCAAGGGTCTGGACTTCGAAAAAATTTTGGAAGCGTGAGGCGAAATGACAGCCGGTGAAAACTTTTTGTACCCAGGGTAAAACAGGTGCGCAAATCGAGAAGACATGTGTCTTCACCATATCAAATCGCGTGTTTTTGTAGGTACACGTGGCATCCATCCGTAGCAAGCGCAAAACCAGGCGAACAGTCGCAACCAGGCGAAACGTCGAACCTACCGGTCCGGGTAAACCGGACCGCCGGTTCAAACCGGACCGCCGGTTCAAACCGGACCGCCGGTTCAAAGCAACCATCAAGCCAACCAAGGATTCAAAACAAGAAGAATCAAGCTCCATCAATGTTCAAAACTCCGCCAAAATATCGAAGAACAAAGCAGTAAACATCCTTTGAAGGGCAGGTTCACAACTTTACTTCGATCAGTCAAATTTCTACTGGATTTGGCAAAAAACCAAGGGTTTTTGCTGATCACTCGAACCTTGACCGGATATTTTTTCACCGATCGGACAAACATGTCCGATCGGCGAAAGTTATCTGATCGGTCAAATTTCTACTGGATCTGGCAAAAAACCAAGGGTTTTTGCCGATCACTCGAACCTTGACCGGATATTTTTTCACCGATCGGACAAACATGTCCGATCGGCGAAAGTTATCTGATCGGTCAAATTTCTACTGTATCTGGCAAAAAACCAAGGGTTTTTGCCGATCACCCGAACCTTGACCGGATATTTTTCACCGATCGGACAAACATGTCCGATCGGCGAAAGTTATCTGATCGGTCAAATTTCTACTGGATCTGGCAAAAAACCAAGGTTTTTTGCCGATCACCCGAACCTTGACCGCATATTTTTTCACCGATCGGACAAACATGTCCGATCGGCGAAAGTTATCTGATCGGTCAAATTTCTACTGGATCTGGCAAAAAACCAAGGTTTTTTGCCGATCACTCGAACCTTGACCGGATATTTTTTACCGATCGGACAAACATATCCGATCGGCGAAAGTTATCTGATCGGTCAAATTTCTACTGGATCTGGCAAAAAACCAAGGGTTTTTACCGATCACCCGAACCTTGACCGGATATTTTTCACCGATCGGACAAACATGTCCGATCGGCGAAAGTTATCTGATCGGTCAAATTTCTACTGGATCTGGCAAAAAACCAAGGTTTTTTGCCGATCACTCGAACCTTGACCGGATATTTTTTCACCGATCGGACAAACATATCCGATCGGCGAAAGTTATCTGATCGGTCAAATTTCTACTGGATCTGGCAAAAAACCAAGGGTTTTTACCGATCACCCGAACCTTGACCGGATATTTTTCACCGATCGGACAAACATGTCCGATCGGCGAAAGTTATCTGATCGGTCAAATTTCTACTGGATCTGGCAAAAAACCAAGGTTTTTTGCCGATCACTCGAACCTTGACCGGATATTTTTTCACCGATCGGACAAACATGTCCGATCGGCGAAAGTTATCTGATCGGTCAAATTTCTACTGGATCCGGCAAAAAACCAAGGTTTTTTGTCGATCACTCGAACCTTGACCGGATATTTTTTCACCGATCGGACAAACATGTCCGATCGGCGAAAGTTATCTGATCGGTCAAATTTCTACTGGATCTGGCAAAAAACCAAGGTTTTTTGCCGATCACTCGAACCTTGACCGGATATTTTTTCACCGATCGGACAAACATGTCCGATCGGCGAAAGTTATCTGATCGGTCAAATTTCTACTGGATCTGGCAAAAAACCAAGGTTTTTTGCCGATCACTCGAACCTTGACCGGATATTTTTCACCGATCGGACAAACCTGTCCGATCGGCGAAAGTTATCTGATCGGTCAAATTTCTACTCGATCTGGCAAAAAACCAAGGGTTTTTACCGATCACTCGAACCTTGACCGGATATTTTTCACCGATCGGACAAACTTGTCCGATCGGCGAAAGTTATCTGATCGGTCAAATTTCTACTGGATCGGTCAAAAAACCCTGTTTTTTGACCGATCACCCGATTCTTGACCGGTTGAATTTTGCCCGATCGGTCAAAATTTGACCGATCGATCAAAAGTGACCGATCGGTCAAAATTTTACCGATCGGTCAAATTTCAGCTGATCGGTCAAAATTACTACTGGATCGGTCAAAAAACCCTGTTTTTTGACCGATCACCCGATTCTTGACCGGTTGAATTTTGCCCGATCGGTCAAAATTTGACCGATCGGTCAAAAGTGACCGATCGGTCAAAATTTTACCGATCGGTCAAATTTCAGCTGATCGGTCAAAATTACTACTGGATCGGTCAAAAAACCCTGTTTTTTGACCGATCACCCGATTCTTGACCGGTTGAATTTTGACCGATCGATCAAAATTTGACCGATCGGTCAAAATTTGACCGATCGGTCAAAATTTGACCGATCGGTCAAAATTTGACCGATCGGTCAAATTTGACCGATCGGTCCAAATTGACCGATCAGTCCCTTTTTTCTCTAACATACGACAAGTTTCTTCGTGTCCGTTTTTCCAAACAGGAAGTTGCTATTTTTTGCACCAAGTCCAAGCCAGCTAGAATGCACTCTAGCTAACTTGGAGGGGGTAACTGTGGGTGCAAATTTTGGCATAAATCTACCACGGGACCCACCAGCCCTGCCTGGTGGGCCCACGAGGGCTACAGCGGGACCCACCGGCCCTGCCTGGTGGGCCCACGAAGACTACAGCGGGACCCACCGGCCCTGCCTGGTGGGCCCACGAGGGCTACAGCGGGACCCACCGGCCCTGCCTGGTGGGCCCACGAAGACTACAGCGGGACCCACCAGCCCTGCCTGGTGGACCCCCGAAGACAACCGCAGGGCCCGCAACTTTACCTGGAGGATCCCCAGATACTGCAGCGGAAACCGCCATTCGCCACCCGGAATGCCTATAAATAGCAGAGCCTTCGAATGTAAATGGATCGATTTCTCAGTTCTAAAACCAGAGCTCTGAGATTTCTGACTTCCCATCTTCCACCTCTCTTTGATCTTCTTCTCTCTTTCGAAGAGATCAGAGTGATTTCAGTGATACTCGGCCTGTCGAGATCACTTCAACATAAGTGTTAGTGAATTCGGGTTGCTCCCTATAGCACGGAGACGTAGGCTTCGGCTGAACTCCGAGATCATATCTCGTGTCAACAATCTCTCTGATTGCATCACTGTTTACATATCAAAGGCTTCAACTTCAATCAACAGATCGACCAACGATCTTCGACATTAACTTCGACTCCAATTGACTGGTGTTGCGAAGGTCTTCGGGTCGGCACGAAGATTTTCGCCAACAGATACATTCGTGCGAATGAATTAGAATGGATCGTACGAATGAATTAGAATGGATACATTCGTGCGAATGAATTAGAATGGATCGTACGAATGAATTAGAATGGATCTTACGAATGAATTAGAATGGATCCTACGAATGAATTAGAATGGATCGTACGAATGAATTAGAATGGATCGTGCGAATGAATTCGAATGGATCGTACGAATTCATTCTTATTCATTCATACAATCCATTCTAAATCTTTCACACGATCTATTCTAATTCATTCGTAGGATCCATTCTAATTCATTCGTACGATCCATTCTAATTCATTCGCACAATCTATTCTAATACATTCATACGATCCATTCTAATTCATTCGCACGAATGTATCCATTCTAATTCATTCATACGATTCATTCTACTTCATTCGTACTATCCGTTCTAATTCACTCATACGATCCATTCTAATTCATTCATACGATCCATTCTAATTCATTCGTACAATCTATTCTATTTCATTCGTATGATCCATTCTTACTCATTCGTATGATCCATTCTAATTCATTCGGACGAATGTATTCATTCTAATTTATTCATACGATCCATTCTAATTCATTCGTACGATCCATTCTTACCCATTCGTATGATCCATTCTAATTCCTTCGTACGATCCATTCTAATTCCTTCGTACGATCCATTCTAATTCATTCGCATGATCCATTCTAATTCTTTCATACAATCCATTCTAATTCTTTCGTGCGAATGAATTAGAATGGATACCTTTGTGCATATGAATTAGAATGGATCGTACGAATGAATTAGAATGGATCATATTAATGAATTAGAATGGATCGTACGAATGAATTAGAATTGATACATTCGTGCGAATGAATTAGAATGGATCGTGCGAATCAATTAGACGAGATCGTGCGAATGAATAAGAATAGATCATACGAATGAATTAGAATGGATCGTACGAATTAATTAGAATGGATACATTCGTGCGAATGAATTAGAATGGATTGTATGAATGAATTAGAATGGATCGTATGAATGAATTAGAATGGATCATACGAATGAATTAGAATGGATCGTACGAATGAATTAGAATGGATCGTACGAATGAATTAGAATGGATCGTGCGAATGAATTAGAATGGATCGTACGAATGAATTAGAATGGATACATTTGTGCGAATGAATTAGAATGGATCGTACGAATGAATTAGAATGGATCATATGAATGAATTAGAATGGATCGTACGAATGAATTAGAATGGATCGTGCGAATGAATTAGAATGGATCGTACGAATGAATTAGAATGGATCGTGTGAAAGAATTAGAATGGATCGTACGAATGAATTCAAATGGATCGTGCGAATGAATTAGAATGGATCGTATGAATGAATTAGAATAGATTTTGTGAATGAATTAGAACTGATCGTACGAATGAATTAGAATGGATCGTACGAATGAATTAGAATGGATACATTTGTGCGAATGAATTAGAATGGATCGTACGAATGAATTAGAATGGATCGTATGAATGAATTAGAATGGATACATTCGTGCGAATGAATTAGAATGGATCGTGCGAATCAATTAGACTGGATTGTGCGAATGAATAAGAATGGATCATACGAATGAATTAGAATGGATCGTACGAATTAATTAGAATGGATACATTCGTGCGAATGAATTAGAATGGATTGTATAAATCAATTAGAATGGATCGTAAGAATGAATTAGAATGGATCATACGAATTAATTAGAATGGATCATACGAATGAATTAGAATGGATCGTACGAATGAACTAGAATGGATCGTACGAATGAACTAGAATGGATCGTACGAATGAAATAGAATAGATTGTACGAATGAATTAGAATGGATTCGTACGAATGAATTAGAATGGATACATTCGTGCGAATGAATTAGAATGGATACATTCGTGCGAAAGAATTAGAATAGATCGTATGAATGAATTAGAATGGATCCTATGAATGAATTAGAATGGATCGTGCGAATGAATTAGAATTGATCGTACGAATGAATTAGAATGGATCGTGCTAATGAATTAGAATTGATCGAACGAATGAATTAGAATGCATCGTACGAAAGAATTAGAATCGATATATTCGTGCGAATGAATTAGAATGGATCGTATGAATGAATTAGAATGGATCGTCCGAATGAATTAGAATGGATCATACGTATGCATTCTAATTCCTTCGTACGATCCATTCTATTTCATTCGTACGATCCATTCTATTTCATTCGTATGATCCATTCTAATTCCTTCGTACGATCCATTCTAATTCCTTCGTATCCATTCTAATTCACTCATACGATCCATTCTAATCCATTCGTACGATCCATTCTAATTCATTCGCATGAATGTAACCATTCTAATTCATTCATTTGATCCATTCTAATTCATTCGTACGATCCATTCTAATTCATTCGTACGATCCATTGTAATTCATTCATACAATCCATTCTAATTCATTCGTACGATCCATTCTAATTCATTCGTATGATCGATTCTAATTCATTCGCACTATCCATTCTAAATCATTCGTACGATCCATTCTAATTCATTCGTATGATCCATTCATTCATACGATCCATTCTAATTCATTCGTAGGATCCATTCTAATTCATTTATACAATCTATTCTATTTCATTCGTACGATCCATTCTTACTCATTCGTATGATCCATTCTAATTAATTCGGACGAATGTATCCATTCTAATTTATTCGTACGATCCATTCTAATTCATTCGTACGATCCATTCTAATTTATTCGTACGATCCATTCTTACTCATTCGTATGATCTATTCTAATTCATTCGTACGATCCATTCTAATTCATTCGTACGATCGATTCTAATTCATTCGCACTATCCATTCTAATTCATTCGTACGATCCATTCTAATTCATTCGTATGATCCATTCTAATTTATTCGTTCAAATATATCCATTCTAATTCATTCGTACTATCCATTCTAATTCATTCGCACGATCCATTCTAATTCATTCGCACGAATGTATCCATTCTAATTCATTTGCACGATCCATTCTAATTCATTCTTATGATCTATTCTAATTCATTCGTACGATCCATTCTAATTCATTCGTACGATCCATTCTAATTCATTCGTATATTCCATTCTAATTCTTTAGCACGATCCATGCTAATGAATTAGAATGGATCGGACGATCCAATCTAATTCATTCATACAATCCATTCTTACTCATTCGTATGATCCATTCTAATTCAATCGTACGTTCCATTCTAATTCATTCGTACGATCCATTCTAATTCATTCGTACGATCCATTCTAATTCCTTCGTACGATCCATTCTAATTCATTCGTACGATCCATTCTAATTCATTCACGCAATCTATTCTAATTCATTCGTACGATCCATTCTAATTCATTCGTACGATCCATTCTAATTCATTCATACAATCCATTCTAATTTATTCGCACGAATGTATCCATTCTAATTCATTCGTACGATCCATTCTAATTCATTCGCACAATCTATTCTAATTCATTCATACGATCCATTCTAATTCATTCGCACGAATGTATCCATTCTAATCCATTCGTACGATCCATTCTAATCCATTCATACGATCCATTCTAATTCATTCGCATGAATGTAACCATTCTAATTCATTCATTTGATCCATTCTAATTCATTCGTACGATCCATTCTAATTCATTCGTACGATCTATTCTAATTCATTCGCACAATCCATTCTAATTCATTCGTACAATCCATTCTAATTCATTCGTATGATCCATTCAAACTCATTCGGTGGATCCATTCTAATTCATTCGTACGATCCATTCTAATTCATTCCCACGATCCATTCTAATTTATTCGTACGATCCATTCTAATTCATTCATACGATCACGAATGTATCCATTCTAATTCATTCGTACGATCCATTCTAATTCATTCGTACCATCCATTCTAATTCATTCGTAAGATCCATTCTAATGCATTCGTACGAACCATTCTAATTCATTCGCACGAATGTATCCATTCTAGTTCATTCGTACGATCCATTCTATTTCATTCGTACGATCCATTCTAATTCATTCATACGATCCATTCTAATTCATTCGTACGATCCATTCTAATTCATTCGCACGAATGTATCCATTCTAATTCATTCGTACGATCCATTCTAATTCATTCGTACGATCCATTCTAATTCATTCGTACGATCCATTCTAATTCATTCATACGATCTATTCTAATTCATTCTTACAATCCATTCTAATTCTTTCACACGATCCATTCTAATTCATTCGTGCGATCCATTCTAATTCATTCACACAATCCATTCTATTTCATTCGTACGATCCATTCTTACACATTGGTACGATCCATTCTAATTCATTCGCACGAATGTATCCATTCTAATTCATTCGTACGAATCCACTCTAATTCATTCGTACAATCCATTCTATTTCATTCGTACGATCCATTCTTACTCATTCGTATGATCCATTCTAATTCATTCGCACGAATGTATCCATTCTAAATCATTCGTACGATCCATTCTAATTCATTCGTACGATCCATTCTAAATCATTCGTACAATCCATTCTATTTCATTCGTACGATCAATTCTAATTCATTAGCACGATCCATTCTAATTCATTCGTACGATCCATTCAAATTCATTCGCACGATCCATTCTAATTCATTCGTACAATCCATTCTATGATTCGTACGATCCATTCTAATTTATTCGTACGATCCATTCTAATTCATTCGTACGATCCATTGTAATTCATTCATACAATCCATTCTAATTCATTCGCACGATCCATTCTAATTCATTTGTACGATCCATTCTAATTCATTCGCACGAATGTATCCATTCTAATTCATTCATACAATCCATTCTATTTCATTCGTACGATCAATTCTAATTCATTAGCACGATCCATTCTAATTCATTCGTACGATCCATTCAAATTCATTCGCACGATCCATTCTAATTCATTCGTACAATCCATTCTATTTCATTCGTACGATCCATTGTAATTCATTCGTATGATCCATTCTAATTTATTCGTACGATCCATTCTAATACATTCGTACGATCCATTCTAATTCATTCGTACGATCCATTCTAATTCATATGCACAAAGGTATCCATTCTAATTCATTCGTACGATCCATTCTAATTCAGGATCGTACGAATGAATTAGAATGGATCGTATGAGTGAATTAGAACGGATAGTACGAATGAAGTAGTATGGATCGTATGAACGAATTAGAATGGATACATTCGTGCGAATGAATTAGAATGGATCGTATGAATGAAATAGAATAGATTGTACGAATGAATTAGAATGGATCGTACGAATGAATTAGAATAGATTGCGCGAATGAATTAGAATGGATCGTGCGAATGAAATAGAATGGATACAAATGAATTAGAATGGATCATACGAATGAATTAGAATGACGATCCATTCTTACTCATTCGTATTATCCATTCTAATTTATTCACACGAATGTATCCATTCTAATTCATTCGTACGGTCCATTCTAATTCATTCGCACAATCCATTCTATTTCATTCGTACGACCCATTCTTACTCATTCGTATGATCCATTATGGATACATTCGTGCGAATGAATTAGAATGGATCATACGAATGAGTAAGAATGGATCGTACGAATGAAATAGAATGGATTGTGCGAATGAATTAGAATGGATCGTACGAATGAATTAGAATGGATCATGTGAAAGAATTAGAATGGATTGTATGAATGAATTAGAATAGATCGTATGAATGAATTAGAATGGATCGTACGAATGAATTAGAATGGATCGTACAAATAAATTAGAATGGATCGTATGAATGAATTAGAATGGATACATTCGTGCGAATGAATTAGAATGGATACATTCGTGCGAAAGAATTAGAATAGATCGTATGAATGAATTAGAATGGATCCTATGAATGAATTAGAATGGATCGTGCGAATGAATTAGAATGGATCGTACGAATGAATTAGAATGGATCGTGCTAATGAATTAGAATGATCGAACGAATGAATTAGCATGGATCATGCTAATGAATTAGAATGGATCGTACGAATGGATTAGAATGGATCGTATGAATGGATTAGAATGGATACATTCGCGAATGAATTAGAATGGATCGTACGAATGAATTAGAATGGATCATGTGAAAGAATTAGAATGGATTGTTTGAATGAATTAGAATGGATCGTACGAATGAATTAGAATGCTTCGTATGAATGAATTAGAATGGATACATTCGTGCGAATGAATTAGAATTGATCGTATGAATGAATTAGAATGGATCGTGCAAATGAATTAGAATGGATCGTACGAATGAATTAGAATGGATCGTACGAATGAATTAGAATGGATCGTACGAATGAACTAGAATAGAATGGATCGTACGAATGAATTAGAATGGATCGTACGAATGAATTAGAATGGATACATTCGTGCGAATAAATTAGAATGGATCGGACGAATGAATTAGAATGGATCGTACGAATGAATTAGAATGGATCGTACGAATGAATTAGAATGGATCGTACGAATAAATTAGAATGGATACATTCGTCCGAATGAATTAGAATGGATCATACGAATGAGTAAGAATGGATCGTACGAATGAAATAGAATAGATTGTACGAATGAATTAGAATGGATCCTACGAATGAATTAGAATGGATCGTGTGAAAGAATTAGAATGGATTGTATGAATGAATTAGAATGGATCGTATGAATGAATTAGAACGGATCGTGCGAATGAATTCGAATGGATCGTACGAATTCATTCTAATTCATTTATACAATCCATTCTAATTCTTTCACACGATCTATTCTAATTCATTCGTAGGATCGGACGAATGAATTTGAATGGATCGTACGAATGAATTAGAATGAATTAGAATGGATCGTACGAATGAATTAGAATGGATCGTATGAATGAATTAGAATGGATCGTACGAATGAAATAGAATGGATCGTGTGAAAGAATTAGAATGGATTGTATGAATGAATTAGAATGGATCGTACGAATGGATTAGAATGGATACCTTTGTGCATATTAATTACAATGGATCGTGCGAATGAATTAGAATGGATCGTACGAATGAACTAGAATGGATACATTCGTGCGAATGAATTAGAATGGACCGTACGAATGAATTAGAATGGATCGTACGAATGAATTAGAATGGATCTTACGAATGAATTAGAATGGATCGTATGAATGGTTTAGAATGGATAACATTCTTGCGAATGAATTAGAATGGATCAGACGAATGAATTAGAATGGATCGTACGAATGAATTAGAATGGATCAAATGAATGAATTAGAATGGTTACATTCATGGGAATGAATTAGAATGGATCGTACGAATGGATTAGAATGGATCGTACGAATGGATTAGAATGGATACATTCGTGCGAATGAATTAGAATGGATCATACGAATGAGTAAGAATGGATCGTACGAATGAAATAGAATGGATTGTACGAATGAATTAGAATGGATCGTGCGAATCAATTTGAATGGATCGTACGAATGAATTAGAATGGATCGTACGAATGAATTAGAATGGATCGTACGAATGAATTAGAATGGATCGTACGAATGAATTAGAATGGATACATTCGTGCGAATGAATTAGAATGGATACATTCGTGCGAAAGAATTAGAATAGATCGTATGAATGAATTAGAATGGATCCTATGATCGAATTAGAATGGATCGTGCGAATGAATTAGAATGGATCGTACGAATGAATTAGAATGGATCGTACGAATGAATTAGAATGGATCGTACGAATGAATTAGAATGGATCATACGGATGAATTAGAATGGATCATACGAATGAGTAAGAATGGATCGTACGAATGAAATAGAATGGATTGTACGAATGAATTAGAATGGATCGTACGAATGAATTAGAATGGATTGTGTGAAAGAATTAGAATGGATTATATGAATGAATTAGAATGGATCATATGAATGAATTAGAATGGATCGTGCGAATGAATTAGAATGGATCGTATGAATGAATTAGAATAGATCGTACGAATGAATTAGAATGGATCATACGAATGAATTAGAATGGATCATACGAATGAGAAAGAATGGATCGTACGAATGAAATAGAATGGATTGTATGAATGAATTAGAATGGATACATTCGTGCGAATGAATTAGAATGGATCGTACGAATGAATTAGAATAGATCGTACGAATGAATTAAAATGCATCGTACGAAAGAATTAGAATGGATATATTCGTGCGAATGAATTAGAATGGATCGTACGAATGAATTAGACTGGATCGTACGAATGAATTTGAATGGATACATTTGTGCGAATGAATCTAAATGGATTGTATGAATGAATTTCAATGGATCGTACGAATGAATTAGAATGGATCATACGAATGAATTAGAATAGCTCATACGAATGAATTAGAATGAATCGTATGAATGAATTAGAATGGTTACATTCGTGCGAATGAATTAGAATAGATCGTACGAATGAATTAGAATGGATCGTACGAATAAATTAGAATGGATCATTGGAATGAATTAGAATGGATCGTACAAATGAATTAGAATGGATCCACCGAATGAGTTTGAATGGATCATACGAATGAATTAGAATGGATTGTACGAATGAATTAGAATGGATTGTGCGAATGAATTAGAATGGATCGTATGAATGAATAAGAATGGATCGTACGAATGAATTAGAATGGATCGTGCGAATGAATTAGCATGAATCGTACGAATGTATTAGAATGAATTGTATGAATGAATTAGAATGAATCGTACGATCCATTCTAATTTATTCGTACGATCCATTCTAATTCATTCGCACGAATATATCCATTCTAATTCATTCATACGATCTATTCTAATTCATTCATACAATCCATTCTAATTCTTTCACACGATCCATTCTAATTCATTCGTACGATCCATTCTAATTCATTCGTATGATCCATTGTAATTCATTCGTATGATCCATTCTAATTCATTCCTACGATCTATTCTAATTCATTCGCTCGAATATATCCATTCTCATTCATTCGTTCGATCCATTCTAATTTATTCGCACGATCCATTCTAATTCATTCGTATGATCCATTCTAATCCATTCGTACGATCCATTCTAATTCATTCGTACGATCCATTCTAATTCATTCGTACGATCCATTCTAATTCATTCGCACGAATGTATCCATTCTAGTTCATTTGTATGATCCATTCTAATTCATTCGTACGATCCATTCTAATTCATTCGTACGATCCATTCTAATTCATTCGTATGATCCATTCTAATTCATTCATACGATCCATTCTAATTCATTCTAGAATGGATACATTCGTGCGAATGAATTAGAATGGATCGTACGAATGAATTAGAATGGATCGTACGAATGAATTAGAATGGATCGTACGAATGAATTAGAATGGATCGTACGAATGAATTAGAATGGATCAAATGAATGAATTAGAATGGATCGTATGAATGAATTAGAATGGATCCTACGAATGAATTAGAATGGATCGTACGAATGAATTAGAATGGATCGTACGAATAAACTAGAATGGATACATTCGTGCGAATGAATTAGAATGGATCGTACGAATGAATTAGAATGGATCGTACGATTCATTCTAATTCATTCGTACGATCCATTCTAATACATTCGTACGATTCATGCTAATTCATTCGCACGATCCATTCTAATTCATTCGTACGATCCATTGTTATTCATTCATACGATCCATTCTAATTCATTCGCACAATCCATTCTAATTCATTCGTACAATCTATTCTAATTCATTCGTATGATCCATTCTAACTCATTCGGTGGATCCATTCTAATTCATTCGTACGATCCATTCTAATTCATTCCCACGATCCATTCTAATTTATTCGTACGATCCATTCTAATTCATTCGTACGATCTATTCTAATTCATTCGCACGAATGTAACCATTCTAATTCATTCATACGATTCATTCTAATTCATTCGTATGAGATATTCTAATTCATTCGTACGATCCATTCTAATTCATTCGTACGATCCATTGTAATTCATTCATACAATCTATTTAGATTCATTTGCACAAATGTATCCATTCAAATTCATTCGTACGATCCAGTTTAATTCATTCGTACGATCCATTCTAATTCATTCGCACGAATATATCCATTCTAATTCTTTCGTACGATGCATTCTAATTCATTCGTACGATCTATTCTAATTCATTCATTTGATCCATTCTAATTCATTCGTACGATCCATTCTAATTCATTCGTCCGATCCATTCTAATTCATTCGCACGAATGTATCCATTCTAATTCATTCGTACGATCCATTTTAATTCATCCGTACGATCCATTCTAATTCATTCGTAAGATCCATTCTAATTCATTCGTACTGTTCGGGGGATGTTTTCGCTGGTCTGTGCGGGCTACCTGCAAGTCGAAGAAAAAGCGTGAGAATGGCTGGCTCCCATAGGAGTGCAGACCCTCCGACGCTCAAGTCAGTCTCTGGTGCACAACGGCGAGCTTTTGTGGACGAAAATGGTAGGGAAAAGGTTTTCTAACCTGTACTATGGAGCCTGGGGGTGAGTATTTATAGCAATCGGCGGCCTACCGTGGCCCGACACATGGAGATTCTTCCAGAGCCTTCTAGACCCCCACGATCCGGCTCGTGTGGGTCTCTGACAGTCCTTGGTACTCACGCCATGACATTCTTTGTCGTCGAGCCTGCCAGGCGGTTTGAGTGGGGGAGAGCATCTTTCTTGTTGCTGCCAGCTGGTTATTCTGGAATATTCAAGTCTGGGAGGTCTTCGTGCACTGTGGGCGACCTCCGGTGGGGAGCCAAGGCGAGCTCGCCCTCCATTGCTCCGCCCTCTCTTCCACATCTATCAAGAGTCGGACCTCGCAGGAGCGACCTCTTCGATAAACTGGCAAGCTCCTGAGCGAGCTTGGGCGAGCTCCTGAGCGAGTTTGGGCGAGCTCCTGAGCGAGTTTGATCAAGCTCCTGAGCGAACTTGGGCGAGCTCCTGAGCGAGCTTGATCGAGCTCCTGAGCGAACTTGGGCGAGCTCCTGAGCGAGCTCTTTGCCTAGGCCCCTTCGGCCCAACGCGGAGCTCGCTCCCTGGGCGAGCTCCTGCGCGAGCTTGGGCGAGCCCCTGCGTGAGCTAGGGGCGTTTGTGGTACCGGTATATTTGCATGCATGATGGTCTAACTCCCGCTGCCATTTCCAGTGAACTCCTGCGCGAGCTTGGGCGAGCTCCTGAGCGAGCTTTTAGTCCAAGGCCCCTACAGCCCAATGTGGAACTCGCTCCCTGTCAAGGTGATTTGGTGAGCGCGGAGAGGGGGGGCGAACTCCAAAGCAGATTTCCGCTACCACCAACACGTACGATCCATTCTAATTCATTCGTACGATCCATTCTAATTCATTCCGTACGATCCATTCTAATTCATTCGTACGATCGTACGAATGAATTAGAATGAATTAGAATGGATCGTACGAATGAATTAGAATGGATCTTACGAATGAATTAGAATGGATCGTACGAATGAATTAGAATGGATACATTCGTGCGAATGAATTAGAATGGATCGGACGAATGAATTATAATGGATCGTACGAATGAATTAGAATGGATCATATGAATTCATTAGAATGGTTACATTCATGCGAATGAATTAGAATGGATCGTACGAATGGATTAGAATGGATCGTACGAATGGATTAGAATGGATACATTCGAGCGAATGAATTAGAATGGATCGTACGAATGAATTAGAATGGATCGTACGAATGGATTAGAATGGATCCTACGAATGGATTAGAATGGATACCTTTGTGCATATGAATTAGAATGGATCGTATGAATGAATTAGAATGGATCGTACGAATGAATTAGAATGAATTAGAATGGATCGTACGAATGAATTAGAATAGATCATAGGAATGAATTAGAATGGATCGTGCTAATGAATTAGAATTGATCGTACGAATGAAATAGAATGGATTGTACGAATGATTTAGAATGGATCGTACGAATGAATTAGAATGGATCGTACGAATGATTTAGAATGGATACATTCGTGCGAATGGCGAATGAATTAGAATGGATCATACGAATGAGTAAGAATGGATCGTACGAATGAAATAGAATGGATTGTACAAATGAATTAGAATGGATTCGTACGAATGAATTAGAATGGATACATTCGTGCGAATGAATTAGAATGGATCGTATGAATGAATTAGAATAGATTGTGCGATCGTACGATCCATTCTAATTCATTCGTACGATCCATTCTAATTCATTCGTAAGATCCATTCTAATTCATTCGTACGATCCATTCTAATTCATTCTTATGATCCATTCTAATTCATTCGCACGAATGTATCCATTCTAGTTCATTCGTACGATCCATTCGAATTCATTCGTACGATCCATTCTAATTCACTCGCACGATCCATTCTAATTCATTCGTACGATCAATTCTAATTCATTCGCACGAATGTATCCATTCTAATTCATTCGTACGATCCTGAATTAAAATGGATCATACGAATGAATTAGAATGGATCGTACGAATGAACTAGAATGGATACATTCGTGCGAATGAATTAGAATGGATCGTACGAATGAATTAGAATGGATCGTACGAATGAATTAGAATGGATCGTATGAATGAATTAGAATGGATCATACGAATGAATTAGAATGGATCATACGAATGAGTAAGAATGGATCGTACGAATGAAATAGAATGGATTGTACGAATGAATTAGAATGGATCGTACGAATGAATTAGAATGGATCGTGTGAAAGAATTAGAATGGATTGTATGAATGAATTATAATGGATCATATGAATGAATTAGAATGGATCGTGTGATTGAATTCGAATGAATCGTACGAATGAATTATAATGGATCGTATGAATGAATTATAATGGATACATTCGTGGGAATGAATTAGAATGGATACATTCGTGCGAAAGAATTAGAATAGATCGTATGAATGAATTAGAATGGATCCTATGAATGAATTAGAATGGATCGTGCGAATGAATTAGAATGGATCGTGCGAATGAACTAGAATGGATCGTGCTAATGAATTAGAATTAATCGAACGAATGAATTAGCATGGATCGTGCTAATGAATTAGAACGGAACGTACGAATGAATTAGAATGGATCGTGTGAAAGAATTAGAATGGATTGTATGAATGAATTAGAATGAATTCGTACGATCCATTCGAATTCATTCGCACGATCCATTCTAATTCATTCATACGATCCATTCTAATTCATTCATACAATCCATTCTAATTCTTTCACACGATCCATTCTAATTCATTCGTAGGATCCATTCTAATTCATTTGTACAATCTATTCTATTTCATTCGTACGATCCATTCTTACTCATTCGTATGATCCATTCTATTTCATTCGGACGAATGTATCCATTCTAATTTATTCGTACGATCCATTCTAATTCATTCGTACGATCCATTCTAATTCATTCGTACGATCCATTCTTACTCATTCGTATGATCCATTCTAATTCATTCGTACGATCCATTCTAATTCATTCGTACGATCCATTCTAATTCATTTGCACAATCTATTCTAATTCATTCGTTCGATCCATTCTAATTCATTCGTACGATCGTACGAATGAATTAGAATGTATCGTATGGAATGAATTAGAATGGATTGTATGAATGAATTAGAATGGATACATTCGTGCGAATGAATTAGAATGGATCATACGAATGAGTAAGAATGGATCGTACGAATGAAATAGAATGGATTGTACGAATAAATTAGAATAGATCGTACAAATGAATTAGAATGGATCGTACGAATGAATTAGAATGGATCATACAAATGAGTAAGAATGGATCGTACAAATGATATAGAATGGATTGTACGAATGAATTAGAATGGATCGTACGAATGAATTAGAATGGATCGTTTGAAAGAATTAGAATGCATTGTATGAATGAATTAGAATGGATCGTATGAATGAATTAGAATTGATCGTGAGAATGAATTCGAATGGATCGCATGATCCATTCGAATAGAATGGATCGTATGAATGAATTAGAATGGATCGGGCGAATGAATTAGAATGGATTGTAGGAATGAATTAGAATGGATCGTATGAATGAATTAGAATGGATCGTATGAATGAATTAGAATGGATCGTGCGAATGAATTAGAATGGATCGTACGAATGAATTAGAATGGATCATACAAATGAATTAGAATGGATCATACGAATGAGTAAGAAAGGATCGTACGAATGAAATAGAATGGATTGTACGAATGAATTAGAATGGATACATTCGTGCGAATGAATTAGAATGGATCGTACGAATGAATTAGAATAGATCGTACGAATGAATTAGAATGGATCGTACGAATGAATTAGAATGGATCTTACGAATGAATTAGAATAGATCGTACGAATGAATTAGAATGGATCGTACGAATGAATTAGAATAGATACATTCGTGCGAATGAATTAGAATGGATCAGACGAATGAATTAGAATGGATCGTACGAATGAATTAGAATGGATCGTACGAATGAATTAGAATGGATCGTACGAATAAATTAGAATGGATACATTCGTCCGAATGAATTAGAATGGATCATACGAATGAAATAGAATAGATTGTACGAATGAATTAGAATGGATTCATACGAATGAATTAGAATGGATACATTCGTGCGAATGAATTAGAATGGATCGTACCAATGAGTAAGAATGGATCGTACGAATGAAATAGAATGGATTGTGCGAATGAATTAGAATGGATCGTACGAATGAATTAGAATGGATCATACGAATGAATTAGAATGGATCCTATGAATGAATTAGAATGGATCATGCGAATGAATTAGAATGGATCGTACGAATGAATTAGAATGGATCGTGCTAATGAATTAGAATTGATCGAACGAATGAATTAGAATGGATACATTCGTGCGAATGAATTAGAATGGATCGGACGAATGAATTAGAATGGATCGTACGAATGAGTAAGAATGGATCGTACGAATGAATTAGAATGGATTGTACGAATGAATTAGAATGGATCGTACGAATGAATTAGAATGGATCGTGCTAATGAATTAGAATGGAATAGAATAGATTGTACGAATGAATTAGAATGGATTCGTACGAATGAATTAGAATGGATATATTCGTGCGAATGAATTAGAATGGATCGTACCAATGAGTCAGAATGGATCGTACGAATGAAATAGAATGGATTGTGCGAATGAATTAGAATGGATCGTAGGAATGAATTAGAATGGATCGTGTGAAAGAATTAAAATGGATTGTATGAATGAATTAGAATAGATCGTATGAATGAATTAGAATGGATACGAAGGAATTAGAATGGATCGTACGAAGGAATTAGAATAGATCATACGAATGAAATAGAATGGATTGTACGAAGGAATTAGAATGGATCGTATGAAGGAATTAGAATGGATCGTACGAATGAATTAGAATGGATATATTCGTGCAAATGAATTAGAATGGATCGTATGAATGAATTAGAATGGATCGTATGAGTGAATTAGAACGGATCGTACGAATGAAATAGAATGAATTAGAATGAATTAGAATTGGTCGTATGAATGAAATAGAATGGATTGTACGAATGATTTAGAATGGATCGTACGAATGAATTAGAATGGATCGTATTCGATTTAGAATGGATACATTCGTGCGAATGAATTAGAATGGATCATACGAATGAGTAAGAATGGATCGTACGAATGAAATAGAATGGATTGTACGAATGAATTAGAATGGATTCGTATGAATGAATTAGAATGGATACATTCGTGCGAATGAATTAGAATGGATCGTACCAATGAGTAAGAATGGATCGTACGAATGAAATAGAATGGATTGTGTGAATGAATTAGAATTGATCGTACGAATGAATTAGAATGGATCGTACGAATGAATTAGAATGGATCATACGAATTAATTAGAATGGATCATACAAATGAATTAGAATGGATCGTACGAATGAATTAGAATGGATCGTACAAATGAATTAGAATGGATCGTACGAATGAATTAGAATGGATCATACGAATTAATTAGAATGGATCGTACGAATGAATTAGAATGGATCGTACGAATGAATTAGAATGGATCGTACGAATGAATTAGAATGGATACATTTGTGCGAATGAATTAGAATGGATCGTACGAATGGATTAGAATGGATCATACGAATGGATTAGAATGGATACATTCGTGCGAATAAATTAGAATGGATTGTATGAATGAATTAGAATGGATCGTACGATCCATTCTAATTCATTCGTACGATCCATTCTAATTCATTCATACGATCCATTCTAATTTATTCTTGCGATCCATTCTAATTCATTCGTATATTCCATTCTAATTCATTCGTACGATCTATTCTATTTCATTCGTACGATCCATTCTTACTCATTTGTATGACCCATTCTAATTCATTCGGACGAATGTATCTATTCTAATTTATTCGTACGATCTATTCTAATTCATTCGTACGATCCATTCTAATTCATTCGTACGATCCATTCTTACTCATTCGTATGATCCATTCTAATTTATTCGTACGATCCATTCTAATTCATTCGCTCGAATGTATCCATTCTAATCCATTCGTACGATCCATTCTAATTCATTAGCATGATCCATTCTAATTCTTTCACTCGATCCATTCTATTTCATTCGTACGATCCATTCTAATTCATTCGCACAATCCATTCTATTTCATTCGTACGATCCATTCTTACTCATTCGTTTGATCCATTCTAATTCATTCGCACAAATGTATCCATAATGGATCATATGAATGAGTAAGAATGGATCGTACGAATGAAATAGAATGGATTGTGCGAATAAATTAGAATGGACCGTACGAATGAATTAGAATGGATCGTACGAATGAATTAGAATGGATATATTTGAACGAATAAATTAGAATGGATCATACGAATGAATTAGAATGGATCGTACGAATGAATTAGAATTGATAGTGCGAATGAATTAGAATTGATCGTACGAATGAATTAGAATGGATCGTACGAATGAATTAGAATGGATCATACGAATGAGTAAGAATGGATCGTACGAATGAATTAGAATGGATCGTACGAATGAATTAGAATGGATCGTACGAATAAATTAGAATGGATACATTCGTCCGAATGAATTAGAATGGATCATACGAATGAGTAAGAATGGATCGTACGAATGAAATAGAATAGATTGTACGAATGAATTAGAATGGATCCTACGAATGAATTAGAATGGATCGTACGAATGAATTAGAATGGATCATATTAATGAATTAGAATGGATCGTACGAATGAATTAGAATGGATACATTCGTGCGAATAAATTAGAATGGATTGTATGAATGAATTAGAATGGATCGTACGAATGAATTAGAATGGATCGTACGAATGAATTAAAATAGATTGCGCGAATGAATTAGAATGGATCGTACGAATGATGGATCGTACGAAGGAATTAGAATGGATCGTACGAATGAATTAGAATAGATCGTACGAATGAATTAGAATGGATCGTACGAAGGAATTAGAATGGATCATACGAATGAATTAGAATGGATCGTACGATTGAATTAGAATGGATTATACGAATGAGCAAGAATGGATCATATGAATGAATTAGATTGGATCGTGCAATCCATTCTAATTCATTAGCATGGATCGTGCTAATGAATTAGAATGGAATATACGAATGAATTAGAATGGATCGTAGAATGGATCGTGCGAATGAATTAGAATGAATTAGAATGGATCGTACGAATGAATTAGAATAGATCATAGGAATGAATTAGAATGGATCGTGCAAATGAATTAGAATGGATACATTCGTGCGAATAAATTAGAATGGATTGTATGAATGAATTAGAATTGATCATACGAATGAATTAGAATGGATCATACGAATGAATTAGAATAGATTACACGAATGAATTAGAATGGATCGTGCGAATGAAATAGAATGGATACAAATGAATTAGAATGGATCATACGAATGAATTAGAATGACGATCCATTCTTACTCATTCGTACGATCCATTCTATTTCATTCGCATGAATGTATCCATTCTAATTGATTCCTATGATCCATTCTAATTCATTCATAGGATCCATTCTAATTCATTCATACAATCCATTCTAATTCATTCGCACGAATGTATCCATTCTAATTCATTCGTACGATCAGTTCTAATTCATTCACAAAATCTATTCTAATTCATTCATACGATCCATTCTAATTCATTCACACGAATGTATGCATTCTAATTCATTCATACGATTCATTCTAATTCATTCGTACGATCCACTCTAATTCAGTCATACGATCCATTCTAATACATTCATACGATCCATTCTAATTCATTTGCATGAATATATCCATTCTAATTCATTCGTACGATCCATTCTAATTCCTTCGTACGATCCATTCTAATTCATTCGTACAATCTATTCTAATTCATTCGTACGATCCATTCTAATTCATTCGTACGATCCATTCTAATTCCTTCATACGATCCATTCTAATTCATTCGTACGATCCATTCTAATTCATTCGTACAATCTATTCTAATTCATTCGTACGAATGGATACATTCGTGTGAATGAATTAGAATGGATCGTACGAATGAGTAAGAATGGATCGTACGAATGAAATAGAATGGATTGCACGAATGAATTAGAATGGATCGTACGAATGAATTAGAATGGATCGTGTGAAAGAATTAGAATGGATTGTATGAATGAATTAGAATGGATCGTACGAATGAGTTAGAATGGATCGTACGAATGAATTAGAATGGATCGTACGAATTAATTAGAATGGATCGTACGAAGGAATTAGAATGGATCGTACGAAGGAATTAGAATGGATCGTACGAATGAATTAGAATGGATCGTATGAATGAATTAGAATGGATACATTCGTGTGAATGAATTAAAATGGATCGTATGAATGAATTAGAATAGATTTTGTGAATGCATTAGAACTGATCGTACGAATGAATTAGAATGGATACATTCGTGCGAATGAATTAGAATGGATTGTATGAATGAATTAGAATGGATCCTATGAATGAATTAGAATGGATCGTACGAATGAATTAGAATGGATACATTCGTGCGAATGAATTAGAATTGATCGTACGAATGAATTAGAATGGATCGTGCGAATGAATTAGAATGGATCGTACGAATGAATTAGAATGGATACATTCGTGCGAATGAATTAGAATGGATACATTCGTGCGAATGAATTAGAATGGATACATTCGTGCGAAAGAATTAGAAAAGATCGTATGAATGAATTAGAATGGATCCTATGAATGAATTAGAATGGATCGTGCGAATGAATTAGAATGGATCGTACGAATGAATTAGAATGGATCGTGCTAATGAATTAGAATTGATCGAACGAATGAATTAGCATGGATCGTGCTAATGAATTAGAATGGATCATACGAATGAATTTGAATGGATCAAATGAATGAATTAGAATGGTTACATTCATGCGAATGAATTAGAATGGATCGTACGAATGGATTAGAATGGATCGTACGAATGGATTAGAATGGATACATTCGAGCGAATGAATTAGAATGGATCGTACGAATGAATTAGAATGGATCGTACGAATAAATTAGAATGTATACATTCGTCTGAATGAATTAGAATGGATCATACGAATGAGTAAGAATGGATCGTACGAATGAAATAGAATAGATTGTACGAATGAATTAGAATGGATCCTACGAATGAATTTGGATGGATCGTGTGAAAGAATTAGAATGGATTGTATGAATGAATTAGAATGGATCGTATGAATGAATTAGAATGGATCGTGCGAATGAATTCGAATGGATCGTACGAATTCATTCTAATTCTTTCATACAATCCATTCTAATTCTTTCACACGATCCATTCTAATTCATTCGTACGTTCCATTCTAATTCATTAGCACTATCCATGCTAATTCATTCGTTCGATCAATTCTAATTCATTAGCATGATCCATTCTAATTCATTCGTACGATCCATTCTAATTCATTCGCATGATCTATTGTAATTCATTCATAGGATCCATTCTAATTCATTCATACGATCTATTCTAATTCTTTCGCACGAATATATCCATTCTAATTCAGTCGCACGAATAATCCATTCTAATTCATTCGTACGATCCATTCTAATTCATTCGCACGATCCATTCTAATTCATTCGTACGATCAATTCTAATTCATTCGCACGAATGTATCCATTCTAATTCATTCGTACGATCCAATCTAATTCAATCATAGGATCCATTCTAATTCATTCATACAATCCATTCTAATTCATTCACACGAATTTATCCATTCTAATTCATTCGTACGATCAGTTCTAATTCATTCACAAAATCTATTCTAATTCATTCATACGATCCATTCTAATTCATTCACACGAATGTATCCATTCTAATTCATTCATACGATCCATTCTAATTCATTCGTACGATCCATTCTAATTCCTTCGTATGATCCATTCTAATTCATTCGTACGATCTATTCTAATTCATTCGTACGATCCATTCTAATTCTTTCGTACGATCCATTCTAATTCATTTGTACGATCCAATCTAATTCATTCATATAATCCATTCTAATTCTTTCACACGATCCATTCTAATTCATTCGTACGATCCATTCTAATTCATTAGCACGATCCATGCTAATTCATTCGTTCGATCAATTCTAATTCATTAGCATGATCCATTTTAATTCATTCGTACGATCCATTCTAATTCATTCGCACGATCCATTCTAATTCATTCATAGGATCCATTCTAATTCATTCATACGATCTATTCTAATTCTTTCACACGAATCTATCCATTCTAATTCATTCGCACGAATGTATCCATTCTAATTCATTCGTACGAGTGAATTAGAATGGATCGTACGAATGAATTAGAATAGATCGTACGAATGAATTAGAATGGATATATTCGTGCAAATGAATTAGAATGGATCGTATGAATGTATTAGAATGGATCGTATGAGTGAATTAGAATGGATCGTACGAATGAATTAGAATGGATTTTATGAATGAATTAGAATGGATCATACGAATGAATTAGAATGGATCATACGAATTAATTAGAATGGATCGTACGAATGAATTAGAATACATTCGTACGATCCATTCTAATTCATTCGCACGAATGTATCCATTCTAGTTCATTCGTACGATCTATTCTAATTCATTCGTATGGATCGTGCATTCGTACGATCCATTCTAATTCATTCGTACGATCCATTCTAATTCATTCGTACGATCCTTTCTAATTCATTCGCACGAATGTATCTATTCTAGTTCATTCGTATGATCCATTCTAATTCATTTGTACGATCCATTCTAATTCATTCATACGATCTATTCTAATTCATTCATACAATCCATTCTAATTCTTTCACACGATCCATTCTAATTCATTCGTACGATCCATTCTAATTCATTCGCACAATCCATTCTATTTCATTCGTACGATCCATTCTTACTCATTCGTATGATCCATTCTAATTCATTCGCACGAATGTATCCATAATGGATCATACGAATGAGTAAGAATGGATCGTACGAATGAAATAGAATGGATTGTGCGAATGAATTAGAATGGACCGTACGAATGAATTAGAATGGATACATTCGTGCGAATGAATTAGAATGGATCGGACGAATGAATTAGAATGGATCGTACGAATGAATTAGAATGGATCGTACGAATGAATTAGAATGGATCATACGAATAAATTAGAATGGATACATTTGTCCGAATGAATTAGAATGGATCATACGAATGAGTAAGAATGGATCGTACGAATGAAATAGAATAGATTGTACGAATGAATTAGAATGGATCCTACGAATGAATTAGAATAGATCGTGTGAAAGAATTAGAATGGATTGTATGAATGAATTAGAATGAATTCGTACGATCCATTCGAATTCATTCGCACGATCCATTCGAATTCATTCGCACGATCCATTCTAATTCATTCATACGATCCATTCTAATTCATTCATACAATCCATTGTAATTCTTTCACACGATCCATTCTAATTCATTCGTAGTATCCATTCTAATTCATTCGTACAATCTATTCTATTTCATTCGTACGATCCATTCTTACTCATTCGTATGATCCATTCTAATTCATTCGGACGAATGTATCCATTCTAATTCATTCGTACGATCCATTCTAATTCATTCGTACGATCCATTCTAATTCATTTGTCCGATCCATTCTAATTCATTCGCACGAATGTATCCATTCTAATTCATTCGTACGATCTATTCTAATTCATTCGTACGATCCATTCTAATTCATTCGTAAGATCCATTCTAATTCATTCGTACGATCCATTCTAATTCATTCGTACGATCCATTCTAATTCATTCACATGAATGTATCCATTCTAGTTCATTCGTACGATCCATTCTAATTCATTCGTACGATCCATTCTAATTCATTCGCATGATCCATTCTAATTCATTCATACGATCCATTCTAATTCATTCATACGATCCATTCTAATTCATTCGTACGATCCATTCTAATTCATTCGCACAAATGTATCCATTCTAATTCATTCGTATGATCCATTCTAATTCATTCGCACGATCCATTCTAATTCATTCGTACGATCCATTCTAATTCATTCGCACGATCTGTTCTTATTCATTCGCACAATCTATTCTAATTCATTCGCACGAATGTATCCATTCTAATTCATTCGTACAATCCATTCTAATTTATTCGTACGATCCATTCTAATTCATTTGTATGATACATTCTAATTAATTCGTATGATCCATTCTAATTCATTCGTACAATCCATTCTAATTCATTCATACAATCCATTCTAATTCATTCGCACGAATGTATCCATTCTAATTAATTCGTACGATCCATTCTAATTCATTCGTATGATCAATTCTTATTCATTCGCACGATCCAGTCTAATTGATTCGCACGATCCATTCTAATTCATTCGCACGAATGTATCCATTCTAATTCATTTGTACGATCCATTCTATTTCATTAATATGATTCTTTCTAATTTATTCGTACGATCCATTCTAATTCATATGCACAAAGGTATCCATTCTAATCTATTCGTAGGATCCATTCGTACGATCCATTCTAATTCATTCGTATGATCCATTCTAATTCATTCGCTCGATTGTATCTATTCTAATCCATTCGTACGATCCATTCTAATCCATTCGTACGATCCATTCTAATTCATTCGCATGAATGTAACCATTCTAATTCATTCATTTGATCCATTCTAATTCATTCGTACGATCCATTCTAATTCATTCGTCCGATCCATTCTAATTCATTCGCACGAATGTATCCATTCTAATTCATTCGTACGATCCATTCTAATTCATTCGTACGATCCATTCTAATTCATTCGTAAGATCCATTCTAATTCATTCGTACGATCCATTCTAATTCATTCGTACGATCCATTCTAATTCATTCGCACGAATGTATCCATTCTAGTTCATTCGTACGATCCATTCTAATTCATTCGCACGATCCATTCTAATTCATTCGTACGATCAATTCTAATTCATTTGCACGAATGTATCCATTCTAATTCATTTGTACGATCCTTAATTAGAATGGATCGTACGAATGAATTAGAATGGATACCTTTGTGCATATGAATTAGAATGGATCGTACGAATTAGTTAGAATGGATCATATTAATGAATTAGAATGGATCGTACGAATCAATTAGAATGGATACATTCGTGCGAATGAATTAGAATGGATCGTGCACGAATGTATCCATTCTAATTCATTCGTACGATCCATTCTAATTCATTAATATGATCCATTCTAATTCATTCGTACGATCCATTCTAATTCATATGCACAAAGGTATCCATTCTAATCCATTCTTAGGATCCATTCTAATCCATTCGTACGATCCATTCTAATTCATTCGTACGATCCATTCTAATTCATTCGCTCGAATGTATTCATTCTAATCCATTCGTACGATCCATTCTAATTCATTCGCATGAATGTAACCTCGTACGATCCATTCTAATTCTTCAAATGATCCATTCGAATTCGTTCGTACGATCCATTTTAATTCATTCGTATGATCCATTCTAATACATTCCTACGATCTATTCTAATTCATTCGCTCGAATATATCCATTCTAATTCATTCGTTCGATCTATTTGAATTCATTCGTACAATCCATTCTAATTCATTCGTATGATCCATTCTAATCCATTCGTATGATCCATTCTAATTCATTCGTACGATCCATTCTAATTCATTCGTACGATCCATTCTAATTCATTCGCACGAATGTATCCATTCTAGTTCATTCGTACGATCCATTCTAATTCATTCGTACGATCCATTCTAATTCATTCGCACGATCCATTCTAATTCATTCGTACGATCCATTCTAATTCATTCATATGATCCATTCTAATTCATTCGTACGATCCATTCTAATTCATTCATACAATCCATTCTAATTCATTCGTACGATCCATTCTAATTCACTTATACTATCCATTCTAATACATTCATACGATCCATTCTAATTCATTTACACGAATATATCCATTCTAATTCATTCGTACGATCCATTCTAATTCATTCGTACGATCCATTCTAATTCATTCGTACGATCTATTCTAATTCATTCGTACGATCCATTCTAATTCATTCGTATGATCCATTCTAATTCATTCGTACGATCCAATCTAATTCATTCGTACAATCTATTCTAATTCATTCGTACGAATGGATACATTCGTGTGAATGAATTAGAATAGATCGTACGAATGACTAAGAATGGATCGTACGAATGAAATAGACTGGATTACATGAATGAATTAGAATGGATCGTACGAATGAATTAGAATAGATCGTGTGAAAGAATTAGAATGGATTGTATGAATGAATTAGAATGGATCGTACGAAGGAATTAGAATGTATCATACGAATGAATTAGAATGGATTGTGCGAATGAATTAGAATGGATCGTACGAATGAATTAGAATGGATCGTGCTAATGAATTAGAATTGATCGAACGAATGAATTAGCAAGGATCGTGCAAATGAATTAGAATGGAACGTACGAATGAATTAGAATGGATCGTGTGAAAGAATTAGAATGGATTGTATGAATGAATTAGAATGAATTCGTACGATCCATTCGAATTCATTCGCACGATCCATTCTAATTCATTCATACGATCCATTCTAATTCATTCATACAATCCATTCTAATTCTTTCACACGATCCATTCTAATTCATTCGTAGGATCCATTCTAATTCATTCGTACAATCTATTCTATTTCATTCGTATGATCCATTCTTACTCATTCGTATGATCCATTCTAATTCATTCGTACGATCCATTCTAATTCATTTGTACGATCCATTCTAATTCATTCGTACAATCCATTCTATTTCATTCGTACGATCCATTCTTACTCATTCGTATGATCCATTCTAATTCATTCGAACGAATGTATCCATTCTAATACATTCATACAATCCATTCTAATTCATTCCGTACGATCCATTCTAATTCATTCGTACGATCGTACGAATGAATTAGAATGGATCGTACGAATGAATTAGAATAGATTGTGCGAATGAATTAGAATGGATCGTACGAATGAATTAGAATGGATCGTACGAATGAATTAGAATGGATCATACGAATGAGTAAGAATGGATCTTACGAATGAATTAGAATGGATCATACGAATGAATTAGAATGGATCGTACGAATAAATTAGAATGGATACATTCGTCCGAATGAATTAGAATGGATCATACGAATGAGTAAGAATGGATCGTACGTATGAAATAGAATAGATTGTACGAATGAATTAGAATGGATCCTACGAATGAATTAGAATGGATCGTGTGAAAGAATTAGATTGGATTGTATGAATGAATTAGAATGGATCGTATGAATGAATTAGAATGGATCGTGCGAATGAATTCGAATGGATCGTACGAATTCATTCTAATTCATTCATACAATCCATTCTAATTCTTTCACACGATCCATTCTAAATCATTCGTACGTTCCATTCTAATTCATTAGCACGATCTATGATAATTCATTCGTTCGATCAATTCTAATTCATTAGCACGATCCATTCTAATTCATTCGTAGGATCCATTATAATTCATTCGCACGATCCATTCTAATTCATTCATAGGATCCATTCTAATTCATTCATAAGATCTATTCTAATTCTTTCGCACGAATGTATCCATTCTAATTCATTCGCACGAATGTATCCATTCTAATTCATTCGTACGATCTATTCTAATTCATTCGTACGATCCATTCGAATTCATTTGCATGATCCATTCTAATTCATTCGCACGATCCATTCTAATTCATTCATACGATCCATTCTAATTCATTCGTACGATGCATTCTTATTCATTCGTACAATCTATTCTAATTCATTCGTACGAATGGATAGATTCGTGTGAATGAATTAGAATGGATCGTACGAATGAGTAAGAATGGATCGTACGAATAAAATAGAATGGATTGCACGAATGAATTAGAATGGATCGTACGAATGAATTAGAATGGATCGTTTGAAAAAATTAGAATGGATTGTATGAATGAATTAGAATGGATCGTGCGAATGAATTAGAATGGATCGTACAAATGAATTAGAATGGATCGAACGAATGAACTAGAATTGATCATACGAATAAATTAGAATGGATCATACGAATTAATTAGAATGGATCGTAAGAATGAATTAGAATGGATCGTACGAATGAATTAGAATGGATACATTCGTGCGAATGAATTAGAATGGATCGTACGAATGAATTAGAATGGATCGTACGAATAAATTAGAATGGATACATTTGTGCGAATGAATTAGAATGGATCGTACGAATGAATTAGAATGGATCGTATGAATGAAATAGAATGGATCGTACGAATGAATTAGAATGGATCGTGCGAATGAATTAGAATGGATCGTACGAATGAATTAGAATGGATCGTACGAATGAACTAGAATGGATACATTCGTGCGAATGAATTAGAATGGATCGTACGAATGAATTAGAATGGATCGTACGAATGAATTAGAATGGATCTTACGAATGAATTAGAATGGATCGTACGAATGAATTAGAATGGATCGTACGAATGAATTAGAATGGATACATTCGTGCGAATGAATTAGAATGGATCGGACGAATGAATTAGAATGGATCGTACGAATGAATTAGAATGGATACATTCGTCCGAATGAATTAGAATGGATCATACGAATGAGTAAGAATGGATCGTATGAATGAAATAGAATAGATTGTACGAATGAATTAGAATGGATCCTACGAATGAATTAGAATGGATCGTGTGAAAGAATTAGAATGGATCGTATGAATGAATTAGAATGGATCGTGCGAATGAATTCGAATGGATCGTACGAATTCATTCTATTTCATTCGTACGATCCATTCTAATTCATATGCACAAAGGTATCCATTCTAATTCATTCGTACGATCCATTCTAATTCAGGATCGTACGAATGAATTAGAATGGATACATTCGTGCGAATGAATTAGAATTGATCATACGAATGAGTAAGAATGGATCGGACGAATGAATTAGAATGGATCGTACGAATGAATTAGAATGGATCAAATGAATGAATTAGAATGGTTACATTCATGCGAATGAATTAGAATGGATCGTACGAATGAATTAGAATGGATCGTATGAATGAATTAGAATAGATTGTGCGAATGAATTAGAATGGATCGTACGAATGAATTAGAATGGATCGTACGAATGAATTAGAATGGATACATTCGTGCGAATGAATTAGAATGGATACATTCGTGCGAAAGAATTAGAATAGATCATATGAATGAATTAGAATGGATCCTATGAATGAATTAGAATGGATCATGCGAATGAATGAGAATGGATCGTACGAATGAATTAGAATGGATCGTGCTAATGAATTAGAATTGATCGAACGAACGAATTAGCATGGATCGTATGAATGAATTAGAATGGATCGTACGAATGAATTAGAATGGATTATATGAATGAATTAGAATGGATCGTACGAATGAATTAGAATGGATCGTGCGAATGAATTAGAATGGATCGTACGAATGAATTAGAATGGATCGTACGAATGAACTAGAATGGATACATTCGTGCGAATGAATTAGAATGGATCGTACGAATGAATTAGAATGGATCGTACGAATGAATTAGAACGGATCTTACGAATAAATTAGAATGGGTTGTACGAATGAATTAGAATGGATCGTACGAATGAATTAGAATGGATCTTACGAATGAATTAGAATGGATCGTACGAAGAAATTAGAATGGATCGTATGAATGGTTTAGAATGGATACATTCGTGCGAATGAATTAGAATGGATCGGACGAATGAATTAGAATGGATCGTACGAATGAATTAGAATGGATCAAATGAATGAATTAGAATGGTTACATTCATGCGAATGAATTAGAATGGATCGTACGAATGGATTTGAATGGATACATTCGTGCGAATGAATTAGAATGGATCATACGAATGAGTAAGAATGGATCGTACGAATGAAATAGAATGGATTGTACGAATGAATTAGAATGGATCGTGCGAATGAATTTGAATGGATCGTGCGAATGAATTAGAATGGATCGTACGAATGAAATAGAATGGATCGTACGAATGAATTATGATGGATACATTCGTGCGAATGAATTAGAATGGATACATTCGTGCGAAAGAATTAGAATAGATCGTACGAATGAATTAGAATGGATCGTACGAATGAATTAGAATGGATCATACGAATGAATTAGAATGGATCATACGAATGAGTAAGAATGGATCGTACGAATGAAATAGAATGGATTGTACGAATGAATTAGAATGGATCATACGAATGAATTAGAATGGATCGTGTGAAAGAATTAGAATGGATTGTATGAATGAATTAGAATGGATCATATGAATGAATTAGAATGGATCGTGCGAATGAATTAGAATGGATCGTATGAATGAATTAGAATGGATCATACGAATGAGTAAGAATGGATCGCACGAATGAAATAGAATAGATTGTACGAATGAATTAGAATGGATACATTCGTGCGAATGAATTAGAATGAATCGTACGAATGAATTAGAATGGATCGTACAAATGAATTAGAATGGATCGTACGAATGAATTAGAATGCATCGTACGAAAGAATTAGAATGGATATATTCGTGCGAATGAATTAGAATGGATCGTACGAATGAATTAGACAGGATCGTACGAATGAATCTAAATGGATTGTATGAATGAATTACAATGGATTGTACGAATAAATTAGAATGGATCGTACGAATGAATTAGAATAGCTCATACGAATGAATTAGAATGAATCGTATGAATGAATTTGAATGGTTACATTCGTGCGAATGAATTAGAATAGATCGTACGAATGAATTTGAATGGATCGTACGAATAAATTAGAATGGATCGTGGGAATGAATTAGAATGGATCGTACGAATGAATTAGAATGGATCCACTGAATGAGTTAGAATGGATCATACGAATGAATTAGAATGGATTGTACGAATGAATAAAATGGATCGTACGAATGAATTAGAATGGATCGTGCGAATGATTTAGCATGAATCGTACGAATGTATTAGAATGGATCGTACGAATGAATTAGAATGGATCGTGCGAATGAATTAGCATGAATCGTACGAATGTATTAGAATGGATCGTACGAATGAATTAGAATGAATCGTACAATCCATTCTAATTCATTCGTACGATCTATTCTAATTCATTCGCACGAATGTATCCATTCTAGTTCATTCGTACGATCCATTCTAGTTCATTCGTACGATCCATTCTAATTCATTCGTACAATCCATTCTAATTCATTCGTATGATCTATTCTAATTAATTCGTATGATCCATTCTAATTCATTCGTACGATCCATTCTAATTCATTCATACAATCCATTCTAATTCATTCGCACGAATGTATCTATTCTAATTAATTCGTACGATCCATTCTAATTCATTCGTATGATCCATTCTTATTCATTCGCACGATCCAGTCTAATGGATTCGCACGATCCATTCTAATTCATTCGCACGAATGTATCCATTCTAATTCATTCGTACGATCCATTCTAATTCATTAATATGATCCATTCTAATTCATTCGCACGATCCATTCTAATTCATTCGTACGATCCATTCTAATTCATTCGTACGATCCATTCTAATTCATTCGTAGGATCCATTCTAATTCATTCGTACAATCTATTCTATTTTATTCGTACGAGCCATTCTTACTCATTCGTATGATCCATTCTAATTCATTCGGACGAATGTATCCATTCTAATTTATTCGTACGATCCATTCTAATTCATTCGTACGATCCATTCTTACTCATTCGTACGATCCATTCTAATTCCTTCGTACGAACCATTCTAATTCCTTCGTACGATCCATTCTAATTCATTCGCACGATCCATTCTAATTCTTTCATACAATCCCTTCTAATTCTTTCGTGCGAATGAATTAGAATGGATACCTTTGTGCATATGAATTAGAATGGATCGTTCGAATGAATTAGAATGGATCATATTAATGAATTAGAATGGATCGTATGAATGAATTAGAATGGATACATTCGTGCGAATGAATTAGAATGGATCGTGCGAATCAATTAGACTGGATCGTGCGAATGAATAAGAATAGATCATACGAATGAATTAGAATGGATCGTACGAATTAATTAGAATGGATACATTCGTGCGAATGAATTAGAATGGATTGTATGAATGAATTAGAATGGATCGTACGAATGAATTAGATTGGATCATATGAATTAGATCGTACGAATAAATTAGAATGGATCGTACGAATGAATTAGAATGGATCGTATGAATGAATTAGAATGGATCGTGCGAATGAATTAGAATGGATCGTATGAGTGAATTAGAACGGATAGTACGAATGAAGTAGAATGGATCGTATGAATGAATTAGAATGGATACATTCGTGCGAATGAATTAGAATGGATCGTACGAATGAATTAGAATGGATCGTACGAATGAATTAGAATGGATCTTACGAATGAATTAGAATGGATCGTACGAATGAATTAGAATGGATACATTCGTGCGAATGAATTAGAAAGGATCGGACGAATGAATTAGAATGGATCATATGAATGAATTAGAATGGATCGTGCGAATGAATTCGAATGGATCGCATGATCCATTCGAATAGAATGGATCGTATGAATGAATTAGAATGGATCGTGCGAATGAATTAGAATGGATTGTATGAATGAATTAGAATAGATTGTATGAATGAATTAGAATGGATCGTACGAATGAATTAGAATGGATCGTACGAAGGAATTAGAATGGATCGTACGAATGAATTAGAATGGATTGTATGAATGAATTAGAATGGATTGTACGAATGAATTAGAATGGATCGTGCGAATGAATTAGAATGGATCGTACGAATGAATTAGAATGGATCATACGAATGAATTAGAATGGATCATACGAATGAGTAAGAATGGATCGTACGAATAAAATAGAATGGAATTTTACGAATGAATTAGAATTGATACATTCGTGCGAATGAATTAGAATGGATCGTACGAATGAATTAGAATGGATCGTACGAATGAATTAGAATGCATCGTACGAAAGAATTAGAATGGATATATTCGTGCGAATGAATTAGAATGGATCGTATGAATGAATTAGACAGGATCGTACGAATGAATTTAAATGGATACATTTGTGCGAATGAATCTAAATGGATTGTATGAATGAATTACAATGGATCGTACGAATGAATTAGAATGGATCGTACGAATGAATTAGAATAGCTCATACGAATAAATTAGAATGAATCGTATGAATGAATTAGAATGGATCGTACGAATAAATTAGAATGGATCGTGGGAATGAATTAGAAAGGATCGTACGAATGAATTAGAATGGATCCACTGAATGAGTTAGAATGGATCATACGAATGAATTAGAATGGATTGTACGAATGAATTAGAATGGATTGTGCGAATGAATTAGAATGGATCGTATGAATGAATAAGAATTGATCGTACGAATAAATTTGAATGGATCGTGCGAATGAATTAGCATGAATCGTACGAATGTATTAGAATGGTTCGTACGAATGAATTAGAATGAATCGTACGATCCATTCTAATTCATTCGTACGATCCATTCTAATTCATTCACACGAATGTATCCATTCTAGTTCATTCGTATGATCCATTCTAGTTCATTCGTACGATCCATTCTAATTCATTCATACGATCCATTCTAATTCATTCGTATGATCCATTCTAATTAATTCATATGATCCATTCTAATTCATTCGTACGATCCATTCTAATTCATTCATACAATCCATTCTAATTCATTCGCACGAATGTATCCATTCTAATTAATTCGTACGATCCATTCTAATTCATTCGTATGATCCATTCTTATTCATTCGCACGATCCAGTCTAATGGATTCGCACGATCCATTCTAATTCATTCGCACGAATGTATCCATTCTAATTCATTCGTACGATCCATTCTAATTCATTAATATGATCCATTCTAATTCATTCGCACGATCCATTCTAATTCATTCGTACGATCCATTCTAATTCATTCGTACGATCCATTCTAATTCATTCGCACGATCCATTCTAATTCATTCGTACAATCTATTCTATTTCATTCGTACGATCCATTCTTACTCATTCGTATGATCCATTCTAATTCATTCGGACGAATGTATCCATTCTAATTTATTCGTACGATCCATTCTAATTCATTCGTACGATCCATTCTTACTCATTCGTACGATCCATTCTAATTCCTTCGTACGATACATTCTAATTCCTTCGTACGATCCATTCTAATTCATTCCCACGATCCATTCTAATTCTTTCATACAATCCATTCTAATTCTTTCGTGCGAATGAATTAGAATGGATACCTTTGTGCATATGAATTAGAATGGATTGTACGAATGAATTAGAATGGATCATATTAATGAATTAGAATGGATCGTACGAATGAATTAGAATGGATACATTCGTGCGAATGAATTAGAATGGTTCGTGCGAATCAATTAGTCTGGATCATGCGAATGAATAAGAATAGATCATACGAATGAATTAGAATGGATCGTACGAATTAATTAGAATGGATACATTCGTGCGAATGAATTAGAATGGATTGTATGAATGAATTAGAATGGATCGTACGAATGAATTAGAATGGATCATATGAATTAGATCGTACGAATGAATTAGAATGGATCGTACGAATGAATTAGAATGGATCATACGAATGAATTAGAATGGATCGTGCGAATGAATTAGAATGGATCGTATGAGTGAATTAGAACGAATAGTACGAATGAAGTAGAATGTATCGTATGAATGAATTAGAATGGATACATTCGTGCGAATTAATTAGAATGGATCGTACGAATGAATTAGAATGGATCGTACGAATGAATTAGAATGGATCTTACGAATGAATTAGAATGGATCGTATGAATGAATTAGAATGGATACATTCGTGCGAATGAATTAGAATGGATCGGACGAATGAATTAGAATGGATCATATGAATGAATTAGAATGGATCGTGCGAATGAATTCGAATGGATCGCATGATCCATTTGAATAGAATGGATCGTGTTCGGAGGATTTTTCGCTGGTCCGTGCGGGCTGCCTGCAAGACAAAGAAAAGAGAACGTGAGAACGGCTGGCTCCCTTAGGAGCGCAGACCCTCCGACGCTCAAGTCAGTCACGGTGGCACAACGGCGAGCTGCGGTATACCAAAGTGGTAGGAAAAGGAATTCGAACCTGTACTCTGGAGCCTGAGGGTGAGCATTTATAGCAATCGGCGACCTACCGTGCCCCGACACGTGGAGATTCTTCCAAGGCCTTCTAGACCCCCACGTTCTGGCTCGCGTGGGTCTGACAGTCCTTGGTACTCGCGCCCTGACATTCTGTCGTCAAGCCTGCCAGGCGGTTTGAGTGGGGGAGGGCATCTTTCTTATCACGGCCAGGTGGCCATTCTGGAATGTTCAAGTCCGGGCGGTCTCATGGAGGAAGCAAAGGCCAGCTCGCCCGGCACTGCTCCGTCCTTTCACCCATATTTATCAAGAGTCGGTCCTCGCGGGGGCAACCTCTTCGATAAACAGGGGTCGAGGCGAGCTTGGGCGAGCTCCTGAGAGAGCTTAGGCGAGCTCTCGAGAGAGCTTGACGAGCTCCTGAGCGAGCTTAGGCGAGCTCCTGAACGAGCTTGGGCGAGCTCCTGAGAGAGCTTAGGCGAGCTCCTGCATGAGCTAGGTGCGTTTGTGGTGCCGATGTCTCTGTTATGCATGACGGTCTAACTCAGGAGCATGCGGAGCTTATGCGAGCTCCGGGGCGAGCTTGGCGAGCTCCTGAGCGAGCTTAGGCGGGCTCCTGAGCGAGCTTAGGCGGGCTCCTGGGTGAGCTTGGTGAGCTCCTGAGCGAGCTTAGGCGGGCTCCTGGGCGAGCTTGGCGAGCTCCTGAGCGAGCTTAGGCGGGCTTCTGCATGAGTGCCCTTGGCCTAGGCCCCTTCAGCCCAATGTGGATCTCGCTCCCTGTCAAGGTGATTTGGTGAGCATGGGGGGGGGCGAACTCCAAGGCAGATTTCAGCTACCCCCAACATTACCCCCTCCGGAGGGAGCGACCAAGGAGACTTTGGCGCTTGCTCAGGAGTCTTATTGTACACGTCGGTCGAATTGGGTGTTCTAGTTACTTGCGACCTTCACCCGGGGAGATGCGGGCACCAACCATGGGCGGTCTGCGCCGAGAGCTTTGACTGTCAGTATTTCACAAACGCTGGGCGGGCCGGCAGCATCAGCCACAAGCGATCTCCTTCCGGCGTGAGCTCATCACTCGTGGTCAGGGTCTGCCTCGGGCGAGCTGTGGGCACCAGCCGTGGGCGGTCTGCACCGAGAGCTTTGACTGCCAGTATATCACAAATACTGGGCGGGCCGGGAGCGTCAGCCACGAGTGATCTCCTTCCGGCGTGAGCTCATCACTCGCGGTCAGGGTCTGCCTCGGGCGAGCTGCGGGCACCAGCCGTGGGCGGTCTGCGCCGAGAGCTTTGACTGCCAGTATATCACAAATACTGGGCGAGCCGGGAGCGTCAGCCACAAGCGATCTCCTTCCGGCGTGAGCTCATCACTCGCGGTCAGGGTCTGCCTCGGGCGAGCTGCGGGCACCAGCCGTGGGCGATCTACGCCGAGAGCTTTGACTGCCAGTACATCACAAATACTGGGCGGGCCGCGAGCATCAGCCACGAGCGATCTTCTTCCGGCGTGAGCTCATCACTCGCGGTCAGGGTCTGCCTCGGGCGAGCTGCGGGCACCAGCCGTGGGCGGTCTGCGCCGAGAGCTTTGACTGCCAGTATATCTCAAATACTGGGCGGGCCGGGAGCGTCAGCCACGAGCGATCTCCTTCCGGCGCGGGCTTGCCACACGCGGACAGGGTCTGCTTCGGGCGAGCTTGGGCACTAGCCGTGGGCGATCTTGTGACTCGGGTATCGCTCCGAATCTCCGACGGTCGCCTCAGATTAAATGCGGCACGAGGCTCGATGCTGATACAATGAACCTCATCATGAAATCCCGATCGGCGCGAGACACGTGTCTCCTCCTCATTCGCTCTTCTTTTGTCAGTAAATGACAGTGTCGGTGCCGGCGCAGCTTTTTCCACGCGTGGCCCACGTGGCGCTCGACGATTGGAAAAAAGTGAGCTGTCGCTTCGATTGCCGTCACATCGCCTTGCCGCGCGCGCTCGGGCATTAACTGCAGCTCGATTCACCTGCCTCTCACCCGTCTATAAATAGGGGATGGGGGGCGATAATTACCATCGCGTGAAAACAACTCTCCCTTTCTTCCTTGCTTTCAGCTCGCCTTTGCTCACTTTTGCTTCTAGCTCGCCTTAGCCCTTCTACTCTAATGGCCTCCGCTTCCGACGTTGCCGCTGCTGTTGCTGTTGCCGCTGCCGCTTCCGCCCAAGCTTCTGAGCCCGCCGCAGAGAGGGCGGTGGTCTGGCTGCAAAACCCGAGCGGGGTGCCGGTTGGGGACAGTATCCGAGCGGCGATCGATCTCCCTCAGGAGATCGTCGTCACCGAGATGCCACTCTCGGGGAGGCCGCCCCAGGGCACAGTAGCTTCTGTCGGGCTACTGTGGTCCGGGCTGCGGTTCCCCCTGAGTCATCTCGTCGGGGAGCTCCTGGAGTTGACGGGGCTTTGCCCTGCTCAGCTTTCAGGAAACTCCTGGGGGATACTTTACGGGCTGACCCAGCTGGAGACCGCCCTGAAGGCGAGGATCCCACTGAGCTATCTGCTCAAAAAGTGGCTCCTCAAGCCCTCGCCGGTCTTCAGCTCCGCGGGCTGCGGCTACTTCTACCTCGCCAGGCGACCTGGCGAGGTGCTCCCCTTTTCCACCATCGAGAGCAAGGACCGCCACTGGAAGGACTATCCTTTCGTGGCGGTCGGCGACTGGCGCGGGCGGCACAGCGGAGTCCCGGCTCACCCCGGGGCTCTCCCGACAGCGGTCTTCTGGGAGATCTCCTTCTACAAGGCGGGGAAGAAGAAGTGCCTCGCTCCCGACCGGGAGCAATCTCTGGACGAGGCGATCCTCCACTACCTCGGCGGGCGGACTCCGGAGAAGATCACCGCTCCCGACTTTGCCTTCCAGCTGAAGGACGGGAAGACCGGTGCTATTCTGTTGAAGCAGAAGATCATCCAGAAGAAGAAGGAGGAGGAGGTCGGCGCTATTCCGCCGATGCAGAACGCTCCTCCCTTCAAAGTGGCCAGCAAGGGGGCAGGGGGCTCGGGAGGCAACCCCCGCAAGAAGACGGTCCGGAGGCGGGCTTCGCCCATCCGCCTCAACGACCCCGACACCATGGAGATGCTCCGCCAGGGCGAAGCCTCCGCTCCTCCGCAACCTCCTCACTCGGACGCCGGCCCAGGTCAGCCTTCCGCCCCAACTCCAATTGTCCGCCGCAAGATCCAAATGGTCGAGCCCGATGACCCGAACATCGACCTCCCGCTAACCATGGTGGAAGTCGAATCCGGGATGGCCCAGATATTAATGGGCTACTTCCCGGGCGATCTGACCGTCCCTCTTCGTGTAGCAGTGCTGACGCCGGAGATGGAGGCCCGCGGGAAGAAGAAGGCCAAATGCGCGGGGCCCGCGCCCTCGAACACCCAGACGGAGCAGCGGCGAAAAGCGCTGGAGGAGGCGGGCTTGGACTCGGAGCCCAGTTGGACGGACTCCGAGGAGGAGGCACCAGGCTCCGAGGAGGAGGGGCCCGTCCCTCAAGCTCTTCGGGCGGAGCCCGCCGCTCCCGCCCCAGTGGAGAAGCCCGCAGCTCCATCAGCTCCCGCGCCAAGGGTGGGACCGAGCGGGCAGGAGCTTCCACCTCTTCCCGCCGGGGTGGTGGTCCAGCAGGGCGGGGTGCCACCCTCTGCTCCTCGGGAATTTTCCCGCGATGACAGTGGGCGAGGAACCCCCACCGCCGCTGCGACCTCTACGCCCCCTGCAGCTTCCATATCCGCTCCTCTGCCCTCGTCATCTGGACGGGGCAAGGAGAAGGCGGACTTCCCGGAGGACATGGGGGACTTGATCTATAGGTCCCCCTCCTTCGTGGATATTAGCTCCGACTCCGAGTCCTCCAGCTCGGAGTCGGAGGCCAAGGGGGTCGGGGCGGACTCTCCAAGCCCGCCAGCAGCCGGAGCTCGCCCGGGAGAGGTGCCAGCCTCCACTCTTCCCGGCGTGCCCCCTGCTACTGAAGCTCCAGGGGGTCCCAGCGCGGGCTCCTCTGCGGAGGAGGGGAGGGCGCCCTACTACGTGCGGCAGCTGCTGGGCCGCAACGTCTTCGCCCGAGCCCCCTTCGCTTCAATAAGCGAACGCCTGGCCGAGGTACATCTTGCTCTCTCTGACCCTTCCGCCAAGAATGCTAATTTTTGCTTTTTGCTAACTTTTTCACCTTCCTTATGCAGGCGGAGAAGCAGAGCCAGGCGCTGGCCGCGGAGGTCGCTGGGGCCGGGTAGGCGCTGGCTGCCTTGTTCGACGATTCCCTTCGGGGGTCCGAGCGCAAGGTGGACGAGCACATCCATGAGCTTCAACAAGCTAAGGGCTCCGAGGAGCTGAGGGCGGAGTCCGAGGCACTGCACCACAGGGTCAAAACCCTGGTGTCAGGCCTCACCATGGCCGAGGCAGCCAAAGGCCTGTCCGCTACTGCCCTCCTCAAAGCTAAAGCGGAGCGAGACGAGGCTGTGTCCGCCAGGGAGGTCGCGCAGCGGGAGGCGGCTCAACTTCAAAGCGAGGTCGCTGCTCTGAAGACAGAGATCGCCGCCCTGAAGGAGACGCACGCCGATGGCCTCCGGGCTCAGCAAGGTCGCCTCCAAGCCCAACTGGACGATCTCCTCAAGAAAGGCACCCTGGCCGCTGTGGAGAAATACAGGACCGAAAGGTCGAAGAAGCGGCGCCGAGGGGACGACAGTGGGGCGGAGACAAGCAAGCCTTGAGCTTGCTGCCTTGTAACTACTTTTGTAATTTTTGTCAATCAATGAAATTTATATCTTTTTGAGTCCGCATATGCGTTTCTTTCTTTCTATGTGCCACTTATGAGTCCGCTCTAGGAGTTCGCAGCGATCTCGAGAGTGATACCCCGGGCGAGGCAGCTAATTCGATTCAATCTTTTTATTTTAAAGTATATGCAAACGAAAAACTCGGCATGCTCGCAAAAACTCGAGTCTCTGAGCCCGGAAAACGTTTAAGCGAACCAAAAGACTTCAAAAACTTCCCTACACTCAGAGACTTAAACCATTTTTATTTTAAAGGAAACTAATAAGTGCTAGCTGCCCCTTGCCCGGTTAATTTCTCTCGATGATCCTATTTGGCGGGCTCGCCCTTTGAGGGGTTTGCCAACGCCAGGATGCTTCCGTTCATGGCAGGTGAACGCGAAGGATCCTGGTTAGGTTTAGAGTCCACTAGGCAGCGGACTTCCCCGGGAAGCTCAAGGTCGCCCACTGGCTGCCTCTGAGGATCCCGGTCTTGCTTTAAGTCCGCACAACGGCGGACTGCCCCGGGAAACTTAAGGTCGCCCACTGGCTGCCTCTGAGGATCCCGGTTTTGCTTTAAGTCCGCACAACGGCGGACTGCCCCGGGAAGCTCAAGGTCGCCCACTGGCTGCCTCTGAGGATCCCGGTCTTGCTTTAAGTCCGCACAACGGCGGACTGCCCCGGGAAGCTCAAGGTCGCCCACTGGCTGCCTTTGAGGATCCCGGTCTTGCTTTAAGTCCGCGCAACGGCGGACTGCACACTATAGATCATGCGGGCTCTGTCTGTGCCGAGCCTCCTAGTTAAATTGTTGAAAACCTCTATCGTTCATTCATAACTTCTTTAGAATTTACAAAAATTCCCTTAGGCATAGAACTTGCGAAGGTGCAGAGCGTTCCATGGTCGCTCTAACAGGTCGCCTCCAGCGGTCATCAACCGGTAAGCCCCCGAGCTTCCTGCTTCGTGTATTATGTATGGGCCTTCCCAGTTCACCGCGAGCTTTCCTGCATTAGGCTCTTGCGTGTTTGCAAACACCTTTCTCATCACCAGATCGCCGGCCTTGAATGCCCGATGGCGGACTCTTTTGTCATAGGCGTGCTTCATCTCTTGTCTATATCCGGTGAGGTGTAGATTGGCGCGCTCTCGTCTTTCTTCGAGCTGATCAAGGGAGTCGACGAGCAGTTTGTCGTTGTCGACCTCCGCCGACGCAAGCCTTCTTTCAGTGGGCAGCTCGGCCTCTATGGGTAGCACGGCTTCGCAACCAAAAGTGAGACTGAAAGGGGATTCGTTAGTTGAGCGACGTGGAGTAGTGCGATAGGCCCACAAGACTCCATCGAGCTCCTGCTCCCACAATCCTTTTTTCCCTTCCAGCCTCTTCTTGAGGTTGTCCAAGATCACGTGATTCGTTGCTTCGGCCTGCCCGTTGCTTTGAGGGTACCTTGGGGAAGAGAATCTTAGGTCGACTCTATATTCAACACAAAAGCTTCTGATTAAGCGATTGTCGAACTGGCGACCATTGTCGGTGATAAGTACCCGAGGCAGACCGAACCGACAGAAAATATTCTTCCAAAGGAAGTCTTTTACCTGCTTCTCGCCTATCTTAGCTAGCGGGACGGCTTCCACCCATTTGGTGAAGTAGTCCGTAGCTACTAGGATGAATTTCCTTTGCCGGGCTGACACAGGAAAAGGTCCCACAATGTCCAACCCTCATTGCTGGAAAGGCCAGGGGCTCGCTAGGGGATGCAGTTCTTCTGCGGGCATATGGTTCGTGGTGGCGTGCTTCTGGCATTGGATACACCTCTGGGCGACCTTCAAAGCGTCTTGCTCCAGAGTGGGCCACCAGTATCCTTGCCTTCGTACTTTCGCAGCAAGGGACCGCCCACCAGCATGGTTTCCCAGCTCGCCAGAGTGAATGCACTTTAAAACTTCTTCAGTTTCCGGGCTCTCGACGCAACGGAGATTCAGCCCGCCAAAGGATCTTCGAAAAAGGCGATCCCAGCGAATGAGATAGCGCCCAGCGCATTTCTCCACTCGCCGGGCTTCCTCTCTATCCTCTGGTAGCTCGCCCTTCTGGAGAAAGCGAAAAATGGGGGCGGTCCACCCGCTGGGTGGTACGTCGGCGGAGACTTGGTTAACAGCGGGCTCCATCAGTTGGAGCCGAGACTGATTTTGGACTTCGATGAGAATCTGGCGAGCCTCTGATGTTCCCAGCAAAGAGGCGGCGTTTGCCAAAGCATCAGCTCGCCTATTATCGGCTCGTGGAATTTGCTCGAAGGAGATCTTTTCAAACTCCGCGGCCTTGTGCTTCACCAGATCCACATAGCCCGCCATTCGTGCATCCCGAGAGGCGTACTCCCCATTGATTTGGCAAATAATTAGCTGGGAATCGCTAAAGACCTTCAAGCATTTGGCGCCTACCTCTTGAGCGAGCTCCAGGCCAGCCAGCAGCGCCTCATATTCCGCCTCATTGTTGGTAGCTGCGAAATACAGTCGGACTGACTTCTCCAGAAGTACCGACTGGGCGATCAGTGCGACCCCGATCCCAGCCCCCAAAGCGTTGGAGGATCCATCGACGAATAATTCTCAGCCTGCCTCCTCTGAGCGCTTAGTTGGAGGAAGCTCGCCTTGGTTGTCCAAGAACCTCGCCTTCCCAGAGTGTGCCTCAGTTGGCTCATCCTCCCGGTACTGGACCGGTTCTTCTATGGGGAAGTCCGCCAAGAAATCGGCGAGCGCCTGTCCTTTGACAGCAACTCGAGGGACATACTCCAAACCATAGGCGGCGAGCTCGGCGGACCAACGGTAGAGCCTGCCGGCTACCGAGGGCCTGGAGAGCGCGCTCTTTAGAGGGTGCTCTGTGATGACCCTGACAGGGTGGGCCGAGAAGTAGGGGTGGAGCTTTCTTGCGGTAAGGACCAAGGCCAATGCGACCTTCTCGATTGGTCGATACTGGAGCTCGGTGGGGAGCATTATGTGGCTTACAAAGTACACAGGCCGCTCCACCTTTGCTTCTTCCACAACCAGGACCCCGCTCACCGCATTCTCAGTGACCGCAAGGTACACGCCGAGTTCGGCGCCCTCTTTGGGTGCCGCTAAGATCGGCGGGCTCGCCAGGTAGTCTTTGATCTTCTGGAAGGCGTGCTCGCACTTCTCATCCCAACAAATGCTCGCTCCTTTTCGTAGCAGCTCAAAAAGAGGTCGGCAGTTGTCTGAGGATTTGGAGATAAACCGATTGAGCGCGGCGATTCGCCCGCTCAATCTCTGGACTTCCTGCCGGGTCCTCGGCGCAGGCATTTCGACAAGCGCTCGGATTTGCCCAGGGTCGGCCTCGATCCCCCTGTGGGTGACTAGGTACCCGAGGAATTTCCCCGAAGTCACCCCGAATGCGCACTTCACCGGGTTTAGCCTCATTTGGTACTTTCTCAGTACCTCAAAGGTTTCGCGGAGATCGACAACATGCCCCTCTCGCTCCCGACTCTTCACCAGGAGGTCGTCTACATAAACTTCGACGTTTCTGCCGATCTGATCTTTGAACATCTGAGTGACTAACCTTTGGTAGGTCGCTCCAGCGTTCTTAAGTCCGAACGGCATCACTCGATAGCAGTACAGCTTCTGGTAGCCCGCTCCAGAGTAGAAGGCGGTCTTCTCCTGATCGTCGGCGTGGAGAGGTATCTGGTTATACCCAGAGTATCCATCCATAAAGGACAGGGCCTGGAACCCGACAGCTGCGTCGACCAGTGCGCCTATTCTCGGAAGAAGAAATCCGTCCTTCGGGCATGCCTTGTTGCGGTAGGAGAAGTCAATGCACACCCTGACCGCTCCGCTCTTCTTAGGCACCGCCACGATATTGGAGATCCACTCGGGGAAGTGCGCCTCGCGGATGAAGCCGGCTCGCTCCAGCTTGTCTATCTCCGCCGCCACTTCAACGGACTTCGCAGCAGGTATGTGCCGAGCTTTCTGCTTGACCGGCGGGAACTCCTTCATGGTGTGCAGACAATGACAGGCGACCTCCGGGTCAATCCCTGGCATGTCCGCGAAGCTCCAGGCGAATACGTCACGGTATTCCCTGAGTAAGTTGGTTATGGCCAGGACCTCGCCCTTGGTTAGCGAGGTCCCGAGGTTAACAACTCTTGGCCCTTCCTTGTCGCCAAGGTCGACCTCTTGAAGTGGTTCGGCAATTGGAAAACTTCCTCTCTTGGGGGTTGTCGGGCGACCTCCCTCCTCCAACTTAAGGTCCACATCGCTCCCACCCGGGGGTGGAGTAGGGGACTTAAGCGAGGAGGCCTCCAGCGGGCTCCCCAATAGCTCGCTCGTAGAGGGCGGTAATTGCTAGGAGGGCACGGGCCTCTTGGCCTCGGCGACCTCCATGTCCATGAGGTGAAGGACATCCTGCTCGCATCGGGTAGCGGCTACCTGATCACCCCGAATTACTACGACCCCGCTCGCGGTCGGGAATTTGAGGGCCTGATGGTTGGGTGAAGCTACCGCATTCATTTGCCTTAGCCAAGGCCGCCCAAGGATGGCGTTAAATGCGGAACTTCCATCCACTACCGCGAAGCGGACTTGGCGAGCCTCCGGGCCAGCGGTCACAGTGAGGGTTATTTCCCCTACCACTTTGGCGACCTCGCCGGTGAATCCACTGAGGGAGCTCGTCGAGGGAGACAGGTCGGCGAGTCTCAACCCCATTCGCAGGTAGGCTGACAGAAAAAGGATGTCCACGACGCTCCCCGAATCAACCAGAGCTCGCCTCACCTCGATGTTAGCCATCATCAGGCGTATGACGAGGGGGTCATTGTGGGGCGTAACGACCCCAGTCATGTCATCTTCCGAAAACTAGAGAAAATCGCGGGCTTCCACCCTTGGTGCTTGAAGTAAAGTAGGAGTTAGCGAGATGGAAAATACCTTCTGTGCCCGCTCCATCTCCCTGACTCGTCGGCGAGCTTCATTACTGGATCTCGGGCCGCTCAGCCACCCGCTAATGGTATGGCAGATCGCCGGTCCTCCCGGGGGAGGCGGAGGCAGGGCGGGCTCAGCGGGCCCCGGGCGATCTCCCTCCCAAGGAGCCCATGCCGGTACCACCTCGAACCTCCTTGGAGGCGAAATAAACTGATTCAAGTGGCCCTGGGTGACCAAATCCTCGAGGTGGTTCTTGAGAGCCCGACATCTGTTAGTGTGATGCCCAGGGCTTCGATGAAAAGTGCACCGCCGCGAATTGTCGGTTAGCACGGTGAAGTCCCGCTCCCCGGGTCCTGGAGGCAGGCGCCAGTTCGTCGGCCTTCCAGCAACAGCCGAGGGGGCTTCAGCGGGCTGTTCAGCAGGAACAGCGGGCGGTCCGGGCAAAGGCACCGCCAGGGGCACCTCCCTTCTCTCCACGGCCTTAACGACAAGCGGTCGTGGGGCCGGAGGAGGTCGCTGCTCGACTGCCTTTCCCTTCCGGTCTAGCACAGCGTCTTCGAGCTTGATGTGTTGCTGGACCAGGGCAAATAGTTCAACCATCGTGCGAGGGTCCTTGATCACTAGAGCGTCATGAAGCTTGCAACCCTCGGGGAGGGCGCTTCTGAAAGCACTCACCACGGTACGATCTTGGCCCGCTGCGTCTTCCAGAGCGAGGTAGGCGCTTCGGAATCGCGTTGCGAAGCACCGGAGCGTCTCGCGGGCTCCCATAGTTAAGGTAAACAGAGACTCGATTCTCTTCGGGGGCTGCCTATTGCAGCGATACTGCTCCAGGAATAGCCTAGAGAGAGTTGGAAAGTCGGGGATCATGCCGGGCGGCAACTTGTGGAACCAGTTCAATGCCGAGCCGGTCAAGCTGCTCGGGAATGCTCGGCACAAGACGTGGTCTTGGTCCCAGAAAAACAGGAGCTTTCTGTAAGCCAAGAGATGGTCAACGGGATCCTGCGACCCGTCGAACAATACAAACTTCGGGGGGGTCCAGTGGTGCGGAAAACCCCCTTGGTGGACCTCGCTGGTGAAAGGCGAGCTACCTCCGTGGGCGACGAGGTCTTCAAGTAAATCTACTGGCGCACTAGATCGCTGCCAGTGCCCGGGGAGAACTCCCAGAGGCGGTTGCGCAGGTCCTAGGCGGTCTCGCACGCTCCCTTGTGGCGAGGTCAGTCCCACCCCGCGGCGACCCTCGGGGGCAACCGCTCGGCGACCTCCTTGCCGTCCACCCGTGGATTCCTTCAACGTGTCAGTTGGTCTGTGGGAGGCCGTTGCCTCGTGAGCTTCGGAAGGTATTTCTACCACGGGCTCTTTCCCTCGTCGCCGATGGCGCGGGTCGCGATCCCGCTCTAAAGACCTTTCCTCCGATCCGTCAGAATCAACGCTCCGGCTACGGCGGCAAGGGATGGTCGCGCGCGAGGTCGCCTGGTTGCTAGATCGCTGGGTGACTAGCTTCTGCAACCTTGTGAGCGGGGTTTCCGGCACCCCTCGCACAGCCGCTCTCCCGACTGGGGGTTCCGGATGGGAAACCTGCCGCGTCGGAGCGATCGTGGGAGGGCGCGATGTTGACGCCGGTGGTCGCACCGGAGACGCCGTCTTCGCCGGCCCAGATCGTCGGCTGGCCGCCGGAGCCTGACGCAATCGTGTCAACTCCTCCATCATCGCCCGCTGGGTGGCCAACATCTCCAACAAGAGTTGGTCACTGAACAGGACCGGGGGCTGAGGGGTCTCGACCGGAGGCTCGCTGTGCGCAGATCTGGCACGAGTCCTCGGTCGCCTGCGTCCCCTTGTCACCGGAGCCATCTTTGGGGTTACAAAAGCGAACGGCGCTCAACCGCGTGGCCGTGGGCGTTCTCGCAGGAACCAGTCGAAGATCCCACAGACGGCGCCAAATGTTCGGGGGATTTTTTGCTGGTCCGTGCGGGCTGCCTGCAAGACAAAGAAAAGAGAACGTGAGAACGGCTGGCTCCCTTAGGAGCGCAGACCCTCCGACGCTCAAGTCAGTCACGGTGGCACAACGGCGAGCTGCGATATACCAAAGTGGTAGGAAAAGGAATTCGAACCTGTACTCTGGAGCCTGGGGGTGAGCATTTATAGCAATCGACGACCTACCGTGCCCCGACACGTGGAGATTCTTCCAGGGCCTTCTAGACCCCCACGTTCTGGCTCGCGTGGGTCTGACAGTCCTTGGTACTCGCGCCCTGACATTCTGTCGTCAAGCCTGCCAGGCGGTTTGAGTGGGGGAGAGCATCTTTCTTGTCACGGCCAGGTGGCCATTCTGGAATGTTCAAGTCCGGGCGGTCTCAGGGAGGAAGCAAAGGCCAGCTCGCCCGGCACTGCTCCGTCCTTTCACCCATATTTATCAAGAGTCGGTCCTCGCGGGGGCAACCTCTTCGATAAACAGGGGCCGGGGCGAGCTTGGGCGAGCTCCTGAGAGAGCTTAGGCGAGCTCTCGAGAGAGCTTGACGAGCTCCTGAGCGAGCTTAGGCGAGCTCCTGAACGAGCTTGGGCGAGCTCCTGAGAGAGCTTAGGCGAGCTCCTGCATGAGCTAGGTGCGTTTGTGGTGCCGATGTCTCTGTTATGCATGATGGTCTAACTCAGGAGCATGCGGAGCTTAGGCGAGCTCCGGGGCGAGCTTGGCGAGCTCCTGAGCGAGCTTAGGCGGGCTCCTGAGCGAGCTTAGGCGGGCTCCTGGGCGAGCTTGGCGAGCTCCTGAGCGAGCTTAGGCGGGCTCCTGGGCGAGCTTGGCGAGCTCCTGAGCGAGCTTAGGCGGGCTCCTGCATGAGTGCCCTTGGCCTAGGCCCCTTCAGCCCAATATGGATCTCGCTCCCTGTCAAGGTGATTTGGTGAGCATGGGGGGGGGCGAACTCCAATGCAGATTTCAGCTACCCCCAACAGATCGTATGAATGAATTAGAATGGATCATGCGAATGAATTAGAATGGATTGTATGAATGAATTAGAATAGATTGTACGAATGAATTAGAATGGATCGTACGAATGAATTAGAATGGATCGTACGAAAGAATTAGAATGGATCGTACGAATGAATTAGAATGGATTGTATGAATGAATTAGAATGGATCGTACGAATGAATTAGAATGGATCGTGCGAATGAATTAGAATGGATCATACGAATGAGTAAGAATGGATCGTACGAATGAAATAGAATGGATTGTGCGAATGAATTAGAATGGATCGTACGAATGAATTAGAATGGATCGTGTGAAAGAATTAGAATGGATTGTATGAATGAATTAGAATAGATCGTATGAATGAATTAGAATGGATCGTACGAATGAATTAGAATGGATCGTACGAATGAATTAGAATGGATCGTACGAATGAATTAGAATAGATACATTCGTGCGAATGAATTAGAATGGATACATTCGTGCGAAAGAATTAGAATAAATCGTATGAATGAATTAGAATGGATCCTATGAATGAATTAGAATGGATCGTGCGAATGAATTAGAATGGATCGTACGAATGAATTAGAATGGATCGTGCTAATGAATTAGAATTGATCGAACGAATGAATTAGCATGGATCGTGCTAATGAATTAGAATGGAACGTACAAATGAATTAGAATGGATCGTGTGAAAGAATTAGAATGGATTGTATGAATGAATTAGAATGAATTCGTATGATCCATTCGAATTCATTCGCACGATCCATTCTAATTCATTCATACGATCCATTCTAATTCATTCATACAATCCATTCTAATTCTTTCACACGATCCATTCTAATTCATTCGTAGGATCCATTCTAATTCATTCGTACAATCTATTCTATTTCATTCGTATGATCCATTCTTACTCATTCGTATGATCCATTCTAATTCATTCGGACGAATGTATCCATTCTAATTTATTCGTACGATCCATTCTAATTCATTCGTACGATCCATTCTAATTCCTTCGTACGATCCATTCTAATTCATTCGTACGATCCATTCTAATTCATTCGCACAAATGTATCCATTCTAATTCATTCGTACGAAGGAATTAGAATGGATGTACGAATGAATTAGAATGGATCGTACGAATGAATTAGAATGGATCGTACGAATGGATTAGAATGGATATATTCATGCAAATGTATTAGAATGGATCGTATGAATGTATTAGAATGGATCGTATGAGTGAATTAGAATGGATCGTACGAATGAATTAGAATGGATCGTATGAATGAATTAGAATGGTTACATTCGTGCGAATGAATTAGAATAGATCGTACGAATTAATTAGAATGGATCGTACGAATAAATTAGAATGGATCGTGGGAATGAATTAGAATGGATTCTACTAATGAATTAGAATGGATCCACCGAATGAGTTAGAATGGATCATACGAATGATCCAATCTAATTCATTCATACGATCCATTCTAATTCATTTGCACGAATATATCCATTATAATTCCTTCATACGATCCATTCTAATTCGTTCGTACGATCCATTCTAATTCCTTCGTACGATCCATTCTATTTCATTCATACGATCCATTCTAATTCATTCGTACGATCCATTCTAATGAATTAGAATGGATCGTACAAATGAATTAGAATGGATCTTACAAATGAATTAGAATGGATTGTGCGAATGAATTAGAATGGATCGTATGAATGAATAAGAATGGATCGTACGAATGAATTAGAATGGATCGTGCGAATGAATTAGCATGAATCGTACGAATGTATTAGAATGGATCGTACGAATGAATTAGAATGAATCGTACGATCCATTCTAATTCATTCGTACGATCCATTGTAATTCATTCACACGAATGTATCCATTCTAGTTCATTCGTACGATCCATTCTAGTTCATTCGTACGATCCATTCTAATTCATTCGTACGATCCATTCTAATTCATTCGTATGATCCATTCTAATTAATTCATATGATCCATTCTAATTCATTCGTACGATCCATTCTAATTCATTCATACAATCCATTCTAATTCATTCGCACGAATGTATCCATTCTAATTAATTCGTACGATCCATTCTAATTCATTCGTATGATCCATTCTTATTCATTCGCACGATCCAGTCTAATGGATTCGCACGATCCATTCTAATTTATTCGCACGAATGTATCCATTCTAATTCATTCGTACGATCCATTCTAATTCATTAATATGATCCATTCTAATTCATTCGCACGATCCATTCTAATTCATTCGTACGATCCATTCTAATTCATTCGTACGATCCATTCTAATTCATTCGCACGATCCATTCTAATTCATTCGTACAATCTATTCTATTTCATTCGTACGATCCATTCTTACTCATTCGTATGATCCATTCTAATTCATTCGGACGAATGTATCCATTCTAATTTATTCGTACGATCCATTCTAATTCATTCGTACGATCCATTCTTACTCATTCGTACGATCCATTCTAATTCCTTCGTACGATCCATTCTAATTCCTTCGTATGATCCATTCTAATTCATTCGCACGATCCATTCTAATTCTTTCATACAATCCATTCTAATTCTTTCGTGCGAATGAATTAGAATGGATACCTTTGTGCATATGAATTAGAATGGATCGTACGAATGAATTAGAATGGATCATATTAATGAATTAGAATGGATCGTACGAATGAATTAGAATTGATACATTCATGCGAATGAATTAGAATGGATCGTGCGAATCAATTAGTCTGGATCGTGCGAATAAATAAGAATAGATCATACGAATGAATTAGAATAGATCGTACGAATTAATTAGAATGGATACATTCGTGCGAATGAATTAGAATGGATTGTATGAATGAATTAGAATGGATCGTACGAATGAATTAGAATGGATCATACGAATTAGATCGTACGAATGAATTAGAATGGATCGTACGAATGAATTAGAATGGATCGTACGAATGAATTAGAATGGATCGTGCGAATGAATTAGAATGGATCGTATGAGTGAATTAGAACAGATAGTACGAATAAAGTAGAATGGATCGTATGAATGAATTAGAATGGATACATTCGTGCGAATGAATTAGAATGGATCGTACGAATGAATTAGAATGGATCGTACGAATGAACTAGAATGGATCTTACGAATGAATTAGAATGGATCGTACGAATGATCTAGAACGGATACATTCGTGCGAATAAATTAGAATGGATCGGACGAATGAATTAGAATGGATCATATGAATGAATTAGAATGGATCGTGCGAATGAATTCGAATGGATCGCATGATCCATTCGAATAGAATGGATCGTATGAATGAATTAGAATGGATCGTGCGAATGAATTAGAATGGATTGTATGAATGAATTAGAATAGATTGTACGAATGAATTAGAATGGATCATACGAATGAATTAGAATGGATCGTACGAAGGAATTAGAATGGATCGTACGAATGAATTAGAATGGATCGTACGAATGAATTAGAATGAATCGTGCGAATGAATTAGAATGGATCCATTCTAATTCATTCGTAGTATCCATTCTAATTCATTCGTACAATCTATTCTATTTCATTCGTATGATCCATTCTTACTCATTCGTATGATCCATTCTAGTTCATTCGGACGAATGTATCCATTCTAATTTATTCGTACGATCCATTCTAATTCATTCGTACGATCCATTCTAATTCCTTCGTACGATCCATTCTAATTCATTCGTACGATCCATTCTAATTCATTCATACGATCTATTCTAATTCATTCGTACGATCAATTCTAATTCGTTCGCACAAATGTATCCATTCTAATTCATTCGTACGAAGGAATTAGAATGGATCGTACGAATGAATTTGAATGGATCGTACGAATGAATTAGAATGGATCTTACGAATGAATTAGAATGGATCGTACGAATGAATTAGAATAGATATATTCATGCAAATGAATTAGAATGGATCGTATGAATGTATTAGAATGGATCGTATGAGGGAATTAGAATGGATCGTACGAATGAATTAGAATGGATTGTATGAATGAATTAGAATGGTTACATTCGTGCGAATGAATTAGAATAGATCGTACGAATGAATTAGAATGGATCGTACGAATAAATTAGAATGGATCGTGGGAATGAATTAGAATGGATCGTACGAATGAATTAGAATGGATCCACCGAATGAGTTAGAATGGATCATACGAATGATCCATTCTAATTCATTCATACGATCCATTCTAATTCATTTGCACGAATATATCCATTATAATTCCTTCGTACGATCCATTCTAATTCCTTCGTACGATCCATTCTAATTCCTTCGTACGATCCATTCTATTTCATTCGTATGATCCATTCTAATTCCTTCGTACGATCCATTCTAATTCCTTCATATCCATTCTAATTCACTCATACGATCCATTCTAATTCATTCATACGATCTATTCTAATTCATTCATACAATCCATTCTAATTCTTTCACACGATCCATTCTAATTCATTCGTTCGATTCATTCTAATTCATTCGCACAATCCATTCTATTTCATTCGTACGATCCATTCTTACTCATTGGTACGATCCATTCTAATTCATTCGCACGAATGTATCCATTCTAATTCATTCGTACGAATGAATTAGAATGGATCGTACGAATGAATTAGAATGGATCGTGCGAATGAATTAGAATGGATCGTACGAATGAATTAGAATGGATCGTACGAATGAACTAGAATGGATACATTCGGGCGAATGAATTAGAATGGATCGTACGAATAAATTAGAATGGATCGTACGAATGAATTAGAATGGATCTTACGAATGAATTAGAATGGATCGTACGAATCAATTAGAATGGATCGTATGAATGGTTTAGAATGGATACATTCGTGCGAATGAATTAGAATGGATCGGACGAATGAATTAGAATGGATCGTACGAATGAATTAGAATGGATCAAATGAATGAATTAGAATGGTTACATTCATGCGAATGAATTAGAATGGATCGTACGAATGGATTAGAATGGATCGTACGAATGGATTAGAATGGATACATTCTCGCGAATGAATTAGAATGGATCATACGAATGAGTAAGAATGGATCGTACGAATGAAATAGAATGGATTGTACGAATGAATTAGAATGGATCGTGCGAATGAATTTGAATGGATCGTACGAATGAATTAGAATGGATGGTGCTAATGAATTAGAATTGATCGTACGAATGAAATAGAATGGATTGTACGAATGATTTAGAATGGATCGTACGAATGAATTAGAATGGATCGTACGAATGATTTAGAATGGATACATTCGTGCGAATGAATTAGAATGGATCATACGAATGAATAAGAATGGATCGTACGAATGAAATAGAATGGATTATACGAATGAATTAGAATGGATTCGTACGAATGAATTAGAATGGATACATTCGTGCGAATAAATTAGAATGGATCGTACTAATGAGTAAGAATGGATCGTACGAATGAAATAGAATGTATTGTGCGAATGAATTAGAATGGATCGTACGAATGAATTAGAATGGATTGTGTGAAAGAATTAGAATGGATTGTATGAATGAGTTAGAATAGATCGTATGAATGAATTAGAATGGATCGTACGAATGAATTAGAATGGATCGTACGAATGAATTAGAATTGATATATTCGTGCGAATGAATTAGAATGGATACATTCGTGCGAAAGAATTAGAATAGATCGTACGAATGAATTAAAATGGATCCTATGAATGAATTAGAATGGTTCGTGCGAATGAATTAGAATGGATCGTACGAATGAATTAGAATGGATCGTGCTAATGAATTAGAATTGATCAAACGAATGAATTAGCATGGATCGTGCGAATGAATTAGAATGGATCGTACGAATGAATTAGAATGGATACATTTGTGCGAATGAATTAGAATGGATCGTACGAATATATCCATTCTAATTCATTCGTATGATCCATTCTAATTCCTTCATACGATCCATTCTAATTCATTCGTACGATCTATTCTAATTCATTCGTACGATCCATTCTAATTCATTTGTACGATCCATTCTTACTCATTCATATGATCCATTATAATTCATTCACACGAATGTATCCATTCGTACGAATGAATTAGAATAGATTGTACGAATGAATTAGAATGGATCGTACGAATGAATTAGAATGGATCGTACGAAAGAATTAGAATGGATCGTACAAATGAATTAGAATGGATCGTACGAATGAATTAGAATAGATCGTACGAATGAATTAGAATGGATCGTACGAAGGAATTAGAATGGATCGTACGAATGAATTAGAATGGATATATTCGTGCAAATGAATTAGAATTGATCGTATGAATGTATTAGAATGGATCGTATGAGTGAATTAGAATGGATCGTACGAATGAATTAGAATGGATTGTATGAATGAATTAGAATGGATCGTACGAATGAATTAGAATGGATCATACGAATTAATTAGAATGGATCGTACGAATGAATTAGAATGGATACATTCGTGCGAATGAATTAGAATGGATTGTGCGAATGAATAAGAACAGATCGTGCGAATGAATTAGAATGGATCGTACGAATGAATTAGAATGGATCGTGCGAATGAATTAGAATAGATCGTACGAATGAATTAGAATGGATATATTTGTATGAATGAATTAGAATGGATCGTACGAATGAATTAGAATGGATCATATGAATGAATTAGAATGGATCGTACGAATGAATTAGAATGGATCGGGCGAATGAATTAGAATGGATCATACGAATGAATTAGAATGGATCGTGTGATAGAATTAGAATGGATCGTTTGAATGAATTAGAATGTATCGTGCGAATGAATTAGAATGGATCGTACGAATGAATTAGAATGGACACATTTGTGCGAATGAATTAGAATGGATCGTACGAATGAATTAGAATGGATAGTATGAATGAATTAGAATGGATCGTACGAATGAATTAGAATGGATCGTGCGAATGAATTAGAATGGATTGTACGAATGAATTAGAATGGATCGTACGAATGAACTAGAATGGATAAATTCGTACGAATGAATTAGAATGTATCGTACGAATGAATTAGAATGGATCTTACGAATGAATTAGAATGGATCGTACGAATGAATTAGAATGGATCATACGAATGAATTATAATGGATACATTCGTGCGAATGAATTAGAATGGATCAGACGAATGAATTAGAATGGATCGTACGAATGAATTAGAATGGATCGTACGAATGAATTAGAATGGATCGTACGAATAAATTAGAATGGATACATTCGTCCGAATGAATTAGAATGGATCATACGAATGAGTAAGAATGGATCGTACGAATGAAATAGAATATATTGTACGAATGAATTAGAATGGATCCTACGAATGAATTAGAATGGATCGTGTGAAAGAATTAGAATGGATTGTATGAATGAATTAGAATAGATCGTATGAATGAATTAGAATGGATTGTACGAATGAATTAGAATGGATCGTACGAATGAATTAGAATGGATTGTACGAATGAATTAGAATGGATACATTCGTGCGAATGAATTAGAATGGATACATTCGTGCGAAAGAATTAGAATAGATCGTATGAATGAATTAGAATGGATCCTATCAATGAATTAGAATGGATCGTGCGAATGAATTAGAATGGATAGTACGAATGAATTAGAATGGATCGTGTGAAAGAATTAGAATGGATAGTACGAATGAATTAGAATGGATCGTGCGAATGAATTAGAATGGATCGTACGAATGAATTAGAATGGATACATTTGTGCGAATGAATTAGAATGGATCGTATGAATGAATTAGAATGGATCGTGCTAATGAATTAGAATTAATCGAACGAATGAATTAGTATGGATCGTGCTAATGAATTAGAATGGATCGTATGAATGAATTAGAATGGATCGTGCGAATGATTTAGAATGGATCGTACGAATGAATTAGAATGGATACATTTGTGCGAATGAATTAGAATGGATCGTACGAAAAAAGTAGAATGGATACATTTGTGCGAATGAATTAGAATGGATCGTACTAATTCATTCTAATTCATTCATACAATCCATTCTAATTCTTTCACATGATCCATTCTAATTCATTCGTATGTTCCATTCTAATTCATTAGCACGATCCATGCTAATTCATTCGTTCGATCAATTCTAATTCATTAGTACGATCCATTCTAATTCATTCGTACGATCCATTCTAATTCATTCGCACAATCCATTCTAATTCATTCATAGGATTCATTCTAATTCATTCATACGATCTATTCTAATTCTTTCCCACGAATGTATCCATTCTAATACATTCGCACGAATGTATCCATTCTAATTCATTCGTACGATCCATTCTAATTCATTCATACGATACATTTGAACTTGTGGCGAACAATGGGAACTGGGGCAGGTGGCTGACCTGGGCCGGCGTCTGGGCGAGGAGGTGGTGGAGGCGCGGATACATTCGTGCAAATGAATTAGAATGGATTGTATGAATGAATTAGAATAGAATTAGAATTAGAATGGATCGTACGAAGGAATTAGAATGGATCGTACGAATGAATTAGAATGGATCGTACGAATGAATTAGAATAGATCGTACGAATGAATTAGAATGGATCGTACCAAGGAATTAGAATGGATCGTATGAATGAATTAGAATGGATTGTGCGAATGAATTAGAATGGATCGTACGAATGAATTAGAATGGATCGTGTGAAAGAATTAGAATGGATTGTATGAATGAATTAGAATAGATCGTATCAATAAATTAGAATGGATCGTACGAATGAATTAGAATGGATCGTACGAATGAACTAGAATGGATACATTCGTGCGAATGAATTAGAATGGATCGTACGAATGAATTAGAATGGATCGTACGAATGAATTAGAATGGATCTTACGAATGAATTAGAATGGATCGTACGAATGAATTAGAATGGATCGAACGAATGAATTAGAATGGATACATTCGACCGAATGAATTAGAATAGATCGGACAAATGAATTAGAATGGATCGTACGAATGAATAAGAATGGATCGTATGAGTGAATTAGAATGGATCGTACGAATGAATTAGAATGGATCGTATGAATGAATTAGAATGGATCGTGCGAAAGAATTAGAATGCATTGTATGAATGAATTAGAATGGATCGTATGAATGAATTAGAATGGATCGTGCGAATGAATTCGAATTGATCGCATGATCCATTCGAATAGATTGGATCGTATGAATGAATTAGAATGGATCGGGCGAATAAATTAGAATGGATTGTAGGAATGAATTAGAATGGATCGTATGAATGAATTAGAATGGATCGTATGAATGAATTAGAATGGATCGTGCGATTGAATTAGAATGGATCGTACGAATGAATTAGAATGGATCGTACGAATGAATTAGAATGGATCATACGAATGAATTAGAATGGATCATACGAATGAGTAAGAATGGATCGTACGAATGAAATAGAATGGATTGTATGAATGAATTAGAATGGATACGTTCATGCGAAAGAATTAGAATGGATCGGACGATTGAATTAGAATGGATCGTACGATTCATTCTAATTCATTCGTACGATCCATTCTAATACATTCGTATGATTCATGCTAATTTATTCGCACGATCCATTCTAATTCATTCGTACGATCCATTCTTATTCATTCATACGATCCATTCTAATTTATTCGCACAATCCATTCTAATTCATTCGTATGATCCATTCTAACTCATTCGGTGGATCCATTTTAATTCATTCGTACGATCCCTTCTAATTCATTCCCACGATCCATTCTAATTTATTCGTACGATCCTTTCTAATTCATTCGTACGATCTATTCTAATTCATTCGCACGAATGTAACCATTCTAATTTATTCATACGATTCATTCTAATTCATTCGTATGAGCTATTCTAATTCATTCGTACGATCCATTCTAATTCATTCGTACGATCCATTGTAATTCATTCATACAATCCATTTAGATTCATTCGCACAAATGTATCCATTCAAATTCATTCGTACGATCCATTCTAATTCATTCGTACGATCCATTCTAATTCATTCATACGATCTATTCTAATTCATTCATACAATCCATTCTAATTCTTTCACACGATCCACTCTAATTCATTCGTACGATCCATTCTAATTCATTCGTACGATCCATTCTAATTCACTAATACGATCCATTCTAATACATTCATACGATCCATTCTAATTCATTTACACGAATATATCCATTCTAATTCATTCGTACGATCCATTCTAATTCATTCATACGATCCATTCTAATTCATTTGCACGAATATATCCATTCTAATTCATTCGTACGATCCATTCTAATTCCTTCGTACGATCCATTCTAATTCATTCGAATGAATTAGAATGGATCTTACAAATGAATTAGAATGGATTAGAATGGATTAGAATGGATTGTGCGAATGAATTAGAATGGATCGTATGAATGAATAAGAATGGATCGTACGAATGAATTCGAATGGATCGTGCGAATGAATTAGCATGAATCGTACGAATGTATTAGAATGGATCATACGAATGAGTAAGAATGGATCATACGAATGAAATAGAATGGATTGTACGAATGAATTAGAATGGATACATTCGTGCGAATGAATTAGAATGGATCGTACAAATTAATTAGAATGGATCATACGAATGAATTAGAATGGATCGTACTAATGAATTAGAATGGATCGTACGAATGAATTAGAATGGATCGTGTGAATGAATTAGAATGGATCATACGAATGAATTAGAATGGATACATTTGTGCGAATGAATTAGAATGGATCGTACGAATGAATTAGAATGGATGGTATGAATGAATTAGAATGGATCGTACGAATGAATTAGAATGGATCGTGCGAATGAATTAGAATGGATCGTACGAATGAATTAGAATGGATCGTGTGAAAGAATTAGAATGGATCGTACGAATAAATTAGAATGGATCGTGCGAATGAATTAGAATGGATCGTACGAATGAATTAGAATGGATACATTTGTGCGAATGAATTAGAATGGATCGTACGAATGAATTAGAATGGATCGTATGAATGAATTAGAATGGATCGTACGAATGAATTAGAATGGATCATGCGAATGAATTAGAATGGATCGTACGAATGAATTAGAATGGATCGTGTGAAAGAATTAGAATGGATCGTACGAATAAATTAGAATGGATCGTGCGAATGAATTAGAATGGATCGTACGAATGAATTAGAATGGATACATTTGTGCGAATGAATTAGAATGGATCGTACGAATGAATTAGAATGGATCGTATGAATGAATTAGAATGGATCGTACGAATGAATTAGAATGGATCGTGCGAATAAATTAGAATGGATCGTACGAATATATTAGAATGGATCGTACGAATGAACTAGAATGGATACATTCGTGCGAATGAATTAGAATGGATCGTACGAATGAATTAGAATGGATCGTACGAATGAATTAGAATGGATCTTACGAATGAATTAGAATAGATCGTACGAATGAATTAGAATGGATCGTACGAATGAATTAGAATGGATACATTCGTGCGAATAAATTAGAATGGATCGGACGAATGAATTAGAATGGATCGTACGCTCGAATGTATCCATTCTAATCCATTCGTACGATCCATTCTAATCCATTCCTACGATCCATTCTAATTCATTCGCATGAATGTAACCATTCTAATTCATTCATTTGATCCATTCTAATTCATTCGTACGATCCATTCTAATTCATTCATACGATCCATTCTAATTCATTCGTACGATCCATTCTAATTCATTCGCACGATCCATTCTAATTCATTCGTACGATCCATTCTAATTGATTCATAGGATCCATTCTAATTCATTCGTACGATCCATTCTAATTCATTCGCACAAATGTATCCATTCTAATTCATTCGTACGATCCATTCTAATTCATTCGCACGATCCATTCTAATTCATTCACACGATCCATTCTAATTCATTCGTACGATCCATTCTAATTCATTCGCACGATCCATTCTAATTCATTCGTACGATCCATTCTAATTCATTCATACGATCCATTCTAATTCATTCGTACGATCCATTCTAATTCATTCGCACAAATGTATCCATTCTAATTCATTCGTACGATCCATTCTAATTCATTCGCACGATCCATTCTAATTCATTCATACGATCCATTCTAATTCACTCGTACGATCCATTCTAATTCATTCGTATGATCCATTCTAATTAATTCGTATGATCCATTCTAATTCATTCGTACGATCCATTCTAATTATTTCATACAATCCATTCATTCGTACAATCCATTCATTCGTACGATCCATTCTAATTAATTCATACAATCCATTCATTCGTACGATCCATTCTAATTAATTCGTATGATCCATTCTAATTCATTCGTATGATCCATTCTAATTAATTCATATGATCCATTCTAATTCATTCGTACGATCCATTCTAATTCATTCATACAATCCATTCTAATTCATTCGCACGAATGTATCCATTCTAATTAATTCGTACGATCCATTCTAATTCATTCGTATGATCTATTCTTATTCATTCGCACGATCCAGTCTAATTGATTCGCACGATCCATTCTAATTCATTCGCACGAATGTATACATTCTAATTCATTCGTACGATCCATTCTAATTCATTAATATGATCCATTCTAATTCATTAGTACGATCCATTCTAATTCATATGCACAAAGGTATCCATTCTAATTCATTCGCACGAAAGAATTAGAATGGATTGTATGAAAGAATTAGAATGGATTGTATGAATGAATTAGAATGGATCGTACGAATGAATTAGAATAGATCGTACCAATAAATTAGAATGGATACATTCATCCGAATGAATTAGAACGGATCATACGAATGAGTTAGAATGGATCGTACGAATGAAATAGAATGGATTGTGCTAATGAATTAGAATGGACCGTACGAATGAATTAGAATGGATACATTCGTGCGAATGAATTAGAATGGATCGGACGAATGAATTACAATGGATCGTACGAATGAATTAGAATGGATCGTACGAATGAATTAGAATGGATCGTACGAATAAATTAGAATGGATACATTCGTCCGAATGAATTAGAATGGATCATACGAATGAGTAAGAATGGATCGTACGAATGAAATAAAATAGATTGTACGAATGAATTAGAATGGATCCTACGAATGAATTAGAATGGATCGTGTGAAAGAATTAGAATGGATTGTATGAATGAATTAGAATGGATCGTATGAATGAATTAGAATGGATCGTGCGAATGAATTAGAATGGATCGTACGAATGAATTAGAATGGATACATTCGTGCGAATGAATTTGAATGGATCATACGAATGAGTAAGAATGGATCGTACGAATGAAATAGAATGGATTATACAAATGAATTAGAATGGATACATTTGTGCGAATGAATTAGAATGGATCGTATGTACGAATGAATTAGTCGTGCGAATGAATTAGAATGGATCGTACGAATGAATTAGAATGGATCGTGCGAATGAATTAGAATGGATCGTACGAATGAATTGGAATGGATCGTACGAATGAACTAGAATGGATACATTCGTGCGAATGAATTAGAATGGATCGTATGAATGAATTAGAATGGATCGTACGAATGAATTAGAATGGATTTTACGAATGAATTAGAATGGATCGTACGAATGAATTAGAATGGATCCTACGAATGAATTAGAATGGATACATTCGTGCGAATGAATTAGAATGGATCGGACGAATGAATTAGAATGGATCGTACGAATGAATTAGAATGGATCGTACGAATAAATTAGAATGGATACATTCGTCCGAATGAATTAGAATGGATCATACGAATGAGTAAGAATGGATCGTACGAATGAAATAGAATAGATTGTACGAATGAATTAGAATAGATCCTATGAATGAATTAGAATGGATCGTGTGAAAGAATTAGAATGGATCGTATGAATGAATTAGAATAGATTTTGTGAATGAATTAGAACTGATCGTACGAATGAATTAGAATGGATACACTCGTGCCAAAGAATTAGAATAGATCGTATGAATGAATTAGAATGGATCCTATGAATGAATTAGAATGGATCGTGCGAATGAATTAGAATGGATCGTACGAATGAATTAGAATGGATCGTGCTAATGAATTAGAATTGATCGAACGAATGAATTAGCGTGGATCGTGCTAATGAATTAGAATGGATCGTACGAATGAATTAGAATGGATCAAATGAATGAATTAGAATGGTTACATTCATGCGAATGAATTAGAATGGATCGTACGAAAGGATTAGAATGGATCGTACGAATGGATTAGAATGGATACATTCGAGCGAATGAATTAGAATGGATCGTACGGAATGAATTAGAATGGATTGTATAAATAAATTAGAATGGATCGTGCGAATGAATTAGAATGGATCGTACGAATGAATTAGAATGCATCTTAGGAATGAATTAGAATGGATCGTACGAATGAGTAAGAATGGATCGTACGAATGACATAGAATGGATTGTACGAATGAATTAGAATGGATTCGTACGAATGAATGAGAATGGATACATTCGTGCGAATGAATTAGAATGGATCATACGAATGAGTAAGAATGGATCGTACGAATGAAATAGAATAGATTGTACGAATCAATTAGAATGGATCCTACGAATGAATTAGAATGGATCGTGTGAAAGAATTAGAATGGATTGTATGAATGAATTAGAATGGATCGTACGACTGAATTAGAATGGATCGTACGAATGAATTAGAATGGATACATTCGTGCGAATGAATTAGAATTGATCGTACGAATGAATTAGAATGGATCGTGCGAATGAATTAGAATGGATCGTACGAATGAATTAGAATGGATCGTACGAATGAACTAGAATGGATACATTCGTGCGAATGAACTAGAATGGATACATTCGTGCGAATGAATTAGAATGGATCGTACGAATGAATTAGAATGGATCTTACGAATGAATTAGAATGGATCGTACGAATGAATTAGAATGGATACATTCGTGTGAATGAATTAGAATAGATCGGACGAATGAATTAGAATGGATCGTACGAATGAATTAGAATGGATCGTATGAATGAATTAGAATGGATCGTACGAATAAATTAGAATGGATACATTCGTCCGAATGAATTAGAATGGATCATACGAATGAGTAAGAATGGATCGTACGAATGAAATAGAATGGATCGTACGAATGAACTAGAATGGATACATTTATGCGAATGAATTAGAATGGATCGGACGAATGAATTAGAATGGATCATACGAATGAATTAGAATGGATCGTACGAATGAATTAGAATGGATACATTCGTGCGAATGAATTAGAATTGATCGTACGAATGAATTAGAATGGATCGTGCGAATGAATTGGAATGGATCGTACGAATAAATTAGAATGGATCGTACGAATGAAGTAGACTGGATACATTCGTGTGAATGAATTAGAATGGATCGTACGAATGAATTAGAATGGATCGTACGAATGAATTAGAATGGATCTTACGAATGAATTAGAATGGATCGTACGAATGAATTAGAATGGATCGAACGAATGAATTAGAATGGATACATTCGTGCGAATGAATTAGAATGGATCGGACGAATGAATTAGAATGGATCGTACGAATGAATTAGAATGGATCAAATGAATGAATTAGAATGGTTACATTCATGCGAATGAATTAGAATGGATCGTACGAATGGATTAGAATGGATCGTACGAATGGATTAGAATGGATACATTCGAGCAAATGAATTAGAATGGATCGTACGAATGAATTAGAATGGATCGTACGAATGGATTAGAATGGATCCTACGAATAGATTAGAATGGATATATTTGTGCATATGAATTAGAATGGATCGTACGAATGAATTAGAATGGATCATATTAATGAATTAGAATGGATCGTATGAATGAATTAGAATGGATACATTCGTGCACGATCCACTTTAATTCATTCGCACGAATGTATCCATTCTAATTCATTCGTACGATCCATTCTAATTCATTAATATGATCCATTCTAATTCATTCGTACGATCCATTATAATTCATTTGTATAATCTATTCTATTTCATTCGTACGATCCATTCTTACTCATTCGTACGATCCATTCTAATTCATTCACACGAATGTATCCATTCGTACGAATGAATTAGAATAGATTGTACGAATGAATTAGAATGGATCGTACGAATTAATTAGAATGGATCGTACGAAGGAATTAGAATGGATCATACGAATGAATTAGAATGGATCGTAAGAATGAATTAGAATAGATCATACGAATGAATTAGAATGGATCGTACGAAGGAATTAGAATGGATCGTACGAATGAATTAGAATGGATATATTCGTGCAAATGAATTAGAATGGATCGTATGAATGTATTAGAATGGATCGTATGAGTGAATTAGAATGGATTGTATGAATGAATTAGAATGGATCGTACGAATTAATTAGAATGGATCGTGTGAAAGAATTAGAATGGATTGTACGAATGAATTAGAATGGATCCTATGAATGAATTAGAATGGATCGTGCGAATGAATTAGAATGGATCGTACGAATGAATTAGAATGGATCAAATGAATGAATTAGAATGGTTACATTCATGCGAATGAATTAGAATGGATTGTACGAATGGATTAGAATGGATCGTACGAATGGATTAGAATGGATACATTCGAGCGAATGAATTAGAATGGATCGTACGAATGAATTAGAATGGATCGTACGAATGGATTAGAATGGATCCTACGAATGGATTAGAATGGATACCTTTGTGCATATGAATTAGAATGGATCGTACGAATGAATTAGAATGGATCATATTAATGAATTAGAATGGATCGTACGAATGAATTAGAATGGATCATGTGAAAGAATTAGAAAGCATTGTATGAATTAATTAGAATAGATCGTATGAATGAATTAGAATGGATCGTGCGAATTAATTCGAATGGATCGCATGATCCATTCGAATAGAATGGATCGTATGAATGAATTAGAATGGATCGGGCGAATGAATTTGAATGGATTGTAGGACTGAATTAGAATGGATCATATGAATGAATTAGAATGGATCGTATGAATGAATTAGAATGGATCGTGCGAATGAATTAGAATGGATCGTACGAATGAATTAGAATGGATCGTACGAATGAATTAGAATGGATCATACGAATGAGTAAGAATGGATCGTACGAATGAAATAGAATGGATTGTACGAATGAATTAGAATGGATACATTCGTGCGAATGAATTAGAATGGATCGTACGAATGAATTAGAATGCATCGTACGAAAGAATTAGAATGGATATATACGTGCGAATGAATTAGAATGGATCCTATGAATGAATTAGACTGGATCGTACGAATGAATTTGAATGGATATATTTGTGCGAATGAATCTAAATGGATTGTATGAATGAATTACAATGGATCGTACGAATGAATTAGAATGGATCGTACGAATGAATTAGAATGGATCAAATGAATGAATTAGAATAGTTACATTCATGCGAATGAATTAGAATGGATCGTACGAATGGATTAGAATGGATCGTATGAGTGAATTAGAATGGATACGAAGGAATTAGAATGGATCGTACGAAGGAATTAGAATGGATCATACGAATGAAATAGAATGGATCGTACGAAGGAATTAGAATGGATCGTACGAAGGAATTAGAATGCATTCGTATGATCCATTCTAATTCATTCGGACGAATGTAACCATTCTAATTTATTCGTACGATCCATTCTAATTCATTCGTACGATCCATTCTAATTCATTCGTACGATCCATTCTTACTCATTCGTATGATCCATTCTAATTCATTCGTACGATCCATTCTAATTCATTCGCACGAATGTATCCATTCCATTCATACGATCCATTCATATGATCCATTCTAATTCATTCATACAATCCATTCTAATTCTTTCACACGATCCATTCTATTTCATTCGTACGATCCATTCTAATTCATTCGTACGATCCATTCTAATTCATTCTAATTCATTCGTACGATCCATTCTACGATCCATTCTAATTCATTCGTATATTACATTCTAATTCATTAGCACGATCCATGCTAATGAATTAGAATGGATCGTACGAATGAATTAGAATGGATCATGTGAAAGAATTAGAATGGATTGTATGAATGAATTAGAATGGATCGGATGAATGGATCGTACGAATGGAATGGATACATTCGTGCGAATGAATTAGAATGGATCGTAAGAATGAATTAGAATGGATCATACGAATGAGTAAGAATCGAATGAATTAGAATGGATTGTATGAATGAATTAGAATGGATCGTACGAATGAGTAAGAATGGATCGTACGAATGAATTAGAATGGATCATACGAATGAATTAGAATGGATCGTATAAATAAATTAGAATGGATCATACGAATGAAATAGAATGGATCGTACGAAGGAATTAGAATGGATCGTACGAAGGAATTAGAATGGATCATACGAATGAATTAGAATGGATTAGAATGGATCGTACGAATGAATTAGAATGGATCTTACGAATGAATTAGAATGGATCGTACGAATAAATTAGAATGGATCGTATAAATGGTTTAGAATGGTTACATTCGTGCGAATGAATTAGAATGGATCGGACGAATGAATTAGAATGGATCGTACGAATGAATTAGAATGGATCAAATGAATGAATTAGAATGGTTACATTCATGCGAATGAATTAGAATGGATCGTACGAATGGATTAGAATGGATCGTACGAATGGATTAGAATGGATACATTCGTGCGAATGAATTAGAATGGATCATACGAATGAGTAAGAATGGATCGTACGAATGAAATAGAATGGATTGTACGAATGAATCAGAATGGATCGTGCGAATGAATTTGAATGGATCGTACGAATGAATTAGAATGGATCGTACGAATGAATTAGAATGGATCGTACGAATGAATTAGAATGAATACATTCGTGCGAATGAATTAGAATGGATACATTCGTGCGAAAGAATTAGAATAGATCGTATGAATGAATTAGAATGGATCCTATGAATGAATTAGAATGGATCGTGCGAATGAATTAGAATGGATCGTACGAATGAATTAGAATGGATCGTACGAATGAATTAGAATGGATCGTACGAATGAATTAGAATGGATCATACGAATGAATTAGAATGGATCATACGAATGAGTAAGAATGGATCGTACGAATGAAATAGAATGGATTGTACGAATGAATTAGAATGGATCGTACGAATGAATTAGAATAGATCGTATGAAAGAATTAGAATGGATTGTATGAATGAATTAGAATGGATCATATGAATGAATTAGAATAGATCGTGCGAATGAATTAGAATGGATCGTACGAATGAATTAGAATGGATCATACGAATGAATTAGAATGGATCGTACGAATGAATTAGAATAGATCGTATGAAATAATTAGAATGGATTGTATGAATGAATTAGAATGGATCATATGAATGAATTAGAATAGATCGTGCGAATGAATTAGAATGGATCGTACGAATGAATTAGAATGGATCGTACGAATGAATTAGAATGGATCATACGAATGAATTAGAATGGATCATACGAATGAGTAAGAATGGATCGTACAAATGAAATAGAATGGATTATACGAATGAATTAGAATGGATACATTCGTGCGAATGAATTAGAATGGATCGTACGAATGAATTAGAAAGGATCATACGAATGAATTAGAATGGATCGTACGAATGAATTAGAATGCATCGTACGAAAGAATTAGAATGGATATATTCGTGCGAATGAATTAGAATGGATCGTACGAATGAATTAGACTGGATCGTATGAATGAATTTGAATGGATATATTTGTGTGAATGAATCTAAATGGATTGTATGAATGAATTACAATGGATCGTACGAATGAATTAGAATGGATCGTATGAATGAATTTGAATAGCTCATACGAATGAATTCGAATGAATCGTATGAATGAATTAGAATGGTTACATTCGTGCGAATGAATTAGAATAGATCGTACGAATGAATTAGAATGGATCGTACGAATAAATTAGAATGGATCGTGGGAATGAATTAGAATGGATCGTACGAATGAATTAGAATGGATCCACCGAATGAGTTAGAATGGATCATACGAATGAATTAGAATGAATTGTACGAATAAATTAGAATGGAATGTGCGAATGAATTAGAATGGATCGTATGAATGAATAAGAATGGATCGTACGAATGAATTAGAATGGATCGTGCGAATGAATTAGCATGAATCGTACGAATGTATTAGAATGGATCGTACGAATGAATTAGAATGAATCGTACAATCCATTCTTATTCATTCGTACTATCCATTCTAATTCATTCGCACGAATATATCCATTCTAATTCATTCATACGATCTATTCTAATTCATTCATACAATCCATTCTAATTCTTTCACACGATCCATTCTAATTCAGTCGTACGATCCATTCTAATTCATTCATACGATCCATTGTAATTCATTCGTATGATCCATTCTAATTCATTCCTACAATCTATTCTAATTCATTCGCTCGAATATATCCATTCTAATTCATTCGTTCGATCCATTCTAATTCATTCGCACGATCCATTCTAATTCATTCGTATGATCCATTCTAATCCATTCGTACGATCCATTCTAATTCATTCGTACGATCCATTCTAATTCATTCGTACGATCCATTCTAATTCATTCGCACGAATGTATCCATTCTAGTTCATTCGTACGATCCATTCTAATTCATTCGTACGATCAATTCTAATTCATTCGCACGATCCATTCTAATTCATTCGTACGATCCATTCTAATTCATTCTAGAATGGATACATTCGTGCGAATGAATTAGAATGGATCGTACGAATGAATTAGAATGGATCGTACGAATGAATTTGAATGGATCGTACGAATGAATTAGAATGGATCGTACGAATGAATTAGAATGGATCATACGAATGAATTAGAATGGATCAAATGAATGAATTAGAATGGATTGTACGAATGAATTAGAATGGATCGTACTAATGAATTAGAATGGATCGTACGAATGAACTAGAATGGATACATTCGTGCGAATGAATTAGAATGGATCGTACGAATGAATTAGAATGGATCGTACGATTCATTCTAATTCATTCGTACGATCCATTCTAATACATTCGTACGATTCATGCTAATTCATTCACTCGATCCATAATAATTCATTCGTACGATCCATTCTTATTCATTCATACGATCCATTCTAATTCATTCGCACAATCCATTCTAATTCATTCGTACAATCCATTCTAATTCATTCGTATGATCCATTCTAACTCATTCGGTGGATCCATTCTAATTCATTCGTACGATCCATTCTAATTCATTCCCACAATCCATTCTAATTTATTCGTACGATCCTTTCTAATTCATTCGTACGATCTATTCTAATTCATTCGCATGAATGTAACTATTCTAATTCATTTATACGATTCATTCTAATTCATTTGTATGAGCTATTCTAATTCATTCGTATAATCCATTGTAATTCATTCATACAATCCATTTATATTCATTCGCACAAATGTATCCATTCAAATTCATACGTACGATCCAGTCTAATTCATTCGTACGATCCATTCTAATTCATTCGCACGAATATATCCATTCTAATTCTTTCGTACGATGCATTCTAATTCATTCGTACGATCCATTCTAATTCATTCATTTGATCCATTCTAATTCATTTGTACGATCCATTCTAATTCATTCGTCCGATCCATTCTAATTCATTCGCACAAATGTATCCATTCTAATTCATTCGTACGATCCATTCTAATTCATTTGTACGATTCATTCTAATTCATTCGTAAGATCCATTCTAATTCATTCGTACGATCCATTCTAATTCATTCGTACGATCCATTCTAATTCACTCGCACGAATGTATCCATTCTAGTTCATTCGTACGATCCATTCTAATTCATTCGTACGATCCATTCTAATTCATTCCATACGATCCATTCTAATTCATTCGTACGATCGTACGAATGAATTAGAATGAATTAGAATGGATCGTACGAATGAATTAGAATGGATCTTACGAATGAATTAGAATGGATCGTACGAATGAATTAGAATGGATTGTACGAATGAATTAGAATGGATACATTCGTGCGAATGAATTAGAATGGATCGGATGAATGAATTAGAATGGATCGTATGAATGAATTAGAATGGATCATATGAATTCATTAGAATGGTTACATTCATGCGAATGAATTAGAATGGATCGTACGAATGGATTAGAATGGATCGTACGAATGGATTAGAATGGATACATTCGAGCGAATGAATTAGAATGGATCGTACGAATGAATTAGAATGGATCGTACGAATGGATTAGAATGGATCCTACGAATGGATTAGAATGGATACCTTTGTGCATATGAATTAGAATGGATCGTATGAATGAATTAGAATGGATCGTAGAATGGATCGTACGAATGAATTAGAATGAATTAGAATAGATCGTACGAATGAATTAGAATAGATCATAGTAATGAATTAGAATGGATCGTGCAAATGAATTAGAATGGATACATTCGTACGAATGAATTAGAATGGATCGTACGAATGAATTAGAATGGATCGTACGAATGAATTAAAATGGATCGTAAGAATGAATTAGAATGGATCATACGAATGAATTAGAATGAATCATACGAATGAGTAAGAATGGATCGTACGAATGAAATAGAATAGATTGTACGAATGAATTAGAATGGATCGTACGAATGAATTAGAATGGATCGTGTGAAAGAATTAGAATGGATTGTATGAATGAATTAGAATGGATCATATGAATGAATTAGAATGGATCGTGCGAATGAATTCGAATGGATCGTACGAATGAATTAGAATGGATACACTCGTGCGAATGAATTAGAATGGATACATTCTTGCGAAAGAATTAGAATAGATCGTATGAATGAATTAGAATGGATCCTATGAATGAATTAGAATGGATCGTGCGAATGAATTAGAATGGATCGTACGAATGAATTAGAATGGATCGAACGAATGAATTAGCATGGATCGTGCTAATGAATTAGAATGGAACGTACGAATGAATTAGAATAGATCGTGTGAAAGAATTAGAATGGATTATATGAATGAATTAGAATGAATTCGTACGATCCATTCAAATTCATTCGCACGATCCATTCTAATTCATTCATACGATCCATTCTAATTCATTCATACAATCCATTCTAATTCTTTCACACGATCCATTCTAATTCATTCGTAGGATCCATTCTAATTCATTCGTACAATCTATTCTATTTCATTCGTACGATCCATTCTTACTCATTCGTATGATCCATTCTAATTCATTCGGACGAATGTATCCATTCTAATTTATTCGTACGATCCATTCTAATTCATTCGTACGATCCATTCTAATTCATTCGTACGATCCATTCTAATTCATTCGTCCGATCCATTCTAATTCATTCGCACGAATGTATCCATTCTAATTCATTCGTACGATCCATTCTAATTCATTCGTACGATCCATTCTAATTCATTCGTAAGATCCATTCTAATTCATTCGTACGATCCATTCTAATTCATTCGTACGATCCATTCTAATTCATTCACACGAATGTATCCATTCTAGTTCATTCGTACGATCCATTCTAATTCATTCGTACGATCCATTCTAATTCATTCGCACGATCCATTCTAATTCATTCGTACGATCCATTCTAATTCATTCATACGATCCATTCTAATTCATTCGTACGATCCATTCTAATTCATTCGCACAAATGTATCCATTCTAATTCATTCGTACGATCCATTCTAATTCATTCGCACGATCCGTTCTAATTCATTCGTACGACCCATTCTACTTCTTTCACACGATCCATTCTAATTCATTCGTACGATCCATACTAATTCATTCACACGATCCATTCTAATTCATTCGTACAATCCATTCTAATTCATTCATTTGATCCATTCTAATTCATTCGTACGATCCATTCTAATTCATTCGCACAAATGTATCCATTCTAATTCATTCGTATGTTTCATTATAATTCATTCGCACGATCCATTCTAATTCATTCGTACGATCCATTCTAATTTATTCGCACGATCTGTTCTTATTTATTCGCACAATCTATTCTAATTCATTCGCACGAATGTATCCATTCTAATTCATTCGTACGATCCATTCTAATTCATTCGTACGATCTATTCTAATTCATTCGTATGATCCATTCTAATTAATTTGTATGATCCATTCTAATTCATTCGTACGATCCATTCTAATTCATTCATACAATCCATTCTAATTCATTCGTACGATCCATTCTAATTCACTCATACGATCCATTCTAATACATTCATACGATCCATTCTAATTCATTTGCACGAATATATCCATTCTAATTCATTCGTACGATCCATTCTAATTCCTTCGTACGATCCATTCTAATTCATTCGTACGATCTATTCTAATTCATTCGTACGATCCATTCTAATTCATTCGTATAATCTATTCTAATTCCTTCGTACGATCCATTCTAATTCATTCGTACGATCCATTCTAATTCATTCGTACGATCTATTCTAATTCATTCGTACGAATGGATACATTCGTGTGAATGAATTAGAATGGATCGTACGAATGAGTAAGAATGGATCGTACGAATGAAATAGAACGGATTGCATGAATGAATTAGAATGGATCGTACGATCCATTCTTACTCATTCGTATGATCCATTCTAATTCATTCGTACTATCCATTCTAATTCATTCGTACGATCGATTCTAATTCATTCGCACTATCCATTCTAATTCATTCGTACGATCCATTCTAATTCATTCGTATGATCCATTCTAATTTATTCGTTCAAATATATCCATTCTAATTCATTCGTACAATCCATTCTAATTCATTCACACGATCCATTCTAATTCATTAGCACGAATGTATCCATTCTAATTCATTTGCACGATCCATTCTAATTCATTCCTATGATCTATTCTAATTCATTCGTACGATCCATTCTAATTCATTCTAATTCATTCATACGATCCATTCTACGATCCATTCTAATTCATTCGTATATTCCATTCTAATTCATTAGCATGATCCATGCTAATGAATTAGAATGGATCGTACGATCCAATCTAATTCATTCAAACGATCCATTCTTACTCATTCGTATGATCCATTCTAATTCAATCGTACGATCCATTCTAATTCATTTGTATGATCCATTCTAATTTCTTCGTACGATCCATTCTAATTCATTCGTACGATCCATTCTAATTCCTTCGTACGATCCATTCTAATTCATTCATACGATCCATTCTAATTCATTTGCGCAATCTATTCTTATTCATTCGTACGATCCATTCTAATTCATTCGTACGATCCATTCTAATTCATTCATACAATCCATTCTAATTTATTCGCACGAATGTATCCATTCTAATTCATTCGTACGATCCATTCTAATTCATTCGCACAATCTATTCTAATTCATTCATACGATCCATTCTAATTCAATCGCACGAATGTATCCATTCTTATTAATTCATACGATCCATTCTACTTTATTCGTACTATCCGTTATAATTCACTCATACGATCCATTCTAATTCATTCATACGATCCAATCTAATTCATTTGCACGAATATATCCATTCTAATTCATTCGTACGATCCATTCTAATTCCTTCGTACGATCCATTCTAATTCCTTCGTACGATCCATTCTATTTCATTCGTATGATCCATTCTAATTCCTTCGTACGATCCATTCTAATTCCTTCGTATCAATTCTAATTCACTCATATGATCCATTCTAATTCATTCGTACGATCCATTCTAATTCATTCATACAATCCATTCTAATTCATTCGCACGAATGTATCCATTCTAATTCATTCGTACGATCAGTTCTAATTCATTCACAAAATCTATTCTAATTCATTCATACGATCCATTCTAATTCATTCACACGAATGTATCCATTCTAATTCATTCATACGATCCATTCTAATTCATTCATACGATCCATTCTAATTCACTCATACGATCCATTCTAATACATTCATACGATCCATTCTAATTCATTTGCACGAATATATCCATTCTAATTCATTCGTACGATCCATTCTAATTCCTTCGTACGATCTATTCTAATTCATTCGTACTATCTATTCTAATTCATTCGTACGATCCTTTCTAATTCATTCGTACGATCCATTCTAATTCCTTCGTACGATCCATTCTAATTCATTCGTACGATCCATTCTAATTCATTCATACAATCCATTCTAATTCTTTCACACGATCCATTCTAATTTATTCGTACGATCCATTCTACTTCATTCGTGCAATCCATTCTATTTCATTCGTACGATCCATTCTTACTCATTCGTACGATCCATTCTAATTCATTCACACGAATGTATCCATTCTTACGAATGAATTAGAATGGATCGTACGAAGGAATTAGAATGGATCGTACGAATGAATTAGAATGGATCGTACGAATGAATTTGAATAGATCGTACGAATGAATTAGAATGGATCGTACGAATGAATTAGAATAGATCGTACGAATGAATTAGAATGGATCGTACGAAGGAATTAGAATGGATCGTACGAATGAATTAGAATGGATATATTCGTGCAAATGAATTAGAATGGATCGTATGAATGTATTAGAATTGATCGTATGAGTGAATTAGAATGGATCGTACGAATGAATTAGAATGGATCGTATGAATGAATTAGAATGGATACATTCGTGCGAATGAATTAGAATTGATCGTACGAATGAATTAGAATGGATCGTGCGAATGAATTAGAATGGATCGTACGAATGAATTAGAATGGATCGTACGAATGAACTAGAGTGGATACATTCGTGCGAATGAATTAGAATGGATCGTACGAATGAATTAGAATGGATCGTACGAATGAATTAGAATGGATCTTACGAATGAATTAGAATGGATCGTACGAATGAATTAGAATGGATCGTACGAATGAATTAGAATGGATACATTCGTGCGAATGAATTAGAATGGATCGGACGAATGAATTAGAATAGATCATATGAATGAATTAGAATGGATCAAATGAATGAATTAGAATGGTTACATTCATGCGAATGAATTAGAATGGATCGTACGAATGGATTAGAATGGATCGTACGAATGGATTAGAATGGATACATTCGAGCGAATGAATTAGAATGGATCGTACGAATGAATTAGAATGGATCGTACGAATGGATTAGAATGGATCCTACGAATGGATTAGAATGGATACCTTTGTGCATATGAATTAGAATGGATCGAACGAATGAATTAGAATGGATCATATTAATGAATTAGAATGGATCGTACGAATGAATTAGAATGGATACATTCGTGCAGGATCCATTCTAATTCATTCGCACGAATGTATCCATTCTAATTCATTCGTACGATCCATTCTAATTCATTAATATGATCCATTCTAATTCATTCGTACGATCCATTCTAATTCAGGATCGTACGAATGAATTAGAATGGATACATTCGTGCGAATGAATTAGAATTGATCGTACGAATGAATTAGAATGGATCGTGCGAATGAATTAGAATGGATCGTACGAATGAACTAGAATGGATACATTCGTGCGAATGAATTAGAATGGATCGTACGAATGAATTAGAATGGATCATACGAATGAATTAGAATGGATCTTACGAATGAATTAGAATGGATCGTACGAATGAATTAGAATGGATCGTACGAATGAATTAGAATGGATACATTCGTGCGAATGAATTAGAATGGATCGGACGAATGAATTAGAATGGATCGTACGAATGAATTAGAATGGATCAAATGAATGAATTAGAATGGTTACATTCATGCGAATAAATTAGAATGGATCATACGAATGGATTAGAATGGATCGTACGAATGGATTAGAATGGATACATTCGAGCGAATGAATTAGAATGGATCGTACGAATGAATTAGAATGGATCGTACGAATGGATTAGAATGGATCCTACGAATGGATTAGAATGGATATCTTTGTGCATATGAATTAGAATGGATCATACGAATGAATTAGAATGGATCATATTAATGAATTAGAATAGATCGTACGAATGAATTAGAATGGATACATTCGTGCGAATGAATTAGAATGGATCGTGCGAATCAATTAGACTGGATCGTGCGAATGAATAAGAATAGATCATACAAATGAATTAGAATGGGTCGTACGAATTAATTAGAATGGATACATTCGTGCGAATGAATTAGAATGGATTGTATGAATGAATTAGAATGGATCGTACGAATGAATTAGAATGGATCATACGAATTAATTAGAATGGATCATACGAATGAATTAGAATGGATCGTACGAATGAATTAGAATGGATCGTACGAATGAATTAGAATCGATACTGTTAGGGGTAGCTGAAATCTGCCCTGGAGCTCGCCCCCCCCCATGCTCACCAAATCACCTTGACAGGGAGCGAGATCCACATTGGGTTGAAAAGGCCTAGGCCAAGAGCACTCTTAGGAGCTCGCCAAAGCTCGCTGGAGCTCGCCTGAGCTCACCCAGGAGCTCGCCTAAGCTCGCTGGAGCTCGCCTAAGCTCGCCCAGGAGCTCGCCTAAGCTCGCCCAGGAGCTCGCCAAGCCCGCGCGAGAACTCGCTTGCAGTGGTAGCGGGAGTTAGACCGTCATGCAAATAAAGATACCGGCACCACAAACGCCCCTAGCTCATGCAGGAGCTCGCCCCAAGCTCGCTCAGGAGCTCGCCCCTAGCTCATGCAAGAGCTCGCCCCTAGCTCATGCAGGAGCTCGCCCCAAGCTCACTCAGGAGCTCGCCCCTAGCTCGCTCAGGAGCTTGCCCAAGCTCGCTCAGGAGCTCGATTAAGCTCGCTCAGGAGCTCGCCCAAGCTCGCTCAGGAGCTCGCCCAAGCTCGCCAGAACTCCCCAGTTTATCGAAGAGGTCGCTCCCGCGAGGTCCGACTCTTGATAGATTTGGAAGAGAAGGCGGAGCAATGGAGGGCACGCTCGCCCTGGCTTCCCACCAGAGGTCGCCCACAGTGTCCGGAGGTCACCCAGACTTGAACATTCCAGAATGGCCACCTGGCCGGGACAAGAAAGATTCCCTCCCCCACTCAAACCGTCTAGCAGGCTTGACGACAGAATGTCAGGGCGCGAGTACCAAGGACTGTCAGACCCACGCGAGCCAGAACGTGGGGGTCTAGAAGGCCCTGGAAGAATCTCCACGTGTCGGGGCACGGTAGGCCGCCGATTGCTATAAATGCTCACCCCCAGGCTCCATAGTACAGGTTTGAAATCCCTTTCCCTACCACTTTGGTATACAACAGCTCGCCGTTGTGCCACCGTGATTGACTTGAGCGTCGGAGGGTCTGCGCTCCTAAGGGAGCCAGCCGTTCTCACGTTCTCTTTTCTTTGTCTTGCAGACAACCTGCACGTACCAGTGAAAAATCCCCCAAACATTTGGCACCGTCTGTGGGATCTTCGACTGGTTCCTGAGAGAACACCCACGACCATGCGGTTGAGCGTCGTCGGCTCTCGTAACCCCAAAGATGGCTCCGGCGACAAGGGGACGCAGGCGACCAAGGACCCGTGCGAGATCTGCGCGCAGCGAGCCTCCTGTTGAGACCCCCCAGCCCCAGGTCCCGCTCAGTGACCAGCTCTTGTTGGAAGTGTCTGCCACCCAGCGGGCCATGATGGAGGAACTGACAAGATTGCGTCAGGCTCCGGCGGCCAGCCGACGGTCTGGGCCGGCGAGTACGGCACCTCCGGTGCGACCACCAATGTCAACATCGCATCCGCCCACGACCGTTCCGGCGCGGCAGGGTTCCCGCCAGGAACCACCGGTCGAGAGAGCGGCCGTGCGCGGGGTGCCAGAAATCCCGCTTACGAGGCTGCAAAAGCTGGTGACCCAACGGTCTAGCAACCAGGCGACCTCGCGGGCGACCATCCCTCGCCGCCGTAGCCGGAGCGCCAATTTTAACGAGTCGAAGGCAAGATCCCTAGAGCGGAATCGCGACCCGCGCCATCGGCAACGTGGGAAAGAGCCCGCGGTGGCTACGCCTTCCGAAGCTCGAGAGGCAACGGCCTCCCACAGACCAACCGCCACGCTGAAGGAATCCGCGGGCGAACAGCGAGGAGGCCGCCGAGCGGTAGCCCCCGAGGGTCGCCACGGGGCGGATCCGAACCTCCCTCGTGGGAGTGTGCTCGGCCGCCTAGTACCTACGCAGCAGCCTCTGGGAGTTTTCCCCGGGCACTGGCAGTGACCTAACGCGACGTTAGACCTGCTGGAGGACCTCGCCGCCCACGGGGGTAGCTCGCCTTTCACAAGCGAGGTGCACCAAGGAGGTTTTCCGCACCACTGGACCCCCCCGAAGTTTGTATTGTTCGACGGGTCGCAGGATCCCGTTGACCATCTCTTGGCCTACAGAAAGCTTCTGTTTTTCCGGGACCAAGACCACGTCTTGTGCCGAGCTTTCCCGAGCAGCTTGACGGGCTCGGCGTTAAATTGGTTCCACAAGTTGCCGCCGGGAACCATTCCAGACTTCCCAACTCTCTCCAGGTTATTTCTGGAGCAGTACCGTTGCAACAGACAGTCCCCAAAGAGGATCGAGTCCCTCTTCACTTTGTCCATGGGAGCCTGCGAAACTCTTCGAAGCTTCGCGACACGCTTCCAAAGCGCCTACCTCGCTCTAGAGGACGCTGTCGGCCAAGATCTCACGACGGTGAGCGCATTCCGGAACGCCCTCCCCGAGGGAAGCAAGCTTCATGACGCCCTGGTAATCAAGGATCCCCGCACGATCGTCGAGCTATTCGCCCTTGTCCAGCAGCACATCAGGCTCGAGGATGCGGTGTTAGACCAGAAGGGAAAGGCTGTCGAGCAGCGACCTCCTCCGGCTCTGCGACCTCTCATCGTTAAGGCCGTGGAGAGGCGGGAGGTGCCACAGGTGGCACCTTCGCCCGGACCGCCCGCAGCTCCTGCCGTATAGCCCGCGGAAGCCCCCCGGTGGTCGCTGGAAGGCCGGCGAACTGGCGCCTGCCTCCAGGACCCGGGGAGCGGGATGTCACCGAACGACGGAGGTTTCAACAAAGAAGTTAGCTCGGAAGCTCGACGCAGACAGAGCCCGCATGATCTATAATGTGCAGTCCGCCGTTGTGTGAACTTAAAGCAAGACCGGGATCCTCAGAGGCAGCCAGTGGGCGACCTTGAGCTTCCCGGGGTAGTCCGCCGTTATGCGGACTTAAAGCAAGACCGGGATCCTCAGAGGCAGCCAGTGGGCGACCTTGAGCTTCCCGGGGTAGTCCGCCGTTGTGCGGACTTAAAGCAAGACCGGGATCCTCAGAGGCAGCCAGTGGGCGACCTTGAGCTTCCCGGGGTAGTCCGCCGTTGTGCGGACTTAAAACAAGACCGGGATCCTCAGAGGCAGCCAGTGGGCGACCTTGAGCTTCCCGGGGTAGTCCGCCGTTGTGCGGACTTAAAGCAAGACCGGGATCCTCAGAGGCTGCCAGTGGGCGACCTTGAGCATTCCGGGGCAGTTCACCGTCGTGCGGACTTAAAGCAAGACCGGGATCCTCAGAGGCAGCCAGTGGGCGACCTTGAGATTCCCGGGGAAGTCCGCTGCCTAGTGGACTCTAAACCTAACCAGGATCCTTCGCGTTCACCTGCCATGAACGGAAGCATCCTGGTATTGACATACCCCTCAAAGGGCGAGCCCGCCGAACAGGATCATCGAGGGAAATTAACCGGGCAGGGGGCAGCTAGCACTTATTAGTTTCCTTTAAAAATAAAAATAGTTTAAGTCTCTGAGTGTAGGGAAGTTTTTGAAGTCTTTTGGTTCGCTTAAACGTTTTCCGGGCTCAGAGACTATTGAGTTTTTGCGAGCATGCCGAGTTTTTCGTTTGCATATACTTTAAAATAAAAAGTTTGAATCGAATTAGCTGCCTCGCCCGGGGTATCACTCTCGAGATCGCTGCGAACTCCTAGAGCGGACTCATAAGTGGCACAGAGAAAGAAAGAAACGCATATGCGAACTCAGAAAGATTTCATTTCATTGATTAAACTGAAAATTACAAAGGCAGTTACGAGGCTGCGAGCTCAGGGCTTGCTAGTCTCCGCCCCACTGTCGTCCCCTCGGCGCCGCTTCTTCGACCTTTCGGTCCTGTATTTCTCCACAGCGGCCAGGGCGCCTTTCTTGAGGAGATCGTCCAGCTGGGCTTGGAGGCGACCTTGCTGAGCCCGGAGGCCATCGGCGTGCATCTCCTTCAGGGCGGCGATCTCTGTCTTCAGAGCAGCGACCTCGCCTTGAAGTTGAGCAGCCTCCCGCTGCGCGACCTCCCTGGCGGACACAGCCTCGTCTCGCTCAGCCTTAGCTTTGAGGAGGGCGGTAGCGGACAGGCCTTTGGCTGCCTCGGCCATGGCAAGGCCTGACACCAGGGCTTTGACCCTGCGGTGCAGTGCCTTCGACTCCGCCCTCAGCTCCTCGGAGCCCTTAGCTCGTTGAAGCTCGTGGATGTGCTCATCCACCTTGCGCTCGGACCCCCGAAGGGAATCGTCGAACAAGGCAGCCAGCGCCTTCCCGGCCCCAACGACCTCCGCGGCCAGCGCCTGGCTCTGCTTCTCCGCCTGCATAAGGAAGGTGAAAAAGTTAGCAAAAAGCAAAAATTAGCATTCTTGGCGGAAGGGTCAGAGAGAGCAAGATGTACCTCGGCTAGGCGTTCGCTTATTGAAGCGAAGGGGGCTCGGGCGAAGATGTTGCGGCCCAGCAGCTGCCGCACGTAGTAGGGCACCCTCCCCTCCTCCGCAGAGGAGCCCACGCTGGGACCCCCCGGAGCTTCAATAGCAGGGGGCACACCGGGAAGAGTGGAGGCTGGCACCTCCCCCGGGCGAGCTCCGGCTGCTGGCGGGCTTGGAGGGTCCGCCCCGACCCCCTTGGCCTCCGACTCCGAGCTGGAGGACTCGGAGCCGGAGCCAAGGTCCACGAAGGAGGGGGACCTATAGATCAAGTCCCCTATATCCTCCGGGAAGTCCGCCTTCTCCTTGCCCCGCCCAGATGACGAGGGCAGAGGAGCGGATATGGAAGCTGCAGGGGGCGTAGAGGTCGCAGCGGCGGCGGGGGTTTCTCGCCCACTGTCCTCGTGGGAAATTTCCCGAGGAGCAAAGGGTGGCACCCCGCCCTGCTGGACCTCCACCCCGGCGGGAGGAGGTGGAAGCTCCTGCCCGCTCGTTCCCGCCCCTGGTGCGGGAGCTGATGGAGCCGCGGCCTTCTCCACTTGGGCAGGAGCGGCGGGCTCCGCCCGAAGAGCTTGAGGGGCGGGCCCCTCCTCCTCGGAGCCTGACACCTCCTCCTCGGAGTCCGTCCAACTGGGCTCCGAGTCCAAGCCCGCCTCCTCCAGCGCTTTTCGCCGCTGCTCCATTTGGGTGTTCGAAGGCGCGGGCCCTGCGTGTTTGGCCTTCTTCTTCCCGCGGGCCTCCATCTCCGGCGTCAGCATTGCTACACGAAGAGGGACGGTCAGATCGCCCAGGAAGTAGCCCATTAATATCTGGGCCATCCCGGATTCGACCTCCACCATGGTTAGTGGGAGATCGATGTTCGGGTCATCGGGCTCGACCATTTGGATCTTGCGGCGGACAATTGGAGTTGGGGCGGAAGGCTGACCTGGGCCGGCGTCCGGGCGAGGAGGTTGCGGAGGAGCGGAAGCTTCGCCCTGGCGAAGCATCTCCAGGGTGTTGGGGTCGTTGAGGCGGATGGGCGAAGCCCACCTCCGGACCGTCTTCTTGCGGGGGTTGCCTCCCGAGCCCCCTGCCCCCTTGCTGGCCCCTTTGGAGGGAGGAGCGTTCTCCATCGGCAGAATAGCGCCGACCTCCTCCTCCTTCTTCTTTCGGACGATCTTCTGCTTCAGCAGAATAGCGCCGGTCTTCCCGTCCTTCAGCTGGAAGGCAAAGGTCGGGAGCGATGCACTTCTTCTTCCCCGCCTTGTAGAAGGAGATCTCCCGGAAGACCGTCGTCGGGGGAGCCCCGGGGTGAGCCGGGACTCCGCTGAACCGCCCGCGCCAGTCGCCGACCGCCATGAAAGGATAGTCCTTCCAGTGGCGGTCCTTGCTCTCGATGGTGGAGAAGGAGAGCACCTCGCCAGGTCGCCCGACGAGGTAGAAGTAGCCGTAGCCCGCGGAGCTGAAGACCGGCGAGGGCTTGAGGAGCCACTTTTTGAGCAGATAGCTCAGTGGGATCCTCGCCTTCAGGGCGGTCTCCAGCTGGGACAGCCCGAAAAATATCCCCCAGGAGTTTCCTGAGAGCTGAGCAGGGCAAAGCCCCGTCAACTCCAGGAGCTCCCCGGCGAGATGACTCAGGAGGAACCGCAGCCTGGACCACAGTAGCCCGACAGAAGCTACTGTGCCCTGGGGTGGCCTCCCCGAGAGTGGCATCTCGGTGACGAGGATCTCCTGAGGGAGATCGATCGTCGCCCGAATACTGTCCCCAACAGGCACCCCGCTCGGGTTTTCCAGCCAGACCACCGCCCTCTCTGCGGCGGGCTCAGAAGCTTGGGCGGCAGCGGCAGCGGCAGCAGCAACAGCAGCAGCAACGTCGGAAGCGGAGGCCATTAGAGCAGAAGGGCTAAGGCGAAATGAAAGCAGAAATGCAAAGGCGAGCTGAAAGCAAAGAAGGAAGGGAGAGCTGTTTTTCACGCGACGGTAATTATCGCCCCCCATCCCCTATTTATAGACGGGTGAAAGGCAGGTGAATCGAGCCGCAGTTAATGCCCGAGCGCGCGCGGCGAGGCAACGTGACGGCGATCGAAGCAACAACTCACTTCTTTCCAATCGTCGAGCGCCACGTGGGCCACGCGTGGAAAAGGTTGCGCCGGCGCCGACACTGTCATTCACTGACAAAAGAAGAGCGAATGAGGAGGAGACACAAGTCTCACGCCGATCGGGATCTCATGATGAGATTCATTGTATCAGCATCGAGCCTCGCGCCGCATTTAAGGTGAAGCGATCGTTGGAGATTTGGTGCGATACCCAAGCCACAAGACCGCTCGCGGCAGGTGCCCGTAGCTCGCCCGAGGCAGACCCTGACCGCGTATGACAAGCTCGCACCGGAAGGAGATCGCTCGCGGCTGACGCTCCCGGCCCGCCCAGCGTTTGTGAAATACTGGGAGTCAAAGCTCTCGGCGCAGACCGCCCACGGCAGGAGCCCAAGCTCGCCCGAAGCAGACCCTGACCGCATGTGATAAGCTCGCACCGGAAGGAGATCGCTCGTGGCTGATGCTCGTGGCCCGCCCAGCGGTTGTGAAATACTGGCAGTCAAAGCTCTCGGCACAGACCGCCCACGGCAGGCGCCCAAGCTCGCCCGAAGCAGACCCTGACCGCGTATGACAAGCTCGCACCGGAAGGAGATCGCTCGTGGCTGATGCTCGTGGCCCGCCCAGCGTTTGTGAATTAGAATGGATCATACGAATGAACTAAAATGGATACATTCGTGCGAATGAATTAGAATGGATCGTACGAATGAATTAGAATGGATCGTATGAATGAATTAGAATGGATCTTACGAATGAATTAGAATGGATCGTACGAATGAATTAGAATGGATACATTCGTGCGAATGAATTAGAATGGATCAGACGAATGAATTAGAATGGATCGTACGAATGAATTAGAATGGATCGTACGAATGAATTAGAATGTATACATTCGTCCGAATGAATTAGAATGGATCATACGAATGAGTAAGAATATATTGTACGAATGAAATAGAATAGATTGTACGAATGAATTAGAATGGATCCTACGAATGAATTAGAATGGATCGTGTGAAAGAATTAGAATGGATTGTATGAATGAATTAGAATGGATCGTATGAATGAATTAGAATGGATCGTGCGAATGAATTCGAATGGATCGTACGAATTCATTCTAATTCATTCATACAATCCATTCTAATTCTTTCACACGATCCATTCTAATTCATTCGTACGTTCCATTCTAATTCATTAGCACGATCCATGCTAATTCATTCGTTCGATCAATTCTAATTCATTAGCACGATCCATTCTAATTCATTCGTACGATCCATTCTAATTCATTCGCACGATCCATTCTAATTCATTCATAGGATCCATTCTAATACATTCATACGATCAATTCTAATTATTTCGCACGAATGTATCCATTCTAATTCATTCGCACGAATGTATCCATTCTAATTCATTCGTACGATCCATTCTAATTCATTCGTACGATCCATTCTAATTCATTCGTACGATCCATTCTAATTCATTCATACAATCCATTCTAATTCTTTCACACGATCCATTCTAATTCATTCGTACGATCCATTCTAATTCATTTGCACAATCCATTCTATTTCATTCGTACGATCCATTCTTACTCATTGGTACGATCCGTTCTAATTCATTCGCACGAATGTATCCATTCTAATTCATTCGTACGAATCCATTCTAATTCATTCGTACAATCCATTCTATTTCATTCGTACGATCCATTCTTACTCATTCGTATGATCCATTCTAATTCATTCGCACGAATGTATCCGTTCTAAATCATTCGTACGATCCATTCTAATTCATTCGTACGATCCATTCTAAATCATTCGTACAATCCATTCTATTTCAATCGTACAATCAATTCTAATTCATTAGCACGATCCATTCTAATTCATTCGTACGATCCATTCAAATTCATTCGCACGATCCATTCTAATTCATTCGTACAATCCATTGTATTTCATTCGTACGATCCATTCTTACTCATTCGTATGATCCATTCTAATTCATTCGCACGAATGTATCCATTCTAATCCATTCGTACGATCCATTCTAATCCATTCGTACGATCCATTCTAATTCATTCGCGTGAATGTAACCATTCTAATTCATTCATTTGATCCATTCTAATTCATTCGTACGATCCATTCTAAATCATTCGTCCGATCCATTCTAATTCATTCGCACGAATGTATCTATTCTAAACCATTCATACGATCCATTCTAATTTATTCGTACAATCCATTCTAATTCATTCGTAAGATCCATTCTAATTCATTCGTACGATCTATTTTAATTCATTCGTACGATCCATTCTAATTCATTCGCACTAATGTATCCATTCTAGTTCATTCGTACGATCCATTCTAATTCATTCGTACGATCCATTCTAATTCATTCGCACGATCCATTCTAATTCATTCGTACGATCCATTCTAATTCATTCGCACGAATGTATCCGTTCTAATTCATTCGTACATACGATCCATTCTAATTCATTCGCACGAATGTATCCATTCTAATTCATTTGTATAATCCATTCTATTTCATTCGTATGACCCATTCTTACTCATTCGTATGATCCATTCTAATTCATTCGCACGAATTTATCCATTCTAATTCATTCGTACGATCCATTCTAATTCATTCGCACTATCCATTCTAATTCTTTCGTACGATCCATTCTAATTCATTCGTATGATCCATTCTAATTTATTCGTTCAAATATATCCATTCTAATTCATTCGTACGATCTATTCTAATTCATTCGCACGATCCATTCTAATTCATTCGCACGAATGTATCCATTCTAATTCATTTGCACGATCCATTCTAATTCATTCCTATGATCTATTCTAATTCATTCGTACGATCAATTCTAATTCATTCGCTCGAATGTATCCATTCTAATTCATTCGTATGATCCATTCTAATTCATTCGTACGATCCATTCTAATTCATTCGTATGATCCATTCTAATTCGTTCGTACGATCCATTCTAATTCATTCGTATGATCCATTCTAATTCATTCCTACGATCTATTCTAATTCATTCGCTCGAATATATCCATTCTAATTCATTCGTTCGATCCATTCTAATTCATTCTCACGATCCATTCTAATTCATTCGTATGATCCATTCTAATCCATTCGTACGATCCATTCTAATTCATTCATACGATCCATTCTAATTCATTCGTACGATCCATTCTAATTCATTCGCACGAATGTATCCATTCTAGTTCATTCGTACGATCCATTCTAATTCATTCGTGCGATCCATTCTAATTCGTTCATATGATCCATTCTAATTCATTCGTACGATCCATTCTAATTCATTCATACAAACCATTCTAATTCATTCGTACGATCCATTCTAATTCACTCATTCGATCCATTCTAATACATTCATACGATCCATTCTAATTCATTTGCATGAATATATCCATTCTAATTCATTCGTACGATCCATTCTAATTTCTTCGTATGATCCATTCTAATTCATTCGTACGATCTATTCTAATTCATTCGTACGATCCATTCTAATTCATTCGTACGATCCATTCTAATTCCTTCGTACGATCCATTCTAATTCATTCGTACGATCCATTCTAATTCATTCGTACAATCTATTCTAATTCATTCGTACGAATGGATACATTCGAGTGAATGAATTAGAATGGATCGTACGAATGAGTAAGAATGGATCGTACGAATGAAATAGAATGGATTGCACGAATGAATTAGAATGGATCGTACGAATGAATTAGAATGGATCGTGTGAAAGAATTAGAATGGATTGTATGAATGAATTAGAATGGATCATACGAATGAATTAGAATGGATACATTTGTGCGAATGAATTAGAATGGATCATACGAATGAATTAGAATGGATCGTATGAATGAATTAGAATGGATCGTACGAATGAATTAGAATGGATCGTGCGAATGAATTAGAATGGATCGTACGAATGAATTAGAATGGATCGTACGAATAAACTAGAATGGATATATTCGTGCGAATGAATTAGAATGGATTGTATGAATGAATTAGAATGGATCGTACGAATGAATTAGAATGGATCGTATGAGTGAATTAGAATGGATACGAAGGAATTAGAATGGATCGTACGAAGGAATTAGAATGGAACATACGAATGAAATAGAATGGATCGTACGAAGGAATTAGAATGGATCGTACAAAGGAATTAGAATGGATCGTACGAATGAATTAGAATGGATATATTCGTGCAAATGAATTAGAATGGATCGTATGAATGAATTAGAATGGATCGTATGAGTGAATTAGAACGGATAGTACGAATAAAGTAGAATGGATCGTATGAATGAATTAGAATGGATACATTTGTGCGAATGAATTAGAATGGATCGTATGAATGAATTAGAATAGATTGTGCGAATGAATTAGAATGGATCATACGAATGAATTAGAATGGATACATTCGTGCGAATAAATTAGAATGGATCGGACGAATGAATTAGAATGGATCGTACGAATGAATTAGAATGGATCATACGAATGAATTATAATGGATCGTACGAATAAATTAGAATGGATACATTCGTCCGAATGAATTAGAATGGATCATACGAATAAGTAAGAATGGATCGTACGAATGAAATAGAATAGATTGTACGAATGAATTAGAATGGATCCTACGAATGAATTAGAATGGATCGTGTGAAAGAATTAGAATGGATTGTATGAATGAATTAGAATGGATCGTATGAATGAATTAGAATGGATCGTGCGAATGAATTCGAATGGATCGTACGAATTCATTCTAATTCATTCATACAATCCATTCTAATTCTTTCACACGATCTATTATAATTCATTCGTAGGATCCATTCTAATTCATTCGTACAATCTATTCTATTTCATTCGTACGATCCATTCTTACCCATTCGTATGATCCATTCTAATTCATTCGGACGAATGTATCCATTCTAATTTATTCGTACGATCCATTCTAATTCATTCGTACGATCCATTCTTATTCATTCGTACAATCCATTCTAATTCATTCGTATAATCCATTCTAATTCTTTCACACGATCCATTCTAGTTCATTCGTAGGATCCATTCTAATTCATTCGTACAACGAGTAAGAATGGATCGTACGAATGAAATAGAAAGGATTGTACAATTGATTTAGAATGGATACATTCGTGCGAATGAATTAGAATGGATTGTGCGAATGAATTAGAATGGATCGTACGAATGAATTAGAATGGATCGTGTGAAAGAATTAGAATGGATTGTATGAATGAATTAGAATAGATTGTATGAATGAATTAGAATGGATCGTACGAAGGAATTAGAATGGATCGTACGAATGAATTAGAATGGATCGTACGAATGAATTAGAATAGATCGTTCGAATGAATTAGAATGGATCGTACGAATGAATTAGAATGGATCGTGTGAAAGAATTAGAATGGATCGTATGAATGAATTAGAATGGATCGTGCGAATGAATTAGAATAGATTGTACGAATGAATTAGAATGGATCGTGCTAATGAAATAGAACGGATTAGAATGGATCGTACGAATGAATTAGAATGGATACATTCATGCGAATGAATTAGAATGGATACATTCGTGCGAAAGAATTAGAATAGATCGTATGAATGAATTAGAATGGATCCTATGAATGAATTAGAATGGATCGTGCGAATGAATTAGAATGGATCGTACGAATGAATTAGAATGGATCGTGCTAATGAATTAGAATTGACCGAACGAATGAATTAGCATGGATCGTGCTAATGAATTAGAATGGAACGTACGAATGAATTAGAATGGATCGTGTGAAAGAATTAGAATGGATTGTATGAATGAATTAGAATGAATTCGTATGATCCATTCGAATTCATTCGCACGATCCATTCTAATTCATTCATACGATCCATTCTAATTCATTCGTACGATCCATTCTAATTCATTCGCACAAATGTATCCATTCTAATTCATTCGTACGATCTATTCTAATTCATTCGCACGATCCATTCTAATTCATTCGTATGATCCATTCTAATTCTTTCACACGATCCATTCTAATTCATTCGTACGATCCATTCTAATTCATTCACACGATCCATTCTAATTCATTCATAGGATCCATTCTAATTCATTCATACGATCTATTCTAATTCTATCGCACGAATGTATCCATTCTAATTTATTCGTACGATCCATTCTAATTCATTCGTACGATCCATTATAATTCATTCATACAATCCATTCTAATTCTTTCACACGATCCATTCTAATTCATTCGTACGATCCATTCTAATTCATTCGTACGGTCCATTCTAATTCATTCGTACGATCCATTCGAATTCATTCGCTCGAATGTATCCATTCTAATCCATTTGTACGATCCATTCTAATCCATTCGTACGATCCATTCTAATTCATTCGCATGAATGTAACCATTCTAATTCATTCATTTGATCCATTCTAATTCATTCATTTGATCCATTCTAATTCATTCGTACGATCCATTCTAATTCATTCGTCCGATCCATTCTAATTCATTCGCACGAATGTATCCATTCTAATTCATTTGTACGATATATTCTAATTCATTTGCACGCTCCATTCTAATTCATTCATAGGATCCATTCTAATTCATTCATACGATCTATTCTAATTCTTTCGCACGAATGTATCCATTCTAATTCATTCGCACGAATATATCCATTCTAATTCTAATTCATTCGTACGATCCATTCTAATTCATTTGTATGATCCATTCTAATTAATTCGTATGATCCATTCTAATTCATTCGTACGATCCATTCTAATTCATTCGTACAATCTATTCTAATTCATTCGCACGATCCATTCTAATTCACTTATACGATCCATTATAATACATTCATACGATCCATTCTAATTCATTTAAACGAATATATCCATTCTAATTCATTCGTACGATCAATTCTAATTCCTTCGTACGATCCATTCTAATTTATTCGTACGATCCATTCTAATTCATTCATACGATCCATTCTAATTCATTCGTACGATCCATTCTAATTCATTCGCACAAATGTATCCATTCTAATTCATTCGTACGATCCATTCTAATTCATTCGTACGATCCATTCTAATTCATTCGTAAGATCCATTCTAATTCATTCGTACGATCCATTTTTATTCATTCGTACGATCCATTCTAATTCATTCGGGAATGTATCCATTCTAATTCATTCGTACGATCCATTCTAATTCATTCGTACGATCTATTCTAATTCATTCATACAATCCATTCTAATTATTTCACACGATCCATTCTAATTCATTCGTACGATCCATTCTATTTCATTCACACAATCCATTCTATTTCATTCGTACGATCCATTCTTACTCATTCGTATGATCCATTCTAATTCATTCGCACGAATGTATCCATAATGGATCGTACGAATGAGTAAGAATGGATCGTACGAATGAAATAGAATGGATTGTGCGAATAAATTAGAATGGACCGTACGAATGAATTAGACGTACGAATGAATTAGAATGGATACATTCGTGCGAATAAATTAGAATGGATCATATGAATGAGTAAGAATGGATCGTCATTCTAATTCATTCGTATGATCCATTCTAATTCATTTGTATTCTTTCTATTTCATTCGCACGATCCATTCTAATTCATTCGCACATTCTATTCTAATTCATTCGTACAATCCATTCTTACTCATTCGTACGATCCATTCTAATTCATTCATAGGATCCATTCTAATTCATTCATACAATCCATTCTAATTCATTCGCACGAATGTATCCATTCTAATTCATTCGTACGATCAGTTCTAATTCATTCACAAAATCTATTCTAATTCATTCATACGATCCATTCTAATTCATTCGCACGAATGTATTCATTCTAATTCATTCGTACGATCCAATCTAATTCATTAATATGATCCATTCTAATTCATTCGTACGATCCATTCTAATTCATATGCACAAAGGTATCCATTCTAATTCATTCATACGATCCATTCTAATTCAGGATCATACGAATGAATTAGAATGGATATATTCGTGCAAATGAATTAGAATGGATCGTATGAATGAATTAGAATGGATCGTATGAGTGAATTAGAACGGATAGTACGAATGAAGTAGAATGGATCGTATGAATGAATTAGAATGGATACATTCGTGCGAATGAATTTGAATGGATCGTATGAATGAATTAGAATAGATTGTGCGAATGAATTAGAATGGATCGTACGAATGAATTAGAATGGATACATTCATGCGAATAAATTAGAATGGATTGTATGAATGAATTAGAATGGATCGTACGAATGAATTAGAATGGATCGTACGAATGAATTAGAAAAGATTGCGCGAATGAATTAGAAATGATCGTGCGAATGAAATAGAATGGATACAAATGAATTAGAATGGATCATACGAATGAATTAGAATGACGATCCATTCTTACTCATTCGTATGATCCATTCTAATTTATTCGCACGAATGTATCCATTCTAATTCATTCGTACGTCTAATTCATTCGTACAGTCCATTCTAATTCATTCGCACGATCCATTCTAATTCACTTATACGATCCATTATAATACATTCATACGATCCATTCTAATTCATTTGCACGAATATATCCATTCTAATTCATTCGTACGATCAATTCTAATTCCTTCGTACGATCCATTCTAATTTATTCGTACGATCCATTCTAATTCATTCATATGATCCATTCTAATTCATTCGTACGATCCATTCTAATTCATTCGCACAAATGTATCCATTCTAATTCATTCGTACGATCCATTCTAATTCATTCGTACGATCCATTCTAATTCATTCGTAAGATCCATTCTAATTCATTCATACGATCCATTTTTATTCATTCGTACGATCCATTCTAATTCATTCGGGAATGTATCCATTCTAATTCATTCGTACGATCCATTCTAATTCATTCGTACGATCCATTCTAATTCATTCATACGATCTATTATAATTCATTCATACAATCCATTCTAATTATTTCACACGATCCATTCTAATTCATTCGTACGATCCATTCTATTTCATTCACACAATCTATTCTATTTCATTCGTACGATCCATTCTTACTCATTCGTATGATCCATTCTAATTCATTCGCACGAATGTATCCATAATGGATCATACGAATGAGTAAGAATGGATCGTACAAATGAAATAGAATGGATTGTGCGAATAAATTAGAATGGACCGTACGAATGAATTAGACGTACGAATGAATTAGAATGGATACATTCGTGCGAATAAATTAGAATGGATCATATGAATGAGTAAGAATGGATCGTCATTCTAATTCATTCGTATGATCCATTCTAATTCATTTGTATTCTTTCTATTTCATTCGCACGATCCATTCTAATTCATTCGCGCATTCTATTCTAATTCATTCGTACAATCCATTCTTACTCATTCGTACGATCCATTCTAATTCATTCATAGGATCCATTCTAATTCATTCATACAATCCATTCTAATTCATTCGCACGAATGTATCCATTCTAATTCATTCGTACGATCAGTTCTAATTCATTCACAAAATCTATTCTAATTCATTCATACGATCCATTCTAATTCATTCGCACGAATGTATCCATTCTAATTCATTCGTACGATCCATTCTAATTCATTAATATGATCCATTCTAATTCATTCGTACGATCCATTCTAATTCATATGCACAAAGGTATCCATTCTAATTCATTCATACGATCCATTCTAATTCAGGATCATACGAATGAATTAGAATGGATATATTCATGCAAATGAATTAGAATGGATCGTATGAATGAATTAGAATGGATCGTATGAGTGAATTAGAACGGATAGTACGAATGAAGTAGAATGGATCGTATGAATGAATTAGAATGGATACATTCGTGCGAATGAATTAGAATGGATCGTATGAATGAATTAGAATAGATTGTGCGAATGAATTAGAATGGATCGTACGAATGAATTAGAATGGATACATTCATGCGAATAAATTAGAATGGATTGTATGAATGAATTAGAATGGATCGTACGAATGAATTAGAATGGATCGTACGAATGAATTAGAAAAGATTGCGCGAATGAATTAGAAATGATCGTGCGAATGAAATAGAATGGATACAAATGAATTAGAATGGATCATACGAATGAATTAGAATGACGATCCATTCTTACTCATTCGTATGATCCATTCTAATTTATTCGCACGAATGTATCCATTCTAATTCATTCGTACGTCTAATTCATTCGTACAGTCCATTCTAATTCATTCGCACGATCCATTCTATTTCATTCGTACGATCCATTCTTACTCATTCTTATGATCCATTATGGATACATTCGTGCGAATGAATTAAAATGGATCATACGAATGAGTAAGAATGGATCGTACGAATGAAATAGAATGGATTATGCGAATGAATTAGAATGGATCGTACGAATGAATTAGAATGGATCGTGTGAAAGAATTAGAATGGATTGTATGAATGAATTAGAATAGATCGTATGAATGAATTAGAATGGATCGTACGAATGAATTAGAATGTATCGTACGAATGAATTAGAATGGATCGTACGAATGAATTAGAATGGATACATTCGTGTGAATGAATTAGAATGGATACATTCATGCGAAAGAATTAGAATAGATCGTATGAATGAATTAGAATGGATCCTATGAATGAGCTAGAATGGATCGTGCGAATGAATTAGAATGGATCGTACGAATGAATTAGAATGGATCGTGCTAATGAATTAGAATTGATCGAACGAATGAATTAGCATGGATCGTGCTAATGAATTAGAATGGATCGTATGAATGAATTAGAATGGATCAAATGAATGAATTAGAATGGTTACATTCATGCGAATGAATTAGAATGGATCGTACGAATGGATTAGAATGGATCGTACGAATGGATACATTCGAGCGAATGAATTAGAATGGATCGTACAAATGAATTAGAATGGATCGTACGAATAAATTAGAATGTATACATTCATCCGAATAAATTAGAATGGATCATACGAATGAGTAAGAATGGATCGTACGAATGAAATAGAATGGATTGTACGAATGAATTAGAATGGATTCGTATGAATGAATTAGAATGGATTAGAATAGATCGTGTGAAAGAATTAGAATGGGTCGTACGAATGAATTAGAATGGATCGTGCGAATGAATTAGAATGGATCGTACGAATGAATTAGAATGGATACATTTGTGCGAATGAATTAGAATGGATCGTACGAATGAATTAGAATGGATACATTCGTGCGAATGAATTAGAATGGATACATTCGGGCGAAATAATTAGAATAGATCGTATGAATGAATTAGAATGGATCCTATGAATGAATTAGAATGGATCGTGCAAATGAATTAGAATGGATCGTACGAATGAATTAGAATGGATCGTGCTAATGAATTAGAATTGATCGATCGAATGAATTAGCATGGATCGTGCTAATGAATTAGAATGGAACGTACGAATGAATTAGAATGGATCGTGTGAAAGAATTAGAATGGATTGTATGAATGAATTAGAATGAATTCGTACGATCCATTCGAATTCATTCGCACGATCCATTCTAATTCATTCATACGATCCATTCTAATTCATTCATACAATCCATTCTAATTCTTTCACACGATCCATTCTAATTCATTCGTAGGATCCATTCTAATTCATTCGTACAATCTATTCTATTTCATTCGTACGATCCATTCTTACTCATTCGTATGATCCATTCTAATTCATTCGGACGAATGTATCTATTCTAATTTATTCGTACGATCCATTCTAATTCATTCGTACGATCCATTCTAATTCATTCGCTCGAATGTATCCATTCTAATCCATTCGTACAATCCATTCTAATCCATTTGTACGATCCATTCTAATCCATTCGTACGATCCATTCTAATCCATTGTGGGGGAAAATCTTCGTGCCGACCCGAAGACTTCGCAGCACCAGTCAATTGAAGTGGAAGTCGAAGAGATCGTTATTCGATCTATCGATTGGAGTGGAAGTCGAAGAGATCGTTATTCGATCTATCGATTGGAGTGGAAGTCGAAGAGATCGTTGTTCGATCTATCGATTGGAGTTATAGCTTTTGATATGTAAACAGAGAGAGAGAGATGCAATCAGAGAAGCACTCAGAGAGAATTGACACGAGAGATGTGATCTCGGAGTTCAGCCGAAGCCTACGTCTCCGTGCTATAGGGAGCAACCCGAATTCACTAACACTTGTTTCGAAGTGACCTCGACAGGCCGAGTGTCGCTGAAGTTTCTTCGACTTGTTCAAAAACAAGAAGAAGATCAAGGTGAGGTAGAGGGTAAGAGGAGATAGAGGTTTCTGAGACAGATATCAGATGATGGTACTGATCTGTTTTCAGAGCTCTGGTTTGAGTTCTGGAGTTTCAGGTTTTGAAAGTCCGATCTCAGGGTGGAAATCAGAAGTTTTGGGATCCTTTTACATTCGAAGTCTCTGCTATTTATAGGATTCTCTGGTGGTAAATGGCGGTTTTCTCCTGTCGTATCTGGAGATCCTCCAGGTAAGGCCGGTGGGTCCCGTTGTTGCCTTCATGGGCCCACCGGGCAGGGCCGGTGGGTCCCGCGGCAGTCTTCGTGGGCCCACCAGGCAGGGCCGGTGGGTCCCGTGGTAGTCTCCGGGGGCCCACCAGGCAGGGCCGGTGGGTCTCGCTGTTGTCTTCGGGGGCCCACCAGGCTGGGCCGGTGGGTCCCGTGGTAGTCTTCGTGGGCCCACCAGGCAGGGCCGGTGGGTCCCGTGGTAGTCTCCGGGGGCCCACCAGGCAGGGCCAGTGGGTCTCGCTGTTGTCTTCGGGGGCCCACCAGGCAGGGCCGGTGGGTCCCGTGGTAGTCTTTGTGGGCCCACCAGGCAGGGCCGGTGGGTCCCGTGGTAGTCTCCGGGGGCCCACCAGGCAGGGCCGGTGGGTCCCGTGGTAGTCTCCGGGGGCCCACCAGGCAGGGCCAGTGGGTCTCGCTGTTGTCTTCGGGGGCCCACCAGGCAGGGCCGGTGGGTCCCGTGGTAGTCTTCGTGGGCCCACCAGGCAGGGCCGGTGGGTCCCGTGGTAGTCTCCGGGGGCCCACCAGGCAGGGCCGGTGGGTCCCGCTATGGTACTCGGGGACCCACCAGGCAGGGCCGGTGGGTCCCGCTGTTGTCTCCGGGGGCCCACCAGGCAGGGCCGGTGGGTCCCGCTACTTGCAGATGTCTTACCAAAATTTGCACCCACATCCATTCGTACGATCTATTCTAATTCATTCGTACGATCCATTCTAATTCATTCGCACGATCCATTCTAATTCACTCATAGGATCCATTCTAATTCATTCATATGATCTATTCTAATTCTTTCGCACGAATGTATCCATTCTAATTCATTAGCACGAATGTATCCAATCTAATTCATTCGTACGATCCATTCTAATTCATTCGTACGATCCATTCTAATTCATTCGTACGATCCATTCTAATTCATTCATACAATTCATTCTAATTCTTTCACATGATCCATTCTAATTCATTCATATGATCCATTCTAATTCATTCGTACGATCCATTCTAATTCATATGCACAAAGGTATCCATTCTAATCCATTCGTAGGATCCATTCTAATCCATTCGTACGATCCATTCTAATTCATTCGTACGATCCATTCTAATTCATTCGCTCGAATGTATCCATTCTAATCCATTCGTACGATCCATTCTAACCCATTCGTACGATCCATTCTAATTCTTTCGCTTGAATGTAACCATTCTAATTCATTCATACGATCCATTCTAATTCATTCGTACAATCCATTCGAATTCAATCGTACGATCCATTCTAATTCATTCGCACGAATGTATCCATTCTAATTCATTCATATGATCTATTCTAATTCATTCATACAATCCATTCTAATTCTTTCACACGATCCATTCTAATTCATTCGTACGATCCATTCTAATTCATTCGTATAATCCATTCTAATTCATTCGCACGAATGTATCCATTCTAATTCATTCATACGATCCATTCTAATTCATTCGTACGATCCATTCTAATTCCTTCGTACGATCCATTCTAATGCATTCGTACGATCTATTCTAATTCATTCGTACGATCCATTCTAATTCATTCGTACGATCCATTCTAATTCATTCGTACGATCAATTCTAATTCATTTGCACGAATGTATCCATTCTAGTTCATTCGTACGATCTATTCTAATTCATTCATACGATCCATTCTAATCCATTCATACGATCCATTCTAATTCATTCATACGATCCATTCTAATTCCTTTGTACGATCTATTCTAATTCATTCGCACGAATGTAACCATTCTAATTCATTCATACGATTCATTTTAATTCATTCGTATGAGCTATTCTAATTCATTCGTACGATCCATTCTAATTCATTCGTAAGATCCATTCTAATTCATTCGTACGATCCATTCTAATTCATTCATACGATCTACTCTATTCCATTCTAATTCATTAGCACGATCCAGTCTAATTCATTCGTACGATCCATTCTAATTCATTCACACGATCCATTCTAATTCATTCATAGGATCCATTCTAATTCATTCGTACGATCCATTCTAATTCATTCGCACGATCCATTCTAATTCATTCATACAATCCATTCTAATTCATTCGCACGATCCATTCTAATTCACTCATACGATCCATTCTAATACATTCATACGATCCATTCTAATTCATTTGCACGAATATATCCATTCTAATTCATTCGTACGATCCATTCTATTTCATTCGTATGATCCATTCTAATTCCTTCGTATGATCCATTCTAATTCCTTCGTATCCATTCTAATTCACTCATACGATCCATTCTAATTCATTCATACGATCTATTCTAATTCATTCAGACGATCCATTCTAATTCTTTCACACGATCCATTCTAATTCATTCGTACGATCCATTCTAATTCATTCGCACGAATGTATCCATTCTAATTCATTCGTACATACGATCCATTCTAATTCATTCGCACGAATGTATCCATTTTAATTCATTTGTATAATCCATTCTATTTCATTCGTACGATCCATTCTTACTTATTCGTATGATCCATTCTAATTCATTCGCACGAATGTATCCATTCTAATTCATTTGTACGATCCATTCTAATTCATTCGCACTATCCATTCTAATTCATTCGTACGATCCGTTCTAATTCATTCGTATGATCCATTCTAATTTATTCGTTCAAATATATCCATTCTAATTCATTCGTACGATCCATTCTAATTCATTCGCACGATCCATTCTAATTCATTCGCACGAATGTATCCATTCTAATTCATTTGCACGATCCATTCTAATTCATTCCTATGATCTATTCTAATTCATTCGTACGATCCATTCTAATTCATTCGCTCGATCCATTCTAATTCATTCGTACGATCCATTCTAATTCATTCGTATGATCCTTTCATTCATACGATCCATTCTAATTCATTCGTACGATCCATTCTAATTCATTCATACAATCCATTCTAATTCATTTGTACGATCCATTCTAATTCACTCATACGATCCATTCTAATACATTCATACGATCCATTCTAATTCATTTGCACGAATATATCCATTCTAATTCATTCGTACGATCCATTCTAATTCCTTCGTACAATCCATTCTAATTCATTCATATGATCTATTCTAATTCATTCGTATGATCCATTCTAATTCACTCATACGATCCAGTCTAATACATTCATACGATCCATTCTAATTCATTTGCACGAATATATCCATTCTAATTCATTCGTACTATCCATTCTAATTCCTTCGTACGATCCATTCTAATTCATTCGTACGATCTATTCTAATTCATTCGTACGATCCATTCTAATTCATTCGTACGATCCATTCTAATTCCTTCGTACGATCCATTCTAATTCATTCATACAATCCATTCTAATTCTTTCACACGATCCATTCTAATTCATTCGTACGATCCATTCTAAATCATTTGTGCAATCCATTCTATTTCATTCGTACGATCAATTCTAATTCATTAGAATGGATCGTACGAATGAATTAGAATGGATCATATTAATGAATTAGAATGGATCGTACGAATGAATTAGAATGGATCGTACGAATGAATTAGAATGGATCTTACGAATGAAGTAGAATAGATCGTGTGAAAGAATTAGAATAGATTGTATGAATGAATTAGAATGGATCGTACGAATGAATTAGAATGGATCGTACGAAGGAATTTGAATGGATCGTACGAATGAATTAGAATGGACCGTACGAAGGAATTTGAATGGATCGTACGAATGAATTAGAATGGATCGTACGAATGAATTATAATAGATTGTAAGAATGAATTAGAATGGATCGTACGAATGAATTAGAATGGATCATACAAATTAATTAGAATGGATCATACGAATTAATTAGAATGGATCGTACGAATGAATTAGAATGGACCGTACGAATGAATTAGAATGGATACATTCGTGCGAATGAATTAGAATGGATTGTGCGAATGAATTAGAATGGATCGTACGAATGAATTAGAATGGATCATATTAATGAATTAGAATGGATCGTACGAATGAATTAGAATGGATACATTCGTGCGAATGAATTAGAATGGATCGTGCACGAATATATCCATTCTAATTCATTCGTACGATCCATTCTAATTCTATAATATGATCCATTTTAATTCATTCGTACGATCCATTCTAATTCATATGCACAAAGGTATCCATTCTAATCCATTCGTAGGATCCATTCTAATCCATTCATACGATCCATCCTAATTCATTCGTACGATCAATTCTAATTCATTCGGTCGAATGTATCCATTCTAATCCATTCGTACGATCCATTCTAATCCATTCGTACGATCCATTCTAATTCATTCGCATGAACGTAACCATTCTAATTCATTCATTTGATCCATTCTAATTCATTCGTACGATCTATTCTAATTCATTCGTCCGATCTATTCTAATTCATTCGTACGATCCATTCTAATTCATTCGTACGATCCATTCAAATTCATTTGTAAGATCCATTCTAATTCATTCGTACGATCCATTCTAATTCATTCGTACGATCCATTCTTACTCATTCGTATGATCCATTCTAATTCATTCGTACGATCCATTCTAATTCATTCGCACGAATGTATCCATTCCATTCGTACGATCCATTCATACGATCCATTCTAATTCATTCATACAATCCATTCTAATTCTTTCACACGACCCAATCTATTTCATTCGTACGATCCATTCTAATTCATTCGTACGATCCATTCTAATTCATTCTAATTCATTCGTACGATCCATTCTATGATCCATTCTAATTCATTCGTATATTCCATTCTAATTCATTAGCACGATTCATGCTAATGAATTAGAATGGATCGTACGAATGAATTAGAATGGATCGTGTGAAAGAATTAGAATGGATTGTCTGAATGAATTAGAATGGATCGTATGAATGGATCGTACGAATGGAATGGATACAATCGTGCGAATGAATTAGAACGGATCGTACGAATGAATTAGAATGGATGATACGAATGAGTAAGAATGGATCGTACGAATGAATTAGAATGGATCGTACGAATGAATTAGAATGGATCGTACGAATAAATTAGAATGGATACATTTGTCCGAATGAATTAGATGGATCATACGAATGCATTCTAATTCCTTCGTACGATCCATTCTAATTCCTTCGTACGATCCATTCTATTTCATTCTTATGATCCATTCTAATTCCTTCGTACGATCTATTCTAATTCCTTCGTATCCATTCTAATTCACTCATATGATCCATTCTAATCCATTCGTACGATCCATTCTAATTCATTCGCATGAATGTAACCATTCTAATTCATTCATTTGATCCATTCTAATTCATTCGTACGATCCATTCTAATTCATTCGTACGATCCATTGTAATTCATTCATACAATCCATTTAGATTCATTCACACAAATGTATCCATTCAAATTCATTCGTACGATCCAGTCTAATTCATTCGTACGATCCATTCTAATTCATTCGCACGAATATATCCATTCAAATTTTTTTGTACGATGCATTCTAATTCATTTGTACGATCCATTCTAATTCATTCGTACGATCCATTCTAATTCATTCGCACGAATGTATCCATTCTAATTCATTCGTATAATCCATTCTATTTCATTCGTACGATCCATTCTTACGCATTCGTATGATCCATTCTAATTCATTCGTATGATCCATTCTAATTCATTCGTACGATCCATTCTAATTCATTCGTACGATCCATTCTAATTCATTCGCACGATCCATTCTAATTCATTCATACGATCCATTCTAATTCATTCCTACAATCTATTCTAATTCATTCGCCCAATCTATTCTAATTCATTCATACGATCCATTCTATTCGAATGGATCATGCGATCCATTCGAATTCATTCGCACGATCCATTCTAATTCATTCATACGATCCATTCTAATTCATTCATACAATGCATTCTAATTCTTTCACACGATCCATTCTAATTCATTCGTACGATCCTTTCTAATTCATTAATATGATCCATTCTAATTCATTCGTACGATCCATTCTAATTCATATGCACAAAGGTATCCATTGTAATCCATTCGTAGGATCCATTCTAATCCATTCGTACGATCCATTCTAATTCATTCGTACAATCCATTCTAATTCATTCACTCGAATGTATCCATTCTAATCCATTCGTACGATCCATTCAAATCCATTCGTACGATCCATTCTAATTCATTCGCATGAATGTAACGATTCTAATTCATTCATCTGATCCATTCTAATTCATTCGTACGATCCATTCTAAGTCATTCGCACGATCCATTCTTATTCATTCATAGGATCCATTCTAATTCATTCGTACAATCCATTCTAATTCTTTCACATGATCCATTCTAATTCATTCGTACGATCCATTCTAATTCATTCATACAATCCATTCTAATTCATTCGTACGATCCGTTCTAATTCACTCATACGATCCATTCTAATACATTCATACGATCCATTCTAATTCATTTGCACGAATATATCCATTCTAATTCATTCGTACGATCCAATCTAATTCCTTCGTACGATCCATTCTAATTCATTCGTACGATCTATTCTAATTCATTCGTACGATCCATTCTAATTCTTCGTACGATCCATTCTAATTCATTCGTACAATCCATTCTAATTCATTCGAACGAATGGATACATTCGTGTGAATGAATTAGAATGGATCGTACGAATGAGTAAGAAATGGATCGTACGATTGAAATATAATGGATTGCACGAATGAATTAGAATGGATCGTACGAATGAATTAGAATGGATCGTGTGAAAGAATTAGAATGGATTGTATGAATGAATTAGAATGGATCGTACGAAGGAATTAGAATGGATCGTACGAATGAATTAGAATGGATCGTACGAATGAATTAGAATAGAATGTACGAATGAATTAGAATGGATCGTACGAATGAATTACAATGGATCGTGTGAAAGAATTAGAATGGATCGTACGAATGAATTAGAATGGATCGTGCGAATGAATTAGAATGGATCGTACGAATGAATTAGAATAGATCGTGCTAATGAATTAGAATTGATCGAACGAATTTATTCTAATTCATTCATACAATCCATTCTAATTCTTTTACACGATCCATTCTAATTCATTCGTACATTCCATTCTAATTCATTAGCACGATCCATGCTAATTCATTCTAATCCATTCTAATTCATTTGTATCCATTCTAATCCATTCGCACGATCCATTCTAATTCATTCGTACGATCCATTCTAATTCATTAATATGATCCATTCTTATTCATTCGTATGATCCATTCTAATTCATATGCACAAGGGTATCCATTCTAATCCATTCGTAGGATCCATTCTAATCCATTCGTACGATCCATTCTAATTCATTTGTACGATCCATTCTAATTAATTCGCTCGAATGTATCCATTCTAATCCATTCGTACGATCCATTCTAATCCATTCGTACGATCCATTCTAATTCATTCGCATGAATGTAACCATTCTAATTCATTCATTTGATCCATTCTAATTCATTCGTACGATCCATTCTAATTCATTCGCACGATCCATTCTAATTCCTTCGTACGATCCATTCTAATTCATTCGTACGATCCATTCTAATTCCTTCATACGATCCATTCTAATTCATTCGTACAATCTATTCTAATTCATTCGTACGAATGGATACATTCGTGTGAATGAATTAGAATGGATCGTACGAATGAGTAAGAATGGATCGTACGTATAAAATAGAATGGATTGCACGAATGAATTAGAATGGATCGTACGAATGAATTAGAATGGATCGTGTGAAAGAATTAGAATGGATTGTATGAATGAATTAGAATGGATCGTACGAAGGAATTAGAATGGATCTTACGTGAGTAAGAATGGATCGTACGAATGAAATAGAATGGATTGTGCGAATGAATTAGAATGGATCGTACAAATGAATTAGAATGGATCGTGTGAAAGAATTAGAATGGATTGTATGAATGAATTAGAATAGATCGTATGAATGAATTAGAATGGATCGTACGAATGAATTAGAATGGATCGTACGAATGAATTAGAATGGATACATTCGTGCGAATGAATTAGAATGGATACATTCGTGTGAAAGAATTAGAATAGATCGTATGAATGAATTAGAATAGATCCTATGAATGAATTAGAATGGATCGTGCGAATGAATTAGAATGGATCGTACGAATGAATTAGAATGGATCGTGCTAATGAATTAGAATTGATCGAACGAATGAATTAGCATGGATCGTGCTAATGAATTAGAATGGAACGTACGAATGAATTAGAATGGATCGTGTGAAAGAATTAGAATGGATTGTATGAATGAATTAGAATGAATTCGTACGATCCATTCGAATTCATTCATACGATCCATTCTAATTCATTCATACGATCCATTCTAATTCATTCATACAATCCATTCTAATTCTTTCACACGATCCATTCTAATTCATTCGTAGGATCCATTCTAATTCATTCGTACAATCTATTCTATTTCATTCATACGATCCATTCTTACTCATTCGTATGATCCATTCTAATTCATTCGGACGAATGTATCCATTCTAATTTATTCGTACGATCCATTCTAATTCATTCGTACGATCCATTCTAATTCATTCATACGATCCATTCTTACTCATTCGTATGATCCATTCTAATTCATTCGTACGATCCATTCAAATTCATTCGTACGATCCATTCTAATTCATTCGCACAATCTATTCTAATTCATTCGTACGATCCATTCTAATTTATTCGTACGATCGTACGAATGAATTAGAATGGATCGTACGGAATGCATTAGAATGGATTGTATGAATGAATTAGAATGGATACATTCGTGCGAATGAATTAGAATGGATCATACGAATGAGTAAGAATGGATCGTACGAATGAAATAGAATGGATTGTACGAATGAATTAGAATGGATCGTACAAATGAATTAGAATGGATCGTATGAATGAATTAGAATGGATCATACGAATGAGTAAGAATGGATCGTACAAATGAAATAGAATCGATTGTACGAATGAATTAGAATGGATCGTACGAATGAATTAGAATGGATCGTGTGAAAGAATTAGAATGCATTGTATGAATGAATTAGAATGGATCGTATGAATGAATTAGAATGGATCGTGCGAATGAATTCGAATGGATCGCATGATCCATTCGAATAGAATGGATCGTATGAATGAATTAGAATGGATCGGGCGAATGAATTAGAATGGATTGTAGGAATGAATTAGAATGGATCGTATGAATGAATTAGAATGGATCGTATGAATGAATTAGAATGGATCGTGCGAATGAATTAGAGTGGATCGTACGAATGAATTAGAACGGATCGTACGAATGAATTAGAATGGATCATACGAATGAATTAGAATGGATCATACGAATGAGTAAGAATGGATCGTACGAATGGAATAGAATGAATTGTACGAATGAATTAGAATGGATACATTCATGCGAATGAATTAGAATGGATCGGACGATTGAATTAGAATGGATCGTACAATTCATTCTAATTCATTCGTACGATCCATTCTAATACATTCATACGATTCATGCTAATTCATTCACACGATCCATTCTAATTCATTCGTACGATCCATTCTTATTCATTCATACGATCCATTCTAATTCATTCGCACAATCCATTCTAATTCATTCGTACAATCCATTCTAATTCATTCGTATGATCCATTCTAACTCATTCGGTGGATCCTTTCTAATTCATTCGTACGATCCATTCTAATTCATTCCCACGATCCATTCTAATTCATTCGTACGATCCATTCTAATTCATTCGTACAATCTATTCTAATTCATTTGCACGAATGTAACCATTCTAATTCATTCATATGATTCATTCTAATTCATTCGTATGAGCAATTCTAATTCATTCGTACGATCCATTCTAATTCATTCATACGATCCATTGTAATTCATTCATACAATCCATTTAGATTCATTCGCACAAATGTATCCATTCAAATTCATTCGTACGATCCAGTCTAATTCATTCGTACGATCCATTCTAATTCCTTCGTACGATCCATTCTAATTCATTCGTACGATCTATTCTAATTCATTCGTACGATCTATTCTAATTCATTCATACAATCCATTCTAATTCTTTCACACGATCCATTCTAATTCATTCGTACGATCTATTCTAATTCATTCGCACGAATGTAACCATTCTAATTCATTCATACGATTCATTCTAATTCATTCGTATGAGCTATTCTAATTCATTCGTACGATCCATTCTAATTCATTCACACGATTGTATCCATTCTAATTCATTCATACGATCCATTCTAATTCATTCGTACGATCCATTCTAATTCACTCATACGATCCATTCTAATACATTCATACGATCCATTCTAATTCATTTGCACGAATATATCCATTCTAATTCATTTGTACGATCCATTCTAATTTCTTCGTATGATCCATTCTAATTCATTCGTACGATCCATTCTAATTCATTCGCACGAATGTATCCATTCTAGTTCATTCGTACGATCCATTCTAATTCATTCGTACGATCCATTCTAATCCATTCATACGATCCATTCTAATTCATTCATACGATCCATTCTAATTCCTTCGTACGATCTATTCTAATTCATACGCACGAATGTAACCATTCTAATTCATTCATACGATTCATTTTAATTCATTCGTATGAGCTATTCTAATTCATTCGTACGATCCATTCTAATTCATTCGTAAGATCCATTCTAATTCATTCGTACGATCCATTCTAATTCATTCATACGATCTATTCTATTCCATTCTAATTCATTAGCACGATCCATTCTAATTCATTCGTACGATCCATTCTAATTCATTCGCACGATCCATTCTAATTCATTCGTACGATCCATTCTAATTCATTCGCACGATCCATTCTAATTCATTCGTACGATCCATTCTAATTCATTCGCACGATCCATTCTAATTCATTCATACAATCTATTCTAATTCATTCGCACGATCCATTCTAATTCACTCATACGATCCATTCTAATACATTCATACGATCTATTCTAATTCATTTGCACGAATATATCCATTCTAATTCATTCGTATGATCCATTCTATTTCATTCGTATGATCCATTCTAATTCCTTCGTATGATCCATTCTAATTCCTTCGTATCCATTCTAATTCACTCATACGATCCATTCTAATTCATTCATACGATCTATTCTAATTCATTCAGACGATCCATTCTAATTCTTTCACACGATCCATTCTAATTCATTCGTACGATCCATTCTAATTCATTCGCACGAATGTATCCATTCTAATTCATTCGTACATACGATCCATTCTAATTCATTCGCACGAATGTATCCATTTTAATTCATTTGTATAATCCATTCTATTTCAATCGTACGATCCATTTTTACTCATTCGTATGATCCATTCTAATTCATTCGCACGAATGTATCCATTCTAATTCATTTGTACGATCCATTCTAATTCATTTGCACGAATATATCCATTCTATTTCATTCGTACGATCCATTCTTACTCATTCGTACGATCCATTCTAATTCATTCGTCCGATCCATTCTAATTCATTCGCACGAATGTATCCATTCTAATTCATTCGTTCGATCAATTCTAATTCATTAGCACGATCCATTCTAATTCATTCGTACGATCCATTCTAATTCATATTACGATCCATTCTAATTCATTCATAGGATCCATTCTAATTCATTCATACGATCTATTCTAATTCTTTCGCACGAATGTATCCATTCTAATTCATTCGCACGAATGTATCCATTCTAATTCATTCGTACGATCCATTCTAATTCATTAATATGATCCATTCTAATTCATTCGTACGATCCATTCTAATTCATATGCACAATGGTATCCATTCTAATCCATTCGTAGGATCTATTCTAATCCATTCGTACGATCCATTCTAATTAATTCGTACGATCCATTCTAATTCATTCGCTCGAATGTATCCATTCTAATCCATTCGTACGATCCATTCTAATCCATTCGTACGATCCATTCTAATTCATTCGCATGAATGTAACCATTCTAATTCATTCATTTGATCCATTCTAATTCATTCGTACGATCCATTCTAATTCATTCGTTCGATCCATTCTAATTCATTCGCACGAATGTATCCATTCTAATTCATTCGTACGATCCATTTTAATTCATTCGTACGATCCATTCTAATTTATTCGTAAGATCCATTCTAATTCATTCGTACGATCCATTCTTATTCATTCGTACGATCCATTCTAATTCATTCGCACGAATGTATTTATTCTAGTTCATTCGTACGATCCATTCTAATTCATTCGTACGATCCATTCTAATTCATTCGCACGATCCATTCTAATTCATTCGTACGATCAATTCTAATTCATTCGTGCAATCCATTCTATTTCATTCGTACGATCCATTCTTACTCATTCGTACGATCCATTCTAATTCATTCACACGAATGTACCCATTCGTACGAATGAATTAGAATAGATTGCACGAATGAATTAGAATGGATCGTATGAAGGAATTAGAATGGATCGTACGAATGAATTAGAATGGATCGTACGAAGGAATTAGAATGGATCGTACGAATGAATTAGAATGGATCGTACGATTGAATTAGAATGGATCATACGAATGAGTAAGAATGGATCGTATGAATGAATTAGATTGGATCGTACGATCCATTCTAATTCATTAGCATGGATCGTGCTAATGAATTAGAATGGATCGTAGAATGGATCGTACGAATGAATTAGAATTAATTAGAATGGATCGTACGAATGAATTAGAATAGATCATAGAATGAATTAGAATGGATCGTGCAAATGAATTAGAATGGATACATTCGTGCGAATGAATTAGAATGGATCGTGCGAATGAATTAGAATGGATCATACGAATGAATTAGAATGGATATATTTGAACGAATAAATTAGAATGGATCATACGAATGAATTAGAATGGATCGTACGAATGAATTAGAATGGATAGTGCGAATGAATTAGAATCGATCGTACGAATGAATTAGAATGGATCGTACGAATGAATTAGAATAGATCATACGAATGAGTAAGAATGGATCGTACGAATCAATTAGAATGGATCGTACGAATGAATTAGAATGGATCGTACGAATAAATTAGAATGGATACATTCGTCCGAATGAATTAGAATGGATCATACGAATGAGTAAGAATAGATCGTACGAATGAAATAGAATAGATTGTACGAATGAATTAGAATGAATCCTACGAATGAATTAGAATGGATCGTGTGAAAGAATTAGAATGGATTGTATGAATGAATTAGAATGGATCGTATGAATGAATTAGAATGGATCGTGCGAATGAATTCGAATGGATCATACGAATTCATTCTAATTCATTCATACAATCCATTCTAATTCTTTCACACGATCGATTCTAATTCATTCATACGTTCCATTCTAATTCATTAGCACGATCCATGCTAATTCATTTGTTCGATCAATTCTAATTCATTAGCACGATCCATTCTAATTCATTCGTACGATCCATTCTAATTCATTCGCACGATCCATTCTAATTCATTCATAGGATCCATTCTAATTCATTCGTACGATCTATTCTAATTCTTTTGCACGAATGTATCTATTCTAATTCATTCGCACGAATGTATCCATTCTAATTCATTCGTACGACCCATTCTAATTCATTCGTACGATCCATTCTAATTCATTCGTACGATCCATTCTAATTCATTCATATGATCTATTCTAATTCATTCATACAATCCATTCTAATTCTTTCACACGATCCATTCTAATTCATTCGTACGATTCATTCTAATTCATTCGCACAATCCATTCTATTTCCTTCGTACGATCCATTCTTACTCATTCGTATGATCCATTCTAATTCATTCGCACGAATGTATCCATAATGGATCATACGAATGAGTAAGAATGGATCGTACGAATGAAATAGAATGGATTGTGCGAATGAATTAGAATGGACCGTACGAATGAATTAGACGTACGAATGAATTAGAATGGATACATTCGTGCGAATAAATTAGAATGGATCATACGAATGAGTAAGAATGGATCGTCATTCTAATTCATTCGTATAATCCATTCTAATTCATTTGTATCCATTCTATTTCATTCGCACGATCCATTCTAATTCATTCGCGCAATCTATTCTAATTCATTCGTACGATCCATTCTAATTCATTCGTACGATCCATTCTAATTCATTCATACAATCCATTCTAATTTATTCGCACGAATGTATCCAATCTAATTTATTCGTACGATCCATTCTAATTCATTCGCACAATCTATTCTAATTCATTCATATAATCCATTCTAATTCATTCGCACGAATGTATCCATTCTAATTCATTCATACGATCCATTCTACTTCATTCGTACTATCCGTTCTAATTCACTCATACGATCCATTCTAATTCATTCATACGATCCATTCTAATTCATTCGCACGAATATATCCATTCTAATTCTTTCGTTCGATGCATTCTAATTCATTCGTACGATCCATTCTAATTCATTCATTTGATCCATTCTAATTCATTTGTACGATCCATTCTAATTCATTCGTCCGATCCATTCTAATTCATTCGCACGAATGTATCCATTCTAATTCATTCGTATGATCCATTCTAATTCATTCGCACGATCCATTCTAATTCATTCGTACGATCCATTCTAATTCATTCATACGATCTATTCTAATTCATTCATATAATCCATTCTAATTCTTTCACACGATCCATTCTAATTCATTCGTACGATCCATTCTAATTCATTCGCACAATCCATTCTATTTCATTCGTACGATCCATTTTTACTCATTGGTACGATCCATTCTAATTCATTCGCACGAATGTATCCATTCTAATTCATTTGTGCGAATCCATTCTAATTCATTCGTACAATCTATTCTATTTCATTCGCACGATCCATTCTAATCCATTCTAATTCATTCGTACGATCCATTCTTACTCATTCGTATGATCCATTCTAATTCATTCGTACGATCTATTCTAATTCATTTGTAAGATCCATTCTAATTCATTCGTACGATCCATTCTAATTCATTCGTATGATCCATTCTAATTCATTAATATGATCCATTCTAATTCATTCGTATGATCCATTCTAATGAATTAGAATTGATCGTACGAATGAAATAGAATGGATTGCATGAATGATTTAGAATGGATCGTACGAATGAATTAGAATGGATCGTGTGAAAGAATTAGAATGGATTGTATGAATGAATTAGAATGGATCGTACGAATGAATTAGAATGGATCGTACGAAGGAATTAGAATGGATCATACGAATGAATTAGAATGGATCGTACGAATGAATTAGAATAGATCGTACGAATAAATTAGAATGGATCGTACGAATGAATTAGAATGGATCGTACGAATGAATTAGAATGGATATATTCGTGCAAATGAATTAGAATGGATCGTATGAATGTATTAGAATGGATCGTATGAGTGAATTAGAATGGATCGTACGAATGAATTAGAATGGATCGTACGAATGAATTAGAATGAATCGTACGAATGAATTAGAATGGATTGTACGAAGGAATTGGAATGGATCGTACGAATGAATTAGAATGGATCGTACGAATGAATTAGAATAGATCGTACGAATGAATTGGAATGGATCGTACGAAGGAATTAGAATGGATCGTACGAATGAATTAGAATGGATATATTCGTGCAAATGAATTAGAATGGATCGTATGAATGTATTAGAATGGATCGTATGAGTGAATTAGAATGGATCGTACGAATGAATTAGAATGGATCGTACGAATGAATTAGAATGGATCCTATGAATGAATTAGAATGGATCGTGCGAATAAATTAGAATGGATCGTACGAATGAATTAGAATGGATCCTATGAATGAATTAGAATGGATCGTGCGAATGAATTAGAATGGATCGTACGAATGAATTAGAATGGATCTTGCTAATGAATTAGAATGGAATAGAATAGATTGTACGAATGAATTAGAATGGATTCGTACGAATGAATTAGAATGGATACATTCGTGCGAATGAATTAGAATGGATCGTACCTGTTAGAATTGGTGAGGTCTATAGCTCGTAAAACCTATAGTTTAGCTATGTATGGTTGATAGTATAGGAATGCATATTGGTACGTACCTCAGTACTTGTTCTGAACACAGAACTGAGAGCCATGGCTACATGGTAATCCACTTGAGTGAGAGACTCAAGGGACTGGTCCCATGTAACCTAAATACGTTCACAGCTCTGATAAGGGTTGGTCGCCCTATCAGGATAAGCTGTTGGGATGACAGAGCGTGGGTGTCTCCACCACGGTCATTACCAGGCACAGTGTCGTGGCCGAACGGAACCAACACGGTGCACAGATCGATGAGCAGACATCGGTGCACTAAATCATGTTTCTGCTTAGGGTAAAACGGTCCTAAACCCTGAGGAACCATGTCTGGTGGACTAACCAGTTGTGTGGTGCTTTGGTGCACCAATGTGTGAGGATCCGGATACAGTGATCCAAAACCACGGTGTACTGGGTTACTCGGCTGGCGTTGCATCAGCGTGTCACTCCTGCAGGCTATCCACACCCCTAGCGGGAGGTGCGTTCCTTGGTCTGACCTACGTCGTATTAAACCCTGGCCAGGTGGTCATCAGTTGGACTGATAACGGATCCGGTTGCTCGTCAGAGTTATCGGAGGTACGATATACGTGGTCAACCTGGAAGGAACCGAGTCATATGAGCACTCGAGTCTGACGGTATTCTCCACCGCTCGAGTTGCGTCATGGCACCAGTGGAGGGACAGCGAGTTTACCATACTAAGCGGAGAGCAGGGGTATGAGGGAGAATATAGTAAGTCTGGGGGGATTGGAGTGCAGCCTGCGTCGCACTCTGGGTGGCTACGCAGGTTAACTCGGACTCAGAGGATCGATGGTACACTCGGGTAGTGTGTCGATCGAGTCTGAGTTGGAAGCCATGAACCCTGGTCCCTGAAGGTTCCACCTTATCGACATTATGTACGGTTCTTATACCATCTCCTCGAAACACAGAACGTAGTTAGAGGAAGCGAGAAATCTAAGCATACGCTCCGTGAGTACTTCGCACTAGTGCACGGTAGATGCGTAGCTATGTGTGTGTACTAAGGGGAAACCCTAGGTTAGTGCAGAGACGCATGTAGTAATTCCTTGTCATAAGTGGACTTTGCCACATGGGTGCGATGCACTGGGACATATTGCGAGTTGACTAGTTGACTTCACTAGGGGTACCCTACGGGAACCTCAGAGAATAGTAAAATCACTAGTGCACTTCACTTATGTGTGCCTTATAAAGTCTCATACATGAGGAACGGCCAACTAGTGACATAAGGGTGTTTTGGTCATACCACGCACCACTATGTACTAGGGGGGGCTGGCCCTAAGTGTTGGGAGACTGGTCAAGGCCGGCCCCAGTGGTTTCATGAGATTGTTGCCTCCGATGAAAGGGCCGGTCATGAGGCGCAGAAAACGGGCTGGTTTTGACCGTTTTCGAAAACAAGGAAAAGATAGAGATAAAGAAAAGATATATAGGGAGAAGGTTTGAATCAATTAACCATTATCCGCAAGACTTATCCATAAGGATAAGGCCGGCCCTATATAAGGCATAGGGAGAGAGGGGGGGACGAAATTAATGAGCCATGCAAGCCCTAGGGCCGACCCAAGCCATGGGGAAACCCTAGCCGCCCCTCTCCTCTCTTCGCATCTCCTCTCTCGTCTCTTTCTCCCTCGCTTGCGCCATTGGATGGCGACTCGTCTTTCTCACGTGGTGTTTCGTAGAAGGAGAAGGCTCGTCGTATGGAGGCACTCAGAGATTTATCGACGAGGTGCCGTGCATCGTGTGAGATCGGGTGAACTAGAAGGCGTCTCCCGCAACCTTTTGCTGTCCAGAATCTGCACAAAAAATCAGCGTTGTTTCTGTGATTCCGGGAGCTATAGAAGTCCAAACGACGTGAAACTTGTTGCAAACGTTGCGTCCCGAAGTTGGCTACCTGCAGTCCAAATTTCAGCCCATCGACAAAGAAGAAATTTGTCGCGGTGAAAGATTCCGCACGCAGCTATGATCTCTAACAAGTAGATCTAATATAATTAGAACATGCATACATGCTAGATTGTTCTTTTGCGTTAGATCGTCATTAGGGGTTCGCGTAGTCGCCATGCTAGTTTCATACACGCATATGTAAATCATTTCAATGAAAATTTTGATATGTAACGCACACCGCTCACGCTCCTCGGACCTTCACTTTGCTTCCGCAGCGGGCCTCTACCATGGATTTATTTCCAACAGTACCAATGAGTAAGAATGGATCGTACGAATGAAATAGAATGGATTGTGCGAATGAATTAGAATGGATCGTACGAATGAATTAGAATGGATCGTGTGAAAGAATTAGAATGGATTATATGAATGAATTAGAATAGATCGTATGAATGAATTAGAATAGATAGTATGAGTGAATTAGAATGGATACGAAGGAATTAGAATGGATCGTAAAAAGGAATTAGAATGGATCATACGAATGAAATAGAATGGATCGTACGAAGGAATTAGAATGGATCGTACGAAGGAATTAGAATGGATCGTACGAATGAATTAGAATGGATATATTCGTGCAAATGAATTAGAATGGATCGTATGAATGAATTAGAATGGATCGTATGAGTGAATTATAATGGATCGTACGAATGAAATAGAATGAATTAGAATTGATCGTACGAATGAAATAGAATGGATTGTACGAATGATTTAGAATGGATCGTACGAATGAATTAGAATTGATCGTACAAATGATTTAGAATGGATACATTCGTGCGAATGAATTAGAATGGATCATACGAATGAGTAAGAATAGATCGTACGAATGAAATAGAATGGATTGTACGAATGAATTAGAATAGATTCGTACGAATGAATTAGAATGGATACATTCGTGCGAATGAATTAGAATGGATCGTACCAATGAGTAAGAATGGATCGTACGAATGAAATAGAATGGATTGTGCGAATGAATTAGAATGGATCGTACGAATGAATTAGAATGGATCGTACGAATGAATTTGAATGGATCATACGAATTAATTAGAATGGATCATACGAATGAATTAGAATGGATCGTACGAATGAATTAGAATGGATCGTACGAATAAATTAGAATGGATCGTACGAATGAATTAGAATGGATCATACGAATTAATTAGAATGGATCATACGAATGAATTAGAATAGATCGTACGAATGAATTAGAATGGATCGTACGAATGAATTAGAATGGATACATTTGTGCGAATGAATTAGAATGGATCGTACGAATGGATTAGAATGGATCGTACGAATGGATTAGAATGGATACATTCGTGCGAATGAATTAGAATGGATTGTATAAATGAATTAGAATGGATCGTATGATCCATTCGAATTCATTCGCACGATCCATTCTAATTCATTCGTACGATCCATTCTAATTCATTCATACGATCCATTCTAATTCATTCATACGATCCATTCTAATTCATTCGTATATTCCATTCTAATTCATTCGTACGATCTATTCTATTTCATTCGTACGATCCATTCTTACTCATTCGTATGATCCATTCTAATTCATTCGGACGAATGTATCCATTCTAATTTATTCGTACGATCCATTCTAATTCATTTGTATGATCCATTCTAATTCATTCGTACGATCCATTCTTACTCATTCGTATGATCCATTCTAATTCATTCGTACGATCCATTCTAATTCATTCGCTCGAATGTATCCATTCTAATCCATTCGTACGATCCATTCTAATTCATTAGCACGATCCATTCTAATTCTTTCACACGATCCATTCTAATTCATTCGTACGATCCATTGTAATTCATTCGCAGAATCCATTCTATTTCATTCGTACGATCCATTCTTACTCATTCGTATGATCCATTCTAATTTATTCGCACGAATGTATCCATAATGGATCATACGAATGAGTAAGAATGGATCGTACGAATAAAATAGAATGGATTGTGCGAATGAATTAGAATGGACCGTACGAATGAATTAGAATGGATCGTACGAATGAATTAGAATGGATATATTTGAACGAATAAATTAGAATGGATCATACGAATGAATTAGAATGGATCGTACGAATGAATTAGAATGGATAGTGCGAATGAATTAGAATCGATCGTACGAATGAATTAGAATGGATCGTACGAATGAATTAGAATGGATCATACAAATGAGTAAGAATGGATCGTACGAATGAATTAGAATGGATCGTACGAATGAATTAGAATGGATCGTACGAATAAATTAGAATGGATACATTCATCCGAATGAATTAGAATGGATCATACGAATGAGTAAGAATGGATCGTACGACTGAAATAGAATAGATTGTTCGAATTAATTAGAATGGATCCTACGAATGAATTAGAATGGATCGTACGAATGAATTAGAATGGATCATATTAATGAATTAGAATGGATCATACGAATGAATTAGAAAGGATATATTCGTGCGAATAAATTAGAATGGATTGTATCAATAAATTAGAATGGATCGTACGAATGAATTAGAATGGATCATACGAATGAATTAGAATAGATTGCGCGAATGAATTAGAATGGATCGTACAAATGAATTAGAATGGATCGTACGAAGGAATTAGAATGGATCGTACGAATGAATTAGAATGGATCGTACGAATGAATTAGAATGGATCGTACGAATGAATTAGAATGGATCGTACGATTAAATTAGAATGGATCATATGAATGAGTAAGAATGGATCGTATGAGTGAATTAGATTGGATCGTACGATCCATTCTAATTCATTAGCATGGATCGTGCTAATGAATTAGAATGGAATATACTAATGAATTAGAATGGATCGTAGAATTGATCGTACGAATGAATTAGAATGAATTAGAATGGATCGTATGAATGAATTAGAATAGATCATAGGAATGAATTAGAATGGATCGTGCAAATGAATTAGAATGGATACATTCGTGCGAATAAATTAGAATGGATTGTATGAATGAATTAGAATGGATCGTACGAATGAATTAGAATGGATATTACGAATGAATTAGAATAGATTGTGCGAATGAATTAGAATGGATCGTGCGAATGAAATAGAATGGATACAAATGAATTAGAATGGATCTACGAATGAATTAGAATGACGATCCATTCTTACTCATTCGTATGATCCATTCTATTTCATTCGCACGAATGTATCCATTCTAATTCATTCGTACGATCCATTCTAATTCATTCATAGGATCCATTCTAATTCATTCGCACGAATGTATCCATTCTAATTCATTCGTACGATCAGTTCTAATTCATTCACAAAATCTATTCTAATTCATTCATACGATCCATTCTAATTCATTCACACGAATGTATCCATTCTAATTCATTCATACGATCCATTCTAATTCATTCGTACGATCCATTCTAATTCACTCATACGATCCATTCTAATACATTCATACGATCCATTCTAATTCATTTGCACGAATATATCCATTCTAATTCATTCGTACGATCAATTCTAATTCCTTCGTACGATCCATTCTAATTCATTTGTACGATCTATTCTAATTCATTCGTACGATCCATTCTAATTCATTCGTACGATCCATTCTAATTCCTTCGTACGATCCATTCTAATTCATTCGTATGATCCATTCTAATTCATTCGTACAATCTATTCTAATTCATTCGTACGAATGGATACATTTGTGTGAATGAATTAGAATAGATCGTACGAATGAGTAAGAATGGATCGTACGAATGAAATAGAATGGATTGCACGAATGAATTAGAATGGATCGTACGAATGAATTAGAATGGATCATGTGAAAGAATTAGAATGGATTGTATGAATGAATTAGAATGGATCGTACAAATGAAATAGAATGGATTGTACGAAGGAATTAGAATGGATCGTACGAATGAATTAGAATGGATCGTACGAATGAATTAGAATGGATCGTACGAATGAATTAGAATGGATCATACGAAGGAATTAGAATGGATCGTACGAATGAATTAGAATGGATACATTCACGTGAATGAATTAGAATGGATCGTATGAATGAATTAGAATAGATTTTGTGAATGAATTAGAACTGATCGTACGAATGAATTAGAATGGATACATTCGTGCGAATGAATTAGAATGGATTGTATGAATGAATTAGAATGGATCCTATGAATGAATTAGAATGGATCGTACGAATGAATTAGAATGGATCGTACGAATGAATTAGAATGGATATATTCGTGCAAATGAATTAGAATGGATCGTATGAATGTATTAGAATGGATCGTATGAGTGAATTAGAATGGATCGTGCGAATGAATTAGAATGGATTGTATGAATGAATTAGAATGGATCGTATGAATGAATTAGAATGGATCATACGAATTAATTAGAATGGATCATACGAATGAATTAGAATGGATCGTACGAATGAATTAGAATTAGAATGGTATATTCGTGCGAATGAATTAGAATGGATACATTCGTGCGAAAGAATTAGAATAGATCGTATGAATGAATTAGAATGGATCCTATGAATGAATTAGAATGGATCGTGCGAATGAATTAGAATAGATCGTACGAATGAATTAGAATGGATACATTCGTGCGAATGAATTAGAATGGATCGGACGAATGAATTAGAATGGATCGTACGAATGAATTAGAATGGATCAAATGAATGAATTAGAATGGTTACATTCATGCGAATGAATTAGAATGGATCGTATGAATGAATTAGAATAGATCGTGTTAGAATTGGTGAGGTCTATAGCTCGTAAAAACCTATAGTTTAGCTATATATGGTTGATAGTATAAGATTGCATCTAGGTACGTACCATAGTACGTGTTCTGATTACAGAACAGAGAGCCATGGCTACATGGTAATCCTCTTGAGTGGGAGACTCAAGGGACTGGTCCCATGTAACCTAAATACGTTCGCAGCTCTGATTAGGGTTGGTCGCCCTATCAGGTTAAGCTGTTGGGATGACAGAGCGTGGGTGTCTCCACCACGGTCATTACCAGGCACAGTGTCTGTGGCCGAACGGAACCAACACGGTGCACAGATCGGTGAGCAGACACCGGTGCACTAAACCGTGTTTCTGCTGAGGGTAAAACGGTCCTAAACCCTGAGGAGCCATGTCTGGTGGACTAACCAGTTGAGTGGTGCTTTGGCGCACCAATGTGTGAGGATCCGGATGCAGTGATCCAAAACCACGGTGTACTGGGTTACCCGGCTGGCGTTGCATCAGCGTGTCACTCCTGCAGGCTATCCACACCCCTAACGGGAGGTGCGTTCCTTGGTCTGACCTACGTCGTATTAAACCCTGGCCAGGTGGTCATCAGTTGGACTGGTGACGGATCCGGTTGCTCGAAAGAGTAATCGGAGATACGATGTATGTGGTCAACCTGGAAGGAACCGAGTCATATGAGCACTCGAGTCTGACGGTATTCTCCACCGCTCGAGTTGCGTCATGGCACCAGTGGAGGGACAGCGAGTTTACCATACTAAGCGGAAAGCAGGGGTATGTGGGAGAACATAGTAAGTCCGGGGGAATTGGAGTACAGCCTGCTTCGCACTCTGGGTGGCTACGCAGGTTAACTCGGACTCAGAGGATCGATGGTACACTCGGGTAGTGTGTCGATCGAGTCTGAGTTGGAAGCCATGAACCCTGGTCCCTGAAGGTTCCACCTTATCGACATTATGTACGGTTCTTATACCATCTCCTCGAAACACAGAACGTAGTTAGAGGAAGCGAGAAGTCCAAGCATACGCTCCGTGAGTGCTTCGCACTAGTGCACGGTAGATGCGTAGCTACGTGTGTGCACTAAGGGGAAACCCTAGGTTAGTGCAGAGACACATGTAGCAATTCCTTGTCATAAGTGGACTTTGCCACATAGGTGCGATGCACCGGGACATGTTGCGAGTTGACTAGTTGACTTCACTAGGGGCACCCTATGGGAACCTCAGAGAATAGTGAAATCACTGGTGCACTTCACTTATGTGTGCCTTGTAAAGTCTCGTACACGAGGAACGGCCAACTAGTGACATAAGGGCGTTTTGGTCATACCATGCGCCACTATGCACTAAGGGGGCCGGCCCTAAGTGTTGAGAGACTGGTCAAGGCCGGCCCCATTAGTTTCGGGAGGTTGTTGCCTCCGATGAAGGGGCCGGTTATGAGGCGCAGAAAACGGGCTGGTTTTGACCGTTTTCGAAAACAAGGAAAGGATAGAGATAAAGAAGAGATATATAGGGATAAGGTTTGAATCAATCATCCTTATCCATACTGTCCTTATCCATATGGATAGGCCGGCTATATATATGAGAAGGAGAGAGAGGGTGCACGAAATTAAGAGAGCCATGCAAGCCCTAGGGCCGGCCATGGCAAAGGGAAACCCTAGCCGCCCCCTCTCCTCTCTTCGCATCTCCTCTCTCGTCTCTCTCTCCCTCGCTTGCGCCATTGGATGACGACTCGTCTTCCTCACGTGGTGTTTTGTAGAAGGAGAAGGCTCGTTGTATGGAGGCACTCAGAGATCCATCGACGAGGTGCCGTGCATCGTGTGAGATCGGGTGAACTAGAAGGCGTCTCCCGCAACCTTTTGCTGTCCAGAATCTGCACAGAAAATCAACGTTGTTTCTGCGATTCCGGGAGCTACAGAAGTCCAAACGACGTGAAACTTGTTGGAAAATTTGCGTATCGAAGTTGGCTACCTGCAGTCCAAATTTCAGCCCAATCAGAGTTCGGAGCAGAAAGTTATGACCGTCGCACCGAAGCTATGTCGAGCAGATCCGTAGCCCGTCTCCATCGACAAAGAAGAAATTTGTCGCGGTGAAAGATTCCGCACGCAGGTATGACCTCTAACAAGTAGATCTAACATAATTAGAACATGCATTCATGCTAGTTTGTTCTTTCGCGTTAGATCATCGTTAGGGGTTCGCGTAGTTGCCATGCTAGATTCATACACGCATATGTAGATCGTTTCGATGAAAATTTTGATATGTAACGCACACCGCTCACGGTCCTCGGACCTTCACTTTGCTTCCGCTGCGGGCCTCTACCATGGATTTATTTCCAACAGATCGTACGAATGAATTAGAATGGATCGTACGAATGAAATAGAATGGATACATTCGTGCGAATGAATTAGAATGGATCGGACGAATGAATTAGAATGGATCGTACGAATGAATTAGAATGGATCGTAGGAATGAATTAGAATAGCTTATACGAATGAATTAGAATGAATCGTATGAATGAATTAGAATGGTTACATTCGTGCGAATGAATTAGAATAGATCGTACGAATGAATTAGAATGGATCGTACGAATAAATTAGAATGGATCATGGGAATGAATTAGAATGGATCGTACGAATGAATTAGAATGGATCCACCGAATGAGTTAGAATGGATCATATGAATGAATTAGAATGGATTGTACGAATGAATTAGAATGGATTGTGCGAATGAATTAGAATGGATCCTACGAATGAATTAGAATGGATCGTGTGAAAGAATTAGAATGGATTGTATGAATGAATTAGAATAGATATATTCGTGCAAATGAATTAGAATGGATCGTATGAATGTATTAGAATGGATCATACGAGTGAATTAGAATGGATCGTACGAATGAATTAGAATGGATTGTATGAATGAATTAGAATGGATCGTACGAATGAATTAGAATGGATTGTATGAATGAATTAGAATGGATCGTACGAATGAATTAGAATGGATCAAATGAATGAATTAGAATGGTTACATTCATGCGAATGAATTAGAATGGATCGTACGAATGGATTAGAATGGATCGTACAAATGGATTAGAATGGCTACATTCGAGCGTACGATCCATTCTAATTCATTCGTCCGATCCATTCTATTTCATTCTCACGAATGTATCCATTCTAATTCATTCGTACGTACGATCCATTCTAATTCATTCATTTGATCCATTCTAATTCATTCGTACGATCCATTCTAATTCATTCGTCCGATCCATTCTAATTCATTCGCATGAATGTATCCATTCTAATTCATTCGTACAATCCATTCTAATTCATTCGCACGATCCATTCTAATTCATTTGTACGATCCATTCTAATTCATTCATACGATCTATTCTAATTCATTCATACAATCCATTCTAATTCTTTCACACGATCCATTCAAATTCATTCGTACGATCCATTCTAATTCATTCGCACGATCCATTCTATTCTAGTTCATTCGTACGATCCATTCTTATTCATTCTTACTCATTCGTATGATCCATTCTAATTCATTCGGACGAATGTATCCATTCTAATTTATTCGTACGATCCATTCTAATTCATTCGTACGATCCATTCTAATTCATTCGTAAGATCCATTCTAATTCATTCGTACGATCCATTCTAATTCATTCGTACGATCCATTCTAATTCATTCGTACGATCCATTCTAATTCATTCATACGATCTATTCTAATTCATTCATTCGTACGATCTATTCTAATACATTCGTACGATTCATGCTAATTCAATCGCACGATCCATTCTAATTCATTCGTACGATCCATTCTTATTCATTCATACGATCCATTCTAATTCTTTCACACGATCCATTCTAATTTATTCGTACGATCCATTCTAATTCATTCGTACGATCTATTCTAATTCATTCGTACGATCCATTCTAATTTATTCGTACGATCCATTCTAATTCCTTCGTACGATCCATTCTAATTCATTCATACGATCCATTCTAATTCTTTCACACGAGCCATTCTAATTCATTCGTACGTTCCATTCTAATTCATTAGCACGATCCATGCTAATTCATTTGTTCGATCAATTCTAATTCATTAGCACGATCCATTCTAATTCATTCGCATGATCCATTCTAATTCATTCATAGGATCCATTCTAATTCATTCATACGATCTATTCTAATTCTTTCGCACGAATATATCCATTCTAATTCATTCGTACGATCCATTCTAATTCCTTCGAACGATCCATTCTAATTCATTCATACGATCTATTCTATTTCATTCGTACGATCCATTCTTACTCATTCGTACGATCCATTCTAATTCATTCGTCCGATCCATTCTAATTCATTCTCACGAATGTATCCATTCTAATTCATTCGTTCGATTAATTCTAATTCATTAGCATGATCCATTCTAATTCATTCGTACGATCCATTCTTACTCATTGGTACGATCCATTCTAATTCATTCGCACGAATGTATCCATTCTAATTTATTCGTACAAATCCATTCTAATTCATTCGTACAATCTATTCTATTTCATTCGTACGATCCATTCTTAGTCATTCGTATGATCCATTCTAATTCATTCGGATGAATGTATCCATTCTAATTTATTCGTACGATCCATTCTAATTTATTCGTACGATCCATTCTAATCCATTCATACGATCCATTCTAATTCATTCGTCCGATCCATTCTAATTCATTCGCACGAATGTATCCATTCTAATTCATTCGTACGATCCATTCTAATTCATTCGTACGATCCATTCTAATTCATTTGTATGATCCATTCTAATTCATTCGTACGATCCATTCTAATTCATTCGTACGATCCATTCTAATTCATTCGCACGAATGTATCCATTCTAATTCATTCGTACAATCCATTCTATTTCATTCGTACGATCCATTCTTACTCATTCTTATGATCCATTCTAATTCATTCGTACGATCCATTCTAATTCATTCGTATGATCCATTCTAATTCATTCGCCCGATCCATTCTAATTCATTCATACGATCCAGTCTAATTCATTCATACGATCCATTCTAATTCATTCCTACAATCCATTCTAATTCATTCGCCCGATCCATTCTAATTCATTCATACGATCCATTCTATTCGAATGGATCATGCGATCCACTCGAATTCATTCGCACGATCCATTCTAATTCATTCATACGATCTATTCTAATTCATTCATACAATGCATTCTAATTCTTTCACACGATCCATTCTAATTCATTCGTACGATCCATTCTAATTCATTCGTACAATCCATTCTATTTCATTTGTACGATCCATTCTTACTCATTCGTATGATCCATTCTAATTCATTCGTACGATCCATTCTAATTCATTTGTACGATCCATTCTAATTCATTCGTACAATCCATTCTATTTCATTCGTACGATCCATTCTTACTCATTCGTATGATCCATTCTAATTCATTCGCACGAATGTATCCATTCTAATTCATTCATACAATCCATTCTAATTCATTCTGTACGATCTATTCTAATTCATTCGTACAATCGTACGAATGAATTAGAATGGATCGTACGAATGAATTAGAATAGATTGTGCGAATGAATTAGAATGGATCGTACGAATGAATTAGAATGGATCGTACGAATAAATTAGAATGGATCATACGAATGAGTAAAAATGGATCGTACGAATGAATTAGAATGGATCGTACGAATAAATTAGAATGGATACATTCGTCCGAATGAATTAGAATGTGTCATACGAATGAGTAAGAATGGATCGTACGACCGAAATAGAATAGATTGTACGAATGAATTAGAATGGATCCTACGAATGAATTAGAATGGATCGTGTGAAAGAATTAGAATGGATTGTATGAATGAATTAGAATGGATCGTATGAATGAATTAGAATGGATCGTGCGAATGAATTCGAATGGATCGTACGAATTCATTCTAATTCATTCATACAATCCATTCTAATTCTTTCACACGATCCATTCTAATTCATTCGTACGTTCCATTCTAATTCATTAGCACGATCCATGCTAATTCATTCGTTCGATCAATTCTAATTCATTAGCACGATCCATTCTAATTCATTCATACGATCCATTCTAATTCATTCGCACGATCCATTCTAATTCATTCATAGGATCCATTCTAATTCATTCATACGATCTATTCTAATTCTTTCGCACGAATGTATCCATTCTAATTCATTCGCACGAATGTATCCATTCTAATTCATTCGTACGATCCATTCTAATTCATTCGTACGATCCATTCGAATTCATTCGCACTATCCATTCTAATTCATTCATATGAACCATTCAAATTCATTCATACAATCCATTCTAATTCTTTCACACGATCCATTCTAATTCATTCGTACGATCCATTCTAATTCATTCGTACAATCAATTCTATTTCATTCGTACGATCCATTCTTACTCATTCGTATGATCCATTCTAATTCATTCGTATGATCCATCCTAATTCATTCGTACGATCCATTCTAATTCATTCGTACGATCCATTCTAATTCATTCGTACAATCCATTCTAATTCATTCGTACGAATGTATCCATTCTAATTCATTTGCACGATCCATTCTAATTCATTCCTATGATCTATTCTAATTCATTTGTACGATCCATTCTAATTCATTCGTACGATCCATTCTACGATCCATTCTAATTCATTCATACGATCCATTCTAATTCATATGCACAAAGGTATCCATTCTAATCCATTCGTAGGATCCATTCTAATCCATTCGTACGATCCATTCTAATTCATTCGTACGATCCATTCTAATTCATTCGCTCGAATGTATCCATTCTAATCCATTCGTACGATCCATTCTAATCCATTCGTACGATCCATTCTAATTCATTCGCATGAATGTAACCATTCTAATGAATTCATATGATCCATTCTAATTCATTCGTACGATCCATTCTAATTCATTCGTCCGATCCATTCTAACTCATTCGCACGAATGTATCCATTCTAATTCATTCGTACGATCCATTCTAATTCATTCGTACGATCCATTCTAATTCATTCGTAAGATCCATTCTAATTCCTTCGTACGATCCATTCTAATTCATTCTAATTCATTCGGACGATCGTACGAATGAATTAGAATGGATCGTACGGAATGAATTAGAATGGATCGTACGAATGAATTAGAATGGATCGTACGAATGAACTAGAATGGATACATTCGTGCGAATGAATTAGAATGGATCGTACGAATGAATTAGAATGGATCGTACGAATGAATTAGAATGGATCTTACGAATGAATTAGAATGGATCGTACGAATGAATTAGAATGGATCGTACGAATGAATTAGAATGGATACATTCGTGCGAATGAATTAGAATGGATCGAACGAATGAATTAGAATGGATCGTACGAATGAATTAGAATGGATCAAATGAATGAATTAGAATGGATCGTACAAATGAATTAGAATGCATCGTACGAAAGAATTAGAATGGATATATTCGTGTGAATGAATTAGAATGGATCGTACGAATGAATTAGACTGGATCGTACGAATGAATTTGAATGGATATATTTGTGCGAATGAATCTAAATAGATTGTATGAATGAATTACAATGGATCGTACGAATGAATTAGAATGGATCGTACGAATGAATTAGAATAGCTCATACGAATGAATTAGAATGAATCGTATGAATGAATTAGAATGGTTACATTCGTGCGAATGAATTAGAATAGATCGTACGAATGAATTAGAATGGATTGTACGAATGAATTAGAATGGATCCACCGAATGAGTTAGAATGGATCATATGAATGAATTAGAATGGATTGTACGAATGAATTAGAATGGATTGTGCGAATGAATTAGAATGGATTGTATGAATGAATAAGAATGGATCGTACGAATGAATTAGAATGGATCGTGAGAATGAATTAGCATGAATCGTACGAATGTATTAGAATGGATCGTCCGAATGAATTAGAATGAATCGTACGATCCATTTTAATTCATTCGTACGATTCATTCTAATTCATTCGCACGAATGTATCTATTCTAGTTCATTCGTACGATCCATTGTAATTCATTCGTACGATCCAGTCTAATTCATTCGTACGATCCATTCTAATTCATTCATGTGACCCATTTTAATTCATTCGTACAATCCATTCTAATTCATTCATACATTCTAATTCATTCGTATGATCCATTCTAATTCATTCGTACGATCCATTCTAATTCATTCGCACAAATGTATCCATTCTAGAATGAATTAGAATGGATCGTATGAATGAATTAGAATGGATCGTACGAATGAATTAGAATGGATCGTGCGAATGAATTAGAATGGATCGCACGAATGAATTAGAATGGATCGTATGAATAAACTAGAATAGATACATTCGTGTGAATGAATTAGAATGGATCGTACGAATAAATTAGAATGGATCGTACGAATGAATTAGAATGGATTGTACGAATGGATTAGAATGGATCATACGAATGAATTAGAATGGATCGTGCGAATGAATTAGAATGGATCGAACGAATGAATTAGAATGGATATATTCGAGCGAATGAATTAGAATAGATCGTAGGAATGAATTAGAATGGATCATACGAATGAATTACAATGGATCGTACGAATGAATTAGAATGGATCGTACGAATGAATTAGAATGGATCGTGTGAAAGAATTAGAATGGATTGTATGAATGAATTAGAATAGATCGTATGAATGAATTAGAATGGATATATTCGTCCGAATGAATTAGAATAAATCGTACGAATGAATTAGAATGGATCGTACGATTCATTCTAATTCATTCGTACGATCCATTCTAATACATTCGTACGATTCATGCTAATTCATTCGCACGATCCATTCTAATTCATTCGTACGATCCATTCTTATTCATTCATATGATCCATTCTAATTCATTCGCACAATCCATTCTAATTCATTCGTACAATCCATTCTAATTCATTCGTATGATCCATTCTAACTCATTCGGTGGATCCATTCTAATTCATTCGTACGATCCATTCTAATTCATTCCCATGATCCATTCTAATTTATTCGTACGATCCATTCTAATTCATTCGTACGATCTATTCTAATTCATTCGCACGAATGTAACCATTCTAATTCATTCATACGATTCATTCTAATTCATTCGTACGATCCATTCTAATTCATTCGTACGATCCATTCTAATTCATTCGTACGACCCATTGTAATTCATTCATACAATCCATTTAGATTCATTCGCACAAATGTATCCATTCAAATTCATTCGTACGATCCAGTCTAATTCATTCGTACGATCCATTCTAATTCATTCGCACGAATATATCCATTCTAATTCTTTCGTACGATGCATTCTAATTCATTCGTACGATCCATTCTAATTCATTCGTACGATTCATTCTAATTCATTCGTACGATCCATTCTAATTCATTCGCACGAATGTATCCATTCTAATTCATTTGTACAATCCATTCTATTTCATTAGTACGATCCATTCTTACTCATTCGTATGATCCATTCTAATTCATTCGTATCATCCATTCTAATTCATTCGTACGATCATTTCTAATTCATTCGTACGATCCATTCTAATTCATTCGCACGATCCATTCTAATTCATTAATATGATCCATTCTAATTCATTCATACAATCCATTCTAATTCTTTCACACGATTCATTCTAATTCATTCGTACGATCCATTCTAATTCATTCGTACAATCCATTCTATTTCATTCGTATGATCCATTCTTACTCATTCGTATGATCCATTCTAATTCATTCGTACGATCCAATCTAATTCATTCATACGATCCATTCTAATTCATTCGTACGATCCATTCTAATTCATTCGCACGATCCATTCTATTTCATTCATAGGATCCATTCTAATTCATTCATACGATCTATTCTAATTCTTTCGCACGAATGTATCCATTCTAATTCATTCGCACGAATGTATCCATTCTAATTCATTCGTACGATCCATTCTAATTCATTTGTACGATCCATTCTAATTCATTCGTACGATCCATTCTAATTCATTCGTACGATCCATTCAAATTCATTCGCACGATCCGTTCTAATTCATTCGTATAATCCATTCTATTTCATTCGTACGATCCATTCTTACTCATTCGTATGATCCATTCTAATTTATTCGCACGAATGTATCCATTCTAATCCATTCGTACGATCCATTCTAATCCTTTCGTACGATCCATTCTAATTCATTCGCATGAATGTAACCATTTTAATTCATTCATTTGATCCATTCTAATTCATTCGTACGATCCATTCTAATTTATTCGTCCGATCCATTCTAATTCATTCGCACGAATGTATCCATTCTAAACCATTCATACGATCCATTCTAATTCATTCGTAAGATCCATTCTAATTCATTCGTACGATCCATTCTAATTCATTCGTACGATCCATTCTAATTCATTCGCTCGAATGTATCCATTCTAATCCATTCGTACGATCCATTCTAATCCATTCGTACGATCCATTCTAATTCATTCGCATGAATGTAACCATTCTAATTCATTCATTTGATCCATTCTAATTCATTTGTATGATCCATTCTAATTCATTAGCACGATCCATGCTAATTCATTCGTTCGATCAATTCTAATTCATTAGCACGATCCATTCTAATTCATTCGTACGATCCATTCTAATTCATTCGCACGATCCATTCTAATTCATTCGTACGATCCATTCTAATTCATTAGCACGATCCATGCTAATTCATTCGTTCGATCAATTCTAATTCATTAACACGATCCATTCTAATTCATTCGTACGATCCATTCTAATTCATTCGCACAAATGTATCCATTCTAATTCATTCGTACGATCCATTCTAATTCATTCGCACGATCCATTCTAATTCATTCGTACGATCCATTCTAATTCTTTCACACGATCCATTCTAATTCATTCGTACGATCCATTCTAATTCATTCGTACGATCCATTCTAATTCATTCGCACGATCCATTCTAATTCATTCATAGGATCCATTCTAATTCATTCATACGATCTATTCTAATTCTTTCGCACGAATGTATCCATTCTAATTAATTCGCACGAATGTATCCATTCTAATTCATTCGTACGATCCATTCTAATTCATTCGTACGATCCATTCTAATTCATTCGTACGATCCATTCTAATTCATTCGTACGATCCATTCTAATTCATTCGTACGATCCATTCTAATTCATTCGTACGGTCCATTCTAATTCATTAGTACGATCCATTTTAATTCATTCGCTCGAATGTATCCATTCTAATCAATTCGTACGATCCATTCTAATCCATTCGTATGATCCATTCTAATTCATTCGCATGAATATAACCATTCTAATTCATTCATTTGATCCATTCTAATTCATTCGCATGAATATAACCATTCTAATTCATTCATTTGATCCATTCTAATTCATTCGTACGATCCATTCTAATTCATTCGTCCGATCCATTCTAATTCATTCGCACGAATGTATCCATTCTAATTCATTCGTACGATCAATTCTAATTCATTCGCACGATCCATTCTAATTCATTCATAGGATCCATTCTAATTCATTCATACGATCTATTCTAAATCTTTCGCACGAATGTATCCATTCTAATTCATTCGCACGAATATATCCATTCTAATTCTAATTCATTCGTACGATCCATTCTAATTCATTCGTATGATCCATTCTAATTAATTCGTATAATCCATTCTAATTCATTCGTATGATCCATTCTAATTCATTCATACAATCCATTCTAATTCATTCGCACGATCCATTCTAATTCACTCATACGATCCATTCTAATACATTCATACGATCCATTCTAATTCATTTGCACGAATATATCCATTCTAATTCATTCGTACGATCCATTCTAATTCCTTCGTACGATCCACTCTAATTCATTGGTACGATCCATTCTAATTCATTCATACGATCCATTCTAATTCATTCGTACGATCCATTCTAATTAATTCGCACAAATGTATCCATTCTAATTCATTCGTACAATCCATTCTAATTCATTCATACTATCCATTCTAATTCATTCGTAAGATCTATTCTAATTCATTCGTACGATCCATTCTAATTCATTCGTACGATCCATTCTAATTCATTCGCGAATGTATCCATTCTAATTCATTCGTACGATCCATTCTAATTCATTCGTACGATCCATTCTATTTCATTCGTACGATCCATTCTAATTCATTCATACGATCTATTCTAATTCATTCATACAATCCATTCTAATTCTTTCACACGATCCATTCTAGTTCATTCGTATGATCCATTCTAATTCATTCGCACAATCCATTCTATTTCATTCGTACGATCCATTCTTACTCATTCGTATGATCCATTCTAATTCATTCGCACGAATGTATCCATAATAGACCATACGAATGAGTAAGAATGGATCGTACGAATGAAATAGAATGGATTGTGCGAATGAATTAGAATGGACCGTACGAATGAATTAGACGTACGAATGAATTAGAATGGATACATTCGTGCGAATAAATTAGAATGGATCATACGAATGAGTAAAAATGGATCGTCATTCTAATTCATTCGTATGATCCATCCTAATTCATTTGTATCCATTCTATTTCATTCGCACGATCCATTCTAATTCATTCGCGCAATCTATTCTAATTCATTCGTACAATCCATTCTTACTCATTCGTACGATCCATTCTAATTCATTCATAGGATCCATTCTAATTCATTCATACAATCCATTCTAATTCATTCGCACGAATGTATCCATTCTAATTCATTCGTACGATCAGTTCTAATTCATTCATAAAATCTATTCTAATTCATTCATACGATCCATTCTAATTCATTCGCACGAATGTATCCATTCTAATTCATTCGTACGATCCATTCTAATTCATTAATATGATCCATTCTAATTCATTCGTACGATCCATACTAATTCATTCTAATTCATTCGTACGATCCATTATACGATCCATTCTAATTCATTCATACAATCCATTCTATTTCATTCGCACGATCCATTCTAATTCATTCGTACGATCCATTCTAATTCATTCATACGATCCATTCTACTTCATTCGTACTATCCGTTCTAATTCACTCATACGATCCATTCTAATTCATTCATACGATCCATTCTAATTTATTTGCACGAATATATCCATTCTAATTCATTCGTACCATCCAGAATTAGAATGGATCGTACGAATAAATTAGAATGGCTACCTTTGTGCTCGCACGAATGTATCCATTCTAATTAATTGGTACGATCCATTCTAATTCATAGGATCTATTCTAATTCATTCGTACGATCCATTCTAATTCATTCACAAAATCTATTCTAATTCATTCATACGATCCATTCTAATTCATTCGCACGAATGTATCCGTTCTAATTCATTCATACGATCCATTCTAATTTATTTGTACGATTCATTCTAATTCATTCGTATGAGCTATTCTAATTCATTCGTACGATCCATTCTAATTCATTCGTACGATCCATTCTAATTCATTCGTACGATCCATTCTAATTCATTCGTAAGATCCATTCTAATTCATTCGTACGATCCATTCTAATTCATTCGCACGATCCATTCTAATCCATTCTAATTCATTTGTACGATCCATTCTAATTCTTTCACACGATCCATTCTAATTTATTCGAATCCATTCTAATTCATTCGTACAATCTATTCTATTTCATTCGTACAAATGAACTAGAATGGATACATTCGTAAGAATGAATTAGAATGGATCATACGAATTAATTAGAATGGATCATACGAATGAATTAGAATGGATCGTACGAATGAATTAGAATGGATCGTACGAATGAATTAGAATGGATCGTACGAAGGAATTAGAATAGATCGTACGAAGGAATTAGAATGGATCGTACGAATGAATTAGAATGGATCGTACGAATGAATTAGAATAGATCGTACGAATGAATTAGAATGGATCGTACGAAGGAATTAGAATGGATCGTACGAATAAATTAAAATAGATTGTATGAATGAATTAGAATGAATTCTTACGATCCATTCGAATTCATTCGCACGATCCATTCTAATTCATTCATACGATCCATTCTAATTCATTCATACAATCCATTCTAATTCTTTCACACGATCCATTCTAATTCATTCGTAGGATCCATTCTAATTCATTCGTACAATCTATTCTATTTCATTCGTACGATCCATTCTTACTCATTCGTATGATCCATTCTAATTCATTCGGACGAATGTATCCATTCTAATTTATTCGTACGATCCATTCTAATTCATTCTTATGATCCATTCTAATTCATTCGTACGATCTATTCTAATTCATTCGTACCATCCATTCTAATTTCATTCGTACGATCCATTCTAATTCATTCGCTCGAATGTATCCATTCTAATCCATTCGTATGATCCATTCTAATCCATTCGTACGATCCATTCTAATTTATTCGCATGAATGTAACCATTCTAATTCACTCATTTGATCCATTCTAATTCATTCGTATGATCCATTTTAATTCATTCGTCTGATCCATTCTAATTCATTCGCACGAATGTATCCATTCTAATTCATTCGTACGATCCATTCTAATTCATTCGTACGATCCATTCTAATTCATTCGTACGATCCATTCTAATTCATTCGTAAGATCCATTCTAATTCATTCGTATGATCCATTCTAATTCATTCGTACGATCCATTCTAATTTATTCGCACGAATGTATCCATTCTAGTTCATTCGTACGATCCATTCTAATTCATTCGTACGATCCATTCTAATTCATTCGCACGATCCATTCTAATTTATTCGTACGATCAATTCTAATTCATTCGCACGAATGTATCCATTCTAATTCATTCGTACGATCCTGAATTAGAATGGATCGTACGAATGAATTAGAATGGATACCTTTGTGCATATGAATTAGAATGGATCGTACGAATGAATTAGAATGGATCATATTAATGAATTAGAATGGATCGTACGAATGAATTAGAATGGATCGTACGAATGAATTAGAATGGATCTTACGAATAGATTAGAATGGATACATTCGTGCGAATGAATTAGAATGGATCGGACGAATGAATTAGAATGGATCGTACGAATGAATTTGAATGGATTAAATGAATGAATTAGAATGGTTACATACATGCGAATGAATTAGAATGGATCGTACGAATGGATTAGAATGGATCGTACGAATGGATTAGAATGGATACATTCGAGCGAATGAATTAGAATGGATCGTACGAATGAAATTAGAATGGATCGTATGAATGAATTAGAATAGATTGTACGAATGAATTAGAATGGATCGTACGAATGAATTAGAATGGATCGTGTGAAAGTATTAGAATGGATCGTACAAATGAATTAGAATGGATCGTGCGAATGAATTAGAATGGATCGTACGAATGAATTAGAATGGATCGTGCTAATGAATTAGAATTGATCGAACGAATGAATTAGCATGGATCGTGCATTCATACGATCCATTCTAATTCATTCGTAAGATCCATTCTAATTCATTCGTACGATCCATTCTAATTCATTCGTACGATCCATTCTAATTCATTCGCACGAATGTATCCATTCTAGTTCATTCATACGATCCATTCTAATTCATTCGTACGATCTATTCTAATTCATTCATACAATCCATTCTAATTCTTTCACACGATCCATTCTAATTCATTCGTACGATCCATTCTAATTCATTCGCACAATCCATTCTATTTCATTCGTACGATCCATTCTTACTCATTCGTATGATCCATTCTAATTCATTCGCACGAATGTATCCATAATGGATCATACGAATGAGTAAAAATGGATCGTACGAATGAAATAGAATGGATTGTGCGAATGAACTAGAATGGACCGTACGAATGAATTAGAATAGATACATTCGTGCGAATGAATTAGAATGGATCTGATGAATGAATTAGAATGGATCGTACGAATGAATTAGAATGGATCGTACGAATAAATTAGAATGGATACATTCGTCCGAATGAATTAGAATGGATCATACGAATGAGTAAGAATGGATCGTACGAATGAAATAGAATAGATTGTACGAATGAATTTGAATGGATCGTGCGAATGAATTAGAATGGATCGTACGAATGAATTAGAATGGATCGTACGAATGAATTAGAATGGATCGTGCGAATGAATTAGAATGGATCATATTAATGAATTAGAATGGATCGTACGAATGAATTAGAATGGATACATTCGTGCGAATGAATTAGAATGGATCGTGCGAATCCATTAGACTGGATCGTGCGAATGAATAAGAATGGACCATACGAATGAATTAGAATGGATCGTACGAATTAATTAGAATGGATACATTCGTGCGAATGAATTAGAATGGATTGTATGAATGAATTAGAATGGATCGTACGAATCAATTAGAATGGATCACACGAATGAATTAGAATGGATCGTACGAATGAATTAGAATGGATCGTACGAATGAATTAGAATGCATCGTATGAATGAACTAGAATGGATACATTCGTGCGAATGAATTAGAATGGATTGTACGAATGAATTAGAATGGATCGTACGATTCATTCTAATTCATTCGTACGATCCATTCTTATACATTCGTACGATTCATGCTAATTCATTCGCACGATCCATTCTAATTCATTCGTACGATCCATTCTTATTCATTCATACGATCCATTCTAATTCATTCGCACAATCCATTCTAATTCATTCGTACAATCCATTCTAATTCATTCGTATGATCCATTCTAACTCATTCGGTGGATCCATTCTAATTCATTCGTACGATCCATTCTAATTTATTCCCACGATCCATTCTAATTTATTCGTACGATCCATTCTAATTCATTCGTACGATTTATTCTAATTCATTCGCACGAATGTAACCATTCTAATTCATTCATACGATTCATTCTAATTCATTCGTATGAGCTATTCTAATTCATTCGTACGATCCATTCTAATTTATTCGTACGATCCATTGTAATTCATTCATACAATCCATTTAGATTCATTCGCACAAATGTATCCATTCAAATTCATTCGTACGATCCAGTCTAATTCATTCGTACGATCCATTGTAATTCATTCGTATGATCCATTCTAATTTATTCGTACGATCCATTCTAATTCATTCATACGATCCATTCTAATTCATTCGTACGATCCATTCTAATTCATTCGCACAAATGTATCCATTCTAATTCATTCGTACGATCCATTCTAATTCATTCGTACGATCCATTCTAATTCATTCGCACAAATGTATCCATTCTAATTCATTCATACGATTCATTCTTACTCATTCGTATGATCCATTCTAATTCATTCGTACGATCCATTCTAATCCATTCGTACGATCCATTCTAATTCATTCGCATGAATGTAACCATTCTAATTCATTCATTTGATCTATTCTAATTCATTCGTACGATCCATTCTAATTCATTTGTCCGATCCATTCTAATTCATTCGCACGAATGTATCCATTCTAATTCATTCATACGATCCATTCTAATTCATTCATACGGTCCATTCTAATTCATTCGTACGATCCATTCTAATTCATTCTAATTCTTTCACACGATCCATTCTAATCCATTCTAATTCTTTCACACGATCTATTCTAATTCATTCGTACGTTCCATTCTAATTCATTAGCTCGATCCATGCTAATTCATTCGTTCGATCAATTCTAATTCATTAGCACGATCCATTCTAATTCATTCGTACGATCCATTCTAATTCATTCGTACGATCCATTCTAATTCATTCACACGATCCATTCTAATTCATTCATAGGATCCATTCTAATTCATTCATATGATCTATTCTAATTCTTTCGCATGAATGTATCCATTCTAATTCATTCGCACGAATGTATCCATTCTAATTCATTCATACGATCCATTCTAAATCATTCGTACAATCCATTCTATTTCATTCGTACGATCAATTCTAATTCATTAGCACGATCCATTCTAATTCATTCGTACGATCCATTCTAATTCATTCGTACGATCCATTCTAATTCATTCGTATATTCCATTCTAAGATCCTACGAATGAATTAGAATGGATCATATGAATGAATTAGAATGGATCGTACGAATGAATTAGAATGGATCGTGCGAATGAATTAGAATGGATAAATTCGTGCGAATGAATTAGAATGGATCGGACGAATGAATTAGAATGGATCGTACGAATGAATTAGAATGGATCAAATGAATGAATTAGAATGGGTACATTCATGCGAATGAATTAGAATGGATCGTACGAATGGATTAGAATGGATCGTACGAATGAACTAGAATGGATACATTCGTGCGAATGAATTAGAATAGATCGTACGAATGAATTAGAATGGATCGTACGAATGAATTAGAATGGATCTTCCGAATGAATTAGAATGGATCGTACGAATGATTTAGAATGGATCCAACGAATGAATTAGAATGGATAGTGTGAAAGAATTAGAATGGATTGTATGAATGAATTAGAATGGATCGTATGAATGAATTAGAATGGATCGTGCGAATGAATTCGAATGGATCATACGAATTCATTCTAATTCATTCATACAATCCATTCTAATTCTTTCACACGATCCATTCTAATTCATTCGTACGTTCCATTCTAATTCATTAGCACGATCCATGCTAATTCATTCGTTCGATCAATTCTAATTCATTAGCACGATCCATTCTAATTCATTCGTACGATCCATTCTAATTCATTCGCACGATCCATTCTAATTCATTCATAGGATCCATTCTAATTCATTCATACGATCTATTCTAATTCTTTCGCACGAATGTATCCATTCTAATTCATTCGCACGAAAGTATCCATTCTAATTCATTCGTACGATCCATTCTAAATCATTCGTACAATCCATTCTATTTCATTCGTACGATCAATTCTAATTCATTAGCACGATCCATTCTAATTCATTCGTACGATCCATTCAAATTCATTCGCACGATCCATTCTAATTCATTTGTACAATCCATTCTATTTCATTCGTACGATCCATTCTTACTCATTCGTATGATCCATCGCACAATCCATTCTATTTCATTCGTACGATCCATTCTTACTCATTTGTATGATCCATTATGGATACATTCGTGCGAATGAATTAGAATGGATCATACGAATGAGTAAGAATGGATCGTGCGAATGAATTAGAATGGATCGTACGAATGAATTAGAATGGATACATTTGTGCGAATGAATTAGAATGGATCGTACGAATGAATTAGAATGGATCGAATGAATGAATTAGAATGGATCGTACGAATGAATTAGAATGGATCGTGCGAATGAATTAGAATAGATCGTACAAATGAATTAGAATGGATCGTACGAATGAACTAGAATGGATACATTCGTGCGAATGAATTAGAATGGATCGTACGAATGAATTAGAATGGATCGTACGAATGAATTAGAATGGATCTTACGAATGAATTAGAATGGATCGTACGAATGAATTAGAATGGATCGTACGAATGAACTAGAATGGATCGTACGAATGAATTAGAATGGATCCTACGAATGAATTAGAATAGATCGTGTGAAAGAATTATCATGGATTGTAAGAATGAATTAGAATGAATTCGTACGATCCATTCAAATTCATTCGCACGATCCATTCTAATTCATTCATACGATCCATTCTAATTCATTCATACAACCCATTCTAATTCTTTCACACGATCCATTCTAATTCATTCGTAGGATCCATTCTAATTCATTCGTACGATCCATTCTAATTCATTCGTACGATCCATTCTAATTCATTCGTACGATCCATTCTAATTCATTCGTCCGATCCATTCTAATTCATTCGCACGAATGTATCCATTCTAATTCATTCGTACGATCCATTCTTATTCATTCGTACGATCCATTCTAATTCATTCGTAAGATCCATTCTAATTCATTCGTACGATCCATTCTAATTTATTCGTACGATCCATTCTAATTCATTCGCACGAATGTATCCATTCTAGTTCATTCGTACGATCCATTCTAATTCATTCGTACGATCCATTCTTATTCATTCGCACGATCCATTCTAATTCATTCGTACGATCCATTCTAATTTATTCATACTATCCATTCTAATTCATTCGTACGATCCATTCTAATTCATTCGCACAAATGTATCCATTCTAATTCATTCGTACGATCCATTCTAATTCATTCGCACGATCCATTCTAATTCATTCGTATGATCCATTCTAATTCATTCGCACGATCTGTTCTTATTCATTCGCACAATCCATTCTAATTCATTCGCACGAATGTATCCATTCTAATTCATTCGTACGATCCATTCTAATTCATTCGTACGATCCATTCTAATTCATTCGTATGATCCATTCTAATTCATTCGTACGATCCATTCTAATTCGTTCGTACGATCCATTCTAATTCGTTCGTTCGATCCATTCTAATTCATTCGTACGATCCATTCTAATTCATTCGTACGATCCATTCTAATTCATTCGTACGATCCATTCTAATTCATTCGTACAATCTATTCTAATTCATTCGTACGAATGGATACATTCGTGTGAATGAATTAGAATGGATCATACGAATGAGTAAGAATGGATCGTACGAATGAAATAGAATGGATTGCACGAATGAATTAGAATGGATCGTACGAATGAATTAGAATGGATCGTGTGAAAGAATTAGAATGGATTGTATGAATGAATTAAAATGGATCGTACGAATGAATTAGAATGGATCGTACGAAGGAATTAGAATGGATCGTACGAATGAATTAGAATGGATCGTACGAATGAATTAGAATAGATCGTACGAATGAATTAGAATGGATCGTACGAAGAAATTAGAATGGATCGTACGAATGAATTAGAATGGATATATTCATACAAATGAATTAGAATGGATCGTATGAATGTATTAGAATGGATCGTATGAGTGAATTAGAATGGATCGTACGAATGAATTAGAATTGATCGTATGAATGAATTAGAATGGATCGTGCGAATGAATTAGAATGGATCGTACGAATGATTTAGAATGGATCGTACGAATGAACTAGAATGGATACATTCGTGCGAATGAATTAGAATAGATCGTACGAATGAATTAGAATGGATCGTACGAATGAATTAGAATGGATACATTCGTGCGAATGAATTAGAATGGATCGGACGAATGAATTAGAATGGATCGTATGAATGAATTAGAATGGATCGTATGAATGAATTAGAATGGATACATTCGTGCGAATGAATTAGAATTGATCGTACGAATGAATTAGAATGGATCGTGCGAATGAATTAGAATGGATCGTACGAATGAATTAGAATGGATCGTATGAATGAACTAGAATGGATACATTCGTGCGAATGAATTAGAATGGATCGTACGAATGAATTAGAATGGATCGTACGAATGAATTAGAATGGATCTTACGAATGAATTAGAATGGATCGTACGAATGAATTAGAATGGATCGTACGAATGAATTAGAATGGATACATTCGTGCGAATGGATTAGAATGGATCGGACGAATGAATTAGAATGGATCGTACGAATGAATTAGAATGGATCAAATGAATAAATTAGAATGGTTACATTCATGCGAATGAATTAGAATGGATCGTACGAATGGATTAGAATAGATCGTACGAATGGATTAGAATGGATACATTCGAGCGAATGAATTAGAATGGATCGTACGAATGAATTAGAATGGATCGTACGAATGGATTAGAATGGATCCTACGAATGGATTAGAATGGATACCTTTGTGCATATGAATTAGAATGGATCGTACGAATGAATTAGAATGGATCATATTAATGAATTAGAATGGATCGTACGAATGAATAAGAATGGATACATTCATGCACGATCCATTCTAATTCATTCGCACGAATGTATCCATTTTAATTCATTCGTACGATCCATTCCAATTCATTAATATGATCCATTCTAATTCATTCGTACGATCCATTCTAATTCATATGCACAAAGGTATCCATTCTAATTCATTCGTACGATCCATTCTAATTCAGGATCGTACGAATGAATTAGAATGGATACGTTCGTGCGAATGAATTAGAATTGATCGTACGACTGAATTAGAATGGATCGTGCGAATGAATTAGAATGGATCGTACGAATGAATTAGAATGGATCGTACGAATGAACTAGAATGGATACATTCGTGCGAATGAATTAGAATGGATCGTACGAATGAATTAGAATGGATCGTACGAATGAATTAGAATGGATCTTACGAATAAATTAGAATGGATCGTACGAATGAATTAGAATGGATCGTACGAATGAATTAGAATGGATACATTCGTGCGAATGAATTAGAATGGATCGGACGAATGAATTAGAATGGATCGTACGAATGAATTAGAATGGCTCAAATGAATGAATTAGAATGGTTACATTCATGCGAATGAATTAGAATGGATCGTACGGAATGAATTAGAATGGATTGTATGAATGAATTAGAATGGATACATTTGTGCGAATGAATTAGAATGGATCATACGAATGAGTAAGAATAGATCGTACGAAAGAAATAGAATGGATTGTACGAATGAATTAGAATGGATCGTACAAATGAATTAGAATGGATCGTACGAATGAATTAGAATGGATCATACGAATGAATTAGAATGGATCGTGTGAAAGAATTAGAATGGATTGTATGAATGAATTAGAATAGATCGTATGAGTGAATTAGAATTGATCGTACGAATGAATTAGAATGGATCGTACGAATGAACTAGAATGGACACATTCGTGCGAATGAATTAGAATGGATCGTACGAATGAATTAGAATGGATCTTACGAATGAATTAGAATGGATCGTACGAATGCACGATCCATGCTAATTCATTCGTTCGATCAATTCTAATTCATTAGCACGATCCATTCTAATTCATTCGTACGATCCATTCTAATTCATTCGCACGATCCATTCTAATTCATTCGTATGATCCATTCTAATTCTTTCACACGATCCATTCTAATTCATTCGTACGATCCATTCTAATTCATTCGTACGATCTATTCTAATTCATTCGTACGATCCATTCTAATTCATTCGAATGATCCATTCTAATTTCTTCGTACGATCCATTCTAATTCATTCATACAATCTATTCTAATTCATTCATACAATCCATTCTAATTCTTTCACACGATCCATGCTAATTCATTTGTACGATCCATTCTAATTCATTCATACAATCCATTCTAATTATTTCACACGATCCATTCTAATTCATTCGTATGTTCCATTCTAATTCATTAGCACGATCCATGCTAATTCATTCGTTCGATCAATTCTAATTCATTAGCACGATCCATTCTAATTCATTCGTACGATCCATTCTAATTCATTCGCATGATCCATTCTAATTCATTCATAGGATCCATTCTAATTCATTCATACGATCTATTCTAATTCTTTCGCACGAATGTATCCATTCTAATTCATTTGCACAAATGTATCCATTCTAATTCACTCGTACGATCCATTCTAATTCATTCGTACGATCCATTCTAATTCATCCGTATGATCCATTCTAATTCATTCGCACGATCCATTCTAATTCATTCATAGGATCCATTCTAATTCTTTCACACGATCCATTCTTATTCATTCGTACGATCCATTCTAATTCATTCGCACAATCCATTCTATTTCATTCGTACGATCCATTCATTCTTACTCATTGGTACGATCCATTCTAATTCATTCGCACGAATGTATCCATTCTAATTCATTCGTACGAATCCATTCTAATTCATTTGTATAATCCATTCTATTTCATTCGTACGATCCATTCTTACTCATTCGTATGATCCATTCTAATTCATTCGCACGAATGTATCCATTCTAATTCATTCATACGATCCATTCTACTTTATTCGTACTATCCGTTCTAATTCACTCATACGATCCATTCTAATTCATTCATACGATCCATTCTAATTCATTTGCACGAATATATCCATTCTAATTCATTCGTACGATCCATTCTAATTCCTTCGTACGATCCATTCTAATTCCTTCGTACGATCCATTCTATTTCATTCGTATGATCCATTCTAATTCCTTCGTACGATCCATTCTAATTCCTTCGTATCCATTCTAATTCACTCATACGATCCATTCTAATTCATTCGTACGATCCATTCTAATTCATTCATACAATCCATTCTAATTCATTCGCACGAATGTATCCATTCTAATCCATTCGTACGATCCATTCTAATCCATTCGTACGATCCATTCTAATTCATTCGCATGAATGTAACCATTCTAATTCTTTCATTTGATCCATTCTAATTCATTCGTACGAACCATTCTAATTCATTATTACGATCCATTCTAATTCATTCGCACGAATGTATCCATTCTAGTTCATTCGTACGATCCATTCTAATTCATTCGTACGATCCATTCTAATTCATTCTCATGATCCATTCTAATTCATTCGTACGATCCATTCTAATTCATTCATATGATCCATTCTAATTCATTCGTACGATCCATTCTAATTCATTCGCACAAATGTATCCATTCTAATTCATTCGTACGATCCATTCTATTTCATTCGGACGATCCATTCTAATTCATTCGTACGATCCATTCTAATTCATTCGCATGATCTGTTCTTATTCATTCGCACAATCCATTCTAATTCATTCGCACGAATGTATCCATTCTAATTCATTCGTACGATCCATTCTAATTCATTCGTATCATCCATTCTAATTAATTCGTATGATCCATTCTAATTCATTCGTACGATCCATTCTAATTCATTCATACAATCCATTCTAATTCATTCATACAATCCATTCTAATTTATTCGCACGAATGTATCCATTCTAATTAATTCGTACGATCCATTCTAATTCATTCGTATGATCTATTCTTATTCATTCGCACGATCCAGTCTAATTGATTCGCACGATCCATTCTAATTCATTCGCACGAATGTATCCATTCTAATTCATTCGTACGATCCATTCTAATTCATTAATATGATCCATTCTAATTCATTCGTACGATCCATTCTAATTCATATGCACAAAGGTATCTATTCTAATCCATTCGTAGTGTGAAAGAATTAGAATGAATTAGAATGGATCGTACGAATAAATTAGAATGGATTGTGCGAATGAATTAGAATGGACTGTACGAATGAATTAGAATGGATCATATGAATGAATTAGAATGGATACATTCGTGCGAATGAATTAGAATGGATCGGACGAATGAATTAGAATGGATCGTACGAATGAATTAGAATGGATTAAATGAATGAATTAGAATGGTTACATTCATGCGAATGAATTAGAATGGATCGTACGAATGGATGAGAATGGATCGTACGAATGAATTAGAATGGATCAAGCGAATGAGTAAGAATGAATCGTATGAATGAATTAGAATGGATACATTTGTGCGAATGAATTAGAATGGATCGTACGAATGAATTAGAATGGATCGTATGAATGAATTAGAATGGATCGTACGAATGAATTAGAATGGATCATACGAATGAGTAAGAATGAATCGTACGAATGAATTAGAATGGATACATTTGTGCGAATGAATTAGAATGGATCGTACGAATGAATTAGAATGGATCGTATGAATGAATTAGAATGGATCGTGCGAATGAATTCGAATGGATCGTACGAATTCATTCTAATTCATTCATACAATCCATTCTAATTCTTTCACACGATCCATTCTAATTCATTCGTACGTTCCATTCTAATTCATTAGCACGATCCATGCTAATTCATTCGTTCGATCAATTCTAATTCATTCTAATGATCCATTCTAATTCATTCATAGGATCCATTCTAATTCATTCATACGATCTATTCTAATTCTTTCGCACGAATGTATTCATTCTAATTCATTCATACGATCCATTCTAATTCATTCATACGATCCATTCTACTTCATGCGAATGAATTAGAATGGATCGTACGAATGGATTAGAATGGATCGTACGAATGGATTAGAATGGATACATTCGTGCGAATGAATTAGAATGGATCGTACGAATGAATTAGAATGGATCGTACGAATGGATTAGAATGGATCCTACGAATGGATTAGAATGGATACCTTTGTGCATATGAATTAGAATGGATCCTACGAATGAATTAGAATGGATCATATTAATGAATTAGAATGGATCGTACGAATGAATTAGAATGGATACATTCGAGCGAATGAATTAGAATGGATCGTGCGAATCAATTAGACTGGATCGTACGAATGAATTAGAATAGATCATACGAATGAATTAGAATGGATCGTACGAATGAACTAGAATGGATACATTCGTGCGAATGAATTAGAATGGATCGTACGAATGAATTAGAATGGATCGTACGAATGAATTAGAATGGATCTTACGAATGAATTAGAATGGATCGTACGAATACACGGTCCACGCTAATTCATTCGTTCGATCAATTCTAATTCATTAGCACGATCTATTCTAATTCATTCGTACGATCCATTCTAATTCATTCGCACGATCCATTCTAATTCATTCGTACGATCCATTCTAATTCTTTCACAAGATCCATTCTAATTCATTCGTACGATCCATTCTAATTCATTCGCAATCTATTCTAATTCATTCGTACGAATGGATACATTCGTGTGAATGAATTAGAATGGATCGTGTGAAAGAATTAGAATGGATTGTACGAATAAATTAGAATGGATCGTACGAATGAATTAGAATGGTTACATTCATGCGAATGAATTAGAATAGATCGTGCGAATGAATTAGAATGGATTCGTACGAATGAATTAGAATGGATACATTCGTGCGAATGAATTAGAATGGATCGTACCAATGAGTAAGAATGGATCGTACTTATGAAATAGAATGGATTGTGCGAATGAATTAGAATGGATCGCATGAATGTATCCATTCTAATTCATTCGTACGATCCATTCTAATTCATTCGTACGATCCATTCTAATTAATTCGTATGATCCATTCTAATTCATTCGTACGATCCATTCTAATTCATTCATACAATCCATTCTAATTCATTCGTACGATCCATTCTAATTCACTCATATGATCCATTCTAATAAATTCATACGATCCATTCTAATTCATTTGCACGAATATATCCATTCTAATTCATTCGTACGATCCATTCTAATTCCTTCGTACGATCCATTCTAATTCATTCGTACGATTTATTCTAATTCATTCGTACGATCCATTCTAATTAATTCGTACGAATGAATTAGAATTGATACATTCGTGCGAATGAATTAGAATGGATACATTCGTGCGAAAGAATTAGAATAGATTGTATGAATGAATTAGAATGGATCCTATGAATGAATTAGAATGGATCGTGCGAATGAATTAGAATGGATCGTACGAATGAATTAGAATGGATCGTGCTAATGAATTAGAATTGATCGAACGAATGAATTAGCATGGATCGTGCTAATGAATTAGAATAGATCGTACGAATGAATTAGAATGGATCAAATGAATGAATTAGAATGGTTACATTCATGCGAATGAATTAGAATGGATCGTACGAATGGATTAGAATGGATACATTCGAGCGAATGAATTAGAATGGATCGTACGAATGAATTAGAATGGATCGTACGAATAAATTAGAATAGATACATTCGTCCGAATGAATTAGAATGGATCTTACGAATGAGTAAGAATGGATCGTACGAATGAAATAGAATAGATTGTACGAATGAATTAGAATGGATTCGTACGAATGAATTAGAATGGATCGTACGAATGAATTAGAATGGATCATACGAATTAATTAGAATGGATCGTACGAATGAATTAGAATGGATCGTACGAATGAATTAGAATGGATACATTCGTGTGAATGAATTAGAATGGATCGGACGAATGAATTAGAATAGATCGTACGAATGAATTAGAATGGATCGTACGAATGGATTAGAATGGATACATTCGTACGAATGAGTTAGAATGGATTGTATGAATGAAGTAGAATGGATCGTACGAATGAATTAGAATGGATCGTACGAATGGATTAGAATGGATTGTACGAATGAATTAGAATGGATCCTACGAATGAATTAGAATGGATCGTGTGAAAGAATTAGAATGGATTGTATGAATGAATTAGAATGGATCGTATGAATGAATTAGAATGGATCATGCGAATGAATTAGAATTGATCGAACGAATGAATTAGCATGGATCGTGCTAATGAATTAGAATGGAACGTACGAATGAATTAGAATGGATCGTGTGAAAGAATTAGAATGGATTGTATGAATGAATTAGAATGAATTCGTACGATCCATTCGAATTCATTCGCACGATCCATTCTAATTCATTCATACGATCCATTCTAATTCATTCATACAATCCATTCTAATTCTTTCACACGATCCATTCTAATTCATTCGTAGGATCCATTCTAATTCATTCGTACGATCCATTCTAATCCATTCGTACGATCCATTCTAATTCATTCGTACGATCCATTCTAATTCAATCATACAATCCATTCTAATTCATCCGCACGAATGTATCCATTCTAATCTATTCGTACGATCCATTCTAATTCATTCGTAAGATCCATTCTAATTCATTCGTACGATCCATTCTAATTCATACGTACGATCCATTCTAATTCATTCGTACGATCCATTCGAATTCATTCGCACGAATGTATCCATTCTAATTCATTCGTACAATCCATTCTATTTCATTCGTACGATCCATTCTTACTCATTCGTATGATCCATTCTAATTCATTCATATGATCCATTCTAATTCATTCGTACGATCCATTCTAATTCATTCGTATGATCCATTCTAATTCATTCGCACGATCCATTCAAATTCATTCATACGATCCATTCTAATTCATTCATACGATCCATTCTAATTCATTCCTACAATCCATTCTAATTCATTCGCCCGATCCATTCTAATTCATTCATACGATCCATTCTATTCGAATGGATCATGCGATCCATTCGAATTCATTCGCACGATCCATTCTAATTCATTCTACGATCCATTCTAATTCATTCATACAATGCATTCTAATTCTTTCACACGATCCATTCTAATTCATTCGTACGATCCATTCTAATTCATTTGTACAATCCATTCTATTTCATTTGTACGATCCATTCTTACTCATTCGTATGATCCATTCTAATTCATTCGTACGATCCATTCTAATTCATTTGTACGATCCATTCTAATTCTTTCACACGATCCATTCTAATTCATTCGTAGGATCCATTCTAATTCATTCGTACAATCTATTCTAATTAATTCGTACGATCCATTCTAATTCATTCGTACGATTGTACGAATGAATTAGAATGGATCGTACGGAATGAATTAGAATGGATTGTATAAATGAATTAGAATGGATACATTCGTGCGAATGAATTAGAATGGATCATACGAATGAGTAAGAATGGATCGTACGAATAAAATAGAATGGATTGTACGAATGAATTAGAATGGATCGTACAAATAAATTAGAATGGATCGTACGAATGAATTAGAATGGATCATACGAATGAATTAGAATGGATCGTGTGAAAGAATTAGAATGGATTGTATGAATGAATTAAAATAGATCGTATGAATGAATTAGAATGGATCGTACGAATGAATTAGAATGGATCGTACGAATGAAGTAGAATGGATACATTCGTGCGAATGAATTAGAATGGATCGTACGAATGAATTAGAATGGATCGTACGAATGAATTAGAATGGATCTTACGAATGAATTAGAATGGATCGTACGAATGCACGATCCATGCTAATTTATTCGTTCGATCAATTCTAATTCATTAGCACGATCCATTCTAATTTATTCGTGCGAACCATTCTAATTCATTCGCACGATCCATTCTAATTCATTCGAACGATCCATTCTAATTCTTTCACACGATCCATTCTAATTCATTCGTACGATCCATTCCAATTCATTCGTACGATCTATTCTAATTCATTCGTATGATCCATTCTAATTCATTCGTACGATCCATTCTAATTCCTTCGTATGATCCATTCTAATTCATTCATACAATCTATTCTAATTCATTCATACAATCCATTCTAATTCTTTCACACGATCCATTCTAATTCATTCGTACGATCCATTCTAATTCATTCATACAATCCATTCTAATTCTTTCACACTATCCATTCTAATTCATTCGTACGTTCCATTCTAATTCATTAGCACGATCCATGCTAATTCATTCGTTCGATCAATTCTAATTCATTAGCACGATCCATTCTAATTCATTCGTACGATCCATTCTAATTCATTCGCACGATCCATTCTAATTCATTCATAGGATCCATTCTAATTCATTCATACGATCTATTCTAATTATTTCGCACGAATGTATCCATTCTAATTCATTCGCTCGAATGTATCCATTCTAATTCGTTCATACGATCCATTCTAATTCATTCGTACGATCCATTCTAATTCATTCGTACGATCCATTCTAATTCATTCATACGATCTATTCTAATTCATTCATACAATCCATTCTAATTCTTTCACACGATCCATTCTAATTCATTCATACGATCCATTCTAATTCATTCGCACAATCCATTCTATTTCATTCGTACGATCCATTCTTACTCATTGGTACGATCCATTCTAATTCATTCGCACGAATGTATCCATTCTAATTCATTCGCACGAATCCATTCTAATTCATTCGTACAATCCATTCTATTTCATTCGTACGATCCATTCTTACTCATTTGTATGATCCATTCTAATTCATTCGCACGAATGTATCCGTTCTAAATCATTCGTACGATCCATTCTAATTCATTCGTACGATCCATTCTAAATCATTCGTACAATCAATTCTATTTCATTCGTACGATCAATTCTAGATCATTAGCACGATCCATTCTAATTCATTCGTACGATCCATTCAAATTCATTCGCACGATCCATTCTAATTCATTCGTACAATCCATTCTATTTCATTCGTACGATCCATTCTTACTCATTCGTATGATCCATTCTAATTCATTCGTACAATCCATTCTAATTCATTCGTACGATCGTACGAATGAATTAGAATGGATCGTACGGAATGAATTAGAATGGATTGTATGAATGAATTAGAATGGATACATTCGTGCGAATGAATTAGAATGGATCATACGAATGAGTAAGAATGGATCGTACGAATGAGTAAGAATGGATCGTACGAATGAATTAGAATAGATCGTATGAATGAATTAGAATGGATCGTACGAATGAATTAGAATGGATACATTCGTGCGAATGAATTAGAATGGATCGGACGAATGAATTCAAATGGATCGTACGAATGAACTAGAATGGATACATTCGTGCGAATGAATTAGAATGGATCGTACAAATGAATTAGAATGGATCCTACGAATGAATTAGAATGGATCGTACGAATGAATTAGAATGGATACATTCGTGCGAATGAATTAGAATGGATCGGACGAATGAATTAGAATGGATCGTACGAATGAATTAGAATGGATCAAATGAATGAATTAGAATGGTTACATTCATGCGAATGAATTAGAATGGATCGTACGAATGGATTAGAATGGATACATTCGAGCGAATGAATTAGAATGGATCGTACGAATGAATTAGAATGGATCGTACGAATGAATTAGAATGGATCGTACGAATGGATTAGAATGGATCCTACGAATGGATTAGAATGGATACCTTTGTGCATATGAATTAGAATGGATCGTACGAATGAATTAGAATGGATCATATTAATGAATTAGAATGGATCGTACGAATGAATTAGAATGGATACATTCGTGCGAATGAATTAGAATGGATCGTGTGAATCCATTAGACTGGATCGTGCGAATGAATAAGAATGGATCATACGAATGAATTAGAATGGATCATACGAATTAGAATGAATTAGAATGAATCGTATGAATTAGAATGGATCGTACGAATGAATTAGAATGGATCGTATGAATGAATTAGAATGGATTGTACGAATGAATTAGAATGGATCGTGCGAATGAATTAGAATGGATCGTACCAATGAGTAAGAATGGATCGTACGAATGAATAGAATGGATCGTATGAATGAATTAGAATGGATACATTCGTGTGAATGAATTAGAATGGATCGTATGAATGAATTAGAATAGATTTTGTGTAAGAATTAGAATGGATTAGAATAGATCGTACAAATGAATTAGAATGGATACATTCATGCGAATGAATTAGAATGGATCGGATGAATGAATTAGAATGGATCGTACGAATGAATTAGAATGGATCATACGAATGAATTAGAATAGATTGTATGAATGAATTAGAATAGATCAAATGAATGAATTAGAATGGTTACATTCATGCGAATGAATTGGAATGGATCGTGTTCGGGGGATTTTTTCGCTGGCCCGTGCGGGCTACCTGCAAAGCAAAGAAAAAGCATGAGAACGGCTGGCTCCCTTTGGAGCGCATACCCTCCGACGCTCAAGTCAGTCTCAGGTGCACAACGGCGAGCTTTAGTGGACGAAAGTGGTAGGGAAAGGGGTTTCGAACCTGTACTCTGGAGCCTGGGGGTGGGCATTTATAGACATTGGCGACCTACCATTGCCCGACATATGGAGATTCTTTCCAGCGCCTTCTAGACCCCCACGTTCTGGCTCGCCCGGGCCTCTGACAGTCCTTGGAACGCGCGCCCCTGATATTCTTTATCGTCGAGCCTGCCAGGCTATTTGAGTGGGGGAGAGCATCTATCTTGTCGCCGCCAGGTGGCTATTCTGGAATGTTCAAGTCTGGGAGGTCTCGAACTGATTTGAGCGGGCTTCCGTGGACCACGTTTGTCCACGTAGCTTATGTGGGGTTTCGATACCTGGCATCCTTCCATGCTGTTCTAATGTGGCAACCTCAGGAAGGAAGCAAAGGCGAGCTCGCCCTCCGTTGCTCCACCTTCCCCTTCGTATCTATCAAGAGTCGGACCTCGCAGGAGCGACCTCTTCGATAAACAGGGGGTCTGGCAAGCTGGGGGCGTCCGGGGGGCCGGCGTTTTTGTTATGCATGATGGTCTAATTCCTGCTACCACTGCAAGCGAATTCTTGTGCGGGCTTGGCGGGCTCCTGAGCGAGCTCAGGCGAGCTCCTGGGCGAGCTCAGGCGAGCTCATGGGCGAGCTCAGGCGAGCTCAGGTGAGCTCCTGGGTGAGCTCAGGCGAGCTCCAGCGAGCTTAGGCGAGCTCCTGAGCGTGCTCTTTGCCTAGGCCCCCTCAGCCCAATGTGGATCTCGCTCCCTGTCAAGATGATTTGGCGAGCAGGGGGGGGGGGGCGAACTCCTTGCAAGTTCTTCACCCCTTGGAGTCCTAGGGTTTATGAGATCCACAGGCCAGGGCGAACTGGTGACACACCCCTTGGAGTCCTAGGGTCTATGATATCCACAGGCCAGGGCGAACTGGTGACACGCGCACGGAACTAGGAGGCGAGCTCAAGCGGATGAGGATTCCAACTCCTGGGCGGATTTCAACTACCCCCAACATTACCCCCTCCTGAGGAAGCATCCAAGGAGACTTTGACGCTTGCTCAGGAGACTTATTGCGCATGCCGGTCAAATTGGGAGCACCAGTCATCGGCGACCTCCACCTTGTGGGCTGCGGGCACCTGCCATGGGCGGTCTGCGCCGAGAGCTTTGACTGCCGGTATTTCACAAATACTGGGCAGGCCGCGAGCATCAGCCACGAGTGATCTCCTTCCGGTGCGAGCTTGTCACACGCGGCCAGGGTCTACTTCGGGCGAGCCTGGGCGCCTGCCGTGGGCGATCTGCGTCGAGAGTTTTGACTGTCAGCATTTCTCAAACGCTGGGCGGGCCACGAGCATCAGCCACGAGCGATCTCCTTCCGGTGCGAGCTTGTCACACGCGGCAAGGATCTACTTCGGGCGAGCTTGGGCACCTGACATGGGCGGTCTTGTGACGGGTATCGCTCCAAATCTCCAACGGTCGCTTCATCTTAAATGCGGCGCGAGGCTCGATGTTGATACAATGAATCTCATCATGAGATCCCGATTGGCGCAAGACACGTGTCTCTCCCTCATTTGTTCCTTTTTCTGTCAATGAAGGACAGCGTCGGTGCTAGTGCAGCCTTTTCCCACGCGTGGTCCACGTGGCACTTCTTGATTGGAGAAAGACGAGCTGTCGCTTCAACCATCGGCGTGTCGCCTCGTTGAGCGCGCTCGAGCATTAACTGCGGCCCGTTTTGTTAGAATTGGTGAGGTCTATAGCTCGTAAAAACCTAGTATTTAGCTTTGTATGGTTGATAGTATAGGAATGCATATTGGTACGTACCTTAGTACGTGTTCTGATTACAGAACAGAGAGCCATGGCTACATGGTAATCCACTTGAGTGGGAGACTCAATGGATTGGTCCCATGTAACCTAAATACGTTCGCAGCTCTGATTAGGGTTGGTCGCCCTATCAGGATAAGCTGTTGGGATGACAGAGCGTGGGTGTCTCCACCACGGTCATTACCAGGCACAGTGTCTGTGGCCGAACGGAACCAACACGGTGCACAGATCGGTGAGCAGACACCGGTGCACTAAACCGTGTTTCTGCTTAGGGTAAAACGGTCCTAAACCCTGAGGAGCCATGTCTGGTGGACTAACCAGTTGTGTGGTGCTTTGGCGCACCAATGTGTGAGGATCCGGATGCAGTGATCCAAAACCACGGTGTACTGGGTTACCCGGCTGGCGTTGCATCAGTATGTCACTCCTGCAGGCTATCCACACCCCTAATGGGAGGTGCGTTCCTTGGTCTGACCTACGTCGTATTAAACCCTGGCCAGGTGGTCATCAGTTGGACTGATGACGGATCCGGTTGCTCGTCAGAGTAATCGGAGGTACGATGTATGTGGTCAACCTGGAAGGAACCGAGTCATATGAGCACTCGAGTCTGACGGTATTCTCCACCGCTCGAGTTGCATCATGGCACCAGTGGAGGGACAGCGAGTTTACCATACTAAGCAGAGAGCAGGGGTATGAGAGAGAACATAGTAAGTCCGGGGGAATTGGAGTGCAGCCTGCGTCGCACTCTGGGTGGCTACGCAGGTTAACTCGGACTCAGAGGGTCGATGGTACACTCGGGTAGTGTGTCGATCGAGTCTGAGTTGGAAGCCATGAACCCTGGTCCCTGAAGGTTCCACCTTATCGACATTATGTACGGTTCTTATAACATCTCCTCGAAACACAGAACGTAGTTAGAGGAAGCGAGAAGTCCAAGCATACGCTCCGTGAGTGCTTCGCACTAGTGCACGGTAGATGCGTAGCTACGTGTGTGCACTAAGGGAAAACCCTAGGTTAGTGCAGAGACGCATGTAGCAATTCCTTGCCATAAGTGGACGTTGCCACATGGGTGCGATGCACCGGGACATGTTGCGAGTTGACTAGTTGACTTCACTAGGGGCACCCTACGGGAACCTCAGAGAATAGTGAAATCACTGGTGCACTTCACTTATGTGTGCCTTGCAAAGTCTCGTACACGAGGAACGACCAACTAGTGGCATAAGGGCGTTTTGGTCATACCATGCGCCACTATGCACTAAGGGGGCCGGCCCAAAGTGTTGAGAGACTGGTCAAGGCCGGCCCCATTAGTTTCGGGAGGTTGTTGCCTCCGATGAAGGGGCCGGTTATGAGGCGCAGAAAACGGGCTGGTTTTGACCGTTTTTCGAAAACAAGGAAAGGATAGAGATAAAGAAGAGATATATAGGGATAAGGTTTGAATCTATCATCCTTATCCATACTGTCCTTATCCATATGAATAGGCCGGCCCTATATATGAGAAGGAGAGAGAGGGTGCACGAAATTAATAGAGCCATGCAAGCCCTAGGGCCGGCCATGGCATGGGGAAACCCTAGCCGCCCCCTCTCCTCTCTTCGCATCTCCTCTCTCATCTCTCTCTCCCTCGCTTGCGCCATTGGATGGCGACTCGTCTTCCTCACGTGGTGTTTTGTAGAAGTAGAAGGCTCATCGTATGGAGGCACTCAGAGATCCATCGACGAGGTGCCGTGCATCGTGTGAGATCGGGTGAACTAGAAGGCGTCTCCCGCAACCTTTTGCTGTCCAGAATCTGCACAGAAAATCAACATTGTTTCTGCGATTCCGGGAGCTACAGAAGTCCAAACGACGTGAAACTTGTTGGAAAAGTTGCGTCTCAAAGTTGGCTACCTGCAGTCCAAATTTCAGCCCAATCGGAGTTCGGAGCAGAAAGTTATGGCTATCTCACTGAAGCTATGTCGAGCAGATCCGTAGCCCGTCTCCATCGACAAAGAAGAAATTTGTCGCGGTGAAAGATTCCGCACGCAGGTATGAACTCTAACAAGTAGATCTAACATAATTAGAACATGCATTCATGTTAGTTTGTTCTTTCGCGTTAGATCATCGTTAGGGGTTCGCGTAGTTGCCATGCTAGATTCATACACGCATATGTAGATCGTTTCGATGAAAATTTTGATATGTAACGCTCACCGCTCACGGTCCTCGGACCTTCACTTTGCTTCCGCTGCGGGCCTCTACCATGGATTTATTACCAACAATTGGTATCAGAGCCACGCTAGTGGTGTGCGTTTCATTTTTTTTCATGAAACCGTCATGTGCGCGCATGAATAGTATGTGCCGCCATCGGGGTTCTACGAGTAGATCATGCATAGTATATTTTGTGTGTTCTATGAATCGTTCTTGCAGGGCGCCGCTTCTAAAATTATTCTGGATATGTGATTGCTTGCTACCGGGGGTCGGACCCCGTGTTAGCGATTTTGTCTGGATATTTTTCTTCTGTGTGTGGATAGATTTTAGAGCCATAGTCGGGCAAGAGGTGAAGATTTACCACCCTTGATTCCCAGGCTTTTGCTAGGTTTGTTTTCCTTTTCTTTCTAGGAAATTGTGTACGAGCGAGCACTTGCTCGAAGCGTACTAGATCTTTTTCAGTTACAGATTGAAGAGGAGGACTTGCCGTGGAGATCCACCACTGGAAGATGAGCGGAACCTTGGAGGACGATGGCGATCCGACAAAGCGTACACGATGACGGCAAAGGGCAGAAAGCGTCAGAAGATCGTATACAGAGGCTTGCACCGGATCGAGGAGCCTTGCGAAGGAGACAAAGAGCCTGCGCTGTGCCAGTCAGGTTCAGGGGTCGGACCCTGAACTTGATTCAGTTATGTGCTTGTTTCTTTCAGTAGTTCTTTATATTTCAGTAGAGAACCCCGATGCGATAATTTGATTATCTGTGTTAGAGGGATGCCCTTTCCCCTCGGGTCCTAGCGACCTTATTAGGATAGGATTCCACTAGTGACGCCTATTATTTAATTGACCCTTGATGATAGCATGAATTCCTCACATTTGGTTATGCCCCCATTAGGTCAACACCCGATTAGTCGGGTGTGCCTATTTGGCAAGCATCGAAACCTAGAATGAGTTGGAATTCTACTATGACATCATTCGTCAAATTTATAAGCAAGGCGCCATGGTAGTGGAAGACCTTTCCTGTCAGTCTGACCTTAGGCTAGGCTCCAGGGCATTAGCGTGATAGCCAAGTTTGCAAAGCATCAATGTTCTTGGGATATGTAATGTGACCCTTGAGTGGAGAAATCCACTCGAGGCAGGAACTATGATATTCCAAGATCGATTAATGCTTCGCGAAAGGCTTGAATGCTAGTGGGAGCACGGTATGACCAGGGTCTAGTGTATAGGTTGTCATGACCTTAGTGTACACTCATACTTGCATTAAATAACCCTCAACTTTAATAAGGGATGTAAGAGAGAACTTTTAGAGATCCTCTGGCCTCCACGGCCAGTCGTTTTGTGTTTGGGTGGGGATGCATAACTTCACACCCCCTAGGGTGGGAGCTGTGTGTTTCCATGCCAAATTACTTAATGACCTCCCTAAAGATATGGCGATTACGAGGCCAGGAGAGAAGGGCTTTTCATCCCACCCTAGTGGGGGCCGCATGAACTCCAGTGTCATAATTGCTTAGGCTCGTGGGTAAGCATCCTAAGTGCACGTGAGGTATTCGTTGCGAAGACAACGGTGATCACGTGGCACTGGCCAAAAGATAACCATGGTCCATCAAAGCCCTTAGTTGGCAGATTTAGACTGGGTCAAGGAAAGGCCCGTGTAAGCGGATTGACGCTGCATGATGCCCCCTAGGGCAGGTGTAGTCGATTCCGAGATCTTACATACATGGTTAATTAATCCATAGAGGTGTCTTCGCTGTGAGGGTAGCGCTGACATTTGGATATAATTAGCTTATTTTCAAAATCTATAAAATAAGTTATTTTGCATTCATTTTCATTCAACCATATAGTTCCCCTATCCGCTATCCCATAAGAGAACCAGTTATCGGGTCTCTAACTACGTAGAGTGGAAGCGCAATCTTTAGCTTATGCTTAGGGTAGTAAATGTACATTGGCATGCAATCTAAATATCCCTGTACTAGACCTAATGGGTCCAGATATCACTAGGGCACTAACTAGGGCATATGAAGACTGGCGAGAGTCTAAGGAGATGTGCAAGTGCTATGTTATAGCAGACTTGTGGACAATTCTTTAGAAGCGAGTCAGAGATATGCCGGGTCTTCTCTAATTAAGTTTTACTTGCATTAGATGTCTGGAAGGCGAAGTCAGTCGACTCATCGCTTTTCCACTAAGATACTTGTCGGTACCGAGATGTCAGTGGGTATGCTTGTTCGGGAACACATCTTTGAGTTCCAGAACGAACTAGATTCCCAAGACATGGTACCAGATGACGAGGTGGTGGAAGACGTCTGTCTTGCATCCTTGTCTGGAACCTTCAAAGGCGTTATCAGAGACTTTAGCTTTAACAAGTTAGAGATGATAAATGCAGAACTTCTAAGGAGATTTCCAAGAGACAAAGGATGAGATCAAGATTAAAGGCAATGCCTTTAGTGCTTAACCTAGGTCTTCTTTAGAAGAACCTAAGGGAATAACTTATAAGAGATCGAAAACTATTCTAGTGCAGAAACTGGTGTGGAATCCTAAGTCTGGTAACGCCAAGGACGGAAGTATTTCCGCTGTGGCGAGCATAGGGGGTATTTGAAGATTGAGTATGACCTCAGGATGTTAGGAGTTGAGTCGCTATCTAGTAGCAGTTCTTATGCTTCTTGGAATGTAGACTTCTGGTCTACAGATATTCAAGGAAAGCAGAAGGCTACTTTATAGTGAAGGAATCCTAACATAGGTACTGATGCCATAAGCCGCTGCGGAAGCTTTTAGATATGATTGTCTTAGTTTTTCCGAAATACGGATTTTGTTTTTTAGAGATGTAGTTCTGTTTCCTCTTTGGTAAATGAAGTTTTTAGTTTTAGACAGCACCGTAGGTGTGTATCTTAAACTAAATAGATAGCTTCATTACTAGAGAAATAGATCAGAATAATCTCTTTATATTTAATCCTAATTCAGAAATAGATATCATGACAGCTGCAGCGTCTAATTTAAATTCATCTAAATCCTTCGGAGAAGTTATCCCATTTGTGACCCCTCTGATTTAGATATTCTGCCTTAGATAAATTCAAAGGTAAAAGAAGGCCGAGTTTCTGTTCACAGATTCATCGGAGATCCTTCTAACCTATGAATGTTATCTGGAAAGCAGAATAACTAAAAGGGCCACTAAGGTATTGGAGTTAGTTAATTTTGACGTCTATGGTTCCAAGAGCGTCTAGACGATAGAAGACTCTTCGATTTAATCGAAGAAATAAAAACCTATCGGATGGGTTCCATAGGATCCTGAGGGAGCATGGGATTAGCTCCCAGTTAAATGCTCCAAGGATGACACGTCAGAATAAAGTCTCCGAGAGAAGGAATCGAACCCTGTTTGACATAGTCCGTAGTATGATGAATATTGCCAAGTGTACTACCCACCTTTGGTGGGGTTGTACCTTAAAACAGTAGCTTATATCTGAAACTATCTCTCATCTAGATCAGTACCTCAGACCTATAGAGAGCTATGGTCTAAGCGAAAGCTGACACTATAGTGTCTCGAGATATAGAGTTGTCCTGTACTTGTGCAAAACGACAAGAGGGATGAGATGGAGATGTAGTTCCAGGTATATCTGTTTGTAGGTTACCCTTAGGAGGCATAAGATGGACTGTTTTATGATCTTGAGGTTAGGAAGGTAATCGTTTCTACGAACACCATCTACCTAGATCAAGATTATATTATAAGACCATAAGTTTATCAGTAAGGTAGTTCTGGGTGAACTACTGGGTACTGGTAGAGAGTGCGCATTTGAAAAACGTAGTGGGAGTAGATGATACAAGAAACTAGTATACCAGGTATTGTAGAAACGATTTCCTTTGTACCACCACCACCTCATCGTTGTGGGACCATCAGAGCTCCTGAAAGATACTATGGAGAAACTTTGATAGTTAATCCAGAGTTTCAGGAGGATGATCCCTAGAGCTACGAAGAAGTAGTGGGAGCTTCCGACAGCTCTTACTGACAAAAGACCATGGAGACAAATTTGCATCAATGTCCCTTGAAACAGTCTTGACACTTATAGCACTATCACCCTTCAGGGTGTAGAAGGTGTATTAGAAGAGCACCCGATTAAGACTTAAGTGGCTAGATTAGTTGCCAAAAGAGAAGGGATTGACTATGTCAAAACCATCTCACTGGTAGCTATGCCTAAGTCTATTTCGGATCCTCTTAATCCATCGCAGCCCATTATAGTTGGGAGATCTGGTTGATGGATGTCAAGACAGTTATTCCCTAACGGGAATTTGGAAAGGACATATGGATGAGTAGCCCCAGGCTTTGTGTCAGTAGGTTAGGCAAAATATGGAATGCAAGTTGCAATGGTCCATTTATGGACTGATGCAAGCATCCAGGTTGGAATATCTATTTTGATCAAGGGAATCCGCTCATACGGATTTGATCAGAATGAGGATAAACCAAGATGGTATAGGAAAGGTGAAATAGCTACAAGGGTATATTTAGTACTTTACGTTAACGATATTCTACTGATTGAAAATGACGTAGGAATATTGTTTACGGTAAAGGTTTGTAGTCATCACAATTCGATGTGAAAGACCCTAGTGAGGCGAGTTATGCTCTGGGAATCAAGGTAACTCTAGATAACCAGAGCAAGGTTCTCTTGCTGTCACAGGCTACGCATGAAGATAAGATTCTAGCCAGATTCGTTTTACGAGGCTAGATATCTATTGCGCAGCAGGAATGATGGGTTGGTTTCAGTTGAACCCGGGTCCAGATCTCTGGACCGATGTGAAGGGTATACTCAGAAATCCTCATTAAGTAAGGATTGTGAGTTAGCTTGCACTTCACAGGTACTGATATCGATTGGACACACAGGATCTGACTTTGGTGTCAGATGTGCGTTCCAGAAAATCGATTTCAGGGATTATTTTTATCTTGGGATTAGAAGCGGTAGTTGGTAGAGTGTGAAGCAAGTGCATCACAGACTCTACCACAGAGGCTTAGCACGTTGTTGCGTGCGAAGTAGTATATCACGTGGTAAGGCTTAGGAAGTTCTTAGAGAACTAAGGACGCGTACCAGAAGCTCAGTTATCTGTTGTTGCAACAGAAGAGCGGTAAGCAAGGTCCAAGGAGACTAGGCACCGCCGTGAGGGGAAACCCATCAAGTACAAACTCCACTTGATCTGACAGTTATAGGAGGAAATGCAAGTAGCGGTACTGAGGTGGAATCTACAGACAATGTTGCCAATTCCTTTAGGGAATTCCTGCAGAGGCTTTTGGGCAGCATGTAGAAGCTACAGAGCTCAACACCGTTATTCCTCGTTAGACCTAGTGGGAGATTGTTAGAATTGGTGAGGTCTATAGCTCGTAAAAACCTAGTGTTTAGCTTTGTATGGTTGATAGTATAGGAATGCATATTGGTACGTACCTTAGTACGTGTTCTGATTACAGAACAGAGAGCCATGGCTACATGGTAATCCACTTGAGTGGGAGACTCAATGGATTGGTCCCATGTAACCTAAATACGTTCGCAGCTCTGATTAGGGTTGGTCGCCCTATCAGGATAAGCTGTTGGGATGACAGAGCGTGGGTGTCTCCACCACGGTCATTACCAGGCACAGTGTCTGTGGCCGAACGGAACCAACACGGTGCACAGATCGGTGAGCAGACACCGGTGCACTAAACCGTGTTTCTGCTTAGGGTAAAACGGTCCTAAACCCTGAGGAGCCATGTCTGGTGGACTAACCAGTTGTGTGGTGCTTTGGCGCACCAATGTGTGAGGATCCGGATGCAGTGATCCAAAACCACGGTGTACTGGGTTACCCGGCTGGCGTTGCATCAGTATGTCACTCCTGCAGGCTATCCACACCCCTAATGGGAGGTGCGTTCCTTGGTCTGACCTACGTCGTATTAAACCCTGGCCAGGTGGTCATCAGTTGGACTGATGACGGATCCGGTTGCTCGTCAGAGTAATCGGAGGTACGATGTATGTGGTCAACCTGGAAGGAACCGAGTCATATGAGCACTCGAGTCTGACGGTATTCTCCACCGCTCGAGTTGCATCATGGCACCAGTGGAGGGACAGCGAGTTTACCATACTAAGCAGAGAGCAGGGGTATGAGAGAGAACATAGTAAGTCCGGGGGAATTGGAGTGCAGCCTGCGTCGCACTCTGGGTGGCTACGCAGGTTAACTCGGACTCAGAGGGTCGATGGTACACTCGGGTAGTGTGTCGATCGAGTCTGAGTTGGAAGCCATGAACCCTGGTCCCTGAAGGTTCCACCTTATCGACATTATGTACGGTTCTTATAACATCTCCTCGAAACACAGAACGTAGTTAGAGGAAGCGAGAAGTCCAAGCATACGCTCCGTGAGTGCTTCGCACTAGTGCACGGTAGATGCGTAGCTACGTGTGTGCACTAAGGGAAAACCCTAGGTTAGTGCAGAGACGCATGTAGCAATTCCTTGCCATAAGTGGACGTTGCCACATGGGTGCGATGCACCGGGACATGTTGCGAGTTGACTAGTTGACTTCACTAGGGGCACCCTACGGGAACCTCAGAGAATAGTGAAATCACTGGTGCACTTCACTTATGTGTGCCTTGCAAAGTCTCGTACACGAGGAACGACCAACTAGTGGCATAAGGGCGTTTTGGTCATACCATGCGCCACTATGCACTAAGGGGGCCGGCCCAAAGTGTTGAGAGACTGGTCAAGGCCGGCCCCATTAGTTTCGGGAGGTTGTTGCCTCCGATGAAGGGGCCGGTTATGAGGCGCAGAAAACGGGCTGGTTTTGACCGTTTTTCGAAAACAAGGAAAGGATAGAGATAAAGAAGAGATATATAGGGATAAGGTTTGAATCTATCATCCTTATCCATACTGTCCTTATCCATATGAATAGGCCGGCCCTATATATGAGAAGGAGAGAGAGGGTGCACGAAATTAATAGAGCCATGCAAGCCCTAGGGCCGGCCATGGCATGGGGAAACCCTAGCCGCCCCCTCTCCTCTCTTCGCATCTCCTCTCTCATCTCTCTCTCCCTCGCTTGCGCCATTGGATGGCGACTCGTCTTCCTCACGTGGTGTTTTGTAGAAGTAGAAGGCTCATCGTATGGAGGCACTCAGAGATCCATCGACGAGGTGCCGTGCATCGTGTGAGATCGGGTGAACTAGAAGGCGTCTCCCGCAACCTTTTGCTGTCCAGAATCTGCACAGAAAATCAACATTGTTTCTGCGATTCCGGGAGCTACAGAAGTCCAAACGACGTGAAACTTGTTGGAAAAGTTGCGTCTCAAAGTTGGCTACCTGCAGTCCAAATTTCAGCCCAATCGGAGTTCGGAGCAGAAAGTTATGGCTATCTCACTGAAGCTATGTCGAGCAGATCCGTAGCCCGTCTCCATCGACAAAGAAGAAATTTGTCGCGGTGAAAGATTCCGCACGCAGGTATGAACTCTAACAAGTAGATCTAACATAATTAGAACATGCATTCATGTTAGTTTGTTCTTTCGCGTTAGATCATCGTTAGGGGTTCGCGTAGTTGCCATGCTAGATTCATACACGCATATGTAGATCGTTTCGATGAAAATTTTGATATGTAACGCTCACCGCTCACGGTCCTCGGACCTTCACTTTGCTTCCGCTGCGGGCCTCTACCATGGATTTATTACCAACACGTTTCACCTGCCTCTCACTTGCCTATAAATAGGAGATGGGGGGTGATTTTTACCGCTGCGTGAATAAAACAGCTCTCCCTTCCTCCTTAGCTTTCAGCTCGCAGCTCGCTAGCACCCTCTCGCACTCATGGCTTCCTCTGCTGCCGCTTCTTCTTCTGCTGCTGCGTCCTCCCAGGGGGAACCTCTTAACATTGCCCCCATTTCGGTGTGCGAACCTGGCGCCGAGGAGGTTCCCTCAAGGGAGCCCGCCGTCGTCTGGTTCAACGATATCAGCGGCGCGCCGGTCCCTGCTAGCCTTCGCTCCGCGGCGAACATCCCTCAGGAGCTCGCCATCCTGCCCTTCCCACACTCGGTGAGGCCGCTCTCCGGCACGGCGGTCTCCGTGGGGCAGATCTGGTCAGGGCTCCGGCTACCCCTGAACCACCTCGCCAGCGAGCTACTGGAACTGGCGGGCTTATGCCCTGCTCAGCTTCCGGGAAACTCACGGGGGATCCTCTACGGGCTTTCTCGAATTGAGGAAGCCCTCAACTTGAGGATCCCCCTCGCCTACCTCCTGAAGAAGTGGTTCCTCAAGCCGGGGACCGCCTTCAGCGAGGTGGACTACGGCCAGTTTTACCTTACTGGCCGCACTAGCGAGCTGCTCCCGTTCTCCGTCGTAGAGAACAAGGATAGGTACTGGAAACAGTACCCGTTCGTCGTCGAGGGCGAGTGGCGGGGTCCTTGCCCAGGTGTTCCGTCTCTTCCCGGTAGGCCGCCTCTTCCCGTCTTCAAGGAGATCGCAGAATACCGGTCAAAGGGGAAGAAGTGCATCGCCGCCGCCCGAGAGAGATCGCTCGACGAGGCGATCCTGTACTTCCTCGGGGGTCGAACCCTCGAAAGGGTCCTCCTGCCGGACTTCTCCTTCCTGTGGAAGGATCTCCGGACTGGCGTTGTCACCACCCGTCAGAAGGTGATGCGCAAGAAAGCGGCGGTCTCCCGTCGCGCCGGCTCGACCTCCGCGGCTGCCCCTGCGACCTCCGCGGCTAGGCCCTCGGCGAAGAAGGGGAAGAGGAGGGCTTCCCCCATCAAGGTCGCGGACAAAGACACCCTCGAGATGCTTCGCGAGGAGGACGTCGCCCCGCCTCCACCACCAGCCCGTGAAGCAGCCCCAGGTCAGGCGACCTCCCTCTCTATTCTTCCCCCGAGGGTCCCAATCCCGGAGCCTCGACGCCGTCGTATCTCTTTCGTCGAGCCCGAGGATCCGCGCGTCGAGCTTCTTCTCAGCATGGCGGAGGTGGAATCCCCAATGGCTGAAGTGTTGATGCGCGGATTCCCAGGTGATCTTTCTAAGACTTTGTTTATTGCGGTGATGAATCCAGAGGAGGGCGCCTTGCAGAAGAAGACGAGGAAGAAGAAGACTCCTTCAGCCCGCCCGTCGGGGGAGGACAACACTGTTCGGGAGGCTCGCGAAGCCTTCCAACAAGCCCTCGAGGAGCGGAGGAAGGCCGCCCTCGCAGAGGTGGGCTTGGGATCAGCCGACGAACTCAGCACGACCTCCAGCTCCGACGACGAGGAGCGGGCTTCGGGAGATGAGCCCGCGCCTGCAACTGCGGGGCCTCCCCCGCCCTTCGAGGGACCGGCTCCACCGAGCTCAACCCCTCCGCCTGTTCCGAGTGAGACCCCAGCACCGGTGGCACCTGCTCCCAGCATGCCCGTGCACGCGCCTGCGCCTACCGATTTTAGTGCGCCCGCGCCCACTGCTGCTAGCGCGCCCGCGCCCATGGCTCCCAGTGAGCTTGCGCATACTGCCCCCAGCACGCCTGGGCCCTCTATACAGGCTGCTTTAGCCCTCAGCGCACCCGCGCCCGCTGCTGCCAGCACGCCTGCGCCCGCGCCCGCACCCATGGCTCCCAGCGCGCCCGCGCCCGCTACTGCCAGCGCGCCCGCGCCCGCTGCTACGCCCATGGCTCCCAGCGCGCCCGCACCCGCTACTGCGCCCATGGCTCCCAGCGCGCCCGCACCCGCTACTGCGCCCATGGCTCCCAGCGCGCCCATGGCTCCCAGCACGCCCGCGCCTACGGCTCTCGTGGTTCCCGCCCTCCCGGTGGAGTTGGACGGGCTGGTCTACTGGTCTCCGGACCTGGGGACCATCCTGGACGATCTTCCGAGCTCAAGCTCGGAAGCATCAGACCCTGGTGTGCCCGAAGAAGGGCGAGCTGCCGCGCCACCCTCGGCCGCTGAAGAGGGCCCCTGTGCCCAAGGGATTGAGGCCGCTCCGGTCGGGGCCCCCGCGGTGCTTGAGCCCGCTGATGCTGTCGCCGCGGCGCCTCCTCCAGCCGCTTCGATCGAGGGAAGTCAGGCGGCCTCCTCCTCAGGCGGCCCTGAGCGCACCCCTTTCTATATGCGGGAGATCTTGGGGTGGAACATTTTCACCCGGACTCCCTACATCGCCCTCATCAACCGGCTCGTCGAGGTAAGATTACCTTTGCGCTCCTTTGGCTTACATCCCTTTCCTGTTCTAATTTTCTTCTAACTCCTTCAACTGTTTTACCTTGCCACAGGTGGAGCGGGTCAGCCGGGCTCTCGCCGATGAGGTCGCTGGCGTGGCGGGGGATACTATCGCCCTCTATGATGACACTCTCCATAGCTCGGAGAGGAGAGTAGACGAGCACATCCACCAGCTTCACCAGGCGGATCGATCCGGCGAGCTCCGAGCTGAGGTGGACCGGCTGCGCCAGCAGGCCGCCTCTGTGGATACGGAGGTCGTTCAACTGCGCCAGCGGGCCGCCACCCTCACCAAGTCGCTAGCCTCGGTCGAGGATACTCGAGCCCGCCCTCGCGGATCTGCAAGAAGAGACCCAGGCCAAGGAAGCCGCCCAGAAGGAACTTCTCAAGCTCCGCGGCCAGGTGACGGCCTCCCAGGAAGAAATCGCGGTGCTGAAGGAGACACACCTTCGTGACCTCAACTCCCAGCGAGAACGTCTTCAGTCGCAGCTGGGAGAGCTCCTTCAGAAGGGCGCGCTGGACGCCATCGAAAAATATAAGGCCGAAAGGTCGAAGAAGAGGAAACGCGGCGATGACGATGGTGCGGGTGCTGGCCCAGCCTAGGGTCTCTCCTTCTGTAACCCCTCCGATGTACCTTTAAGTAATGAATGAAATGAATGATACTTTTTGAGCTCGCCTCTGTGTTTCTTTCTCTCTCTGTGTTGCTCATGAGTCCGCTTTAGGAATTTCGCAGCGATCTCGAGAGTGATAACCCGGGCGAGGCAGCTAATTCGATTCAACCTTTTTATTTTAAAGTATATGCAAACGAAAAACTCGGCATGCTCGCTAAAAACCAATAGTCTCTGAGCCCGGAAAACGATAAGCGAACCAAATACCTTCAAAAACTTCCCTACACTCAGAGACTTAAACCATTTTTATTTTTAAAGGAAACTAATAAGTGCTAGCTGCCCCCTGCCCGGTTAATTTCCCTCGATGATCCTGTTCAGCGGGCTTGCCCTTTGAGGGGTATGCCCACGCCAGGATGCTTCCGTTCATGGCAGGTGAAAGCGAAGGATCCCGGTTAGGTTTAGAGTCCACTAGGCAGCGGACTTCCCCGGGAATCTCAAGGTCGCCCACTGGCTGCCTCTGAGGATCCTGGTCTTGCTTTAAGTCCGCACAACGGCGGACTGCCCCGGGAATCTCAAGGTCGCCCACTGGCTGCCTCTGAGGATCCCGGTCTTGCTTTAAGTCCGCACAACGGTGGACTGCCCCGGGAAGCTCAAGGTCACCCACTGGCTGCCTCTGAGGATCCCGGTCCTGCTTTAAGTCCGCACAACGGCGGACTACCCCGGGAAGCTCAAGGTCGCCCACTGGCTGCCTCTGAGGATCCCGGTCTTGCTTTAAGTCCGCACAACGGCGGACTACACATTATAGATCATGCGGGCTCCTTCTGCGCCGAACTTCCGAGTTAAATTTGTTGAAACCTCCATCGTTCATTCGTAACTTTCTCAGAAGATGAATTACAAAATTCCTTGGTCTTATGCATAAAACTTGCGAAGGTGCAAAGCGTTCCAAGGTCGCTCTAACAGGTCGCCTTCAGCGGTCATCAGCCGGTAAGCCCCCGAGCTTCCCGCTTCGTGTACTATATAGGGGCCTTCCCAGTTCGCCGCGAGCTTTCCTGCATTAGGCTCTTGCGTGTTTGCGAACACCTTTCTCATCACCAGATCGCCAGCCTTGAATGCCCGATGGCGGACTCTTTTGTCATATGCGCGCTTCATTTCCTGTCTATATCCGGCGAGGTGTAGATTGGCGCACTCTCGTCTTTCTTCGAGCTGATCGAGGGAGTCGGCGAGCAGTTTGTCATTGTCGACCTCCTCCGACGCAAGCCTTCTTTCAGTGGGCAGCTCGGCTTCTACGGGTAGCACGGCTTCGCAACCAAAAGTGAGACTGAAAGGGGACTCGTTAGTGGAGCAACGTGGAGTAGTGCGATAGGCCCACAAGACTCCATCGAGCTCCTGCTCCCACAACCCCTTCTTCCCTTCCAGCCTTTTCTTGAGGTTGTCTAGGATTACACGATTCGTAGCTTCGGCCTGCCCGTTGCTTTGAGGGTACCTTGGGGACGAGAACCTTAGGTCGACTCCAAATTCAGTGCAAAAGCTTCTGATCAAGCGATTGTCGAACTGGCGACCATTGTCGGTGATAAGTACCCGAGGCAGACCGAACCGGCAGAAAATATTCTTCCAAAGGAAGTCTTTCACTTGTTTCTCACCTATCTTAGCTAGCGGGACCGCTTCCACCCACTTGGTGAAGTAGTCCGTAGCTACTAAGATGAATTTCTTCTGCCGGGCTGATACGGGGAAAGGTCCCACAATATCTAACCCCCATTGTTGAAACGGCCAGGGGCTCGCCAGAGGATGCAGTTCTTCTGTGGGTATATGATTTGTCGTGGCGTGCTTCTGACATTGGATGCAGCTTTGTGCGACCTTCAAGGCATCTCGCTCCAGAGTGGGCCACCAGTATCCTTGCCTCCGTACTTTCGCAGCTAGAGACCGCCCACCAGCGTGGTTTCCCAGCTCGCCCGAGTGAATGCAATTCAAAACTTCTTCGGTCTCCGGGCTCTCGACGCAACGAAGATTTGGCCTGCCAAAAGATCTTTGAAAAAGGCGATCCCAGCGAATGAGGTAGCGCCCAGCGCGTTTCTCCACTCACCGGGCTTCCTCTCTATCCTCTGGAAGCTCGCCCTTCTGGAGAAAACGAAGAATGGGGGCGGTCCACCCGCCGGGTGATACGTCGGCAGAGACTTGGTTAATAGCGGGCTCTATCAATCGGAGCCGAGACTGATTATGGACCTCGATGAGAATCTAGCGAGCTTCTGATGTTCCCAGCAGGGAGGCAGCATTTGCCAATGCATCAGCTCGCCTATTATCGGCTCGAGGGATTTGCTCGAAGGAGATCTTTTCGAACTCTACGACCTTTCCTTTTACCAGATCCACGTAGCCCGCCATTCGCGTATCCCGGGAGGCGTACTCTCCATTGATTTGACAAATGATCAGCTGGGAATCGCTGAAAACCTTTAACCGTTTGGCGCCTACTTCTTGAGCGAGCTCTAGTCCGGCGAGCAGTGCCTCATACTCAGCCTCGTTGTTGGTAGCAGCAAAATCCAGCCGGACTGATTTCTTAAGAATCACCGATTGAGTGATCAGTGTAACCCCGATCCCGGCCCCCAAAGCGTTGGAGGATCCGTCGATGAATAATTCCCAGCCCGCCATCTCTGAATGTTTAGTTGGAGGAATCTCGCCTTGGTTGTCCAAGAACCTCGTCTTCCCAGGGTGTGCCTCAGTTTGCTCATCCTCCTGGTACTGGATCGGTTCTTCTATGGGGAAGTCCGCCAAGAAATCGGCGAGAGCCTGTCCTTTGACAGCAACTCGAGGGACATACTCCAAACCATAGGCGGCGAGCTCGGCGGACCATCGATAGAGCCTGCCGGCTACCGAGGGTCTGGAGAGCGCGCTCTTCAGAGGGTGCTCCGTGATGACTTTGACAGTGTGCGCCGAGAAGTAGGGGTAAAGCTTTCTCACGGTAAGGACCAAGGCCAATGCGACCTTCTCGATTGGTCGATACCGGAGCTCGGCGGGAAGCATTGTGTGGCTTACAAAGTAGATAGGCCGCTCCACCTTTGCTTCTTCCACAACAAGGACTCCGCTTACCTCATTCTCTGTGACCGCGAGATACACGCCAAGCTCGGTGCCATCTTTTGGTGCCGCTAGGATTGGCGGGCTCGCCAGATAATCCTTGATCTTTTGAAAGGCGCGCTCGCACTTTTCATCCCAATAAATGCTCGCTCCTTTTCGTAGTAGCTCGAAAAGAGGTCGGCAGTTGTCTGAGGATTTGGAGATAAATCGATTGAGCGCGGCGATTCATCCGCTCAACTTCTGGACTTCCTGCCGGGTTCTTGGTGCGGGCATCTCGACAAGTGCTCGGATTTGCCCAGGGTTGGCCTCGATCCCCCTGTGGGTGACCAGGTACCCTAGGAATTTCCCGGAAGTCACCCCGAATGCACACTTTGCCGGGTTCAGCCTCATTTGGTACTTTCTCAACACTTCAAAGGTTTTGCCGAGATCGGCGACATGCCCCTCTCACTCTCGACTTTTCACCAGGAGGTCGTCTACATAAACTTCGACATTCCTGCCGATCTGACCCTTGAACATCTGAGTGACTAACCTTTGGTAGGTCGCTCCAGCGTTCTTAAGTCCAAAAGGCATCACTCGATAGCAGAATAGCTTCTGGTAGCCCGCCCCAGAATAGAAAGCGGTCTTCTCTTGATCGTCGACGTGGAGAGGTATCTGGTTATACCCAGAATATCCATCCATGAAGGACAGGGCCTGGAACCCAACAGCTCCGTCGACCAGTGCGCCTATCCGCGGAAGGGGAAAGCCGTCCTTCGGGCATGCTTTATTGAGGTCGGAGAAGTCAATGCACACTCTGACCGCCCCGCTCTTCTTAGGCACCGCCACGATGTTGGAGATCCACTCGGGAAAGTGCGCCTCACGAATAAAGCCAGCTCGCTCTAGCTTGTCTATCTCCGCCGCCACTACGATGGACTTCGCAGCCGGTATGTGCCGAGCTTTTTGCTTGATCGGCGGGAACTCTTTCATGGTGTACAGATGATGACAGGCGACCTCCGGGTCAATCCCCGGCATGTCCGTGAAGCTCCAAGCGAATATGTCACGGTATTCCCTGAGTATGTCGGTCAAGGCCAGGACCTTGCTCTTGGTTAGCGAGATCCCGAGACTAACAATCCTCGGTCCGTCCTCGCTTTCGATGTTGACTTCTTGTAGCGGCTCGGTAATGGGAAAACTTCCTCTCTGGGTCCCTGGTAGGCGGCCTTTCTCCTCGAGCTCAAAATCCACGCCGCTCCCACCCGGGGGTGAAGTGGGGGATCTAAGCGAGGCGACCTCTCTCGGGCTTTGAGGGAGCCCGCTTGAGGTGGGCGTTAATTGCTAGGAGGGCGCGGGCCTCTTGGCCTCAGCGACCTCAACGTCTGCGAGGTGAAAGACGTCCTGCTCGCACCTGGTAGCAGCGACCTGGTCTCCTCGAATTATCACGACCCCTCCGTTTGTGGGAAACTTGAGGGCCTGGTGATTAGGCGAGGACACCACTTTCATCTGCCTCAACCAGGGTCGCCCTAGGATGGCATTGAAAGCGGACTGCCCATCAACCACTGCGAAACGGACTTGACGTACCTCCGGGCCCGCCGTTACAGTGAGGGTTATCTCCCCTACCACCTTAGCAACCTCACCAGTGAAACCGGTGAGCGAGCCCGTTGAGGGAGACAGATCAATTTGTCTCAGTCCCATTCGCTGGAAGGTCGACAAGAACAGGATGTCTACGGCACTTCCTGGGTCAACCAGGACCCGCCTTACTTCGATGTTTGCCATCATTAGGCGTATGACGAGGGGGTCATTGTGGGGGGTAACGACCCCGGCCATGTCGTCCTCCGAGAACCAAATAAAGTCTCGGGCTTCTACCCTTGGCGTTTGGTGCAGTACAGGAGTTAGAGAAACGGAGAATACCTTCTGAGCCCGCTCCATCTCTCTAACTTGTCGCCGAACCTCGTTGTTGGATCTTGGGCCGTTCAGATGCCCGCTGATAGTGTGACAGACAGACTGCCGGCCCTCCCGGGGGCGGGGGAGGCAGGGCGGGCTCAGCGGGCCTCGGGCGATCTCCCTTCCGAGGAGCTCGTGCCGGTATCACCTCGAACCTCCTTGGAGGCGAAATAAACTGATCCAAATGGCCCTGGGTGACCAAGTCCTCGAGGTGGTTCTTCAGAGCCCGGCATCTGTTGGTGTGATGCCCGGGGCTGCGATGAAAGGCGCATCGCCGCGAATTGTCGGTTGAGCCGGGCTCTCCGACCTGCAGGCGGGGTGGATACTGAAAGAAAGGTTCGATCTGAATCTGGTGAAAGATTTGCCCTGGCGAGTGGGTTAACACGGTGAAATCCTGCTCCCCGGGTCCTGCAGGCAGGCGCCAGTTCGCCGGCCTTCCAGCGACCACCGGGGGGGCTTCCGCGGACTGTACGGCAGGAGCTGCGGGCGGTCCGGGCAAAGGTGCCACCTGTGGCACCTCCCGCCTCTCCACGGCCTTAACGACGAGAGGTCGCAGAGCCGGAGGAGGTCGCTGCTCGACTGCCTTTCCCTTCCGGTCTAACACCGCATCTTCGAGCTTAATGTGCTGCTGGACAAGGGCGAATAGCTCGACGATCGTGCGGGGATCCTTGATTACCAGGGCGTCATGAAGCTTGCTTCCCTCGGGGAGGGCGTTCCGGAACGCGCTCACCGTCGTGCGATCTTGGCCGACAGCGTCCTCCAGAGCAAGGTAGGCGCTTCGGAAGCGCGTCACGAAGCTTCGAAGAGTTTCGCGGGCTCCCATGGACAAAGTGAAGAGGGACTCGATCCTCTTAGGGGGCTGTCTGTTGCACCGGTACTGCTCCAGAAATAACCTGGAGAGAGTTGGGAAGTCTGGAATTGTGCCCGACGGCAATTTGTGGAACCAATTTAACACCGAGCCCATCAAGCTGCTCGGGAAAGCCCGGCACAAAACATGATCTTGGTCCCAGAAGAATAACAGCTTCCGGTAAGCCAATAGGTGGTCGACTGGATCTTGCGATCCATCGAACAGTACAAACTTAGGCGGGGTTCAATGGTGAGGGAAACCTCCTTGGTGCACCTCGCTTGTGAAGGGCGAGCTACCCCTGTGGGCAGTGAGGTCCTCCAGCAGGTCTACCATCGCGTTAGGTCGCTGCCAGTGCCCGGGGAAAACTCCCAGAGGCTGCTGCGCAGGTCCTAGGCGACCGTGCACGCTCCCCCGAGGGAGGTTCGGATCCGCCCCGCGGCGACCCTCGGGGGCTACCGCTCGGCGGCCTCCTCGCTGTTCGCCCATGGATTCCTTCATCATGGCGGTTGGTCTGTGGGAGGCCGTTGCCTTTCGAGCTTCGGAAGGTGTAGCCACCGCGGGCTCTTTCCCATGTCGCCGATGCCGCGGGTCGCGATCCCGCTCTAGAGACCTTGCCTCCGACTCGTTAGTGTCACGCCCCTGATCCGATTACAAGGGTAAACCAGTCAAACCCGGGGGTGATGGGGTTATAAGGGTAAGTCAATGATATAAGGTTGCGAGGTTGCTTTTATTATTTAGTTATTTATTACTAATTTTATCATTAACTATTTACTAGTTGAGAGGGGATGGCTTTGAGGAGAAGCCTACCAATAGCTTGGCCTTGAGGAAAGGCCTACCGGGCATGAAGCTTTGAGAAGAAGCTTACCAAGGGAAACATTACTGATTCTGGCATTATTCAGAGCATCTAAAACATAGTTCCATAATTATTACATAACCAACTGGAAGTAATAAAAAGTAGCTAATAGCTCTAGTGTCCTCTCTCGATAGTTATTTAAGATCCTCTAGGAAGCGTCTGAGAAGGATCTACGGTACCTGAAAAGAGTTTGCAACAACGGGGTGAGTTTACTTGGTAAACTCAGTGAACAATTAACCCTAATCTAGCTAGGGTAAACCATAGTCGTACCCAGCCCTTCTAGAAGGCTACGAGGGTGACAACCCATATATACACATATTACAAGTAAGTGAAATGAACTAGCTACACATGGCAATTCTACTATATTACAACTACAACTAGTACATATAAGACAAATAATCATCCAGATCAAAAGTATGTAACTAATTACCGAAGGTTAGTTCTACCTACTCCTAAAGTGAACCGGCAGTTTTCTAACTGAGTCTGCCAACAGAACCTGGGTCCAAGTGTACCTGGAGAGCCAGAAATACCCATATGGCCATAAGGGGGCTTGGTCTTTCACCACGGGGCACTCCCGCCCAACTTGCTTCTTCGGGGTCATTACCCAGGGGTGGACTACTAGGCCACTAGGGGCTTTACCGCCTGCCCAACCCTGTGACCCTACCTACTTGATTCGGATTATGCACAGGCGGTGGTTCACCTCCCATCCTGTGCACTCGGGTCCCCTACCCATGCCCGTGAGTAGTGAGTCTTCCCTCTGGGAAGAGAACCTCAACTGAGGAAGTACAATCACCAGTCTCTCTATTGAGACCACCGGTCTCTCTACCGAGACCACCAGTCTTCGTTGCTCAATAGCAACTGGACTGCACCATGCGACCCATGGTCACCAAACACAGTCATTCACATAATATTAATAAATAATTAGTACAAGTATCTACTTGTTTTCATGCATCCTAGTGTGAATCTAGGTTGAGTTAATCACCGTTACAGCTATCAAAATATTACATGCATGACTATTAAGAGGCAAGGGATAGTATGCCCACCTCCCACATGCAGTACCGGTTTCCCGCCTGCATGCATTGGACATACTATGCCACATACGGTTTTATTTATTATTTTACAGATACAACTACAATCTACTCTAACTAGAATAGAATTAATCATGTTCACCTGGAGAATAGCTCGGTAGTCCACGCTCCTTACGCCTATCGGTTCGGTGCACCGTCGAAGGAGAAACTGACCATCATGGTTTGAAATGAATAAGTTGTTATATCCATAAATTAGTCAAACTAGGGTTCTAAAAAGATTGGTTTAGGGATGAGGGACCCATGGGATCTGGTCTCACTCGAATCCGACTTTGGTCGGAGGTTTTAGGGTCAAACCGGTAGAAACCGGTCGACGATCGGTTCAAAATGGTAAAGGGGTCTCTAGGGTCCCAAACTAGGTTCAATACATCGGCATCGATGATCTGAGCACGATGCCACTGGTTTCGTCCAATTCCGAGATCGAACGGAGAATTAGCGGTCAAACCACGGTGTACTGACTAGATCGGGCTCATGGATAAAATGGGATACTAAACAGTATAGTTACTGTACCTAACTATATCCAACAGGTAGGATTTTCCGAGCCGGTCGTAATGCCGCTGGTTTCGTTCGATTCCGAGATCGGACGAAGAAATGGCGGCTGAACCAAATTTAGACGGTTTACGGGTCTGGTTCAGGTGAACCAGATCGGTTCACTATTGGGCCGGGTCTGCAGGTCTGCTGTGCACTTAGGCGGGTCGGGTTGCTGTGCAGTCGGGTCGGGTTGCAGTGCAGTCGGGTCGGGTTGCAGTATTAATAGTTTCTACAAGCCCCGGGATAGATCTTTACTTACGAATCAGTCCGTTCTTCTTCTTCCCCTTAAAACCAGTGAAACAGGGGGGCTGTTTCTGTGCGACGGCAACGGCGGGGAGTCGGGTTTGGGTGTGCCCAAGGTGCCCGGCCGATCTTCCCCGCATCATCCCCACGGAGGAGACACGGGAGGAGGCAGCCGGTGCTCCATCAAAGCCCGGGAATGCTATGGCCGGAGGGGGTCCGCGGGTTTTGGGTTTGGGTTTGGTTTAGGGATGCACCGACGTTCATTGACGGGCTTGGTATTGGTCCTCCCGACGAGGACCGAAGGTGGGTTCGTGGTGGCGTTCTATACCCGAGTGGGCCTCGGCCAAGGGAGGAGGGAACGGTGGGGATAGGTTGGGTCGCGGAGTGCCGATGGGTCGCCGGTGGTTACAGCAAAGAAGAGAAAGGAGGAGGAGGGAAGGACTACCTGATGGGTTCGGGTTCGATTTCGGAGTGGCTCGCCGCTGCGTGGATCGTCGGGCCGCTGCAACTCCTTCCCCTTCTCTCTTATCTCTCTCTCTCTCTCTCTCTCTCTCTCTCTCTCTCTCTCTCTTCTCTCTCTATATAATTATCTCTTCTTAGTTTTGCCGTTCTCTCTCTCTCGGTTCAGCCGTTCTCTCTCTCGGCTGGCCATTCTCTTTCTCTCTTTAGGTTCTTCATAGATATAGTAATGGGCTGTTATGGTGGTAATTAAAGAGAGTTTAAAAGATCAGTTGTTAACCCCTTAATTCCTAATAGAGAGGAATGAATAAAGGAACGGAAGATGTTGGGCTTATTACTCAAAATCTTGCTCGATCCTCCTCATCTGAATTTTAACATTTAATTACCTTGGGGAGGAATAATTATGGGCCTTAAAGCCAGCTAGGAGGTTAGAAGTCAGGTCCTTGGGTTGGTCGGGCTCGGTCCCGCGCCCTGAAGTGGGCTCGGTAGGAACCCGGGTGCGATTCGAGTACCTACTGGGCTGAAAAGGATAATTAGTCGTAACTTATAATTAGGATGTCAGAATTGGGTCTAAGAGGATTCGTTGGAAAGCTTTCGTCGACATGAACGCGTCGGCGCTTGACATATATTTTTTTCTAACTTATGGATCTCTTTAAAAGAAAGAAATACTTAAAAATTTAAAATAGCAATTACTCATCACCCAGGTATCGGATCAACCCTAGCTCAGGCTCGTTGAAAAGGTCTCTCAGATCCCCACCCAACGTATCCAGCCTTGCTGCGATCCGATTACCCGAACTTTCGTGGTAAATAAAACAATGTCAAATGTCAGCTAATTTATCGATATTCTAGGGTATAACTACCGAACTGCCGAAACTAGCTGCGCATACACCCGATTACTGCACGGGACGCGCCATTGTGACCTGTTCGAAGCCATAGCAAAAGTGAACATAAAATATTTCATGGGTTTACGACTTATTCTTCCAGAACAAGTCCAGAGAAAAAGTCTGACTAAGAATGACGAAAATACCCAAGGCGAACTTTTATTATTCCCAAACTTAACACCGCAGGTGTTACAACCTACACACCTTAAAGAAATTTTCGTCCTCAAAAATTAGTTAGAATCAGAAATCAAATATCAAAGAGATCAGGGTATAATCGCAACATATCGGACTCCACTTCCCAAGTGGCCTCATCCTCACCTCGATGACTCCACAAAATCTTGACCATCTTGATGGTCTTGGTGCGAAGCACCCTATCTTCGGAAGCTAAAACACGGATCGGCCGCTCCTCAAAAGTGGCATCGGCATTTAGCTCCAAGTCTTGCCAATTTAGTACATGTGTCGGGTCTGGCATGTACCTCCGGAGCATCGACATGTGGAACACTGGGTGCACTGCTGAGAGTCGAGGTGGCAACGCCAGACGATACGCCACCTCTCCGACTCGATCTAGTATCTCGAACGGTCCCGTAAACCTCGGTGCTAGTTTTTCCTTCTTTCCGAATCGAAAGACGCCACGCTTAGAGGAAACTCGCAGAAAGACATGGTCACCGACCTCAAACTCAAGGGGCCGTCCACGAATATCCGCATAACTCTTATATCTGCTTTGAGCTGTGCAGAGCCTTTCTCTGATAACCTGTATCTTCTCTGTAGTCTCCTGTACTAAGTCTGGTCCCAGAAGACTACGCTCTCCGACCTCTGCCCAACAGATGGGGGATCGACAAGGCCTCCCATACAGAGCCTCATAGGGAGCCATGCCAATGCTCGCTTGATAGCTATTGTTGTATGAGAACTCCACCAAGGGCAAGTGCTCATCCCAGCTACCTCCGAAATCTATAGAACACGCCCGAAGCATGTCTTCCAATATCTGGATGGTCTGCTCTGATTGACCGTCTGTCTGGGGATGGAAGGCTGTGCTAAAGCAGAGCTGTGTCCCCAACGCAGTCTGCAAACTCTTCCAGAACCCTGAGACAAACTTGGGATCTCGATCAGAGACAATGGTCACTGGAATCCCATGCAATCTGACTATCTCTGCAATGTAGAGTCTGCTCAGCTCCGATAAAGAGGAAGTCATTCGGACTGGAAGGAAGTGGGCAGACTTGGTCAGTCTATCCACAATCACCCATACTGAATCATGCTTGCTCCTGGTTAGAGGCAACCCCGAGACGAAATCCATCGTGATGTGCTCCCACTTCCACTCTGCTACAGGAAGGGGATGAAGGGGTCCCACAGGCTTCTGGTGTTCTGCCTTAACCTGCTGACAGGTCAGACACTTGGCCACGAACTCAGCTACATCTCTCTTCATGCCATTCCACCAGAATTGGCTCTTCAAGTCTCGGTACATTTTGGTACTACCAGGGTGTACCATGTATAGAGAGCGATGCGCCGCTGTTAGAACCTCCTCTCGAATCTCCAGGTTCTTCGGTAGACATAGCCTCCTCTTATACCTCAGTCCGCCATCAGAATCAAGCGACCAGTCCTCTACTGCCTCTCCCCTTATCAGTCGAGAATGCATCTCCTCCAACTCCTCATCATCTGCCTGGGAGGCTATCACTTGTTTGACCAACGTAGGCTGCACCCGCACACTGAATAATCGAGTACTAGCGGGATCCTCTCGCACCAACAGGTCATACCCTTCAACTGCTACAATAAAACTCTGTCTATCTACAATCAGTCGAGACATCTTGCTCTTGAACTTCCTGCTGAGCGCATCTGCCACTACATTAGCCTTCCCAGGGTGATAAAAGAAGTTGTAGTTGAAGTCCTTCAAGACCTCAATCCACCTCCTCTGTCGGAGATTCAGGTCCTTCTGGGTACAGATATACCTCAGACTCTTATGATCACAATACATCTCGAAGTCTTCTCCATACAGGTAGTGCCGCCAAATCTTGAGCACAAACTGTTAGGATTGATGTGTTCTAAGCTTGTAAAACTTTATGTTTTAGTCTAATAAAGATTGATAGTTATTAATATATGAGATGCATATAGGTGCGTAATATAGTTACGTGTTCTTTAGGGAACAAAGAGCCATGGTTATATGGTAGTCCACTGAGTTGAAGACTAAGTGGATTGGTCCCGTATAACCTAAATCAGTTCGCAGCTATGATCAGGTTGGTCGCCTCATCATGATAAGCTGTTGGCGATGACAGTTCATGGGATGTCTTCACCATGGTCATCACTAGGCACAGTGTCTGTGGCTGAACGGAACTAACACGGTGTACAGATCAGTGAGCAGACACTGGTACACTAAGCCGTGTTTCTGCTTAGGGTAAAACGGTCCTAAACCCCGAGGAACCACGACTGATGGACTAACCAGTTGCGTGGTGCTTTAGCGCACCAATGTGTGAGGATCCATATGCAGTGATCCAAAAACACGGTGTACTGGGTTACCCGACTGGCGTTGCATTAGCGTGTCACTCCTGCAGGCCATCCACACCCCTGATGGGAGGTGCGTTCCTTGGTGTGACTTACACTGTACCAAACCCAGTCTGGTGGTCATCAGTTTGACTGTTGACCGTGTTCGATTACTCGACGGGGTAATCAGAGGTACGATGTATAGGTCAACCTGGAAGGAACCATGTCATATGATCATTCGAGTCTGACGGTAGTCTTCACCGCTCGAAGTGAATCATGGCATCAAGTAGAGGGACAGCGGGTTTACCACTACTAAGCGGAGAGCAGGGGTATGGTGGAGAACATAGTAAGTCTGGGTGAATTGGAGTGCAGCCTGCGTCGCACTCTGGGTGGCTACGCAGGTTAACTCGAGCTCAGAGGATCGATGGTACACTCGGGTAGTGTGTCGATCGAGCTTGAGTTGGAAGCCATGAACCCCGGTCCCTGATGGTTCCACCTTATCAACATTATGTACGGTTCTTGAACCGTCTCCTCGGAACACCATAAGCATGAGGAAGAAAGAAGTATACGCTCCGTGTGTGCTTGGCACTAGAGCATGGTAGATGCGTAACTATATGCGAGTACTAAGGGATTGTGCCCGAGACTAGTATAGAGTCGCATGTAGTAATCCCTAGCCATAAGTGAACTTTGCTGCACAGGTGCGATGCACCGGGATATGCTGCGAGTTGACTAGTTGACTTTGCTAGAGGCACCCTCCGGTGGCCTCAGTTAATAGTAGGTAACTAGTAAAGATCACTTAAGAAGTGGCCGCTAGGTATCGCACGCTAGAAATGGTCAAAATGAGACGTCGGGGCGTTTTGGTAAAAACCTCACTCTGCCGGACCTCACTGTTGGCCGACCCTAGTAGTAAGGCACCTTGCTAGGGCCGGCCCTATGATGTAGGGATAAGAATACCTCATCTATAGGGCCGGCCATATAGATAGGGATAGGGCGATAAAACGGTTAAGATCGAGCCCTAAAAAGTGGGAAAACGGATAAATACAACGAGAGATAAAAAGGAGATAATGGAGAGATAATAGTGGGAGGTCATTATCCCCTTGGATCCTTATCCAAGGGGGTTGGTCGGCCCTATAAAAGGGCCTATGGGGCGCCGGCCCTATGGTCCAGAAAACCGAACCCCCCCTCCTCTCATCTCTCTAGTTCTCTCCCGTTTTATCTCCCGTTTCCCGCTTGCTACTTCGTCTTCCTCGCGTAGAGTTCTGAAGAAGGAGAAGGGTCGTTCTTCGGAGGCACTCAGAGATCCGAGAGCGACGTTCCGTGCATCGTGTGAGATCGGGTGAAAAGAAGGCAACATCTCCATTCGTACTATCGGCATCTTCGCGAACGATCTTCCGTCTCCATCGACAAAAAAGACAATTCTTCGCGGTTAAAAGATCCGTACGAAAGGTATGTGTAATATAACATATAGATCTAGCGAGCATTATGATTTGCATGCATGCTAGTTAATCATTACGCTAGATTGCCGTTAGGGGTTTTCGATTCTCGTGCATACATATGCACACATATGTAGATTAGTTTCTATGAAAATTAAAATAGTGTAACGTGCACCATGAACGGTCTTTCGACCGCCAAATCGCTTCCGCTGCGAGCCTCTGACCCGGATTAACCTCCAACAATTAGTATCAGAGCCGCATTAGTGGTGTGCATTTCACGTTTTTTTATGAAACCAACATATGTGCGCATGATGAATGCGTGAGATCATCGGGGTTCTTACGCTTAGATCATGCATATGTATAGATTGTGCTTGTTCTATTAATCATTCTTGCAGGGCGCCGCTATAAAAAATCTAGATCTATGCTTTGTGCTTGCTACCGGGGGTCGGACACCGAGTTAGCAATTGTCTGGATTTGCTTTCTGTGTGTGGATATGTAATTGAGCCGTAGATTGGGCGAGTGATGGGGGTTGACCATCCTTTGTTTCCCATGGCCTTTTCCTAGGTGTGTTTTCTTTTCTTTCTAGGAAATTGTGTACGAGTGAGCACTTGCTCGAAGCGTACTAGACTTTTTCGGTTACAGATCGAGAAGAAAGATGTGCCAAAGAAATCCACCATCGGGAGCGGAAGTGGAACCCTGGAGGATGAAGACGATCCGGCAAAGTGTTCGCGAGCGCGACGAAGGAGCCGGACCGAGGAACCTTGCGAAGAAAGCTAGAGGCCTGCGCTATGCTAATTAGGTTCAGGGGTCGGACCCTGAACTTAATTCAGTCTTTATGGTTGCTTTCTTTATTAGTTCTTTATGCTTCATATCGAACCCCGATGAGATAATGTGATTATCAGTTTTCAGAGGGATGCCTTTCCCCTCCGGTCCAAGCGACTGTTTGAGGTTAGGATCCCGCTAGATGACGCCTATTATCTATTTGACTTTTGATGTTAGTGGGATCCCATCACATAAGGTTATGCCACCATTAGGTTAGCACCCGACTAGTCGGGTGTGCCTATTTGGCCAGCATCGAAATCAAAGATGAGATGGAGATCCATTGAACATCAATTGTCAAATCTATAATCAAGGCACCATGACTAGTGGGAGTCCTTTCCAGTGAGTCTGACTCTAGGATTAGCTCCAGAGCATTAGCGTGATAACCAATTTTGCAAAGCATCGATATGCTTGGAATATGTAATGTGACCCTTGAATGGAGAAATCCACTTGAGGCAGGGACTATGATATTCCGAGAGTGATTAATGCTAGGCGAAGGGCTTGAACACTAGTGGGAGCATGGTGTGACCAGGGTCTAGTATTTAGGAGGTCGCTACCTTTGCATTTGCATAAATTCATACTCGCAAAATAACCCTCAGAATAATAAGGGATGCAAGAGAGGACTTTTATAAGATCCTCTGGCCTCCACGGCCAGTCGTTTTGTGTTTGGGTGGGGATGCATAACTTCACACCCCCTAGGGTGGGAGTTGTGTGTTTCTATGCCAAATTACTTAATGACCTCCCTGAGGATATGGCGATTACGAGGCCAGGAGAGAAGGGATTTTCACCCTACCCTAGTGGGGGCCGCATGAACTCCCGTGTCGTAATTACTTAGGCTCGTGGGTAAGCATCCTAAGTGCACGTGAGGTATTCGTTGCGAAGACAACGGTGATCACGTGGTACTGGCCAAAAGATAACCATGGTCCATCATAGCCCTTAGTTGGTAGATTTGGATAGGGTCAAGGAAAAGGCCCGTGTAAGCGGATTGACGCTGTATGATGCCCCCTAGGGCGTACAGTCGATTCCGAGATCTTACATACATGGTTAATTAATCCATGGTAATGACTTCGCTTGAGGGTAGCGTTGATATATAGATATAATTAGCTTGTTTTAAAAATCCATAAAATAAGATTTTATGCATACTCATTATTCAATCTTTATTTTCAAATGACTAAGTTAGACCCCCTGTCCGCTATCCTAAATGACCACAAACTTACCGGTCCAAACTATGAGGACTGGAAGCGCAACCTGTACCTGGTCCTAAGGATTGGTAAACATATGACAGCCTTGAATGACCCTGAGCCAGATTTGCCAGGACCCAATGCCACAGAGGCACAGTTAAAGGCATTCACTGACTGGAAGGAATCTAATGAGATATGTAAATGCTATATTATAGCATCCTTGCAAACAACTCTGCAGAAGCAAGTCGAGGAGATGCCCGATGCTTCTGACATGATGTTGTATTTGAAGGAGATGTTTGAAGGTCACAATCGCGTCACGCGATACCTTACTATCAAGAAACTCGTCGGCACTAAGATGTCCAATGGGACGCTGGTTCGGGAACACATGATGAAAATGTTTGGGTTCCAGAACGAACCAGCTACCATGGACATTGTGCTAGAAGGCGAGGTGATGACAGACATCTTTCTCTCGTCACTGTCTGGAGCCTTTGAAGGCTTTGTCACCAACTTTAATTTGAACAAGTTGGCTATGACAAATGCAGAGCTTCTGGGAGCTCTCCAGGCAGCTGAGGATGGCTTCAAGCAGAAGGGCGAAGCACTTCACGTGCAACGCAGATCCTTCAAGAAGCCTGGTAAACCTCAAGGCAAGAAACATAAAAAGAAACCTAAGTCACTACCTGTGCAGGACTCTGCTGGAGCCTCTGGGTCTGGAGAATCAAAGAAACCAGGCACGAAGTGCTTCCGGTGTGGCCAGAAGGGTCATTGGAAAAAGGACTGCAAGAAGCCTCAGAATGCTAGTAAAGGTAATCTACAACTCTTAGTTGTTGAATCATTTCTTTCAAGTAATAGTACTTTTGCTAGTTGGATTATGGATTCTGGATCCACTAACCATGCCTGTAACTCTCTTCAGGGGTTTCGGGAAAGCAGAAGATTGCTTGATGGAGAGGTGACCTTGAGCATGGGAACTGAGGCCGTGGCAGCTGCTGAAGCTAGTGGAGACGTTAATCTTAGTTTTTCGAATAATAAGACTTTGACTCTTAGAGATGTTTTTTATGTACCGTCCTTGAGATGTAACTTAATTTATGTTTCTTCTTTAGTTAATGAAGGTTATTCAGTTTATTTTGATGCTTCTGGTGTGTCGTTTAAACTGAATGGAACTTTTATAATAAGAGGAATGGTTCAGAATCATCTCTATGTTGTAAGTCCTAAATTTGAAAAAGATAACATAATAACTTCAGCATTTAATGTTAATTCATCTAAGCGTAAGAATCCTTCGGAAAATTTAACCCACCTGTGGCACTTACGACTTGGGCATATTGCCTTAGACAGGATCCATAGAATGGTGAAGGCCGGGCTTCTGGAAACAGATCCTACGAAGATCCTTCCCACCTGTGAATCCTGCCTGGAAGGCAAGATGACCAAGAGGTCCTTTAAAGGCAAAGGAGTAAGAGCTACTGAGGTATTAGAGTTAATCCATTCAGATGTGTGTGGACCCATGAACGTCAAGGCGATAAGAGGCCATGAGTACTTCATCACATTCATTGATGATTACTCAAGATATGGTTACGTTTACCTGATGCATCGGAAGTCGGAATCCTTTGACATGTTCAAAGAGTTCAGGGCTAAAGTAGAAAAGCAGACAGGTAAATATATAAAAACCCTTCGATCTGATCGAGGAGGTGAATATCTATCTGACGAGTTCCTAGGGTATTTGGTGGAGCATGGGATAAAATCCCAGTTAACTGCTCCAGGTACCCCATAACAGAATGGAGTTTTCGAGAGAAGGAATCGAACCTTGTTGGACATGGTTCGTAGCATGATGAGTTACGCCAGTTTACCAATAAACTTTTGGGGATATGCCCTAAAAATAGCAGTTTATATTCTGAATCACGTTCCATCTAAGTCAGTGCCTCAGACCCCTAGAGAACTGTGGTCAAAGCGAAAGCCATTGCTACAGCATTTCAGAATATGGGGATGCCCTGCACATGTGCGAAGGGATAAGAGGGAAAAGATGGAATCTAAAATCAGAGTATGCTTATTTGTAGGGTATTCTAAGGAGACCAAAGGTGGTCTATTTTATGATCCTGAGGAAAAGAAAGTGATCGTTTCTACGAACGTCTATTTCCTAGAATAGGATTATATTGTGGACCACAAGCCTACTAGTAAGGTAGTTCTAGATGAACTGCTGGGTACTAGTACAGATAGCGCATCCGAAAGCATAGTGGGAGCTCACATTACAGATAATAATATACCAGATACTGTAGAACCTATTAATCCTGTAACACCACCACCACCTCGTCACAGTGGGAGAAACATCAGAGCTCCTGACAGATACTATGAATAAACCTTATTGGTTGATCCAGAGGGTCAGGAGGATGACCCACTGAGCTACGATGAGGCAGTAGGAGCTTCTGACAGCTCTGACTGGCAAAAGGCTATGGAGGCAGAAATTGCATCAATGTCCCATAACGCTGTCTGGACTCTTGTTACACCATCATCCAATATTAAACCTATTGGATGTAAGTGGGTGTATAAAAGGAAGAGAGGATCTGATGGATCAATAGAGACTTATAAAGCTAGATTAGTTGCCAAGGGTTATACCCAGAGAGAAGGAATCAACTTTGACGAAACCTTCTCGCCGGTAGCTATGATAAAGTCTATTCGGATCCTCCTATCCATTGCAGCCCATTATGACTGGAAGATCTGGCAAATGGATGTCAAGACAGCATTCCTTAACAGGAATTTGGAAGAAGACATTTATATGATGCAGCCACCAGGTTTTGAGTCAGAGGGTCAGGAACATCTAGTTTGCAAGTTGCAGAAGTCCATTTATGGACTAAAGCAAGCATCTAGAAGTTGGAACATCCGTTTTGATCAGGCAATCCAGTCATATGGATTTACTCAAAACGAGGATGAACCATGTGTATACAAGAGGAGTGATAAGACTACAGTGATATATTTTATACTTTACGTAGATGATATTCTACTCATTGGGAATGATGTAGGAACATTGTCAACGGTAAAGGTCTGGTTGTCAACACAGTTCGATATGGAAGACCTAGGTGAAGCGAGTTATGTTTTGGGGATCAAGGTAACACGTGATCGCTAGAACAGGATTCTCTCGCTATCACAGGCTGCGTATATAGATAAGGTTATGGCTAGATTTGACATGCAAAACTCCAAGAAGGGTTTTGTGCCATTTAGACATGGCATAAAACTGTCTAAGGATCAATGTCCTAAGACACCTGAGGAGAGAGCAGAAATGCAGAAGATACCTTATGCTTCAGCATTAGGTAGTCTAATGTATGCTATGCATTGTACAAGGCCTGATATATGTTTCGCAGTAGGAATGATGGGTCGGTTTCAGTCGAATCCGGGTCCAGATCACTGGACAACTGTGAAGTGTATACTCAAGTACCTTCGTAGAACAAGGGACTATGAGTTGGTTTACACTGGACAAGAACTGACGCCGATTTGATATACAGATTCTGACTTTATGTCAGATTTAGAATCCAGGAAGTCGACATCAGGTTTTGTGTTTATGCTAGGAGGAGCAGCGGTTAGTTGGCAGAGTGTGAAGGAGAAATGCATCGCAGACTCTACCACAGAGGCTGAGTACGTTGCAGCGTGCGAGGCAGCCAAAGAGGTGGTATGGCTCAAGAAATTCCTTACGGATTTAGGGTGCATACCAGAGGCCCAGTTACCTATTGTGCTTTACTGCGACAATAGTGGGGCGGTAGCACAAGCAAAGGAGCCAAGACATCACCAAAAGGGGAAGCACATTGAGCGCAAGTTCCACTTGATTCGGTAGTTTCAAAAGCAAGGGCGAGTAGCGGTGATACAGATTGCATCTACAGATAATATTGCTGATCCTTTCACAAAGGCAATACCTACCAAGGCATTCGAGCGACATGTGGATGCGATGGGAGTCAAAACCGTTTTGCTTCGCTAGACCAAGTGGGAGATTGTTAGGATTGATTATTTCTAAGCTTGTAAACCTTTATGTTTTAGTCTAATAATGATTGATAGTTATTAATATATGAGATGCATATAGGTGCGTAACATAGTTACGTGTTCTTTAGGGAACAGAGAGCCATGGTTATATGGTAGTCTACTGAGTTGAAGACTAAGTGGATTGTTCCCGTATAACCTAATCAGTTCGCAGCTATGATCAGGTTGGTTGTCTCATCATGATAAGCTGTTGGCGATGACAGTTCATGGGATGTCTTCACCATGGTCATCACCAGGCACAGTGTCTGTGGCTGAACGGAACTAACACGGTGTACAGATCAGTGAGCAGACACTGGTACACTAAGCCGTGTTTCTGCTTAGGGTAAAACGGTCCTAAACCCTGAGGAACCACGACTGATGGACTAACCAGTTGCGTGGTGCTTTGGCGCACCAATGTGTGAGGATCCATATGCAGTGATCCAAAACCACGGTGTACTGGGTTACCCGGCTGGTGTTGCATTAGCGTGTCACTCCTGCAGGCCATCCACACCCCTGATGGGAGGTGCGTTCCTTGGTGTGACTTACACTGTACCAAACCCAGGCCTGGTGGTCATCAGTTTGACTGTTGACCGGGTTCGATTACTCGACGGGGTAATCAGAGGTACGATGTATAGGTCAACCTGGAAGGAACCATGTCATATGATCATTCGAGTCTGACGGTAGTTATCACCGCTCGAAGTGAATCATGGCATCAAGTGGAGGGACAACGGGTTTACCACTACTAAGCGGAGAGCAGGGGTATGATGGAGAACATAGTAAGTCTGGGTGAATTGGAGTGCAGCCTGCGTCGCACTCTGGGTGGCTATGCAGGTTAACTCGAGCTCAGAGGATCGATGGTACACTCGGGTAGTGTGTCGATCGAGCTTAAGTTGGAAGCCATGAACCCCGGTCCCTGATGGTTCCACCTTATCAACATTATGTACGGTTCTTGAACCGTCTCCTCGGAACACCATAAGCATGAGGAAGAAAGAAGTATACGCTCCGTGTGTGCTTGGCACTAGAGCACGGTAGATGCGTAACTATATGCGAGTACTAAGGGATTGTGCCCGAGACTAGTACAGAGTCGCATGTAGTAATCCCTAGCCATAAGTGAACTTCGCTGCACACGTGCGATGCACCGGGATGTGCTGCGAGTTGACTAGTTGACTTTGCTAGAGGCACCCTCCGGTGGCCTCAGTTAATAGTAGGTAACTAGTAAAGATCACTTAAGAAGTGGCCGCTAGGTATCGCACGCTAGAAATGGTCAAAATGAGGCGTCGGGGCGTTTTGGTAAAAACCTCACTCTGCCGGACCTCACTGTTGGCCGACCCTAGTAGTGAGGCACCTTGCTAGGGCCGGCCCTATGATGTAGGGATAAGAATCCCTCATCTATAGGGCCGGCCATATAGATAGGGATAGGGCGATAAAACGGTTAAGATCGAGCCCTAAAAAGTGGGAAAACGGATAAATACAACGAGAGATAAAAAGGAGATAATGGAGAGATAATAGTGGGAGGTCATTATCCCCTTGGATCCTTATCCAAGGGGGTTGGCCGGCCCTATAAAAGGGCCTATGGGGCACCGGCCCTATGGTCCAGAAAACTGAACCCCCCCTCCTCTCATCTCTCTAGTTCTCTCCCGTTTTATCTCCCGTTTCCCGCTTGCTACTTCGTCTTCCTCGCGTAGAGTTCTGAAGAAGGAGAAGGGTCGTTCTTCGGAGGCACTCAGAGATCCGAGAGCGACGTTCCATGCATCGTGTGAGATCGGGTGAACAAGAAGGCAACATCTCCATTCGTACCATCGGCATCTTCGCGAACGATCTTCCGTCTCCATCGACAAAGAAGACAATTCTCCGCGGTTAAAAGATCCGTACGAAAGGTATGTGTATCTAACATGTAGATCTAGCGAGCATTATGATTTGCATGCATGCTAGTTAATCATTACGCTAGATTGCCGTTAGGGGTTTTCGATTCTCGTGCATACACATGCACACATATGTAGATTAGTTTCTATGAAAATTAAAATAGTATAACGTGCACCATGAACGGTCTTTCGACCGCCAAATCGCTTCCGCTGCGAGCCTCTGACCCGGATTAACCTCCAACACAAACACCACCGCTGCAAGCTCCAGATCATGGGTCGAGTAGTTCTGCTTATGAGGCTTCAATTGTCTCGATGCATAGGCTACCACTTTTCCATCTTGCATCAACACACCTCCAAGTCCAGACTGAGACGCATCTGTATAGACCACGTATCCCTTCCCACCAATTGGCACTGTAAGAACAGGGGCAGTGGTGAGTCGTCGCTTCAGCTCCTGGAAAGACTGCTCGCAAGCATCCGACCACTCAAACTTTACCCCCTTCTTTGTTAACCAAGTCAGAGGCAATGCAAGTCTCGAGAAACCCTCTACGAACCTCCGGTAGTATCCCGCTAGACCCAGGAAACTCCGGATCTCAAAAACATTCCTCGGTGACTCCCAATTCAGTACTGCCTTGATTTTTGCTGGGTCCACCGAGATGCCTCCTTCTGAAACCACATGCCCTAAGAACTTCACTTCTCTCATCCAAAACTCACACTTGCTGAGTTTGGCATAGAGCTGGTGATCTCGCAATGTCTGTAGGGCAATCCTCAGATGTTCTGCATGCTCCTCTTTTGACTTCGAGAAGATCAATACGTCATCAACAAAGACCACGATGAACCGATCAAGGTAAGGCCTGAAGACCCGATTCATCAAGTCCATAAAAGCTGCTGGAGTATTCGTCAGACCGAACGACATCACTAGAAACTCGTAGTGCCCGTACCGCGTCTGAAATGCTGTCTTCTGGATATCATCATCCTTCACTCTGAGCTGGTGGTACCCAGTCCTCAAATCAATCTTAGAGAAGAACTGAGCACCCTTCAGCTGATCAAATAGATCCTCGATCCTTGGAAGAGGATATCGGTTCTTCACAGTAACTGCATTAAGTTTCCTATAATCAATACAGAGCCGCTTTGAACCGTCCTTCTTCTGGGCAAACAAAACAGGGGCACCCCATGGAGAGACACTGGGGCGAATATACCCGAGACTCCGCAATTCTTCTAGCTGAGTACTTAACTCCCGTAGCTTCGTTGGTGCCATCCGATACGGGGCCACTGAGATCGGTGCCGTCCCCGAAACTAGCTTGATGCTGAACTCTACCTCTCGAATAGGAGGAAGACCAGGGAGCTGGTCAGGAAATACATCAGGAAAGTCTCGAACGATTGGGGAGCGCTCCAATGGATTCTCGCCCTCAATCTCATTGGCCAACTGTGCTAGGAGGCTAAGATAGGACCCTTGCCGGGGTGTCGGATATAAAATAGCCAGCTTAGCTCCCGCAAAGAAGAACTCTGTATTGCCAGGTGGACGGAAGGTGATCTTCTTGGAGTAGCAGTCTAGTGAAGCATGGTATGCCGCCATCCAGTCCATCCCAACTAGCACATCCAACCCTTCTAAGTCAAGGATGATCAAGTCGGCCACGAGTTCATTGCCTCCAATGGAAAGCACACATCTCTTACATACACGGTCCACATCAATGCTAGTCCCAAGTGGTGAGACGACCGATAGGACATAACCAAGGGGTTCCGACTGTAACCCCAAGGTAGCCATAAATTTAGGGACTATGTAAGAGTGCGTCGATCCAGTGTCGAACAAGACTCGTGCAAGGGTAGTGAACACAGGTACAACACCTAAGGCAATAATAAGTAGTTATAAATGTGTTTATCCTAGCTATATGATCTACTAGAGCACAACTACAGAACTGATTATGGAAAAGCTACTCTACGAGAAAGGATTTAGGGCTACCTTCAATGGTAGATCCAGAAGCTCCAGTATCCTGACCAACGAGTGCATAAGTCCGACCGTGAGTCTGTTGGCCACTACCACCCTGGCGGACTGGAGGTCTTTGCTAAAGTGGCTGTGGTTGAGGAGGACGGTAGGGCCGGGCACCCTGCTGATTCTGAGGTGCCCTCTACTGAAGTGGTTGGGGATGGTAAGTCAATGCTGGACGAGGGTAATATGGCAGGGGAGGTAGGGCTGGTTGCTGCTGCTGCTGTGAAGGACGCCGAGTGCAGTCACGCCTGACATGGCCATACGTGCCACATCTAAAGCACTTGGGACCCTGTGAAGCTGGGCGTCCCTGGGAGTGGTGCTGCTGTTGGCGAAAAGGAGCCTCCTGAGACCTAAGCCTCTTGGAATGAAACCCGTGATCACTCCTTCCGTTGCCACCACTTCCTCGCTTCTCCTGAATCTTCTTGGCATCCTCTTGGCCTCGCTCTGCCACCAGAGCTCGATCCACCACCTCGCTATAGATCTTCAGCCGCAGTACCTCGATCTTATTTTCTATTCCAGGCCTCAAACCTTGCTCGAACCTCTTTGCCTTACGCTCTTCCATAGCTACCAGGAATGGAGCATAGCGCGACAGCTCATCGAACTTGGCCTCATACTCGGCCACAGATAGTGTGCCTTGGTACAAGTCCAAGAACTTCTTCTCCATCTCGTCTCGGACGCTCTCCGGAAAGTACTTTTCCCGGAAGACCTTCTCGAACTCCTCCCAGGTCATAGGTGCCTGGCCTTCTCCTCGGGACCTTTGGATCCGATCCCACCAAAAGTCTGCCTCTGCCTCCAGCTGGTAGGAGGCTAGAGTGACTCTTCTCTCACCTACCACTTCCAGGGCATCCAATGCCTTGCCGACTTGCTTCAACCATCTATCGGCCTCTACTGGGTTTCAATGACCCTTGAAGGTTGGCGGCTTCAGTACCTGAAAGTCTTTTAGGAGCTTCCCCATCCTATCTGCATCGACTCTCTACTCCTCCCGAGCGGCCTGCTGGGCCTGAGCCAGAGCCAAAGCAGCCTGGTCTGCTGCTGTCTGTTCCTGGGCAGCTGCCTGTTGCTGGGCTACCATTGTTTGTTGTTGTTGCATCATGACTTGCTACTGCTGCATCATCTCAGTCATAGTGCGGAACATTTCCATGGGGTCTAGGACAGCTGCAGCACTAGACGACCCAGGAGAGGAAGTTTGACCTCTGGTAATAGCCATCTGCAAAAATATAGGCCTATAAGACCCTTGTTCGAGATAAGAAGACTAACCTACCACTAAATCCCTTAGGATCCTATCCCTAAGCTCTGATACCAGCTGTCACGCCCCGGATCCGATTACAAGGGTAAACCAGTCAAACCCGGGAGTGATGGGGTTATAAGGGTAAGTCAATGATATAGGGTTGCGAGGTTGCTTTTATTATTTAGTTATTTATTACTAATTTTATCATTAACTATTTATTAGTTGATAGGGGATGGCTTTGAGGAGAAGCCTACCAATAGCTTGGCCTTGAGGAAAGGCCTACCGGGCATGAAGCTTTGAGAAGAAGCTTACCAAGGGAAACATTACTGATTCTGGCATTATTCAGAGCATCTAAAACATAGTTCCATAATTATTACATAACCAACTGGAAGTAATAAAAAGTAGCTAATAGCTCTAGTGTCCTCTCTCGATAGTTATTTAGGATCCTCTAGGAAGCGTCTGAGAAGGATCTACGGTACCTGAAAAGAGTGTGCAATAACGGGGTGAGTTTACTTGGTAAACTCAGTGAACAATTAACCCTAATCTAGCTAGGGTAAACCATAGTCGTACCCAGCCCTTCTAGAAGGCTACGAGGGTGACAACCCATATATACACATATTACAAGTAAGTGAAATGAACTAGGTACACATGGCAATTCTACTATATTACAACTACAACTAGTACATATAAGACAAATAATCATCCAGATTAAAAGTATGTAACTAATTACCGAAGGTTAGTTCTACCTACTCCTAAAGTGAACCGACAGTTTTCTAACTGATTCTGCCAACAGAACCTGGGTCCAAGTGTACCTAGAGAGCCAGAAATACCCATATGGCCATAAGGGGGCTTGGTCTTTCACCACGGGGCACTCCCGCCCAACTTGCTTCTTCGGGGTCATTACCCAGGGGTGGACTACTAGACCACTAGGGGCTTTACCGCCTGCCCAACCCTGTGACCCTACCTACTTGATTCGGATTATGCACAGGCGGCGGTTCACCTCCCATCTTGTGCACTCGGGTCCCCTACCCATGCCCGTGAGTAGTGAGTCTTCCCTCTGGGAAGAGAACCTCAACTGAGGAAGTACAATCACCAGTCTCTCCATTGAGACCACCGGTCTCTCTACCGAGACCACCAGTCTTCGTTGCTCAATAGCAACTGGACTGCACCATGCGACCCATGGTCACCAAACACAGTCATTCAACATAATATTAATAAATAATTAGTACAAGTATCTACTTGTTTGCATGCATCCTAGTGTGAATCTAGGTTGAGTTAATCATCGTTACAGCTATCAAAATATTACATGCATGACTATTCAGAGGCAAGGGATAGTATGCCCACCTCCCACATGTAGTACCGGTTTCCCGCCTGCATGTATTGGACATACTATGCCACATATGGTTTTATTTATTATTTTATAGATACAACTACAATCTACTCTAACTAGAATAGAATTAATCATGTTCACCTGGAGAATAGCTCGGTAGTCCACGCTCCTCATGCCTATCGGTCCGGTGTACCGTCGAAGGAGAAACTGACCATCATGGTTTGAAATGTATAAGTTGTTATATCCATAAATTAGTCAAACTAGGGTTCTAAAAATATTGGTTTAGGGATGAGGGACCCATGGGATCTGGTCTCGCTCGAATCCGACTTTGGTCGGAGGTTTTAGGGTCAAACCGATGGAAACCAGTCTACGATCGGTTCAAAAGGGTAAAGGGGTCTCTAGGGTCCCAAACTAGGTTCAATACATCGGCATCGATGATCTGAGCATGATGCCACTGGTTTCGTCCAATTCCGAGATCGAACGGAGAATTGGCGGTCAAACCACGGTGTACTGACTAGATCGGGCTCATGGATAAAATGGGACACTACACAGTATAGTTACTGTACCTAACTATATCCAACAGGTAGGATTTTCCGAGTCGGTCGTAATGCCGCTGGTTTCGTTTGATTCCGAGATCGGACAAAGAAATGGCGGCTGAACCAAATTTAGACGGTTTACTGGTCTGGTTCAGGTGAACCAGATCGGTTCACTGTTGGGCCGGGTCTGCTGTGCACTTAGGCGGGTCGGGTTGCTGTGCAGTCGGGTCGGGTTGCAGTGCAGTCGGGTCGGGTTGCAGTATTAATAGTTTCTACAAGCCCCGGGATAGATCTTTACTTACGAATCAGTCCGTTCTTCTTCTTCCCCTTAAAACCAGTGAAACAGGGGGGCTGTTTCTGTGCGACGGCAACGGCGGGGAGTCGGGTTTGGGTGTGCCCAAGGTGCCCGGCCGATCTTCCCCGCATCATCCCCACGGAGGAGACACGGGAGGAGGCAGCCGGTGCTCCATCAAAGCCCGGGAATGCTATGTCCGGAGGGGGTCCGCGGGTTTTGGGTTTGGGTTTGGTTTAGGGATGCACCGACGTTCATTGACGGGCTTGGTATTGGTCCTCCCGACGAGGACCGAAGGTGGGTTCGTGGTGGCGTTCTATACCCGAGTGGGCCTCGGCCAAGGGAGGAGGGAACGGTGGGGATAGGTTGGGTCGCGGAGTGCCGATGGGTCGCCGGTGGTTACAGCAAAGAAGAGAAAGGAGGAGGAGGGAAGGACTACCTGATGGGTTCGGGTTCGATTTCGGAGTGGCTCGCCGCTGCGTGGATCATCGGGCCGCTGCAACTCCTTCCCCTTCTCTCTTATCTCTCTCTCTCTCTCTCTCTCTCTCTCTTCTCTCTCTATATAATTATCTCTTCTTAGTTTTGCCGTTCTCTCTTTCTCGGTTCAGCCGTTCTCTCTCTCGGCTGGCCATTCTCTTTCTCTCTTTAGGTTCTTCATAGATATAGTAATGGGCTATTATGGTGGTAATTAAAGAGAGTTTAAAAGATCCGTTGTTAACCCCTTAATTCCTAATAGAGAGGAATGAATAAAGGAACGGAAGATGTTGGGCTTATTACTCAAAATCTTGCTCGATCCTCCTCATCTGAATTTTAACATTTAATTACCTTGGGGAGGAATAATTATGGGCCTTAAAGCCAGCTAGGAGGTTAGAAGTCAGGTCCTTGGGTTGGTCGGGCTCGGTCCCGCGCCCTGAAGTGGGCTCGGTAGGAACCCGGGTGCGATTCGAGTACCTACTGGGCTGAAAAGGATAATTAGTCGTAACTTATAATTAGGATGTCAGAATTGGGTCTAAGAGGATTCGTTGGAAAGCTTTCGTCGACATGAACGCGTCGGCGCTTGACATATATTTTTTTCTAACTTATGGATCTCTTTAAAAGAAAGAAATACTTAAAAATTTAAAATAGCAATTACTCATCACCCAGGTATCGGATCGACCCCAGCTCAGGCTCGTTGAAAAGGTCTCTCAGATCCCCACCCAACGTATCCAGCCTTGCTGCGATCCGATTACCCGAACTTTCGTGGTAAATAAAACAATGTCAAATGTCAGCTAATTTATCGATATTCTAGGGTATAACTACCGAACTGTCGAAACTAGCTGCGCATACACCCGATTACTGCATGGGACGCGCTATTGTGACCTGTTCGAAGCCATAGCAAAAGTGAACGTAAAATATTTCATGGGTTTACGACTTATTCTTCCAGAACAAGTCCAGAGAAAAAGTCTGACTAAGAATGGCGAAAATACCCAAGGCGAACTTTTATTATTCCCAAACTTAACACCGCAGGTGTTATAGTTAGAGTTGTGGGTGCAAATTTTGGCAAGAAGTCTGCAAACAGCGGGACCCACCGGCCCTGCCTGGTGGGACCCCGAAGACAACAGCGGGACCCACCGGCCCCGCCTGGTGGGCCCCCGAGTACCATAGCGGGACCCACCGGCCCTGCCTGGTGGGCCCCCTAAAGACGGCAGCGGAGCCCACCAGCTTTACCTGGAGGATCCCCAGATACGACAGCAGAAACCGCCATTTACCCCGGAATTCCTCCCAGAGAAGCCTATAAATAGCAGAGCCTTCGAATGTAAAAAAAAAAAAAAAAACTCTCAGTTCTAGAACCAGAGCTCTGAGATTTCTAACTTCCCATCTTCCACCTTTCTTTGATCTTCTTCTCTCTTTCGAAGAAATCAGAGTGTTTTCAGTGATACTCGACCTGTCGAGATCACTTCAACATAAGTGTTAGTGAATTCGGGTTGCTCCCTATAGCACGGAGACGTAGGCTTCGGCTGAACTCCGAGATCATATCTCGTGTCAAATCTCTGATTGCATCTCTCTCTCTCCATTTGCATATCAAAGGCTTCAACTGCAATCGACAGATCGAACAACGATCTTCGACGTCAACTTCAATTTCAATTGACTGGTGCTGCGAAAGTCTTCGGGTCGGCACGAAGATTTTTCCCCCACAGTTTGGCGCCGTTTGTGGGATTTGAGCAAAAAGTCCAGCTCTCCGCTACTACTTGATCGGTTGAGCATACAACCGATCTTGAGAGCCAAACTTCCTCGCCCTCTCAGTTGATCAGACAACTGATCGGACGTCGGCACTCTTGTTGCACCCTTCGCTCTCTGAATGGCGAGGACAAAACACCAGGGTCAACCAGAAGGAAGTAACACTCAACAACAACCTCGTCCTGAGACTCGTTCAATGAGTCAAAGGCTCAACTTCGGACAGCCCCTTGCTGTCCCCGAGATGGGAGTTCGTTCAGGAAGTGGCAGATCTGTCGATCGACCTATCGCCCATCCCGCGCGACAATCGATTGGGCAAACAACACCAGCTCCTGCTGAAGACCCTCCATCAACTTACCAAATCTCTGCGGTCGACTTCCAGCTGCTCCAATTGGCGAAGCAAAACGCTACCCTCACCGCCGAAAGGGATGCACTTAAGAGGGCAGCTTCGGAAGCGGGAATCGCTCTTCCTATCCCCTCTACAAGTGAGAGGGTCAATCTTCCTCGACATTCAATTCACTCCGAGCAACGGAGATCAATGGGCACTGCTGCCCTCGAGAGGATCCGACGCGACCCAACTCCCTCCGTTGCCCCCTGGAAGCAAAGTGTTTGGGATCGCCTCGAAGACGAGTCTTCCCAATCGTCTTCTGGCCGCAACTGCGACAAGAGGACACCTTCAAAACTCAACATACCAAGAAGGCACCAAATGAAAAGCGCTCCTTCAAAGAGTCGAGTTTCCCCTTCCATTCCACTCCAACGCGGACTCGGATCGGACCTTCGCCACCGACTCCAACCCGCTGGTATTCATAGGCCTGAACAAGACCTCTCGATTCTACCTCTCGATCTACATCCAGGTCGAGGACACGGTCGTAGAGATGGGTATTCCTCCGCCGGACCGCTTCATCGAAGTCTTTTTGAGACAACATTTCCAAGGGGATGGAGAACTCCAATCCTCCCCAAATTCAACTGCATCAGAGGAGATCCAGCTCTTCATATACTTGCCTTCAAGCAAGCCTTGACGCCGCACGAAGAAGAAAACAACGTGCTCTGCTGCACCTTCGCAGGAAGTCTCGATGAGCCGTCGCTCGACTGGTATCATAATCTCCGAGCTGGGTCCATCACCCAGTTCGATGTTTTGGCTAAACTATTTGTGCAGCATTATCAGCTCAATCTGAAGCCCGAGAAGAAGCTCGACTCTCTCTATCGACTAAGGATGGGTGCGGACGAGACTCTCCGAAGTTTCACTAGGAGGTTTCGCAACGAGCATGTTGCCCTCTCTGGAAGACATCTGGATGATGAAGCCATCATGTTGGCTTTCCAGAACGCTCTCCGCTTCGATCTACACATCTACAACGACTTCATCCGCAATCCCCCTCCTTCTCTGGGTGCTATGTTCGATCGAATCCAGAGAGAGATCGAGGTCGAAGATGATCAAGTCGCTCGAAAAGGGCGAGAAACAAAACGAAGGCCTGCGGAGAGAGAAGCTCCCAAGTATGCTGCCAAGGCTCACAACGCTGAGGCAGCAACCCCTCCAACCAACAAACGATCAAAGAATGACGGGCATCGATCTCCAACAAAGACCACTTTCACCGAGTGGAATATACCGGTCGAACAAATACTCGACCGCATTCAACACGAGGAATTCCTTCGAAGGCCCAATCCTCTTCAGCCAAACTCCAAATTCACAGCAGACAAAACAGTCTACTGCGAATTCCATCGAAGTCACGGCCACTCTACCGACCGATACTATCGGTTGAAGTTCCATCTTGAAGACTTACTGCGAGAGGGCCACCTTCAAGAATTCGTCAACAACGGGCACGATCAACGTCGAACCTCTGCAAAGGGGAAAGAAGTGTGTTGGATACATCAAATCTCCTCTTACCGGCAACCTATCTCTGTGAATGCCAATGTCTTTGGCATTCATGGATCATTGCACAACCAAGCAGTGACCGGGAAAGAAGTCGATCGGCAAATTCGGCGCATCTTCCATGTTCGATCTACTGCAAATAAAGAAGATACCTGGATCGAGAAGCCCATCGAAGGTCTTGCTTGGCCGTCCATCGTCTTCAACGACACTGATCTTCAAGGAGTTCATACTCCACATCGAGACCCTCTGGTCTTGAAACTCATCATTGACGGAAGCACCGTCAATCGGATCCTCGTCGACACCGGGAGTTCTATCGATATTATGTTCTCAGACTGCTTCAAACGTCTGGGACATAAATATCAAAGTCTCGACGTCGTCCCGACCGTGATCACTGGCTTTAATGGCGAACAAAGCATCACGGTGGGCGAATCGAGATTCACTCTGGACCTTAGCCGAGAGACTCGAGTCTCGGTGAGGTTTGCCATTGTCGAAGGGGTCTCCAGTTACAACGCCATCCTCGAGTGACCATTCCTCCATCAGATCAATGCCATCTCCTCCTCTTATCATCAACTACTCAAGTTTGCAACTGGAGAAGGCATCGTCTGCATTCGAGGTGATCAGCAAGCTGGAAGGTCTTGTGAAGCTGCCGCGGCTAAGACAGATCGAAAGATCAACATTGCTCCTCCAAAGCGGCCACGAGATGAAGCTGGTCCCTCTTCTAAATAGCAATCAAAGGAGATTCCGCTGACAGAACCTCCACCAATCGAATGGGAAGCGTCACCTTCAATTGAAGAAATCATCCCAATCAACATCGGCAGCGGAGATCTCCCTCGACAAACTTTCATTGGTACCGGTCTTAGCGACGCAGAAGCGCAAGACATGGTAACCTTCCTCAAGTCCAATATCGATGTCTTCGCTTGGAGTTTCGAAGACATGCCTGGGATCAATCCAGATGATGCTTGCCACCGACTTGCTATCAAAGAAGAAGCGAAGCCTGTCAAGCAGAAGCCACGCACCATCCGACCAGAGCTACAAATTGCTGTTCAAGAAGAAATCACCAAGCTACTCGCAGCAGGCTTCATCCGTGAAGTAGAGTATCCTACCTAGATCTCTAATATTGTTGCTGTTCCTAAGAAGAATGGGAAGGTCAGAGTCTGTATCGACTTCACCAATCTCAACAAGGCTTGCCCCAAAGACCCATTTCCCATGCCAAGGATCGATAGACTCGTCGATGCCACTGCTGGCCACGAGCTATTGTCTTTCATGGATGGGTATTCTGGATACAATCAAATTCCACTTCATCCAGACGATCAAGAGAAGACTTGCTTCGTGACTAGCCGAGGTCTCTACTGCTACAATGTAATGCCGTTCGGCCTCAAAAATGCTGGATCTACCTATCAAAGGCTAGTCACCAAGATGTTCGAAAATCAGATCGGTCGCAACGTCGAAGTATATGTCGATGATCTCCTTACCAAGAGTTCCGTTCGGAGCAAGCATCTTTCCGATCTGGCGGAAACCTTTCAAGTTCTTCGAAAATATCGTATGAAGCTCAATCCAGCTAAGTGCGCTTTCGGAGTTCAATCGGGCAAATTCCTGGGTCACCTTGTGAACAGGAGGGGTATCGAAGCTAATCCCGACCAAATTCGAGCTATCCTCGACATGCCATCACCTACAAACCGAAAAGAAGTTCAACGCCTCACTGGAAGGTTAGCAGCACTCAATCGATTCATCTTAAAATCTTCCGATAAGTGCAAACCCCTCTTCGATAAACTGCGAAAGGCAGACACCTCCGGCTGGAGTCCGATCTGTAAAGAAGCATTTCAAAGCATCAAGAAATATCTGGTGCAAACTCCTATCCTGACGGCTCCACTTCCAAAAGAAGACCTGTGGCTTTATCTCGCCGTGACCGATCAAGCAATCAGCGCAGTTCTAGTCAGTAGAAGAGAAGGCGTCGAGCATCCAGTCTACTATATCAGCCATACTCTCCTTCCAGCTGAAACTCGTTACTCAAAAACTAAGAAGGACATCCTGGCGTTGCTCACTACATCGCGTCGTCTTCAACCTTACTTCGTCTCCCACCAGATCACTGTTATTTCAGAACATTCGATCAAAGATATCGTCGACAAAGCTGGTCGAGCTGGTCGAATGACCAAATGGGTGATCGAAATGAGTGCTCTGGGGATTCAGTTCGAGTCTCGCACTTCTATCAAAGGTCAAGCTGTTGCTGATTTTCTAGCTGACTTTCCAGTTGAAGACCCCATCACTTGGGAAGAAGATGTCGACATGCGCTTAGAAGATGAGGACAATACTCCGATCAAACTTGCAACAAAAATTGATCCAAGTCTCGAAGCTATGGCTGCAACTCCTCCATGGAAGCTTTATACTGATGGAGCTTCAAGTTCGATTGGTTCGGGAACTGGGATAGTCTTAGTGTCCCCCGAACTTGATCATCTACAGAAGGCCACTCTCCTAGGGTTCAACGCCACCAACAACGAAGCCGAATACGAAGCACTTATTTCCGGACTCGAAATGGCGGAATCTCTGGGGGTAGATCGAATCATCATCTACAGCGACTCCCAGTTGATCATAAGACAAATCAATGGAGAGTACACAGCTCGTGAAGAAAGAATGCAACTCTATTTAGCCTTAGTACGACGTCTTCAATAACGTTTTACCATGACTAAGTTCGTTCAAATTCCGAGAGCAGAGAATCGTGAAGCAGATGCTTTAGCTAATGCTGCCTCTGTCCTCGGAGACTCGCTCGGAGGAAGGCAAATACAGATCGATTATCAAGAAGTGCCCAAGACCATCCCCGATCAACAGATCCTTGCTACTACAAAAGGATCTGGGGGTGGAGATCAACTGACATCGATCCTCACTACTACGAGTGAGCTTGAAGACTGGAGATGATCAATTTTCGACTTCTTCGAGCATGGCAAAATGCCGAAAGATTCAAATCAAGCTCGAAAACTTCAAAGGAAGCTCCCATGCTACATTCTGCAAGGAGAAGATTTATATTTCAAATCCCACAATGGGATATTGCTCAAATGCCTTGGCCCAAAGCAAGCAAAGGCAATCCTGGTTGATATCCGCTCTGGAGCTTGTGGAAATCATTCGGGAGGAAGATCTCTTGAAGCCAAGACGAAGCTACAAGGTTACTACTGGCCTACAATGGCAAAAGATGCTCGATAAGTTGTTCAAAGATGCGAGCCATGCCAACGACACGCTCGAGCTATCCATCTCCCTGTAGATGAGCTTCACCAACTATCAAGCCCCTGGCCTTTCCATCAATGGGGGTTAGATTTCTTGGGTCCTTTCCCTCCAACTCCGAGCAAGAAGAAGTATTTACTGCTGGCCACTGATTACTTTACCAAATGGGTTGAAGCTGTGCCCCTCTTCCGAGAGACTGACGACGAAGTGATCAAATTCGTTCGGCATAACATCTTCTCAAGGTTCGGTACACCTCAAGTTCTTATTGCTGACAATGGAGCTCAATTTGATTCCGACAAATTCCGAGAGTTCTGTCTGAACAACGGTATCAAGCTATTCTATTCAACTCCAAGATATCCTCAGTGCAATGGTCAAGCTGAAGCCTCAAATAGAGCTATTCTTGGTATACTCAAAAAGAAACTCAACTACAAGAAAGGATTGTGGGAGCAAGTCCTACCTGAAGTTCTTTGGGGGTATCGCACAACTCCGAGAAGATCAACAGGGTTCTCACCCTTTCGTCTAATATATGGATCGGAAGCAGTACTCCCAACAGAAAATATATCAAGTACTTTGAAGACCAAAGCAGTTGAAGAAGGAATCAACGAAGAACTACGAATCAATGATCTAGACTTCTCAGAAGAACTACGAGATCAAGCATCCCTTCGTGTGGCCAAGTACCAGCAGAAGATCAAAAGAGCCTACGATGAGAAAGTCTATAAGAGACAATTCCCAGTGGGCAGCCTAGTTCTCAGAGCAGTTTTTTACAACACTAAAGAACATAGCAGTGGGAAGCTTGCTCCCAACTGGGAAGATCCATATATCGTTGAATCAGTAGGAGGCAAAGGTTCTTACAGACTGATCACACCAGAAGGAGATAAGAACTACGAATCAATGATCTAGACTTCTCAGAAGAACTACGAGATCAAGCATCCCTTCGTGTGGCCAAGTACCAGCAGAAGATCAAAAGAGCCTACGATGAGAAAGTCTATAAGAGACAATTCCTAGTGGGCAGCCTAGTTCTCAGAGCAGTTTTTTACAACACTAAAGAACATAGCAGTGGGAAGCTTGCTCCCAACTGGGAAGGTCCATATATCGTTGAATCAGTAGGAGGCAAAGGTTCTTACAGACTGATCACACCAGAAGGATATAGATTGCCTCGAGCTTGGAATTCTAGGCACCTCAAGATGTTTTATCCATGATGTAAATTCTGTGATAAATAAAGATCTCTTTCAAGTATTCAAATGTGCCAGTGTTCAGCTTTTCAATTCAAGTTCTGAAGCAGTTTCAAGTTATCCATATTCAAATTACCAGGTCTTTTAACAAGTTTGGGTGTTAGAGTTGCGACTCAACCCCTTACTAGCAAATGTTAAAAACTGACCATATTCAAGTTACCAAGTCTTTTTAACAAGTTTGGGTGTTAGAGTTGCGACTCAACCCCTTACTGGCAAATGTTAAACTGACTTTCAAATTTCAATATTCAATTTCAATCAATTTGTATATCGTTTAACATGTTTGGGTGCTTGAGTTGCGACTCACCCCCTCACATACAAGTGTTACACGAATTCCAATTCAATTTTCAAGTCACAAGTTTGGGTAATCGAGTTGCGACTCGACCCCTTATATTCAAAAGATTGTATCTATTCCAATGCTACCCAGTACATGGTATTAAAGACATTCAATTCAAGAGATCCAATTTTCAAACACCAAATAGATTTCTATTATTATCAAAATGTGCCAAGTACAGGAGCAAGCTACTACATGTCAAGAGTTTACAAGCATAACAACTAAAAAGAAGAAAAGTCTCAAGGCTTGGCCACACTATGCGCACGCGACTTCTCCCCCTCAGATCCAGCACGAGCTTTGCTCGCCACTGAAGCCTTAGAAGATTGGACGCTGGCAACATGGACCCTGAGTGCTTCTGCTGCCTTCTCAGCTGTTTCCCTGTAGCTCTTGCACTCGCTCCGCATATGCTCCAGCTCCTTCTTATGGGTCTCCTCCTTAGCCGCTGAAGCAGCAACTTGAGCCTCCAGCTCCTTTATTTTAGCCACACGGTCGAAGCCCAAATTCTCGATCCTGAAGAATCGATTCTTCAATTCTTCAAGCTCGTGACCCCGAGCTTCATAACCACTTTTCCACCCCTGGCTCTCCAATTTTTCCTTACGAAGGGCCTCGATCTTGGCCTTCAATGCCTCCTTCTTTGAGGTTAGGAGCTCCCTCAGCTTATCTCTCTCCTCGCTTACAGCCTTCAGTTCAGCAGTTAAGCGGGATACTTCAGCTGAAGCTTCTTTTGCTCCCGCCTTCATGGAGAGCTTGGTCGCGACATTCAAAACTGCTGAATTCTGCAAAAGAACAAAAGAGTTAGAATTATTCTAAAGATACAACTCAAATGATCGGTCGAGCAGATGCACTTACCACCAGTTCAAGCCTGTCGAAGGCTTCATCCAGAGTAGCCCCCGGAAGGTTGCAGAGTTTCCGGATTACAGAAGTATGGTGGTTGATGTCAACATCACCCAGACTCTTCATCTTCGAAGTCGAGCCAACAGGTGCACCTGCAATCAACACGAGAGATCAAAGTGTTAGATTATTTCCAATCTTCAAAGGCAATACAATCAAGGCAAGTTAGCACAATTACCTGAGGCTTCAACCCTCGGCTCCTTACCCTTCCGGCGATCGGAGCCACCCTGAGGAGTCGTTTCCTCTTGAATAGGAGTTGGCGCTGATTGAGGTTGAGGAGCCCCATCACCCACTCGACTTTCCCTCTCCAAATGAATAGGGGAGGAAACATTCTGAGGAGGTGAGACTCTTTCTTCCTCTTGTGGCCCGCCTGGCTGGATGAGCCCCGCCACCATGGCAGCCACCTCTTCAGCCAGAGAACGAGACGGGGGTGGGGGTTGCTCAACCTCAATACCTCCGCTCGTTGTCGCTCCTTCAATACGAGGAACTTCGGGAGGAACTTGATCGAGAGGCGTGGGGTTGCTTCCAACCCCACCACTCCTCGATAACTTTATTCTAAGGCGCATTGGTTTTTTCAACTCATCAAACCGATAGGCGGGAACTACCTTTGGGCCATCACCTTCTACATCCATGATTGTTTCCATTTGACGGGCCTTGGCCTCGTCAATAGGTATAGGAAGCGAATCTTCCTCTTCTGCACCACCAGTGGGGGTGGGAGGAATTTCTTCCTCACCACCCCTATTCCCACCATCTCCACCAGAGGGGGTGGAAGAAAGATCATTCTCACCATCCCCATCCTCGTCATCTTCATCGTTACCACTGTTATCGTGGCTGCCGTTCTCAGTCTCTTCATCCTCCTCGTCGCTCTCTTTTTCTTTTTCTCCATCATCTTCCTTCTTTTCCTTGTCCTCATCTTCCTTCTTTTCCTTGTCCTCATCTTCCTTCTGCTTGATGAGGACCTTTCTCTTCTTCTTCGCTGGGCCTCGTTGTATCACCAGCTTCTCCTCCACAGTAGGTAATCTGCGCCTTGCAGTGTAGATTTTCTTCTCAGCCCGAATCTTCCGGATGATCTTACCCGTATGAGGATCCTCCTCATAGTCAGAGTATAAAACTTCATTATCCTCGTATCTGTCTCGCGATCGCTAGAGGAGATTGGCCTTGCCATATCTCACTAGGCAGTTTGAGAACTGCTTCCATGACCTGGTCCCGCAGGTCAGCTCTAAGAATAAATTGTCGATAGCTCCAGCCCTCTCGGAGGACCAGGCAAAAGCGCCTCCCTCGCAGTACATCTTCACTGCATCGTGCACATCACTTCGAGGGGTATCGGGCACGGAGATGGGAGTCCATGCACCAGAGACAGAGATGGGCCAGTCTGTATATAGTTTGTCCGAAGGGACTGTATCGGTAAGCGGGCGCAGCGGAGATACGCCAGTCAAGTTGTAGAACGGACTGTCCTTCCTGTAAGCCCATCGATAATGGAAGAAAAAATATCCAAGCTCGATCCGGGCATCTTCACCTTCTAGAATACTGGAGTAGCATGCCTTCAAGTCCTCCTGGAAATCCGACTCTACGCGGCAGAAAGCGTAGATAATTCTCCAGGCATTCCCAGTGACCTGCCCCGGGCAAAGGCCGGAAGAGTTCAGTAACCTTGCTGCGAAGGGTGGCAACGGAAGATGCAAACCGCAGTTGAGTTGGCCGACAGTCACAATAGTTCCCATGACCTGCTCTTTACTGGCAAAGTTGGTAAAGACGGTCTTCTTGTCAATACCAAACGCAGTCTGGATACTTGGGAGCGAAGGCTGCAGTTTCCCTTCTGTGAATCAAGAGAGCAGCGATTGCCACTTCATTCTTTTCGAATCTGTGAACTCACCTCCGGTATTGTACATATACTCTGTTTCCTCTGTCAGAGGCGAAAGCGGGCCCAAAACAAATTTCACTTTAGGGATGTGCTCTGGCCTGGATGGCGCTGAAGCAAACCCTACTCCTTGATGCCTCTTGCCCAGTTGGCCGAGTTCGGCAAGCACCGCCTTGCCTTTGCCACGACCCTTCGGAGGGGATGGAACTTCAACAATCTCCTTCCCTTTCCTCTTCGAAGGGACCTCGCCCGACTTCTTCGAACTACCAGAGGAAGCCATTTGACCGATCAAACAAGAACGAAGAACAAGAGATCAAGAGCAAAAGAGTCTGGACTTCGAAAAATTTTGGAAGCGTGAGGCAAAAATGACAGCCAGTGAAACTTATATACCCAGGGTAAAACAGGTACGCAAATCGAGAAGACACGTGTCTTCACCGTATCAAATCGCGTGTTTTTGCAGGTACACGTGGCATCCATCCACAGCAAGCGCAAAATCAGGCGAACCGTCGGACCAGACGAAACGTCGGACCTACCGGTCCACGTGAACCAACGGTCCAAGCGAGCCACCGGTCTGAGTAAACCGGACTGCCGATTCAAAGCCTTATCCAAGCCAAACAAAGATTCAAAACAGGAAGGATCAATCTCCATCTATGTTCAAAACTCTGATAGAAGATCGAAGAACAGAACAGTTGTAAAACCTTCTCTGAAGGGCAGGTTCAAAACTTTAAACTGATCGGTCATTTTACTACTAGATCTGGTAAAAAACCAAGGTTTTTTGCCGATCACTCGAACCTTGACCGGATAATTTTTTACCGATCGGTCAAAACTTGACCGATCGGCTAAAATCATTCGATCGGTCAAATTTCTACTAGATCTGGTAAAAAACCAAGGTTTTTTGCCGATCACTCGAACCTTGACCGGATAATTTTTTACCGATCGGTCAAACTTGATCGATCGGCTAAAATCATTCGATCGGTCAAATTTCTACTAGATCTGGCAAAAAACCAAGGTTTTTTGCCGATCACTCAAACCTTGGCTGGATAATTTTTTACCGATCGGTCAAACTTGACCGATCGGCTAAAATCATTCGATCGGTCAAATTTCTACTAGATCTGGCAAAAAACCAAGGTTTTTTGCCGATCACTCGAACCTTGACCGGATAATTTTTTACCGATCGGTCAAACTTGACCGATCGGCTAAAATTATTTGATCGGTCAAATTTCTACTAGATCTAGCAAAAAACCATGGTTTTTTGCCGATCACTCGAACCTTGATCGAATAATTTTTTACCGATCGGTCAAACTTGACCGATCGGCTAAAATTATTCGATCGGTCAAATTTCTACTAGATCTGGCAAAAAACCAAGGTTTTTTGCCGATTACTCGAACCTTGACCGGATAATTTTTTACCGATCGGTCAAATTTTCTACTGGATCGGTCAAAAAACATGGTTTTTTGACCGATCACTCGATTCTTGACCGGTTGAATTTTGACCGATCGGTCAAAATTTGACCGATCGGTCAAATTTTACCGATCGATCAAAAATTAACCGATCGGTCAAATTTTCTACTGGATCGGTCAAAAAACATGGTTTTTTGACCGATCACTCGATTCTTGACCGGTTGAATTTTGACCGATCGGTCAAAATTTGACCGATCGGTCAAATTTGACCGATCGATCAAAAATTAACCGATCGGTCAAATGTTCTACTGGATCGGTCAAAAAACATGGTTTTTTGACCGATCACTCAATTCTTGACCGGTTGAAATTTGACCGATCGGTCAAAATTTGACCGATCGGTCAAAATTTGATCGATCGGTCAAAATTGACCGGTCAATCCTTTTTTACGCTAACACTCGACAAAAAGCTTCTCTACGTGTGTGACAGGGAGTCGTTAGCTTTGCACCACGAATCCAAGCCAGCCAGATGATCTTTAGCTAACTTGGAGGGGGTAACTGTGGGTGCAAATTTTGGCAAGAAGTCTGCAAACAGCGGGACCCACCGGCCCTGCCTGGTGGGACCCCGAAGACAACAGCGGGACTTACCGGCCCCGCCTGGTGGGCCCCCGAGTACCATAGCGGGACCCACCGGCCCTGCCTGGTGGGCCCCCTAAAGATGGCAGCGGAGCCCACCAGCTTTACCTGGAGGATCCCCAGATACGACAGCAGAAACCGCCATTTACCCCGGAATTCCTCCCAGAGAAGCCTATAAATAGCAGAGCCTTCGAATGTAAAAAAAAAAAAAAAAACTCTCAGTTCTAGAACCAGAGCTCTGAGATTTCTAACTTCCCATCTTCCACCTCTCTTTGATCTTCTCTCTTTCGAAGAAATCAGAGTGTTTTCAGTGATACTCGGCCTGTCGAGATCACTTCAACATAAGTGTTAGTGAATTCGGGTTGCTCCCTATAGCACGGAGACGTAGGCTTCGGCTGAACTCCGAGATCATATCTCGTGTCAAATCTCTGATTGCATCTCTCTCTCTCCATTTGCATATCAAAGGCTTCAACTGCAATCGACAGATCGAACAACGATCTTCGACGTCAACTTCAATTTCAATTGACTGGTGCTGCGAAAGTCTTCGGGTCGGCACGAAGATTTTTCCCCCACAAGAGTCGGCGCTCTGGCTACGGCGGCGAGGGATGGTCGCCCGCGAGGTCGCCTGGTTGCTAGACCGCTGGGTTACTAGCTTCTGCAGCCTCGTATGCGGGGTTTCTGGCACCCCGCGCACGGCCGCTCTCTCGATCGGGGGTTCCGGACGGGAAACCTGCCGAGCCGGAATGGTCGTGGGCGGGCGCGATGTTGATGCTGGTGGTCGCACCGGAGACGCCGTCTTCGCCGGCCCAGACCGTCGGCTGGCCGCCGGAACCTGACGAAGCCGCGTCAGTTCCTCTATCATTGCCCGCTGGGTAGCCAGCATCTCCAACAGGAGCTGGTCACTGAGCGGGACGTGGGGCTGGGGGGTCTCAACAGGAGGTTCGCTGCGAGCAGACCTCGCACGGGTCCTCGGTCGCCGGCGTCCCCTTATCGCCGGAGCCATCTTTGGGTTACGGGAGCCTCCGGTATTCAACCGCGTGGTCGTGGGCGTTCTCGCCGGAACCAGTCGAAAGATTCCACAGACGGCACCAAATGTTCGGGGGATTTTTTCGATGGACCGTGCGGGCTACCTGCAAGGCAAAGAAAAAGCGTGAGAACGGCTGGCTCCCTTAGGAGCGCAGACCCTCCGACGCTCAAGTCAGTCTCAGGTGCACAACGGCGAGCTTTAGTGGACGAAAGTGGTAGGGAAAGGGGTTTCGAACCTGTACTCTGGAGCCTGGGGGTGGGCATTTATAGACATTGGCGACCTACCATTGCCCGACACGTGGAGATTCTTTCCAGCGCCTTCTAGACCCCCACGATCTGGCTCGCCCGGGCCTCTAACAGTCCTTGGAACGCGCGCCCCTGACATTCTTTATCGTCGAGCCTGCCAGGCGATTTGAGTAGGGGAGAGCATCTTTCTTGTCGCCGCCAGGTGGCTATTCTGGAATGTTCAAGTCTGGGAGGTCTCGAACTGATTTGAGCAGGCTTCCGTGGACCACGTTTGTCCACGTAGCTTCCGTGGGGTTTCGACACCTGGCATCCTTCCATGCTGTTCTAATGCGACGACCTCAGGGAGGAAGCAAAGGCGAGCTCGCCCTCCGTTGCTCCACCTTCCCCTTCGTATCTATCAAGAGTCGGACCTCGCAGGAGTGACCTCTTCGATAAACAGGGGGTCTGGCGAGCTGGGGGCATCGGGGGGGGCCGACGTTTTTGTTATGCATGACGGTCTAATTCTCGCTACCACTGCAAGCGAATTCTTGTGCGGGCTTGGCGGGCTCCTGAGCGAGCTCAGGCGAGCTCATGGGCGAGCTCAGGCGAGCTCCTGGGTGAGCTCAGGCGAGCTCCAGCGAGCATAGGCGAGCTCCTGAGCGTGCTCTTTGCCTAGGCACCCTCAGCCCAATGTGGATCTCGCTCCCTGTCAAGATGATTTGGCGAGCATGGGGGGGGGGGGGGGTGAACTCCTTGAAAGTTCTTCACCCCTTGGAGTCCTAGGGTCTATGAGATCCACAGGCCAGGGCGAACTGGTGACACACCCCTTGGAGTACTAGGGTCTATGAGATCCACATGCCAGGGCGAACTGGTGACACGCGCACGGAGCTAGGAGGCGAGCTCAAGCGGATGAGGATTCCAACTCCTGGGCGGATTTCAACTACCCCCAACAGATCGTACGAATGGATTAGAATGGATCATACGAATGGATTAGAATGGATACATTCGTGCGAATGAATTAGAATGGATCATACGAATGAATTATAATGGATCGTACGAATGAATTAGAAAGGATCTTACGAATGAATTAGAATGGATCGTACGAATGAATTAGAATGGATCGTACGAATGAATTAGAATGGATACATTCGGGCGAATGAATTAGAATGGATCGGACGAATGAATTAGAATGGATTGTACGAATGAAATAGAATGGATCAAATGAATGAATTAGAATGGTTACATTCATGCAAATGAATTAGAATGGATCGTACGGAATGAATTAGAATGGATTGTATGAATGAATTAGAATGGATACATTCGTGCGAATGAATTAGAATGGATCATACGAATGAGTAAGAATGGATCGTACGAATGAAATAGAATGGATTGTACGAATGAATTAGAATGGATCGTACAAATGTATCCATTCTAATTCATTTGTGCTAATTCATTCTAATTCATTCGTACGATCCATTCTAATTCATTCCCACGATCCATTCTAATTTATTCATTCGTATGATCCATTCTAATTCATTCGTACGATCCATTCTAATTCATTCGCACGAATGTATCCATTCTAGTTCATTCGTACGATCCATTCTAATTCATTCGTACGATCCATTCTAATTCATTCGCACGATCCATTCTAATTCATTCGTACGATCAATTCTAATTCATTCGCACGAATGTATCCATTCTAATTCATTCATACGATCCATTCTAATTCATTCGTACGATCCATTCTAATTCACTCATACGATCCATTCTAATACATTCATACGATCCATTCTAATTCATTTGCACGAATATATCCATTCTAATTCATTCGTACAATCCATTCTAATTCCTTCGTACGATCCATTCTAATTCATTCGTATGATCTATTCTAATTCATTCGTACGATCCATTCTAATTCATTCGTACGATCCATTCTAATTCATTCGTGCGATCTATTCTAATTCATTCGTACGAATGGATACATTCGTGTGAATGAATTAGAATGGATCGTACGAATGAGTAAGAATGGATCGTACGAATGAAATAGAATGGATTGCACGAATGAATTAGAATGGATCGTACGAATGAATTAGAATGGATCGTGTGAAAGAATTAGAATGGATTGTATGAATGAATTAGAATGGATCGTACAAATGAATTAGAATGGATCGTACGAAGGAATTAGAATAGATCGTACGCATTCGTACGATCCATTCTAATTCCTTCGTACGATCCATTCTAATTCATTCATACGATCCATTCTAATTCATTCGCGCAATCTATTCTAATTCATTCGTACGATCCATTCTAATTCATTCGTACGATCCATTCTAATTCATTCATACAATCCATTCTAATTTATTCGCACGAATGTATCCATTCTAATTCATTCGTACGATCCATTCTAATTCATTCACACAATCTATTCTAATTCATTCATACGATCCATTCTAATTCATTCGCACGAATGTATCCATTCTAATTCATTCATACGATCCATTCTACTTTATTCATACTTTCCGTTCTAATTCACTCATACGATCCATTCTAATTCATTCATACGAGCCATTCTAATTCATTTGCACGAATATATCCATTCTAATTCATTCGTATGATCCATTCTAATTCCTTCGTACGATCCATTCTAATTCCTTCGTACGATCCATTCTAATTCCTTCGTACGATCCATTCTATTTCATTCGTATGATCCATTCTAATTCCTTCGTACGATCCATTCTAATTCATTCGTATGATCCATTCTTATTCATTCGCACGATCCAGTCTAATTGATTCGCACGATCCATTCTAATTCATTCGCACGAACGTATCCATTCTAATTCATTCGTACGATCCATTCTAATTCATTAATATGATCCATTCTAATTCATTCGTACGATCCATTCTAATTCATTAATATGATCCATTCTAATTCATTCTTACGATCCATTCTAATTCATATGCACAAAGGTATCCATTCTAATCCATTCGTAGGATCCATTCTAATCCATTCGTACGATCCATTCTAATTCATTCGTACAATCCATTCTAATTCATTCACTCGAATGTATCCATTCTAATCCATTCGTACGATCCATTCTAATCCATTCGTACGATCCATTCTAATTCATTCGCATGAAGTAGAATGGATCGTACGAATGAATTAGAATGGATCGTATGAATGAATTAGAATGGATCGTGTGAATGAATTAGAATGGATCGTATGAATGAACTAGAATGGATACATTCGTGCGAATGAATTAGAATGGATCGTACGAATGAATTAGAATGGATCGTACGAATGAATTAGAATGGATCTTACGAATGAATTAGAATGGATCGTACGAATGAATTAGAATGGATACATTCGTGCGAATGAATTAGAATGGATCGGACGAATGAATTAGAATGGATCGTACGAATGAATTAGAATGGATCAAATGAATGAATTAAAATGGTTACATTCATGCGAATGAATTAGAATGGATCGTACGAATGAATTAGAATGGATACATTCGTGCGAATGAATTAGAATGGATCCTATGAATGAATTAGAATAGATCGTGCGAATGAATTAGAATGGATCGTACGAATGAATTAGAATGGATCGTGCTAATGAATTAGAATTGATCGAACGAATGAATTAGCATGGATCGTGCTAATGAATTAGAATGGAACGTACGAATGAATTAAAATGGATCGTGTGAAAGAATTAGAATGGATTAGAATGGATTAGAATGGATCGTGTGAAAGAATTAGAATGAATTAGAATGGATCGTACGAATGAATTAGAATGGATTGTGCGAATGAATTAGAATGGACCGTACGAATGAATTAGAATGGATCGTATGAATGAATTAGAATGGATACATTCGTGCGAATGAATTAGAATGGATCGGACGAATGAATTAGAATGGATCGTACGAATGAATTAGAATGGATCAAATGAATGAATTAGAATGGTTACATTCATGCGAATGATTTAGAATGGATCGAACGAATGGATTAGAATGGATCGTACGAATAAATTAGAATGGATCATACAAATGAGTAAGAATGAATCGTACGAATGAATTAGAATGGATACATTTGTGCGAATGAATTAGAATGGATCGTACGAATGAATTAGAATGGATCGTACGAATGAATTAGAATGGATCTTACGAATGAATTGTAATGGATCGTGTGAAAGAATTAGAATGGATTGTATGAATGAATTAGAATATATCGTATGAATGAATTAGAATGGATCATACGAAAGAATTAGAATGGATCGTACGAATGAACTAGAATGGATACATTCGTGCGAATGAATCAGAATGGATCGTATGAATAAATTAGAATAGATTGTGCGAATGAATTAGAATGGATCATACGAATGAATTAGAATGGACACATTTGTGCGAATAAATTAGAATGGATTGTATGAATGAATTAGAATGGATCGTACGAATGAATTAGAATGGATCGTACGAATGAATTAGAATAGATTGCGCGAATGAATTAGAATGGATCGTACGAATGAATTAGAATGGATCGTACGAAGGAATTAGAATGGATCGTACGAATGCGTACGATCCATTCTAATTCCTTCGCACAATCCATTCTAATTCATTCGTACGATCCATTCTAATTCATTCATACAATCCATTTAATTCTTTCACACGATCCATTCTAATTCATTCGTACGATCCATTCTAATTCATTCGTGCAATCCATTCTATTTCATTCGTACGATCCATTCTTACTCATTCGTACGATCCATTCTAATTCATTCACACGAATGTATCCATTCGTATGAATGAATTAGAATAGATTGTACGAATGAATTAGAATGGATCGTATGAATGAATTAGAATGGATCGTATGAAGGAATTAGAATGGATCGTACGAATGAATTAGAATGGATCGTACGAATGAATTAGAATAGATCGTACGAATGAATTAGAATGGATCGTACGAAGGAATTAGAATGGATCGTACGAATGAATTAGAATGGATATATTCGTGCAAATGAATTAGAATGGATCGTATGAATGTATTAGAATGGATCGTATGAGTGAATTATAATGGATCGTACGAATGAATTAGAATGGATTGTATGAATGAATTAGAATGGATCGTACGAATGAATTAGAATGGATCGTATGAATGAATTAGAATGGATCGTACGAATGAATTAGAATGGATCGTGCGAATGAATTAGAATGGATCGTACGAATGAATTAGAATGGATCGTACGAATGAACTAGAATGGATACATTCGTGCGAATGAATTAGAATGGATCGTACGAGTAAATTAGAATAGATCGTACGAATGAATTAGAATGGATCGTACGAATGGATTAGAATGGATCATACGAATGAATTAGAATGGATCGTGCGAATGAATTAGAATGGATCGAATGAATGAATTAGAATGGATATATTCGAGCGAATGAATTAGAATAGATCGTAGGAATGAATTAGAATGGATCATACGAATGAATTAGAATGGATCGTACGAACGAATTAGAATGGATCGTACGAACGAATTAGAATGGATCATATGAACGAATTAGAATGGATCGTATGAATGAATTAGAATGGATACATTCGAGCGAATGAATTAGAATGGATCGTACGAATGAATTAGAATAGATCATAGGAATGAATTAGAATGGATTGTGCAAATAAATTAGAATGGATACATTCGTGCGAATGAATTAGAATGGATCGTGCGAATGAATTAGAATGGATCGTACGAATGAATTAGAATGGATATATTTGAACGAATAAATTAGAATGGATCATACGAATGAATTAGAATGGATCGTACGAATGAATTAGAATGGATAGTGCGAATGAATTAGAATGGATCGTACGAATGAATTAGAATGGATACATTCGTGCGAATGAATTAGAATGGATCATACGAATGAGTAAGAATGGATCGTACGAATGAAATAGAATGGATTATACAAATGAATTAGAATGGATACATTCATGCGAATGAATTAGAATGGATCGTATGTACGAATGAATTAGAATGGATACATTCGTGCGAATGAATTAGAATGGATCGTATGAATAAATTAGAATGGATCGTGCGAATGAATTAGAATGGATCGTACGAATGAATTAGAATGGATCGTACGAATGAACTAGAATGGATACATTTGTGCGAATGAATTAGAATGGATCGTACGAATGAATTAGAATGGATCGTACGAATCAATTAGAATGGATCGTACGAATGAAATAGAATGGATTGTGCGAATGAATTAGAATGGACCGTACGAATGAATTAGACGTACGAATGAATTAGAATGGATACATTCGTGCGAATAAATTAGAATGGATCATACGAATGAGTAAGAATGGATCGTCATTCTAATTCATTCGTATGATCCATTCTAATTCATTTGTATCCATTCTATTTCATTCGCACGATCCATTCTAATTCATTCGTGCAATCTATTCTAATTCATTCGTACGATCCATTCTAATTCATTCGTACGATCCATTCTAATTCATTCGCACGAATGTATCCATTCTACATCATTCTTACGATCCATTCTAATTCATTCATACAATCCATTCTAATTCATTCGCACGAATGTATCCATTCTAATTCATTCATACGATCCATTCTAATTCATTCACAAAATCTATTCTAATTCATTCATACGATCCATTCAAATTCATTCACACGAATGTATCCATTCTAATTCATTCATACGATCCATTCTACTTCATTCGTACTATCCGTTCTAATTCACTCATACGATCCATTCTAATTCATTCATACGATCCATTCTAATTCATTTGCACAAATATATCCATTCTAATTCATTCGTACGATCCATTCTAATTCCTTCGTACGATCCATTCTAATTCCTTCGTACGATCCATTCTAATTCCTTCGTACGATCAATTCTATTTCATTCGTATGATCCATTCTAATTCCTTCGTACGATCCATTCTAATTCCTTCGTATCCATTCTAATTCACTCATACGATCCATTCTAATTCATTCGTACGATCCATTCTAATTCATTCTAATCCATTCGTACGAATGAATTAGAATGGATCGTACGAATGAATTAGAATGGATCGTACGAAGGAATTAGAAAGGATCGTACGAATGAATTAGAATGGATATATTCGTGCAAATGAATTAGAATGGATCGTATGAATGTATTAGAATGGATCATATGAGTGAATTAGAATGGATCGTACGAATGAATTAGAATGGATCATATGAATGAATTAGAATGGATACATTCGTGTGAATAAATTAGAATGGATCGTATGAATGAATTAGAATAGATTTTGAGAATGAATTAGAATGGATACATTCGTGCGAATGAATTAGAATGGATTGTATGAATGAATTAGAATGGATCGTACGAATGAATTAGAATGGATCGTATGAGTGAATTAGAATGGATACGAAGGAATTAGAATGGATCGTACGAAGGAATTAGAATAGATCATACGAATGAAATATAATGGATTGTACGAAGGAATTAGAATGGATCGTACGAAGGAATTAGAATGGATCGTATGAAGGAATTAGAATGGATCGTACGAATGAATTAGAATGGATATATTCGTGCAAATGAATTAGAATAGATCGTATGAATGAATTAGAATGGATCGTATGAGTGAATTAGAACGGATAGTACGAATGAAGTAGAATGGATCGTATGAATGAATTAGAATGGATACATTCGTGCGAATGAATTAGAATGGATCGTATGAATGAATTAGAATAGATTGTGCGAATGAATTAGAATGGATCTTACGAATGAATTAGAATGGATACATTCGTGCGAATAAATTAGAATGGATTGTATGAATGAATTAGAATGGATCGTACGAATAAATTAGAATGGATGGTACGAATGAATTAGAATAGATTGCGCGAATGAATTAGAATGGATCGTACGAATGAATTAGAATGGATCGTACGAAGGAATTAGAATGGATCGTACGAATGAATTAGAATGGATCGTACGAAGGAATTAGAATGGATCGTACGAATGAATTAGAATGGATCGTACGAATGAGTAAGAATGGATCATATGAATGAATTAGATTGGATCGTACGATCCATTCTAATTCATTAGCATGGATCGTGCTAATGAATTAGAATGGAATATACGAATGAATTAGAATGGATCGTAGAATGGATCGTACGAATGAATTAGAATGAATTAGAATGGATCGTACGAATGAATTAGAATAGATCATAGGAATGAATTAGAATGGATCATGCAAATGAATTAGAATGGATACATTCGTGCGAATGAATTAGCATGGATCGTGCGAATGAATTAGAATGGATCGTACGAATGAATTAGAATGGATATATTTGAACGAATAAATTAGAATGGATCATACGAATGAATTAGAATGGATCGTACGAATGAATTAGAATAGATAGTGCAAATGAATTAGAATCGATCGTACGAATGAATTAGAATGGATCGTACGAATGAATTAGAATGGATCATACGAATGAGTAAGAATGGATCGTACGAATGAATTAGAATGGATCGTACGAATAAATTAGAATGGATACATTCGTCCGAATGAATTAGAATGGATCGTACGAATGAACTAGAATGGATACATTCGTGCGAATGAATTAGAATGGATCGTACGAATGAATTGGAATGGATCGTACGGATGAATTAGAATGGATCTTACGAATGAATTAGAATGGATCGTACGAATGAATTAGAATAGATACATTCGTGCGAATGAATTAGAATGGATCGGACGAATGAATTAGAATGGATCGTACGAATGAATTAGAATGGATCAAATGAATGAATTAAAATGGTTACATTCATGCGAATGAATTAGAATGGACCGTACGAATGAATTAGAATGGATACATTCGTGCGAATGAATTAGAATGGATCCTATGAATGAATTAGAATAGATCGTGCGAATGAATTAGAATGGATCGTACGAATGAATTAGAATGGATCGTGCTAATGAATTAGAATTGATCGAACGAATGAATTAGCATGGATCGTGCTAATGAATTAGAATGGAACGTACGAATGAATTAGAATGGATCGTGTGAAAGAATTAGAATGGATTAGAATGGATCGTGTGAAAGAATTAGAATGAATTAGAATGGATCGTACGAATGAATTAGAATGGATTGTGCGAATGAATTAGAATGGACCGTACTAATGAATTAGAATGGATCGTATGAATGAATTAGAATGGATACATTCGTGCGAATGAATTAGAATGGATCGGACGAATGAATTAGAATGGATCGTACGAATGAATTAGAATGGATCAAATGAATGAATTAGAATGGTTACATTCATGCGAATGATTTAGAATGGATCGAAGGAATGGATTAGAATGGATCGTACGAATAAATTAGAATGGATCATACAAATGAGTAAGAATGAATCGTACGAATGAATTAGAATGGATACATTTGTGCGAATGAATTAGAATGGATCGTACGAATGAATTAGAATGGATCGTACGAATGAATTAGAATGGATCTTACGAATGAATTGTAATGGATCGTGTGAAAGAATTAGAATGGATTGTATGAATGAATTAGAATAGATCGTATGAATGAATTAGAATGGATCATACGAATGAATTAGAATGGATCGTACGAATGAACTAGAATGGATACATTCGTGCGAATGAATTAGAATGGATCGTATGAATGAATTAGAATAGATTGTGCGAATGAATTAGAATGGATCGTACGAATGAATTAGAATGGACACATTCGTGCGAATAAATTAGAATGGATTGTATGAATGAATTAGAATGGATCGTACGAATGAATTAGAATGGATCCTACGAATGAATTAGAATAGATTGCGCGAATGAATTAGAATGGATCGTACGAATGAATTAGAATGGATCGTACGAACGAATTAGAATGGATCGTACGAATGCGTACGATCCATTCTAATTCCTTCGCACGATCCATTCTAATTCATTCGTACGATCCATTCTAATTCATTCATACAATCCATTTAATTCTTTCACACGATCCATTCTAATTCATTCGTACGATTCATTCTAATTCATTCGTGCAATCCATTCTATTTCATTCGTACGATCCATTCTTACTCATTCGTACGATCCATTCTAATTCATTCACACGAATGTATCCATTCGTATGAATGAATTAGAATAGATTGTACGAATGAATTAGAATGGATCATACGAATGAATTAGAATGGATCGTATGAAGGAATTAGAATGGATCGTACGAATGAATTAGAATGGATCGTACGAATGAATTAGAATAGATCGTACGAATGAATTAGAATGGATCGTACGAAGGAATTAGAATGGATCGTACGAATGAATTAGAATGGATATATTCGTGCAAATGAATTAGAATGGATCGTATGAATGTATTAGAATGGATCGTATGAGTGAATTATAATGGATCGTACGAATGAATTAGAATGGATTGTATGAATGAATTAGAATGGATCGTACGAATGAATTAGAATGGATCGTATGAATGAATTAGAATGGATCGTACGAATGAATTAGAATGGATCGTGCGAATGAATTAGAATGGATCGTACGAATGAATTAGAATGGATCGTACGAATGAACTAGAATGGATACATTCGTGCGAATGAATTAGAATGGATCGTACGAATAAATTAGAATAGATCGTACGAATGAATTAGAATGGATCGTACGAATGGATTAGAATGGATCATACGAATGAATTAGAATGGATCGTGCGAATGAATTAGAATGGATCGAACGAATGAATTAGAATGGATATATTCGAGCGAATAAATTAGAATAGATCGTAGGAATGAATTAGAATGGATCATACGAATGAATTAGAATGGATCGTACGAACGAATTAGAATGGATCGTACGAACGAATTAGAATGGATCATATGAACAAATTAGAATGGATCGTATGAATGAATTAGAATGGATACATTCGAGCGAATGAACTAGAATGGATCGTACGAATGAATTAGAATAGATCATAGGAATGAATTAGAATGGATTGTGCAAATAAATTAGAATGGATACATTCGTGCGAATGAATTAGAATGGATCGTGCGAATGAATTAGAATGGATCGTACGAATAAATTAGAATGGATATATTTGAACGAATAAATTAGAATGGATCATACGAATGAATTAGAATGGATCGTACGAATGAATTAGAATGGATAGTGCGAATGAATTAGAATGGATCGTACGAATGAATTAGAATGGATACATTCGTGCGAATGAATTAGAATGGATCATACGAATGAGTAAGAATGGATCGTACGAATGAAATAGAATGGATTATACAAATGAATTAGAATAGATACATTCGTGCGAATGAATTAGAATGGATCGTATGTACGAATGAATTACAATGGATACATTCGTGCGAATGAATTAGAATGGATCGTATGAATAAATTAGAATGGATCGTGCGAATGAATTAGAATGGATCGTACGAATGAATTAGAATGGATCGTACGAATGAACTAGAATGGATACATTCGTGCGAATGAATTAGAATGGATCGTACGAATGAATTAGAATGGATCGTACGAATGAATTAGAATGGATCGTACGAATGAAATAGAATGGATTGTGCGAATGAATTAGAATGGACCGTACGAATGAATTAGAATGGATACATTCGTGCGAATAAATTAGAATGGATCATACGAATGAGTAAGAATGGATCGTCATTCTAATTCATTCGTATGATCCATTCTAATTCATTTATATCCATTCTATTTCATTCGCACGATCCATTCTAATTCATTCATGCAATCTATTCTAATTCATTCGTACGATCCATTCTAATTCATTCGTACGATCCATTCTAATTCATTCGCACGAATGTATCCATTCTACATCATTCGTACGATCCATTCTAATTCATTCATACAATCCATTCTAATTCATTCGCACGAATGTATCCATTCTAATTCATTCATACGATCCTGTAGACACACGAATTTCGTCGGACCCGAACCCGACTTAAGTGTGCCGACGCGGATGCAAACCCGACACGCGGACCCAACTCGCTCGCGCCGACGCGGATGCAAACCCGACACGCGGACCCGACTCGCGCGCGCCGACACGTACTCGGACCCCGCCCCAAGAGGGGCCGGCCCCTACTAGGGTCCGAACCCTATAGGGCCGGCCCTAGTGGGGACCGAACCCCCAAGGAGGGGCCGGCCGGCCCTGCAAGGAAAGGGGAGAAAAAGAAAGAAAAGAAAAAGGAAAGAAAAGAAAGGAAAGAAAAGAAAAAGGAAAGAAAAGAAAAGGAAAGAAAAGAAAGAAAAGGAAAAAATACCGCCATGCGCGGGGGGAGGTAGCGTATGACGTCTGCACACACGCGGATCTGCGCCGATCCCTCGATCCGACGCACAAGACGAAGCGCCCGATCGCCATCGATTTCGTGTGCGAAATCCAGCCATAATTGCACCCGCCAGAAAAGGAAAACAACTAAATGTTATTCCCCTCATCAATGGATGAATAAAATCCGGGTAATTATGGGAGAGATACAAAAGGGATTTAAAATTAAATGTTCCCATATCTCTCTCCCCACCTCTTTGCCTATAAATAGAGGGGGTGGGGGAATGAAAAAATGGTCGGAAAATTGAAGACGAAACGCCGGAGCTCTGCAGAAGAGGAAGCGCTTCTTCATCGACCCAAGGCTTCACGAGGCACAGTCAAGCCTGTCCCGAGGGATCGGCTTACTGAAAGTCCTCATCAACGTGAAGGCCCTTGCACACGAAGATCATCCCTTCGACTCCGTGCACGAAGAAGAAAGCTCGGAGAAGAAGAACCCTTCGACTCCGAAGACGCCAGAAGCAAAGGCCGGAGAAGAAGAGGAGCGGCACTACCCCGTCGTCTCCAACAAGCCTTCGACTCCGATCAAGCCCAAAAGCCCGGAGAAGAAGAGGAGCGGCACTACCCCGTCGTCTCCAACAAGCCTTCGACTCCGATCAAGCCCAAAAGCCCGGAGAAGAAGAGGAGCGGCACTACCCCGTCGTCTCCAACAAGCCTTCGACTCCGATCAAGCCCAAAAGCCCGGAGAAGAAGAGGAGCGGTACTACCCCGTCGGCTCCAACAAATCCTCGATCCCGATCAAGCCCCAAAGCCCGGAGGAGAGAAGCGAAGCGTTATCACCCCATCGTCTTCGACCAACGCCTGCCCCATCCACAAAGAAGAAAGCCTGGAGCAGATCGTCTGAAGCGTCGCTACCCCGTCGTCTTCATCAACAAAAGCCGACGCTACAACCGTCGCACGGAGACCGTCGCTACCCTCGTCGTCTTCATCAACAAAAGCCGACGCCACAACCGTCGCACGGAGATCGGTGCTACACCCACCATCTTCGAAAGCATTCTTCGACTCCGATCACGCCAAAGAAGCCCGGAGAAGAGAAGTCCCGTCGACACGCAAACCGTCGAAGCACCGGAGAAGTAGCCCACGTCGTTCGAGGAAGAAGATCGAGTTGACGCTGAAGCTAAAGCCTACGCAAGAAGCCAAAGCAAAGCCCCAGTAAAGCCCGTGCCAAAGCAACGCAAGTGCCAAAGCCAAGCGACTACGCCGGCCACGAGCAAAAGCACCGCACGTTCTAGCCGATACGACGCGAAGTCCGGAAGAACGAAAGCACCGCAAGTCTCTCCCGGCTACGTCCAAGTGCAAGCGCCGAAGCAAAGCAAAAGCCAGAGCCACGCCGGAGCCAAGCCAAAGCCAAAGCCAAAGCTAACGCCAAAACCTCGATCGACGCCGCGAACCGACGATCAAGGACACCGAGGTCAAGCAAGGAACGAGGGAGACACGAAGACCGAGGAACGAAGCCGAAAACCCCCTAGCCGAGAAAGCGCGAAGCACGGAAGGGACAAAGCAACGGTGGATATTCCTTAGCCTCTCCAAAACCCTCTCCCTGTAAAAACCTCTGTCCTGGGCAACTCCTTCAGAGCTCTCGCACGAATACCACGTGGAGACGCGGATCAAAGGGATCCCCCAGAAGATATTTCCCACAATCCCCTGATCAAAACTCGCCGCAGCCCGGACTCGCTACACTCGAGCAACCCGGGTCCCGGCCACATTTGTAATCTCGTGTGATTCGCAATAAAGACGACCCGCGCTTTTTTCCACGTCCACAGATTTCTGGCACGCCCGGTGGGACCTCTTCTCCTTTCATCTGTACGGTTGAAGAAGCTGCTTGAAGTTCGCGATGGCCGGAACAAACAACGATGCGTTTGCTCCAAGCCTCTCACCAATCGCCGAGTCTCCTCTACTCCGACACGGTGATCCAGTAAATCCGGAGGGTGATGCTCCTCCAATGGTACGCGTCTACACTCGGCGTACTCGGACTCTTGCGGACGTCTTCGTGCCAGAAGCTACTACCGAAGATGCTCGCCAAAGCGCCGACGAGGCCCTGGTGCATGAAGAAACAAGCCTCGATCCTGGAGCCCATGTCCAGAAGTTTGGGGAGGACCAGCCCCAACCCCGAACCCGTTCGGGTTCTCCAGCAGACGTTGCACCTCCTCTGCAGGGGGCAAACATCAATCATCAGCCAGAAGCAAGTCGGCGTAACTACGTCTCCGATGATGATGGCGAGGATGCGAACATGCAACACCGAGACGTTATCCGTCACCATCCTCCGTCCGCTCTTCAGCTCCAAGTCATGCAGATGAACGAGCACATGGCGCAGATTACTCGGCTAATGGAGGAGAAGGATCGTCACATCAACACTCTGCTCCAAAAGCTAAGCGCAAAGGACGCTGCACCAGTCGGCCAACCCGTCGCTTCTCCAGTAGCCGCTCCAGTTCCGTCTTCAACTCCCGCTCCTACAGAGGTTGTTCCGACGATTCAAGCAGTTACTCCAGCGCTCTCTTCGGCTCCCATCCCAGTAGAAGTCGTCTCCCCAATGCCAGCCTCGGTGGCCACACAACCTCCGGCAGCGGCTGCGATGAGTGCTCAGCAAGTCCAAGCATTGATAGCCGACATGATGCGATCCCACGGCAGTAGCCTTCCTCCGATCACGGCGGCATACTCGAAGCCCTACACTACGAGGATCCAGCAGCTACGGTTCCCAGTCGGATTCCAGCCGCCAAAGTTTCAGCACTTCGACGGAAAAGGAAATCCAAGACAGCACGTCGCCCACTTCATCGAGACCTGCAATAATGCCGGCACATATGGCGACGAGATGGTGAAGCAATTCGTTCGCACCCTCAAAGGCAACACGTTCGACTGGTACGTTGATCTTCCTGCAGGGACCATCGACAGCTGGGACCAGATGGAGAGGGAGTTCCTCAATCGCTTCTACAGCACCAGACGCACAGTCAGCATGACCGAACTCACCGCCGTCAAGCAAAGGAAGGATGAGCCAGTAATCGACTACATCGACAGGTGGAGGAACCTCGCGCTGAATTCACGAGACCGCTTGTCTGAAGACTCGGCCATCGAGATGTGCACCCAAGGCATGCACTGGGGTCTGCTCTACATCCTCAAAGGTATCAAGCCTCGGTCTTTCGAAGAACTCGCAACTCGGGCTCACGACATGGAACTAAGCCTAGCAAACCGCGGGGACTCGAAGAACAAGGACTTCTTGAAGATAGAGAAGAAGGACAAGCCACCGGCAATGAAACCGAAACAAGTCAATGTTGCTGACGTCGCTTCAACCTCCAAACCGCTCAAGATCGGTGGCAGGCCAGATCAGAAGAAGGGAGTCGCCATACCACCGCCTCCGCCTCCGAGACAAAGGGTGACTCTAGAAGAACTCGAAGCCAAGGAGTACCCTTTCCCAGACTCGGAAGTCTCCTCCATGTTCGACCAACTGCTGCAAGAAAAGATGATAGAGCTCCCTCCTTCGAAGAGGCCCGAGCAGATGCATCGCGTCGATGACCCTCTCTTCTGCAAATACCACCGGGTGGTGAGTCATCCCATCGAAAGATGCTTCGTCTTCAAGGAAAGAATCATGGCGCTCGCTAAACAAGGGAAGATAGAGATCGACTCTGGAGAAGTTGCTACGGCCAACATGACGTCCATCACCTTCGGCTCCTTTTCGCCGGTGCTTGTTGCTGCTAGGCGAAGCATGCCCAAATTGCGCATCAACCGTCAAGCTCCAATCGCTAAGTCAACTTCTCAGCCGAAAGTTTTGAAATGACGTCAACGTACTCCTGCGCTCACCGAAGAGGGAACACCGCTGCCCTGGGGGCAATTATCGCTCACGCCAGCACCTCTTCCAAGCAATGCTGCATCCCAACGGGCGCTCCAAAGGAGATACGAGCAAGGAGATCCAGAAGTCGGTCTGCTGGGCCAGCCTTCGGGGAAGTTCGACTATTACGTCCTCTACTCAAGGCCTCCGTCCGTTCCAATCGACGAAATCAAGCCCACCGGCTGGGAATCGGAAGACACGCCAGTAGAGCCTCGAGAAGAGCGAGTCCCTTCCAGTCAAGCTACGTCCCAATACGCTCTCCAAAAGAGATACGAGCAGGGAGATCCGGAAGTCGGTCTGCTGGGCCAGCCTTCGGGGAAGTTCGACTATTACGTCATCTACTCAAGGCCTTCGTCTGTTCCAATTGACGAAATCAAGCCCACCGGTTGGGGATCGGAAGACGAGCCAGTAGAGCCTCCAGAAGAACAAGTACCTTCGAGGGAACCAGTTGCTGCTGTCGACCTTCATCCTAGCGGAGGGGAATCCACCGACGAAGAAGCATGGGTCATGCTACCGCGGCGGCGAAAGCCATGGCAAGAAAAGAAGCTCAAGCAAGACCGTGTGATGAGGGGATTCACCAAGCGGAAGACCTACAAGAAGAAAAGTAAGACTCCAGGAAGGAAGGCGTTCAAAGTGCCGCCAGCAAGCCAAGACGATATCCATCAGCAAAGTCTTCCAGAGCCGACAACTTTGCAAGAGTTCTTCCCGGATCACTTCCTCCCAGCGGACCAACACATCAAGGTGTCCTGTTGCATGGTCGAAGTCCATGAAGTGTCGGAAGGAAAGAACGAAGGCGAGACTTCTGAAGAAGGCGACTCCACCGACGAGGGGGACGATTCCGACGAAGGGGGCACCGCCTCTCGCGACGAAGCAATCTTACACATGCCTCTCGTAGAAGCTTTGCATCTCCCAAAGAAGGCTCGCCTGGCAATGGCTGCGGCCTTGGCTGATCCGGATAGCTACAAGAAGAAGAAGAAGGACGACCAGAAGCGCAAAGCTGTAGCCGCATGCGATGCAACGATAACCTTTTCAGACGAGGACCTGCAACTCGGAACGCGATTGCACAACCGGCCTCTTTACGTTTCAGGATACATCAAGGAGAAGCCAGTGAACCGAATCTTGTTGGACTGTGGCTCCGCCGTCAACATCCTGCCCATTCAGACAATGCGGCAACTCGGCATCACCGACGACCAGCTCTCGCCAAATCAGTTGGTCATTCAAGGGTTCAACCAAGGCGGACAGTCCACCGTCGGAATCATTCGTTTGAAGCTTTCCATCGGCCCGCTGGATACAACGGTCCTCTTCCACATCATCGACTGCCATACATCATATCGTCTCCTGTTAGGAAGACCCTGGCTGCACAAGAACAGCATCGTGGTATCCACCTGGCACCAGTGCCTCAAGTACTACGAAGAAGGTGTGGAGAGGTGCATAGTTGCGGATGACAAGCCATTCAACGAGGCCGAGGCACACCTGGCCGACGCTAAATTCTACCAAGCAAAGGACCTGGTCGCAGAAGTTCTGCCAGCTAAAGCCCCTCGAGCTCAAAAGATTAAAGAAGTGAAGCAGGACAAGACTCCACTTCCCGCGAATTCGGTGCCACCCTCTGATGAGGCAAGACTCAAGGTCCAAGGAACGCCGAAACCTAGGCAAAGGATGCGCATCAGCTTCGAGCCAAGAGCAACGCAACATACCCCGTTGCCAATCCAAACGGTGCCTGTCCTGCGTCTCGCGCCTCAGTGGCTCCGTAAATCCGAGCGATCACCTTCTACTCCGACGAGGAAGATGGCCCCGACGCTATCTCAGGCCAATGTCATCACTCTGCAAGGAATGACGATGCCACTACCTAGTCTGACGCAAGCTCCGAACCCGAGCAGACCCGTCGAATCAGCAGACCTCGAGCAACTCGGATTCAAACCAGAAGGGAGTTGGGGGCAAAATGCTGCCAAGTTGCTGTTTAGAGCTGGCTACAACGAGGAAAGCGCCATGGGCACACTCCCACCAGCAGCAACTCCGCATGGGATGATAAGAACTCAAGCTCGGCTGTTTCAAAACGGCGAGCAAATTCCCCCGAACCGCCGAGGCATCGGCTCCAGTCAAGCTCCGTTGGTTATCAGAACCGCAGCAAAGAAGACCTTCACCTCGAACTACATCGAGGCGAGGATGGTAGATGAAGCGGCCGAAGAATCGACAATCTCCGATGCACGCTCTACCTACCTCAGCCGTCCAGACAGCAGGAGAAGACGACAACGGGTTCGATGCCAAGCCTTGCTCCGGCAGCAAACCAGAGGTGGTAAAGACTGGTCGAACCGAAAACGCAAATCCGTATTCGAGAGGCTCGGGCCAGTCAAACAATCAAAGAAGAAGTCGGCGTTCGATCGTTTAGGGATGCCGATCGAGGACTTCGTTTCAACACCCACCCACCCACCCATGGCTGCCGTCAATCATATCTCCATTACGGATCCCGACAACGGTGACACTTCTACGTCGGACGACGAGTTGCCCGACGCCCCGCCAGTCCTCGAAGAAGGGGGGCAGTCCACCGTTGATGACTTGAAGGAAATCAACTTGGGCACGGAGACGGAGCCTCGGCCTACATTCGTCAGCACGCTCTTAACCCCGGAGGAAGAAGCCGCATACATCAAACTGCTTAAAGAATACAGAGACGTCTTCGCATGGTCCTACAAGGAAATGCCGGGCCTCGATCCAAAAATCACAGTACACCAGCTCAGCGTCAAACACGGAGCCAGCGCCATCAAGCAAGGGCAAAGACGCTACCGGCCAGAACTGGTACCCCAAATAGAAGGCGAAGTTAACAAGTTGATCGAAGCCGGCTTCATTCGAGAAGTCAAGTACCCGACATGGATCTCTAGCGTCGTCCCTGTCAAAAAGAAGAACGGCCAAATCCGAGTGTGCGTGGACTTCAGAGACTTGAACAACGCGTGTCCAAAGGACGACTTCCCCTTGCCAATCACGGAGCTAATGGTCGACGCGATGACTGGTCACGAGGTGCTCACTTTCATGGATGGATCATCGGGCTACAACCAGATTCGGATGGCACCCAAGGACGAAGAGCTCACGGCATTCCGCACACCGAAAGGAATCTACTACTATAAGGTAATGCCGTTCGGCTTGAAGAACGCGGGAGCCACCTACCAGCGAGCTATGCAGAAAATCTTCGACGACATTCTTCATCAAAACGTGGAGTGTTATGTCGACGACCTCGTGGTAAAATCCAAGAAGAGGTCGGCACATCTACAAGATCTTGAGCTAATCTTCAAACGACTTCGAAGGTACCAACTCCGCATGAATCCGCTCAAGTGCGCGTTCGGAGTCTCCTCGGGCAAATTCCTCGGCTTCGTCGTCCGACATCGTGGCATTGAGATAGATCAATCCAAAATTGATGCTATCGTCAATATGCCCGCACCAAATACAGTGCGAGACCTCAGAGGCCTCCAAGGGCACTTGGCGTATATCCGAAGATTCATCGCCAACCTGGCCGGAAAAGGCCACCCTTTTAGTCGCCTCATGAAGAAAGGAGCGCCATTCACATGGGATGAAGCGTGCCAAGAAGCACTCCTAAACATCAAAGCATATCTACTGAAGCCGCCGGTCCTATCAGCACCGGTTCAAGGGAGGCCGCTCATCCTCTACATCGCCGCCCAAGAGCAGTCCTTGGGGGCACTCCTGGCCCAGAACAATGAACTTGGTGTTGGAAATAAATCCATGGTAGAGGCCCGCAGCGGAAGCAAAGTGAAGGTCCGAGGACCGTGAGCGGTGTGCGTTACATATCAAAATTTTCATCGAAACGATCTACATATGCGTGTATGAATCTAGCATGGCAACTATGCGAACCCCTAACGATGATCTAACGCGAAAGAACAAACTAGCATGAATGCGTGTTCTAATTATGTTAGATCTACTTGTTAGAGGTCATACCTGCGTGCGGAATCTTTCACCGCGACAAATTTCTTCTTTGTCGATGGAGACGGGCTACGGATCTGCTCAACATAGCTTCGGTGCGATGGCCATAACTTTCTGATCCGAACTCCGATTGGGATGAAATTTGGACTGCAGGTAGCCAACTTCGAGACGCAACTTTTCCAACAAGTTTCATGTCATTTGGACTTCTGTAGCTCCCGAAATCGCAGAAACAACGTTGATTTTCTGTGCAGATTCTGGACAGCAAAAGGTTGCGGGAGACGCCTTCTAGTTCACCCGATCTCACACGATGCACGGCACCTCGTCGATGGATCTCCTAGTGCCTCCATACGACAAGCCTTCTCCTTCTACAAAACACCACGTGAGGAAGACGAGTCGCCATCCAATGGCGCAAGCGAGGGAGAGAGAGACGAGAGAGGAGATGCGAAGAGAGGAGAGGGGGCGGCTAGGGTTTCCCCATGCCATGGCCGGCCCTAGGGCTTGCATGGCTCTATTAATTTCGTGCACCCTCTCTCTCCTTCTCATATATAGGGCCGGCCTATTCATATGGATAAGGACAGTCTGGATAAGGATGATAGATTCAAACCTTATCCCTATATATCTCTTCTTTATCTCTATCCTTTCCTTGTTTTCGAAAACGGTCAAAACCAGCCTGTTTTCTGCGCCTCATAACCGGCCCCTTCTTCGGAGGCAACAACCTCCCGAAACTAATGGGGCCGGCCTTGACCAGTCTCTCAACACTTTGGGCCGGCCCCCTTAGTGCATAGTGGCGCATGGTATGACCAAAACGCCCTTATACCACTAGTTGGCCGTTCCTCGTGTACGAGAATTTGCAAGGCACACATAAGTGAAGTGCACCAGTGATTTCACTATTCTCTGAGGTTCCCGTAGGGTGCCCCTAGTGAAGTCAACTAGTCAACTCGCAACATGTCCCGGTGCATCGCACCCATGTGGCAAAGTCCACTTATGGCAAGGAATTGCTACATGCGTCTCTGCACTAACCTAGGGTTTCCCCTTAGTGCACACACGTAGCTACGCATCTACCGTGCACTAGTGCGAAGCACTCACGGAGCGTATGCTTTGACTTCTCGCTTCCTCTAACTACGTTCTGTGTTTCGAGGAGATGGTATAAGAACCGTACATAATGTCGATAAGGTGGAACCTTCAGGGACTAGGGTTCATGGCTTCCAACTCAGACTCGATCGACACACTACCCGAGTGTACCATCGATCCTCTGAGTCCGAGTTAACCTGCGTAGCCACCCAGAGTGCGACGCAGGCTGCACTCCAATCCCCCCGGACTTACTATGTTCTCCCACATACCCCTGCTCTCCGCTTAGTATGGTAAACTCGCTGTCCCTCCACTGGTGCCATGACGCAACTCGAGCGGTGGAGAATACCGTCAGACTCGAGTGCTCATATGACTCGGTTCCTTCCAGGTTGACCACGTACATCGTACCTTCGATAACTCTACCGAGTAACCGGATCCGTCACCAGTCGAACTGATGACCACCTGGCCAGGGTTTAATACGACGTAGGTCAGACCAAGGAACGCACCTCCCGTTAGGGGTGTGGATAGCCTGCAGGAGTGACATGCTGATGCAACGCCAGCCGGGTAACCCAGTACACCGTGGTTTTGGATCACTGCATCCGGATCCTCACACATTGGTGCGCCAAAGCACCACACAATTGGTTAGTCCACCAGACATGGCTCCTCAGGGTTTAGGACCGTTTTACCCTAAGCAGAAACACGGTTTAGTGCACCGGTGTCTGCTCACCGATCTGTGCACCGTGTTGGTTCCGTTCGGCCACAGACACTGTGCCTGGTAATGACCGTGGTGGAGACACCCACGCTCTGTCATCCCAACAGCTTAACCTGATAGGGCGACCAACCCTAATCAGAGCTACGAACGTATTTAGGTTACATGGGACCAGTCCCTTGAGTCTCCCACTCAAGAGGATTACCATGTAGCCATGGCTCTCTGTTCTGTAATCAGAACACGTACTAAGGTACGTACCTAGATGCAATCTTATACTATCAACCATACATAGCTAAACTATAGGTTTTTACGAGCTATAGACCTCACCAATTCTAACAATCTCCCACTAGGTCTAACGAGGAATAACGGTGTTGAGCTCTGTAGCTTCTACATGCTACCCAAAAGCCTTTGCAGGAATTCCCTAATGGAATTGGCAACATTGTCTGTAGATTCCACCTCAGTACCGCTACTTGCATTTCCTCCTATAACTGTCAGATCAAGTGAAGTTTGTACTTGATGGGTTTCCCCTCACGGTGGTGCCTAGTCTCCTTGGACCTTGCTTACCGCTCTTCTGTTGCAACAACAGATAACTGAGCTTCTGGTACGCATCCCAAGTTCTCTAAGAACTTCCTAAGCCTTACCACCTGATATATTACCTAGCACGCAACAACGTGCTAAGCCTCTGTAGTAGAGTCTGTGATTCACTCTTGCTTCACACTCTACCAACTACCGCTTCTAATCCCAAGATAAAAATAATCCCTGAAATCGATTCTCTGGAACACACATCTGACACTAAAGTCAGATCCTGTGTGTCCAATCGATATCAGGACCTGTGAAGTGCAAGCTAACTCACAATCCTTACTTAACGAGGATTTTTGAGTATACCCTTCACATCGGTCCAAAGATCTGGACCCGGGTTCGACTGAAACCGACCCATCTTCCTGCTGCGCAATAGATATCTAGCCTCTTAAAACGAATCTGGCTAGAATCTTATCTTCATGCGTAGCCTGTGACAGCAAGAGAATCTTGCTCTGGTTGTCTCGAGTTACCTTGATTCCCAGAGCATAACTCGCCTCATTAGGGTCTTTCACATCGAATTGTGATGACTACAAACCTTTACCGTAAACAATATTCTTACATCATTTTCAATCAGTAAAATATCGTTAACGTAAAGTACTAAATACACCCTTGTAGCTATTTCATCTTTCTTGTACCAACTTGGTTTATCCTCATTCTGATCAAATCCGTGTGAGCGGATTCCCTTGATCAAAATAGACATTCCAACCTGGATGCTTGCATCAGTCCATAAATGGACCATTGCAACTTGCATTCCATATCTTCCTAACCTACTGACACAAAGCCTGAGGCTACATCATCCATATGTCCTTTCCAAATTCCCGTTAGGGAATAACTGTCTTGACATCCATCAACCAGATCTCCCAAGTATAATGGACTGTGATGGATTAAGAGAATCCGTTATAGACTTAGGCATAGCTATCAGTGAGATGGTTTTGACATAGTCAATCCCTTCTCCTTTGGTAACTAATCTAGCTACTTAAGTCTTAACCGGGTGCTCTTCTTATACACCTCCTACACCCTGAAGGGTGATAGTGCTATAAGTGTCAAGACTGTTCCAAGGGACATTGATGCATGCTTGCCTCCATGGTCTTTTGTCAGTCAGAGCTGTCGGAAGCTCCCACTACTTCTTCGTAGCTCTAGGGATCATCCTCCTGAAACTCTGGATTAACTATCAAAGTTTCTCCATAGTATCTTTCAGGAGCTCTGATGGTCCCACAACGACGAGGTGGTGGTGGTACAAAGGAAGCTCCCACTACTTCTTCGTAGCTCTAGGGATCATCCTCCTGAAACTCTGGATTAACTATCGAAGTTTCTCCATAGTATCTTTCAGGAGCTCTGATGGTCCCACAACGATGAGGTGGTGGTGGTACAAAGTGAATCGTTTCTACAATACCTGGTATACTAGTTTCTTGTATCATCTACTCCCACTACGTTTTCAGATGCGCACTCTCTACCAGTACCCAGTAGTTCACCCAGAACTACCTTACCGGTAAACTTATGGTCTATAATATAATCCTGGTCTAGGTAGATGGTATTCGTAGAAACGATTACCTTCCAAACCTCAAGATTATAGAACAGTCCACCTTATGCCTCCTAAGGGTAACCTACAAACAGATATACCTGGAACTACATCTCCATCTCATCCCTCTTGTCGTTTTGCACAAGTGCAGGACAACTCTATATCTCGAGACACTATAGTGTCAGCTTTCGCTTAGACCATAGCTCTCTATAGGTCTGAGGTACTGATCTAGATAAGAGATAGTTTCAGATATAAGCTACTGTTTTAAGGTACAACCCCACCAAAGGTGGGTAGTATACTTGGCAATATTCATCATACTACGGACCATGTCAAGCAGAGTCCGATTCCTTCTCTCAAAGACTTCATTCTGACGTGTCATCCTTAGAGCATTTAACTGGGAGATAATCCCATACTCTCTCAGGATCCTATGGAACTCGTCCGATAGTGACTTATTTCTTCGATTAAATCGAAGAGTCTTCTATCGTCTAGACGCTCTTGGAACCATAGATGTCAAAATTAACTAACTCCAATACCTTAGTAGCCCTTTTAGTTATTCTGCCTTCCAGATAACATTAATAGGTTAGAAGGATCTCCGATGAATCTGTGAACAGAAACTCGGCCTTCTTTTACCTTTGAATTTATCTAAGGCAGAATATCTAAATCATAGGGGTCACAAATAGGATAGCTTCTCCGAAGGATTTAGATGAATTTAAATTAGACGCTGCAGCTGTCATGATATCTATTTCCGAATTAGGATTAAATATAAAGAGATTATTCTGATCTATTTCTCTAGTAATGAAGCTATCTATTTAGTTTAAGATACACACCTACGGTGCTGTCTAAAACTAAAAACTTCATTTACCAAAGAGGAAACAGAACTACATCTCTAAAAAACAAAATCCGTATTTCGGAAAAACTAAGACAATCATATCTAACAGCTTCCGCAGCGGCTTATGGCATCAGTACCTATGTTAGGATTCCTTCATTATAAAGTAGCCTTCTGCTTTCCTTGAATATCTGTAGACCAGAAGTCTACATTCCAAGAAGCATAAGAACTGCTACTAGATAGCGACTCAACTCCTAACATCCTGAGGTCATACTCAATCTTCAAATACCCCCTATGCTCGCCACAGCGGAAATACTTCCGTCCTTGGCGTTACCAGACTTAGGATTCCACACCAGTTTCTGCACTAGAATAGTTTTCGATCTCTTATAAATTATTCCCTTAGGTCCTTCTAAAGAAGACCTAGGTTAAGCACTAAAGGCATTGCCTTTAATCTTGATCTCATCCTTCGTCTCTTGGAAATCCCCTTAGAAGTTCTGCGTTTATCATCTCTAACTTGTTAAAGCTAAAGTCTCTGATAACGCCTTCGAAGGTTCCAGACAAGGATGCAAGACAGATGTCTTCCACCACCTCGTCATCTGGTACCATGTCTTGGGAATCTAGTTCGTTCTGGAACTCAAAGATGTGTTCCCGAACAAGCATACCCACTGACATCTCGGTACCGACAAGTATCTTAGTGGAAAAGCAATGAGTCGACTGACTTCGCCTTCCAGACATCTAATGCAAGTAAAACTTAATTAGAGAAGACCCGGCATATCTCTGACTCGCTTCTAAAGAATTGTCCGCAAGTCTGCTATAACATAGCACTTGCACATCTCCTTAGACTCTCGCCAGTCTTCATATGCCCTAGTTAGTGCCCTAGTGATATCTGGACCCATTAGGTCTAGTACAGGGATATTTAGATTACATGCCAATGTACATTTACTACCCTAAGCATAAGCTAAAGATTGCGCTTCCACTCTACGTAGTTAGAGACCTGATAACTGGTTCTCTTATGGGATAGCGGATAGGGGAACTATATGGTTGAACAAAAATGAATGCAAAATAACTTATTTTATGGATTTTGAAAATAAGCTAATTATATCCAAATGTCAGCGCTACCCTCACAGCGAAGACACCTCTATGGATTAATTAACCATGTATGTAAGATCTCGGAATCGACTACACCTGCCCTAGGGGGCATCATGCAGCGTCAATCCGCTTACACGGGCCTTTCCTTGACCCAGTCCAAATCTGCCAACTAAGGGCTTTGATGGACCATGGTTATCTTTTGGCCAGTGCCACGTGATCATCGTTGTCTTCGCAACGAATACCTCACGTGCACTTAGGATGCTTACCCACGAGCCTAAGCAATTATGACACGAGAGTTCATGCGGCCCCCACTAGGGTGGGATGAAAAGCCCTTCTCTCCTGGCCTCATAATCGCCATATCCTTAGGGAGGTCATTAAGTAATTTGGCATGGAAACACACAGCTCCCACCCTAGGGGGTGTGAAGTTATGCATCCCCACCCAAACACAAAACGACTGGCCGTGGAGGCCAGAGGATCTCTAAAAGTCCTCTCTTACATCCCTTATTAAAGTTGAGGGTTATTTAATGCAAGTATGAGTGTACACTATGGTCACGACAACCTATACACTAGACCCTGGTCATACCGTGCTCCCACTAGCATTCAAGCCTTTCGCGAAGCATTAATCGATCTTGGAATATCATAGTCCCTGCCTCGAGTGGATTTCTCCACTCAAGGGTCACATTACATATCCCAAGAACATTGATGCTTTGCAAACTTGGCTATCACGCTAATGCCCTGGAGCCTAGCCTAAGGTCAGACTGACAGGAAAGGTCTTCCACTACCATGGCGCCTTGCTTATAAATTTGACGAATGATGTCATAGTAGAATTCCAACTCATTCTAGGTTTCGATGTTTGCCAAATAGGCACACCCGACTAATCGGGTGTTGACCTAATGGGGGCATAACCAAATGTGAGGAATTCATACTATCATCAAGGGTCAATTAAATAATAGGCGTCACTAGTGGAATCCAATCCTAATAAGGTCGCTAGGACCCGAGGGGAAAGGGCATCCCTCTGACATAGATAATCAAATTATCGCATCGGAGTTCTCTACAGAAATATAAAGAACTACTGAAAGAAATAAGCACACAACTGAATCAAGTTCAGGATCCGACCCCTGAACCTGACTGGCACAGCGCAGGCTCTCTGTCTCCTTCACAAGGCTCCTCGATCTGGTGCAAGCCTCTGTATACGATCTTCTGACGCTTTATGCCCTTTGCCGTCATCGTGTACGCTTCGCCGGATCGCCATCGTCCTCCAAGGTTCCGCTCATCTTTCCAGTGGTGGATCTCCACGGTAAGTCCTCCTCTTCAATCTGTAACCGAAAAAGATCTAGTACGCTTCAAGCAAGTGCTCGCTCGTACACAATTTCCTAGAAAGAAAAGGAAAACAAACCTAGCAAAAGCCTGGGAATCAAGGGTGGTAAATCTTCACCTCTTGCCCGACTATGGCTCTAAAATCTATCCACACACAGAAGAAAAAACATCCAAACAAAATCGCTAACACGGGGTCCGACCCCCGGTAGCAAGCAATCACATATCCAGAATAATTTTAGAAGCGGCGCCCTGCAAGAACGATTCATAGAACATAGAAAATCTACTATGCATGATCTACTCGTAGAACCCCGATGGCGGCACATACTATTCATGCGCGCACATGACGGTTTCATGAAAAAAACATGAAACGCACACCACTAGCGTGCTCTGATACCAATTGTTGGAAATAAATCCATGGTAGAGGCCCGCAGCGGAAGCAAAGTGAAGGTCCGAGGACCGTGAGCGGTGTGCGTTACATATCAAAATTTTCATCGAAACGATCTACATATGCGTGTATGAATCTAGCATGGCAACTATGCGAACCCCTAACGATGATCTAACGCGAAAGAACAAACTAGCATGAATGCATGTTCTAATTATGTTAGATCTACTTGTTAGAGGTCATACCTGCGTGCGGAATCTTTCACCGCGACAAATTTCTTCTTTGTCGATGGAGACGGGCTACGGATCTGCTCGACATAGCTTCGGTGCGATGGCCATAACTTTCTGATCCGAACTCCGATTGGGCTGAAATTTGGACTGCAGGTAGCCAACTTCGAGACTCAACTTTTCCAACAAGTTTCACGTCATTTGGACTTCTGTAGCTCCCGAAATCGCAGAAACAACGTTGATTTTCTGTGCAGATTCTGGACAGCAAAAGGTTGCGGGAGACGCCTTCTAGTTCATCCGATCTCACACGATGCACGGCACCTCGTCGATAGATCTCTTAGTGCCTCCATACGACAAGCCTTCTCCTTCTACAAAACACCACGTGAGGAAGATGAGTCGCCATCCAATGGCGCAAGCGAGGGAGAGAGAGACGAGAGAGGAGATGCGAAGAGAGGAGAGGGGGCGGCTAGGGTTTCCCCATGCCATGGCCGGCCCTAGGGCTTGCATGGCTCTATTAATTTCGTGCACCCTCTCTCTCCTTCTCATATATAGGGCCGGCCTATTCATATGGATAAGGACAGTCTGGATAAGGATGATAGATTCAAACCTTATCCCTATATATCTCTTCTTTATCTCTATCCTTTCCTTGTTTTCGAAAACGGTCAAAACCAGCCTGTTTTCTGCGCCTCATAACCGGCCCCTTCTTCGGAGGCAACAACCTCCCGAAACTAATGGGGCCGGCCTTGACCAGTCTCTCAACACTTTGGGCCGGCCCCCTTAGTGCATAGTGGCGCATGGTATGACCAAAACGCCCTTATACCACTAGTTGGCCGTTCCTCGTGTACGAGAATTTGCAAGGCACACATAAGTGAAGTGCACCAGTGATTTCACTATTCTCTGAGGTTCCCGTAGGGTGCCCCTAGTGAAGTCAACTAGTCAACTCGCAACATGTCCCGGTGCATCGCACCCATGTGGCAAAGTCCACTTATGGCAAGGAATTGCTACATGCGTCTCTGCACTAACCTAGGGTTTCCCCTTAGTGCACACACGTAGCTACGCATCTACCGTGCACTAGTGCGAAGCACTCACGGAGCGTATGCTTTGACTTCTCGCTTCCTCTAACTACGTTCTGTGTTTCGAGGAGATGGTATAAGAACCGTACATAATGTCGATAAGGTGGAACCTTCAGGGACTAGGGTTCATGGCTTCCAACTCAGACTCGATCGACACACTACCCGAGTGTACCATCGATCCTCTGAGTCCGAGTTAACCTGCGTAGCCACCCAGAGTGCGACGCAGGCTGCACTCCAATCCCCCCGGACTTACTATGTTCTCCCACATACCCCTGCTCTCCGCTTAGTATGGTAAACTCGCTGTCCCTCCACTGGTGCCATGACGCAACTCGAGCGGTGGAGAATACCGTCAGACTCGAGTGCTCATATGACTCGGTTCCTTCCAGGTTGACCACGTACATCGTACCTTCGATAACTCTACCGAGTAACCGGATCCGTCACCAGTCGAACTGATGACCACCTGGCCAGGGTTTAATACGACGTAGGTCAGACCAAGGAACGCACCTCCCGTTAGGGGTGTGGATAGCCTGCAGGAGTGACATGCTGATGCAACGCCAGCCGGGTAACCCAGTACACCGTGGTTTTGGATCACTGCATCCGGATCCTCACACATTGGTGCGCCAAAGCACCACACAACTGGTTAGTCCACCAGACATGGCTCCTCAGGGTTTAGGACCGTTTTACCCTAAGCAGAAACACGGTTTAGTGCACCGGTGTCTGCTCACCGATCTGTGCACCGTGTTGGTTCCGTTCGGCCACAGACACTGTGCCTGGTAATGACCGTGGTGGAGACACCCACGCTCTGTCATCCCAACAGCTTAACCTGATAGGGCGACCAACCCTAATCAGAGCTGCGAACGTATTTAGGTTACATGGGACCAGTCCCTTGAGTCTCCCACTCAAGAGGATTACCATGTAGCCATGGCTCTCTGTTCTGTAATCAGAACACGTACTAAGGTACGTACCTAGATACAATCTTATACTATCAACCATACATAGCTAAACTATAGGTTTTTACGAGCTATAGACCTCACCAATTCTAACACTTGGCGTGGAGACAGCTTGCTACTACTTAAGTCGCACTCTCGTCGGCGCAGAGCTGAATTACTCCCCAATCGAGAAGGTCTGCTTAGCGCTCATCTTCGCCACGAAAAAGCTGCGACACTACATGCTCGCTCACACCATCAGACTCGTCTCGAAGGCTGACCCACTCAAATACATCATGTCGAGACCAGTCCTTTCCGGACGTCTAGCCAAGTGGGCCCTGCTGCTACTTGAATTCGACATCACCTTCGTGCCACAGAAAGCGGTTAAAGGGCAGGCCCTCGCGGACTTCCTCGCAGAATACCCTCTCCCGGCAGAATGGGAGTTATCAGAAGATCTCCTAGATGAAGAAGTGTTCTCCGTCGATATCGCCTCACCTTGGAAAATGTTCTTCGACGGCGCAGCTAGGCAAGACATAGCGGGAGCCGGAGTCATCTTTGTCACTCCGGACAACGAAATACTCCCCTTCTCATTCCTGCTCTCGGAAGCATGTTCCAACAACGTGGCAGAATATCAAGCCCTACTCATTGGTCTCGAACTGGCCGACGAAATGAACCTTCAAGGACTAGAGATCTTTGGCGACTCTCAACTCGTGATCCAGCAAGTCCTGGGGGCATACGAAGTCAACAAAGAAGACCTGGTACCGTTGCACGCGCGAGCTGTGAAGCTCCTCGAAAAACTCAAGGCTGCTTCCATCCAACACGTTTCCCGGAACCTCAACCAGCAGGCTGACGCACTCGCAAATCTGGCGGCTACACTCCCGTTCCCAGATGAACGTTCGCTCGTCGTCCCCGTTTGCAGGAGATTCGTGATCACCAAAGAAGAGGGTCCGCCCGAAATGCCGGTTCAAACCAACGCGGTGCATGTCCTCGAGATTAAGGAACAAGACTGGAGGCAACCGTTTGTGGAGTATCTCGTTCATGGTAAACTCCCCGAAGATCCGAAGCGCAAAAGTGACATCCGTCGACGATCTCTAAGGTTCTACCACTTCAACGGCGAACTGTACCGACGAAGCTATGACGGCACACTCCTGAGGTGCCTCGCAAAAGAGGAAGCAGAAGCCGCGCTCGAAGAAGTACACGCTGGAATCTGTGGATCGCACCAGTCCGGTCCGAAGCTTCACTTCCGCATCAGAAGGATGGGATACTACTGGCCTACCATGATCAAAGACAGCTTGGAGTACGCGAGAAGATGTCAAGCTTGCCAGATGCACGGGGACTACATCCGTCAACCTCCGGAGCCTTTACACCCAACAATCGCGTCTTGGCCCTTCGACGGATGGGGTCTCGACATCGTCGGTCCTCTGCCCAAGTCATCCAAGCAACATCTCTACATCTTGGCGGCAACGGACTACTTCTCCAAGTGGGCTGAAGCAATACCGTTGAGGGAAGTTACGAAGTACTCTGTCATCAGCTTTATCCAGAATGACATCATCTTCCGCTATGGAGTCCCCCGCTACATCGTAACAGATAATGGGAAGCAGTTCAAGAATGCTGCCGTCAGTCAGTTCTGCGCATTGTACAACATTAAGCAGAATTGTTCGACAATGTACAACGCTCCAGCCAACGGTCTAGCAGAAGCCTTCAACAAAACTCTATGCAAGCTGCTGGAGAAAACCGTCTCGAAGACAAAGAAAGATTGGCACGAACGCATGGGCGAAGCACTATGGGCTTACCGAACATCCTTCCGCACGCCGACACAAGCAACGCCGTATTCTCTCGTCTATGGCGTGGAAGCCGTTCTTCCGCTCGAACTCCAAATCCCGTCGCTCAGGATAGCAGTCCAGGAAGGCCTCACCAGCGATGACAACGCCCGGCTCCGCCTAGCAGAATTGGAAGCACTGGATGAAAGACGCCTCGAAGCTCAACAGCGTCTGGAGTGTTATCAGGCCAGGCTCTCTCGCGCCTTCAACAAGAAGATTCGTCCTCGATCATTCCAGATAGGGGAACTGGTGCTGGCGGTCAAACGCCCCATCATTCTCTCGCATCGAGGAGGGAAGAAATTTGACGCCAAATGGGATGGCCCGCATTCCGTCAAGGAAGTCTACTCCAACGGTGCTTACCTCCTCACCACGCCAGAAGGGCTGACACTCGGCCCCATCAACGGTAAGTACCTCAAAAGGTACTATGCCTAAAGCAAGGCCACACCCCTCGTCCAAAAAAAAAAAAAAAAAAAAAAAAAAAAAAAAATGAACTACGTGCGACTTGATCCCCCTTAGGGGGGTACGTAGGCAGCCTGAGAAGTTACTTCAGGTTCAGTCCGACCAAAAGAAAGAAGACAACAAAGTTCCATGGAAAGGGTGTGGCAAAATGAGGCGATATTATTAATGAAGCGAAGGTAGTACATTTCATAAGTCCTGAAAAAGAAAGCCACAATGGAACAAGGAAGAACTAAAAGAAGGTGTCCAGAGCTTGAAGACGGCGCAGCAGCTCCTCCCTAGTCGCCTCCACTCTCTGAAGCTCCACGGGACGAGCAGCTAGAAGCTCGCGACGGGTTGCCAGGTCCGACTGCTGCCTCAAGTGACTCGCCTTCAAAGCGCCCTCCGTGGCCTCAGCCCGCTCCAAACGAGACTCTGCCTTTCTAAGTGAGGCGCGCGCAGACTCCAACTTCCTCTGAGCCTTCGACAGGCTGGACGTAGCTTCTGCAAGTTGATGCTCGGACTGACTTAGACTCGTCTCAGCGGCCTCCAGCTCAGAAAGGGAGCTCCCCTCCAGCAAAGCCCGCCGGGATCGATAAGCCTCGCTATCGGTCACAAGCAGGTTCATCTGATCAACGAAAAGAGAGCTGTCAACTTTGAACTCTGCCAGGCTCGCGCAAAACTCTGCACCGTCCGTCGACCACCAGTCCTGGAGGGCGCCAAGGCCGGCAGTTTGGAAAGGCTCCAACGTCGACTTGATATACTGCCGACAGCTCGCGAGAAGGAACTCTGAGACTCTGCTCCTCGGCCTCAAATCCGGGCGAGGCGCCTCGGAGTAGGTAGGCAGGACCTTTCCCCCCACTGCGGCCGCAACAGGAGCCGCCTGCGCCAACGAGGGTGGCGGAACCGGGGAAACCGCCGCTACCGCTGCAACAACCGTCTCCACCAAAGGACACGAGGGCACAGTCATCGGGGAACGCCGCTTGTCGACACTCGAGACTTCAGCCTCCTCGCCAAAAGACAAGGCGTCGACATCGATGTCGTCCAGGTTAATGTCGCCCCTAGGGAAATTCTCCCCGCAAAGTCCGAGGAGATCCAAATCATCCGGAGGGATATCTAGCCCACAGGGTTCGGGCACTTCCTGCGCGGCACCGGTGGACGAATGCCCAAGAGGCGCCTTTGAAGAGCTCACTCCGCGCTCTACCACTACAATGGAATCTGGTCAAAAGAAAGAAACGGTGCTCAGCGTGATAAAACTTCCTGAACATAGAGGGCAAATAAAATGAAGAGAGCTCCATACCTGTGTGGTCAGACGAAGCGGTCCTAGACGGAGGAATCACCTCATCTTTCAGAAGTCTAGGCTCCTCGGCGTCCTCCGCTAGACAAGGAACTCTCGGGACCATCCCGCGAGGAATGCATATTTTTCTTCTCTTGGGAGGGGCACCCTCAACTTCGGCCTTTGGGAAACGAAATGCCCCAGGGGCACTAGTAAGCTCGACATCCAGCACCGGAACGGAAGAAGGGACACGACGAGCACTGGAAAGGCGACTGCAGCTCCTCTGCGCTCTTTGAAGCCCCAGTCGGAGGCGACGGTCCTCCACTCCCGCAGAGTGATTGAAGCAGAAATTCCTGAACCCGCTACTCACCAAGACGTCGACTGGAAAACTCGCAAGTAAAGGAGAAACTCGCCCTTCAACCCACTGGCGGTATTCCGGAGTCGCGGCATCCCGAAATCCGGATTTGGCCCCAGGAAAGAAACTACTGCCAGTAAAACGAGCGTAGAGAGAAGCCCACAGACGGTAGCCCTCCTGTGGACTGAAACGCCCCTGCAACTGCTGAGGCGTGCCAGGGACTTCCTGTCGAAACCCCTGCTGACGGGCAAAGCGATGGGGGGAGTACTGCTCCACCTCCACCACATCTCCTTTGCGCCAGACCAAGTAGCCAGGACGGCAGCTGACCATATTCCAGTAAAGGCTGTCCGGGAGCCCGTCGTTGTCATACACAGTCGACCTCTCCAAAGGCAGCACCGAATGCTCCGACAGAAATTCAAAATCGACGCTCCCCATCCTCCTCAAAAGGGTACGAGCACACTCTTTCGGACGCTCCCAACTGATAAAGGCGTTCAAGATCCCTCCTACCCCGGGTAGGAAAGGTAGCTCGGCTGGATGCCCGCGCCTGGCAAAGATCCCCTTCGGGAAATGCAGAGCTATCCAGCCGTACAAATAATGCAAGGGTCCGAAAGCAGCCGACCGGCCAAGCTCCTCCTTGGCCTTATCTGAGCCAGACAAGTCCCAGTAAGTCCCGCTGAGAGCCCGATACAAGGCGCATAGTATGGCTGGGGCTAGATTGAAGAGCTCGCCCCTCTCCATCCTGGAAGCAGCAAGGAAGGTCCCCGGACGAATGGCCTCCCCAGAACACGGAAGCACGAACCGGCAAAGAAAGATGACCAGCCCGGCGGCCCGGTAAACCGATCGCCACTCCTCGCTGTCCCGTTTCAGGCCAAGGAGTTCCCAGGGGCACTGCTTCCCCTCCATTGAGTGCTTCTCTCGAGCCAAGGAATCGATAGGCCTCACAAAGGAGCGAAGCGGAGGTCTCTGCATCTGAGCAATCTTCCACATCGGGTGAGCTGAGGGCGCTGGAGCTCTATACTCGCCTCTGAACCAAAAATCGACCCAAGAAGAAGGACGCACCCGATCAGATTGATCCCTCGCCGCAATGATAGCATGTGCCTTGAACAGAAGGAGGCAAGAACTCGGAGCGTAGCTGCTGTCCAGCAGATCCTTCAAGGCAGGCACCTCCTCTTGGTAGTAGTTCCGTACCTCGGGGCACCCCGAAACGATATGGACGTCACGAAGCGAGATGCCTATCTCCCCCGCCCCAGTAAGGAAGGTGTTAGTCTCCGGACACCAAAGCTCACAAAGCGCACGGTACATCCCCTCAGGATGACTGTACTCCCGACGAGCCGGCGCCAGAAATTTGGCCAATAAGTTCATCTCAGGTTCCGCGCCAAAGACCTCGTAGAGCTCGTCCATCCACTCGCGAAAGCCGCAAAGGTATTGGACGTCGCCCCGAGGCCAAGAATCGGGGCCCCATCGGGTCAGCCTAGCACATATCTTCGAGGCAACAACTGGCGTAGGCACGAACTCTTCACCGCAATGATGGAACGGAAGACTCAAACTCGGCCGCAGAAGCTTCATGGAGATCCCTTCGTCAGTATGGATCTTCTCGCTTAATTTCAGCATCCCGCAAGTCGCATCCGCGACTCCATCTTCCATGATGCGCTCGTGCACAAAGACACGGAGCAACGACAGAAGGTCTTCCCGCCGTGAGCTGCGGTGGCGGCGCACACGAGTGTAAGGAAAACAAAGGCATTTCCTCCCGTCGAAGAAGTCCTCGTCTATCCAGCCCGAGGAAGCCAAACTCTCGAAGACGCGAGCCCTGGAAGACCACGAAGGGAGGCAAGTCAAGACAAGTGCGAGCAAAAAAAAAAAAAAAAAAAACTAAGGGGACCTGCACCCCTGTCAGGCGGACCACCCGACTCATCGGCCCGCCACCACTGGCGCCCAAGCCTTCGCGATGCGCCCCCACGGGCCCACACGGCGCCCGCGCCGACCCAGCACGCCGACACAACCGTGCCGGCCCGACTGCGTCGACACCGCCCATGGCGCCCGCGTCACCCAGCCAGGGCCACAGCCACTTGCGCACCCGTGCGCTACAGACGGGCTCTGCTACCACTGGCGCCTTCGAAGTCCAGAAGAAAGAAGGGAGAAAGAAAAGAAGGAAAGTAAAAAGAAAAAAAAAAAAAAAAAAAAAAAAAAAAAAAAAAAAAAAAACCCGGAAAAAGGGGGGGGACCCACCGCCCCCTTCCAATTGGAAGCCAACAGCAAGAAAGGAAGGGGGGGGGCCCGCACCCCTCCTTCTCCTTCGTCTTCGCCTGTATCTCGGGGCCGCCCCGAACCCGACCCGGCCGCCGCCCTTCTCGGCCACGCGCCGACCCGGCCGCCGCCCTTCTCGGCCCCACAACGACCCGGCCGCCGCCCTTCTCGGCCCCGAACCCGACACGGCCGGCCCCGCGTGCTGCAGCCCCGCGCGCCGCCCCGCGCGCTGCAGCCCCGCGCGCCGCCCCGCGCGCGGCCCCGCGCGCCGCCCCGCACGCTGCAGCCCCGCACCGCCGCGCCGCCGGCCCCGCCGCGCCCCGCGCCGGCGCTGCTGCCGCTGCTGCCCGTGCAGCCCGGAACCGAAGAAGAAGAAGGAAAAAAAAAAAAAAAAAAAAAAAAAAAAAGAAAAGAAAAGAAGAAGAAGAAGAAGAAGAAGAAGGAGGAAGAGAGAGGCGGCGAAGGCGACCCGCACCTCAGCCGCACTCCTCCATCCTCCCCGCCGCGAGCCTCGTCGCATCCTCGCTTCGAACCCGCCTTCGCAACGACCGCGAAATCGCGCACCATCGCCACCGACGAAAGAGGCGACACCGGGAAGACGGAGCAAGTCGCGCGCAACCCCGGGCAGCTCTCTTCCGACAACGGTCTCCAGAAGCCGGCAGAACCTTCGCAAAGAAGCACAACGGCGAATGAAGGGGGGTAGGGGTCCTTAAATAGACCTCCAACCCCGCCCACAAAAGGAATCAAGGACAAGCGCTCTACGATTCCTACGTGTCCAAACCCGACACGCTCCCACCGACGCACTCGTCCTTGAGGGGGCATTTGTAGACACACGAATTTCGTCGGACCCGAACCCGACTTACGTGTGCCGACGCGGATGCAAACCCGACACGCGGACCCAACTCGCTCGCGCCGACGCGGATGCAAACCCGACACGCGGACCCGACTCGCGCGCGCCGACACGTACTCGGACCCCGCCCCAAGAGGGGCCGGCCCCTACTAGGGTCCGAACCCTATAGGGCCGGCCCTAGTGGGGACCGAACCCCCAAGGAGGGGCCGGCCGGCCCTACAAGGAAAGGGGAGAAAAAGAAAGAAAAGAAAAAGGAAAGAAAAGAAAGGAAAGAAAAGAAAAAGGAAAGAAAAGAAAAGGAAAGAAAAAAAAGAAAAGGAAAAAATACCGCCATGCGCGGGGGGAGGTAGCGTATGACGTCTGGACACACGCGGATCTGCGCCGATCCCTCGATCCGACGCACAAGACGAAGCGCCCGATCGCCATCGATTTCGTGTGCGAAATCCATCCATAATTGCACCCGCCAGAAAAGGAAAACAACTAAATGTTATTCCCCTCATCAATGGATGAATAAAATCCGGGTAATTATGGGAGAGATACAAAAGGGATTTAAAATTAAATGTTCCCATATCTCTCTCCCCACCTCTTTGCCTATAAATAGAGGGGGTGGGGGAATGAAAAAATGGTCGGAAAATTGAAGACGAAACGCCGGAGCTCTGCAGAAGAGGAAGCGCTTCTTCATCGACCCAAGGCTTCACGAGGCACAGTCAAGCCTGTCCCGAGGGATCGGCTTACTGAAAGTCCTCATCAACGTGAAGGCCCTTGCACACGAAGATCATCCCTTCGACTCCGTGCACGAAGAAGAAAGCTCGGAGAAGAAGAACCCTTCGACTCCGAAGACGCCAGAAGCAAAGGCCGGAGAAGAAGAGGAGCGGCACTACCCCGTCGTCTCCAACAAGCCTTCGACTCCGATCAAGCCCAAAAGCCCGGAGAAGAAGAGGAGCGGCACTACCCCGTCGTCTCCAACAAGCCTTCGACTCCAATCAAGCCCAAAAGCCCGGAGAAGAAGAGGAGCGGCACTACCCCGTCGTCTCCAACAAGCCTTCGACTCCGATCAAGCCCAAAAGCCCGGAGAAGAAGAGGAGCGGCACTACCCCGTCGTCTCCAACAAGCCTTCGACTCCGATCAAGCCCAAAAGCCCGGAGAAGAAGAGGAGCGGCACTACCCCGTCGGCTCCAACAAATCCTCGATCCCGATCAAGCCCCAAAGCCCGGAGGAGAGAAGCGAAGCGTCATCACCCCGTCGTCTTCGACCAACGCCTGCCCCATCCACGAAGAAGAAAGCCTGGAGCAGATCGTCTGAAGCGTCGCTACCCCGTCGTCTTCATCAACAAAAGCCGACGCTACAACCGTCGCACGGAGACCGTCGCTACCCTCGTCGTCTTCATCAACAAAAGCCGACGCCACAACCGTCGCACGGAGATCGGTGCTACCCCCACCATCTTCGAAAGCATTCTTCGACTCCGATCACGCCAAAGAAGCCCGGAGAAGAGGAGAAGTCCCGTCGACACGCAAACCGTCGAAGCACCGGAGAAGTATCCCACGTCGTTCGAGGAAGAAGATCGAGTTGACGCTGAAGCTAAAGCCTACGCAAGAAGCCAAAGCAAAGCCCCAGTAAAGCCCGCGCCAAAGCAACGCAAGTGCCAAAGCCAAGCGACTACGCCGGCCACGAGCAAAAGCACCGCACGTTCTAGCCGATACGACGCGAAGTCCAGAAGAACGAAAGCACCGCAAGTCTCTCCCGGCTACGTCCAAGTGCAAGCGCCGAAGCAAAGCAAAAGCCAGAGCCACGCCGGAGCCAAGCCAAAGCCAAAAAGCCAAAGCCAAAGCTAACGCCAAAACCTCGATCGACGCCGCGAACCGACGATCAAGGACACCGAGGTCAAGCAAGGAACGAGGGAGACACGAAGACCGAGGAACGAAGCCGAAAACCCCCTAGCCGAGAAAGCGCGAAGCACGGAAGGGACAAAGCAACGGTGGATATTCCTTAGCCTCTCCAAAACCCTCTCCCTGTAAAAACCTCTGTCCTGGGCAACTCCTTCAGAGCTCTCGCACGAATACCACGTGGAGACGCGGATCAAAGGGATCCCCCAGAAGATATTTCCCACAATCCCCTGATCAAAACTCGCCGCAGCCCGGACTCGCTACACTCGAGCAACCCGGGTCCCGGCCACATTTGTAATCTCGTGTGATTCGCAATAAAGACGACCCGCGCTTTTTTCCGCGTCCACAGATCCATTCTAATTCATTCACAAAATCTATTCTAATTCATTCATATGATCCATTCTAATTCATTCGCACGAATGTATCCATTCTAATTCATTCATACGATCCATTCTACATCATTCGTACTATCCGTCCTAATTCACTCATACGATCCATTCTAATTCATTCATACGATCCATTCTAATTCATTTGCACAAATATATCCATTCTAATTCATTCGTACGATCCATTCTAATTCCTTCGTACGATCCATTCTAATTCCTTCGTACGATCCATTCTATTTCATTCGTATGATCCATTCTAATTCCTTCGTACGATCCATTCTAATTCCTTCGTATCCATTCTAATTCACTCATACGATCCATTCTAATTCATTGGTACGATCCATTCTAATTCATTCTAATCCATTCGTACGAATGAATTAGAATGGATCGTACGAATGAATTAGAATGGATCGTACGAAGGAATTAGAATGGATCGTACGAATGAATTAGAATGGATATATTCGTGCAAATGAATTAGAATGGATCGTATGAATGTATTAGAATGGATCATATGAGTGAATTAGAATGGATCGTACGAATGAATTAGAATGGATCGTATGAATGAATTAGAATGGATACATTCGTGTGAATGAATTAGAATGGATCGTATGAATGAATAAGAATAGATTTTGTGAATGAATTAGAACTGATCGTACGAATGAATTAGAATGGATACATTCGTGCGAATGAATTAGAATGGATTGTATGAATGAATTAGAATGGATCGTACGAATGAATTAGAATGGATCGTATGAGTGAATTAGAATGGATACGAAGGAATTAGAATGGATCGTACGAAGGAATTAGAATGGATCATACGAATGAAATAGAATGGATTGTAAGAAGGAATTAGAATGGATCGTACGAAGGAATTAGAATGGATCGTATGAAGGAATTAGAATGGATCGTACGAATGAATTAGAATGGATATATTCGTGCAAATGAATTAGAATGGATCGTATGAATGAATTAGAATGGATCGTATGAGTGAATTAGAACGGATAGTACGAATGAAGTAGAATGGATCGTATGAATGAATTAGAATGGATACATTCGTGCGAATGAATTAGAATGGATCGTATGAATGAATTAGAATAGATTGTGCGAATGAATTAGAATGGATCTTACGAATGAATTAGAATGGATACATTCGTGCCAATAAATTAGAATGGATTGTATGAATGAATTAGAATGGATCGTACGAATAAATTAGAATGGATGGTACGAATGAATTAGAATAGATTGCACGAATGAATTAGAATGGATCGTACGAATGAATTAGAATGGATCGTACGAAGGAATTAAAATGGATCGTACGAATGAATTAGAATGGATCGTACGAAGGAATTAGAATGGATCGTACGAATGAGTAAGAATGGATCAAATGAATGAATTAGATTGGATCGTACGATCCATTCTAATTCATTAGCATGGATCGTGCTAATGAATTAGAATGGAATATACGAATGAATTAGAATGGATCGTAGAATGGATCGTACGAATGAATTAGAATGAATTAGAATGGATCGTACGAATGAATTAGAATAGATCATAGGAATGAATTAGAATGGATTGTGCAAATGAATTAGAATGGATACATTCGTGCGAATGAATTAGAATGGATCGTGCGAATGAATTAGAATGGATCGTACGAATGAATTAGAATGGATATATTTGAACGAATAAATTAGAATGGATCATACGAATGAATTAGAATGGATCGTACGAATGAATTAGAATAGATAGTGCAAATGAATTAGAATCGATCGTACGAATGAATTAGAATGGATCGTACGAATGAATTAGAATGGATCATACGAATGAGTAAGAATGGATCGTACGAATGAATTAGAATGGATCGTACGAATAAATTAGAATGGATACATTCGTCCGAATGAATTAGAATGGATCATACGAATGAGTAAGAATGGATCGTAGGAATGAAATAGAATAGATTGTACAAATGAATTAGAATGGATCCTACGAATGAATTAGAATGAATCGTGTTAAAGAATTAGAATGGATTGTACAAATGAATTAGAATGGATCGTACGAATGAATTAGAATGGATCATACGAATGAGTAAGAATGGATCGTACAAATGAAATAGAATGGATTGTACGAATGAATTAGAATGGATCGTACGAATGAATTAGAATGGATCGTGTGAAAGAATTAGAATGCATTGTATGAATGAATTAGAATGGATCGTATGAATGAATTAGAATGGATCGTGCGAATGAATTAGAATGGATCGTACGAATGAATTAGAATGGATCGTGTGAAAGAATTAGAATGCATCGTACGAATGAATTAGAATGGATATATTCGTGCAAATGAATTAGAATGGATCGTATGAATGTATTAGAATGGATCGTATGAGTGAATTAGAATGGATCGTACGAATGAATTAGAATGGATTGTATGAATGAATTAGAATGGATCGTACGAATGAATTAGAATGGATCATACGAATTAATTAGAATGGATCATACGAATGAATTAGAATGGATCGTACGAATGAATTAGAATGGATCGTACGAATGAATTAGAATGGATACATTCGTGCGAATGAATTAGAATGGATTGTACGAATGAATAAGAACAGATCGTGCGAATGAATTAGAACGGATCGTACGAATGAATTAGAATGGATCGTGCGAATGAATTAGAATGAATCGTACGAATGAATTAGATTGGATACATTTGTGCGAATGAATTAGAATGGATCGTACGAATGAATTAGAATGGATCGCATGAATGAATTAGAATGGATCGTACGAATGAATTAGAATGGATCGTGCGAATGAATTAGAATGGATCGTACGAATGAATTAGAATAGATCGTGTGAAAGAATTAGAATGGATCGTGCGAATGAATTAGAATGGATCGTACGAATGAATTAGAATGGATACATTTGTGCGAATGAATTAGAATGGATCGTATGAATGAATTATAATGGATCGTACGAATGAATTAGAATGGATCTTGCGAATGAATTAGAATGGATCATACGAATGAATTAGAATGGATCGTACGAATGAACTATAATGGATACATTCGTGCGAATGAATTAGAATGGATCGTACGAATGAATTAGAATGGATCGTACGAATGAATTAGAATGGATCTTACGAATGAATTAGAATGGATCGTACGGATGAATTAGAATGGATCGTATGAATGAATTAGAATGGATCTTACGAATGAATTAGAATGGATCGTACGAATAAATTAGAATGGATCGTATGAATGGTTTAGAATGGATACATTCGTGCGAATGAATTAGAAAGGTTCGGATGAATGAATTAGAATGGATCGTACGAATGAATTAGAATGGATCAAATGAATGAATTAGAATGGTTACATTCATGCGAATGAATTAGAATGGATCGTACGAATGGATTAGAATGGATCGTACGAATGGATTAGAATGGATACATTCGTGCGAATGAATTAGAATGGATCATACGAATGAGTAAGAATGGATCGTACGAATGAAATAGAATGGATTGTACGAATGAATTAGAATGGATCGTGCGAATGAATTTGAATGGATCGTACGAATGAATTAGAATGGATCGTGCTAATGAATTAGAATTGATCGTACGAATGAAATAGAATGGATTGTACGAATGATTTAGAATGGATCGTACGAATGAATTAGAATGGATCGTACGAATGTTTAGAATGGATACATTCGTGCGAATGAATTAGAATGGATCATACGAATAAGTAAGAATGGATCGTACGAATGAAATAGAATGGATTGTACGAATGAATTAGAATGGATTCGTACGAATGAATTAGAATGGATACATTCGTTCGAATGAATTAGAATGGATCGTACCAATGAGTAAGAATGGATCGTACGAATGAATTAGAATGGATCGTACGAATGAATTAGAATGGATCGTGTGAAAGAATTAGAATGGATTGTATGAATGAATTAGAATAGATCGTATAAATGAATTAGAATGGATCGTACGAATGAATTAGAATGGATCGTACGAATGAAATAGAATAGATTGTACGAATAATTTAGAATGGATCGTACGAATGAATTAGAATGGATCGTATGAATGATTTAGAATGGATACATTCGTGCGAATGAATTAGAATTGATCATACGAATGAGTAAGAATCGATCGTACGAATGAAATAGAATGGATTGTACGACTGAATTAGAATGGATTCGTACGAATGAATTAGAATGGATACATTCGTGCGAATGAATTAGAATGGATCGTACCAATGAGTAAGAATGGATTGTACGAATGAAATAGAATGGATTGTGCGAATGAATTAGAATGGATCATACGAATGAATTAGAATGGATCGTGCGAAAGAATTAGAATGGATTGTATGAATGAATTAGAATGGATCGTATGAATGAATTAGAATGGATCGTGCGAATGAATTCGAATGGATCGTACGAATGAACTAGAATGGATACATTTGTGCAAATGAATTAGAATGGATCGTATGAATGAATTAGAATGGATCGTATGAATGAATTAGAATGGATCGTGCGAATGAATTCGAATGGATCGTATGAATTCATTCTAATTCATTCATACAATCCATTCTAATTCTTTCACACGATCCATTCTAATTCATTCGTACGTTCCATTCTAATTCATTAGCACGATCCATGCTAATTCATTCGTTCGATCAATTCTAATTCATTTGCACGATCCATGCTAATTCATTCGTTCGATCATTCGTATGATCCATTATGGATACATTCGTGCGAATGAATTAGAATGGATCATATGAATGAGTAAGAATGGATCGTACGAATGAAATAGAATGGATTGTGCGAATGAATTAGAATGGATCGTACAAATTAATTAGAATGGATCGTGTGAAAGAATTAGAATGGATTGTATGAATGAATTAGACTGGATCGTACGAATGAATTAGAATGGATCGTATGAGTGAATTAGAATGGATACGAAGGAATTAGAATGGATCGTACGAAGGAATTAGAATGGATCATACGAATGAAATAGAATGGATCGTACGAAGGAATTAGAATGGATCGTACGAAGGAATTAGAATGGATATATTCATGCAAATGAATTAGAATGGATCGTATGAATGAAATAGAATGGATCGTATGAGTGAATTAGAACGGATAGTACGAATGAAGTAGAATGGATCGTATGAATGAATTAGAATGGATACATTCGTGCGAATGAATTAGAATGGATCATATGAATGAATTAGAATAGATTGTGCGAATGAATTAGAATGGATCGTACGAATGAATTAGAATGGATACATTCGTGCGAATAAATTAGAATGGATTGTATGAATGAATTAGAATGGATCGTACGAATGAATTAGAATGGATCGTACGAATGAATTAGAATAGATTACGCGAATGAATTAGAATGGATCGTACGAATGAATTAGAATGGATCGTACGAAGGAATTAGAATGGATCGTATGAATGAATTAGAATGGATCGTACGAATGAATTTGAATGGATCGAAAGAAGGAATTAGAATGGATCGTACGAATGAATTAGAATGGATCGTACGATTGAATTAGAATGGATCATACGAATGAGTATGAATGGATCGTATGAATGAATTAGATTGGATCGTACGATCCATTCTAATTCATTAGCATGGATCGTGCTAATGAATTAGAATGGAATATACTAATAAATTAGAATGGATCGTAGAATGGATCGTACGAATGAATTAGAATGAATTAGAATGGATCGTATGAATGAATTAGAATAGATCATAGTAATGAATTAGAATGGATCGTGCAAATGAATTAGAATGGACACATTCGTGCGAATGAATTAGAATGGATCGTGCGAATGAATTAGAATGGATCGTACGAATGAATTAGAATGGATATATTTGAACGAATAAATTAGAATGGATCATACGAATGAATTAGAATGGATCGTACGAATGAATTAGAATGGATAGTGCGAATGAATTAGAATCGATCGTACGAATGAATTAGAATGGATCGTACGAATGAATTAGATCGTACGATTGAATTAGAATGGATCGTACGAGTGAATTAGAATGGATCGTACGAATGAATTAGAATGGATTGTATTAATGAATTAGAATGGATCGTACGAATGAATTAGAATGGATCGTATGAATGAATTAGAATGGATCGTGCGAATGAATTAGAATGGATCGTACGAATGAATTAGAATGGATCGTACGAATGAACTAGAATGGATACATTCGTGCGAATGAATTAGAATGGATCGTACGAATGAATTAGAATGGATCGTACGAATGAATTAGAATGGATCATACGAATGGATTAGAATGGATCATACGAATGAATTAGAATGGATCGTGCGAATGAATTAGAATGGATCGAACGAATGAATTAGAATGGATATATTCGAGCGAATGAATTAGAATAGATCGTAGGAATGAATTAGAATGGATCATACGAATGAATTAGAATGGATCGTACGAACGAATTAGAATGGTTCGTACGAATGAATTAGAATGGATCATATGAACGAATTAGAATGGATCGTATGAATGAATTAGAATGGATACATTCGAGCGAATGAATTAGAATGGATCGTACGAATAAATTAGAATAGATCATAGGAATGAATTAGAATGGATCGTGCAAATAAATTAGAATGGATACATTCGTGCGAATGAATTAGAATGGATCGTGCGAATGAATTAGAATGGATCGTACGAATGAATTAGAATGGATATATTTGAACGAATAAATTAGAATGGATCATACGAATGAATTAGAATGGATCGTACGAATGAATTAGAACGGATAGTGCGAATGAATTAGAATGGATCGTACGAATGAATTAGAATGGATACATTCGTGCG